>OW679199.1:11846138-12005936 GCA_940337035.1 Agriotes lineatus | reverse complement strand
ACTCGATATTGCACTTGTGAAAATACCCGGGTATTGCACTAGTGCAAAATATTCGCTGTATTCGACTTTGATTCGTTCAAATTTTGAAATTGATTGATGGGATTGGTTTATATTATTTGAGGGCAATAGTCAGTAGTTATATCCCTAGTGCATTCTGTATATTCGAATATTTCTCCAGAACGCGAAGCGTTTGAGAGAAATACTAGAATTATACAGAATGCATGCGGGGAATATTGCAAGACTATTCCCCGAAGAAATTTCATCCTTTATATACCATATTATTCCTTTTTTAAGAATTTTCAGTTTTCTTTTTGAAATTTCTTGTGTACCTAGCTGGTTTGCTCTTCTTCCCGCAAATACTCGATATTGCACTTGTGAAAATACCCGGGTATTGCACTAGTGAAAAATATTCGCTGTATTCGACTCTGATTCGTTCAAATTTTGAAAATTGATTGATGGGATTGGTTTATATTATTTGAGGGGAATAGTCAGTAGTTATATACCTAGTGCATTCTGTATATTCGAATATTTCTCCAGAACGCGAAGCGTTTGAGAGAAATACTCGAATTATACAGAATGCATGCGGGGAATATTGCAAGACTATTCCCCGAAGAAATTTCATCCTTTATATACCATATTATTCCTTTTTCAAGAATTTTCAGTTTTCTTTCTGAAATTTCTTGTGTACCTAGCTGGTTTGCTCTTCTTCCCGCAAATACTCGATATTGCACTTGTGAAAATACCCGGGTATTGCACTAGTGCAAAATATTCGCTGTATTCGACTCTGATTCGTTCAAATTTTGAAAATTGATTGATGGGATTGGTTTATATTATTTGAGGGGAATAGTCAGTAGTTATATACCTAGTGCATTCTGTATATTCGAATATTTCTCCAGAACGCGAAGCGTTTGAGAGAAATACTCGAATTATACAGAATGCATGCGGGGAATATTGCAAGACTATTCCCCGAAGAAATTGCATCCTTTATATACCATATTATTCCTTTTTCAAGAATTTTCAGTTTTCTTTCTGAAATTTCTTATGTACCTAGCTGGTTTGCTCTTCTTCCCGCAAATACTCGATATTGCACTTGTGAAAATACCCGGGTATTGCACTAGTGCAAAATATTCTCTGTATTCGACTCTAATTCGTTCAAATTTTGAAAATTGATTGATGGGATTGGTTTATATTATTTGAGGGCAATAGTCAGTAGTTATATCCCTAGTGCATTCTGTATATTCGAATATTTCTCCAGAACGCGAAGCGTTTGAGAGAAATACTAGAATTATACAGAATGCATGCGGGGAATATTGCAAGACTATTCCCCGAAGGAATTTCATCCTTTATATACCATATTATTCCTTTTTTAAGAATTTTCAGTTTTCTTTCTGAAATTTCTTGTGTACCTAGCTGGTTTGCTCTTCTTCCCGAAAATACTCGATATTGCACTTGTGAAAATACCCGGGTATTGCACTAGTGCAAAATATTCGCTGTATTCGACTCTGATTCGTTCAAATTTTGAAAATTGATTGATGGGATTGGTTTATATTATTTAAGGGGAATAGTCAGTAGTTATATCCCTAGTGCATTCTGTATATTCGAACATTTCTCCAGAACGCGAAGCGTTAGAGAGAAATACTCGAATTATACAGAATTCATGCGGGGAATATTGCAAGACTATTCCCCGAAGAAATTTCATCCTTTATATACCATATTATTCCTTTTTCAAGAATTTTCAGTTTTCTCTCTGAAATTTCTTGTGTACCTAGCTGGTTTGCTCTTCTTCCCGCAAATACTCGATATTGCACTTGTGAAAATACCCGGGTATTGCACTAGTGCAAAATATTCGCTGTATTCGACTCTGATTCGTTCAAATTTTGAAAATTGATTGATGGGATTGGTTTATATTATTTAAGGGGAATAGTCAGTAGTTATATCCCTAGTGCATTCTGTATATTCGAATATTTCTCCAGAACGCGAAGCGTTTGAGAGAAATACTCGAATTATACAGAATGCATGCGGGGAATATTGCAAGACTATTCCCCGAAGAAATTGCATCCTTTATATACCATATTATTCCTTTTTCAAGAATTTTCAGTTTTCTTTTTGAAATTTCTTATGTACCTAGCTGGTTTGCTCTTCTTCCCGCAAATACTCGATATTGCACTTGTGAAAATACCCGGGTATTGCACTAGTGCAAAATATTCGCTGTATTCGACTCTGATTCGTTCAAATTTTGAAAATTGATTGATGGGATTGGTTTATATTATTTGAGGGGAATAGTCAGTAGTTATATACCTAGTGCATTCTGTATATTCGAATATTTCTCCAGAACGCGAAGCGTTTGAGAGAAATACTCGAATTATACAGAATGCATGCGGGGAATATTGCAAGACTATTCCCCGAAGAAATTTCATCCTTTATATTCCATATTATTCCTTTTTCAAGAATTTTCAGTTTTCTTTCTGAAATTTCTGGTGTACCTAGCTGGTTTGCTCTTCTTCCCGCAAATACTCGATATTGCACTTGTGAAAATACCCGGGTATTGCACTAGTGCAAAATATTCGCTGTATTCGACTCTGATTCGTTCAAATTTTGAAAATTGATTGATGGGATTGGTTTATATTATTTGAGGGGAATAGTCAGTAGTTATATACCTAGTGCATTCTGTATATTCGAATATTTCTCCAGAACGCGAAGCGTTTGAGAGAAATACTCGAATTATACAGAATGCATGCGGGGAATATTGCAAGACTATTCCCCGAAGAAATTGCATCCTTTATATACCATATTATTCCTTTTTCAAGAATTTTCAGTTTTCTTTCTGAAATTTCTTATGTACCTAGCTGGTTTGCTCTTCTTCCCGCAAATACTCGATATTGCACTTGTGAAAATACCCGGGTATTGCACTAGTGCAAAATATTCGCTGTATTCGACTTTGATTCGTTCAAATTTTGAAAATTGATCGATGGGATTGGTTTATATTATTTGAGGGCAATAGTCAGTAGTTATATCCCTAGTGCATTCTGTATATTCGAATATTTCTCCAGAACGCGAAGCGTTTGAGAGAAATACTCGAATTATACAGAATGCATGCGGGGAATATTGCAAGACTATTCCCCGAAGAAATTTCATCCTTTATATACCATATTATTCCTTTTTTAAGAATTTTCAGTTTTCTTTCTGAAATTTCTTGTGTACCTAGCTGGTTTGCTCTTCTTCCCGCAAATACTCAATATTGCACTTGTGAAAATACCCGGGTATTGCACTAGTGCAAAATATTCGCTGTATTCGACTCTGATTCGTTCAAATTTTGAAAATTGATTGATGGGATTGGTTTATATTATTTGAGGGGAATAGTCAGTAGTTATATACCTAGTGCATTCTGTATATTCGAATATTTCTCCAGAACGCGAAGCGTTTGAGAGAAATACTCGAATTATACAGAATGCATGCGGGGAATATTGCAAGACTATTCCCCGAAGAAATTTCATCCTTTATATACCATATTATTCCTTTTTCAAGAATTTTCAGTTTTCTTTCTGAAATTTCTTGTGTACCTAGCTGGTTTGCTCTTCTTCCCGCAAATACTCGATATTGCACTTGTGAAAATACCCGGGTATTGCACTAGTGCAAAATATTCGCTGTATTCGACACTGATTCGTTCAAATTTTGAAAATTGATTGATGGGATTGGTTTATATTATTTGAGGGGAATAGTCAGTAGTTATATACCTAGTGCATTCTGTATATTCGAATATTTCTCCAGAACGCGAAGCGTTTGAGAGAAATACTCGAATTATACAGAATGCATGCGGGGAATATTGCAAGACTATTCCCCGAAGAAATTTCATCCTTTATATACCATATTATTCCTTTTTCAAGAATTTTCAGTTTTCTTTCTGAAATTTCTTGTATACCTAGCTGATTTGGTTTTCTTCTCGCAAATACTCACTTTGCACTTGTTCAAATACCCGGGTATTGCACTTGTGCAAAATATTCGCTGTATTCGACTCTGATTCGTTCAAATTTTGAAAATTGATTGATGGGATTGGTTTATATTATTTGAGGGCAATAGTCAGTAGTTATATCCCTAGTGCATTCTGTATATTCGAATATTTCTCCAGAACGCGAAGCATTTGAGAGAAATACTCGAATTATACAGAATGCATGCGGGGAATATTGCAAGACTATTCCCCGAAGAAATTTCATCCTTTATATACCATATTATTCCTTTTTCAAGAATTTTCAGTTTTCTTTCTGAAATTTCTTGTATACCTAGCTGATTTCGTTTTCTTCTCGCAAATACTCACTTTGCACTTGTTCAAATACCCGGGTATTGCACTTGTGCAAAATATTCGCTGTATTCGACTCTGATTCGTTCAAATTTTGAAAATTGATTGATGGGATTGGTTTATATTATTTGAGGGCAATAGTCAGTAGTTATATCCCTAGTGCATTCTGTATATTCGAATATTTCTCCAGAACGCGAAGCGTTAGAGAGAAATACTCGAATTATACAGAATGCATGCGGGGAATATTGCAAGACTATTCCCCGAAGAAATTTCATCCTTTATATACCATATTATTCCTTTTTCAAGAATTTTCAGTTTTCTTTCTGAAATTTCTTGTGTACCTAGCTGGTTTGCTCTTCTTCCCGCAAATACTCAATATTGCACTTGTGAAAATACCCGGGTATTGCACTAGTGCAAAATATTCGCTGTATTCGACTCTGATTCGTTCAAATTTTGAAAATTGATTGATGGGATTGGTTTATATTATTTGAGGGGAATAGTCAGTAGTTATATACCTAGTGCATTCTGTATATTCGAATATTTCACCAGAACGCGAAGCGTTTGAGAGAAATACTCGAATTATACAGAATGCATGCGGGGAATATTGCAAAACTATTCCCCGAAGAAATTTCATCCTTTATATACCATATTATTCCTTTTTCAAGAATTTTCAGTTTTCTTTCTGAAATTTCTTGTGTACCTAGCTGGTTTGCTCTTCTTCCCGCAAATACTCGATATTGCACTTGTGAAAATACCCGGGTATTGCACTAGTGCAAAATATTCGCTGTATTCGACTCTGATTCGTTCAAATTTTGAAAATTGATTGATGGGATTGGTTTATATTATTTGAGGGGAATAGTCAGTAGTTATATACCTAGTGCATTCTGTATATTCGAATATTTCTCCAGAACGCGAAGCGTTTGAGAGAAATACTCGAATTATACAGAATGCATGCGGGGAATATTGCAAGACTATTCCCCGAAGAAATTTCATCCTTTATATACCATATTATTCCTTTTTCAAGAATTTTCAGTTTTCTTTCTGAAATTTCTTGTATACCTAGCTGATTTGGTTTTCTTCTCGCAAATACTCACTTTGCACTTGTTCAAATACCCGGGTATTGCACTTGTGCAAAATATTCGCTGTATTCGACTCTGATTCGTTCAAATTTTGAAAATTGATTGATGGGATTGGTTTATATTATTTGAGGGCAATAGTCAGTAGTTATATCCCTAGTGCATTCTGTATATTCGAATATTTCTCCAGAACGCGAAGCGTTAGAGAGAAATACTCGAATTATACAGAATGCATGCGGGGAATATTGCAAGACTATTCCCCGAAGAAATTTCATCCTTTATATACCATATTATTCCTTTTTCAGGAATTTTCAGTTTTCTTTCTGAAATTTCTTGTGTACCTAGCTGGTTTGCTCTTCTTCCCGCAAATACTCGATATTGCACTTGTGAAAATACCCGGGTATTGCACTAGTGCAAAATATTCGCTGTATTCGACTCTGATTCGTTCAAATTTTGAAAATTGATTGATGGGATTGGTTTATATTATTTGAGGGGAATAGTCGGTAGTTATATACCTAGTGCATTCTGTATATTCGAATATTTCTCCAGAACGCGAAGCGTTTGAGAGAAATACTCGAATTATACAGAATGCATGCGGGGAATATTGCAAGACTATTCCCCGAAGAAATTTCATTCTTTATATACCATATTATTCCTTTTTCAAGAATTTTCAGTTTTCTTTCTGAAATTTCTTGTGTACCTAGCTGGTTTGCTCTTCTTCCCGCAAATACTCGATATTGCACTTGTGAAAATACCCGGGTATTGCACTAGTGCAAAATATTCGCTGTATTCGACTCTGATTCGTTCAAATTTTGAAAATTGATTGATGAGATTGGTTTATATTATTTGAGGGGAATAGTCGGTAGTTATATACCTAGTGCATTCTGTATATTCGAATATTTCTCCAGAACGCGAAGCGTTTGAGAGAAATACTCGAATTATACAGAATGCATGCGGGGAATATTGCAAGACTATTCCCCGAAGAAATTTCACCCTTTATATACCATATTATTTCTTTTTCAAGAATTTTCAGTTTTCTTTCTGAAATTTCTTGTATACCTAGCTGATTTGGTCTTCTTCTCGCAAATACTCACTTTGCACTTGTTCAAATACCCGGGTATTGCACTTGTGCAAAATATTCGCTGTATTCGACTCTGATTCGTTAAAATTTTGAAAATTGATTGATGGGATTGGTTTATATTATTTGAGGGGAATAGTCAGTAGTTATATCCCTAGTGCATTCTGTATATTCGAATATTTCTCCAGAACGCGAAGCATTTGAGAGAAATACTCGAATTATACAGAATGCATGCGGGGAATATTGCAAGACTATTCCCCGAAGCAATTTCATCCTTTATATACCATATTATTCCTTTTTCAAGAATTTTCAGTTTTCTTTCTGAAATTTCTTGTATACCTAGCTGATTTGGTTTTCTTCTCGCAAATACTCACTTTGCACTTGATCAAATACCCGGGTATTGCACTTGTGCAAAATATTCGCTGTATTCGACTCTGATTCGTTCAAATTTTGAAAATTGATTGATGGGATTGGTTTATATTATTTGAGGGCAATAGTCAGTAGTTATATCCCTAGTGCATTCTGTATATTCGAATATTTCTCCAGAACGCGAAGCGTTTGAGAGAAATACTCGAATTATACAGAATGCATGCGGGGAATATTGCAAGACTATTCCCCGAAGAAATTTCATCCTTTATATACCATATTATTCCTATTTCAAGAATTTTCAGTTTTCTTTCTGAAATTTCTTGTATACCTAGCTGATTTGGTTTTCTTCTCGCAAATACTCACTTTGCACTTGTTCAAATACCCTGGTATTGCTTCGCTGTATTCGACTCTGATTCGTTCAAATTTTTAAAATTGATTGATGGGATTGGTTTATATTATTTGAGGGGAATAGTCAGTAGTTATGTCCCTAGTGCATTCTGTATATTCGAATATTTCTCCAGAACGCGAAGAGTTTGAGAGAAATACTCGAATTATACAGAATGCATGCGGGGAATATTGCAAGACTATTCCCCGAAGAAATTGCATCCTTTATATACCATATTATTCCTTTTTCAAGAATTTTCAGTTTTCTTTCTGAAATTTCTTATGTACCTAGCTGGTTTGCTCTTCTTCCCGCAAATACTCGATATTGCACTTGTGAAAATACCCGGGTATTGCACTAGTGCAAAATATTCGCTGTATTCGACTTTGATTCGTTCAAATTTTGAAAATTGATTGATGGGATTGGTTTATATTATTTGAGGGCAATAGTCAGTAGTTATATCCCTAGTGCATTCTGTATATTCGAATATTTCTCCAGAACGCGAAGCGTTTGAGAGAAATACTAGAATTATACAGAATGCATGCGGGGAATATTGCAAGACTATTCCCCGAAGAAATTTCATCCTTTATATACCATATTATTCCTTTTTTAAGAATTTTCAGTTTTCTTTTTGAAATTTCTTGTGTACCTAGCTGGTTTGCTCTTCTTCCCGCAAATACTCGATATTGCACTTGTGAAAATACCCGGGTATTGCACTAGTGAAAAATATTCGCTGTATTCGACTCTGATTCGTTCAAATTTTGAAAATTGATTGATGGGATTGGTTTATATTATTTGAGGGGAATAGTCAGTAGTTATATACCTAGTGCATTCTGTATATTCGAATATTTCTCCAGAACGCGAAGCGTTTGAGAGAAATACTCGAATTATACAGAATGCATGCGGGGAATATTGCAAGACTATTCCCCGAAGAAATTTCATCCTTTATATACCATATTATTCCTTTTTCAAGAATTTTCAGTTTTCTTTCTGAAATTTCTTGTGTACCTAGCTGGTTTGCTCTTCTTCCCGCAAATACTCGATATTGCACTTGTGAAAATACCCGGGTATTGCACTAGTGCAAAATATTCGCTGTATTCGACTCTGATTCGTTCAAATTTTGAAAATTGATTGATGGGATTGGTTTATATTATTTGAGGGGAATAGTCAGTAGTTATATACCTAGTGCATTCTGTATATTCGAATATTTCTCCAGAACGCGAAGCGTTTGAGAGAAATACTCGAATTATACAGAATGCATGCGGGGAATATTGCAAGACTATTCCCCGAAGAAATTGCATCCTTTATATACCATATTATTCCTTTTTCAAGAATTTTCAGTTTTCTTTCTGAAATTTCTTATGTACCTAGCTGGTTTGCTCTTCTTCCCGCAAATACTCGATATTGCACTTGTGAAAATACCCGGGTATTGCACTAGTGCAAAATATTCGCTGTATTCGACTCTAATTCGTTCAAATTTTGAAAATTGATTGATGGGATTGGTTTATATTATTTGAGGGCAATAGTCAGTAGTTATATCCCTAGTGCATTCTGTATATTCGAATATTTCTCCAGAACGCGAAGCGTTTGAGAGAAATACTAGAATTATACAGAATGCATGCGGGGAATATTGCAAGACTATTCCCCGAAGGAATTTCATCCTTTATATACCATATTATTCCTTTTTTAAGAATTTTCAGTTTTCTTTCTGAAATTTCTTGTGTACCTAGCTGGTTTGCTCTTCTTCCCGAAAATACTCGATATTGCACTTGTGAAAATACCCGGGTATTGCACTAGTGCAAAATATTCGCTGTATTCGACTCTGATTCGTTCAAATTTTGAAAATTGATTGATGGGATTGGTTTATATTATTTAAGGGGAATAGTCAGTAGTTATATCCCTAGTGCATTCTGTATATTCGAACATTTCTCCAGAACGCGAAGCGTTAGAGAGAAATACTCGAATTATACAGAATGCATGCGGGGAATATTGCAAGACTATTCCCCGAAGAAATTTCATCCTTTATATACCATATTATTCCTTTTTCAAGAATTTTCAGTTTTCTCTCTGAAATTTCTTGTGTACCTAGCTGGTTTGCTCTTCTTCCCGCAAATACTCGATATTGCACTTGTGAAAATACCCGGGTATTGCACTAGTGCAAAATATTCGCTGTATTCGACTCTGATTCGTTCAAATTTTGAAAATTGATTGATGGGATTGGTTTATATTATTTAAGGGGAATAGTCAGTAGTTATATCCCTAGTGCATTCTGTATATTCGAATATTTCTCCAGAACGCGAAGCGTTTGAGAGAAATACTCGAATTATACAGAATGCATGCGGGGAATATTGCAAGACTATTCCCCGAAGAAATTGCATCCTTTATATACCATATTATTCCTTTTTCAAGAATTTTCAGTTTTCTTTTTGAAATTTCTTATGTACCTAGCTGGTTTGCTCTTCTTCCCGCAAATACTCGATATTGCACTTGTGAAAATACCCGGGTATTGCACTAGTGCAAAATATTCGCTGTATTCGACTCTGATTCGTTCAAATTTTGAAAATTGATTGATGGGATTGGTTTATATTATTTGAGGGGAATAGTCAGTAGTTATATACCTAGTGCATTCTGTATATTCGAATATTTCTCCAGAACGCGAAGCGTTTGAGAGAAATACTCGAATTATACAGAATGCATGCGGGGAATATTGCAAGACTATTCCCCGAAGAAATTTCATCCTTTATATTCCATATTATTCCTTTTTCAAGAATTTTCAGTTTTCTTTCTGAAATTTCTGGTGTACCTAGCTGGTTTGCTCTTCTTCCCGCAAATACTCGATATTGCACTTGTGAAAATACCCGGGTATTGCACTAGTGCAAAATATTCGCTGTATTCGACTCTGATTCGTTCAAATTTTGAAAATTGATTGATGGGATTGGTTTATATTATTTGAGGGGAATAGTCAGTAGTTATATACCTAGTGCATTCTGTATATTCGAATATTTCTCCAGAACGCGAAGCGTTTGAGAGAAATACTCGAATTATACAGAATGCATGCGGGGAATATTGCAAGACTATTCCCCGAAGAAATTGCATCCTTTATATACCATATTATTCCTTTTTCAAGAATTTTCAGTTTTCTTTCTGAAATTTCTTATGTACCTAGCTGGTTTGCTCTTCTTCCCGCAAATACTCGATATTGCACTTGTGAAAATACCCGGGTATTGCACTAGTGCAAAATATTCGCTGTATTCGACTTTGATTCGTTCAAATTTTGAAAATTGATCGATGGGATTGGTTTATATTATTTGAGGGCAATAGTCAGTAGTTATATCCCTAGTGCATTCTGTATATTCGAATATTTCTCCAGAACGCGAAGCGTTTGAGAGAAATACTCGAATTATACAGAATGCATGCGGGGAATATTGCAAGACTATTCCCCGAAGAAATTTCATCCTTTATATACCATATTATTCCTTTTTTAAGAATTTTCAGTTTTCTTTCTGAAATTTCTTGTGTACCTAGCTGGTTTGCTCTTCTTCCCGCAAATACTCAATATTGCACTTGTGAAAATACCCGGGTATTGCACTAGTGCAAAATATTCGCTGTATTCGACTCTGATTCGTTCAAATTTTGAAAATTGATTGATGGGATTGGTTTATATTATTTGAGGGGAATAGTCAGTAGTTATATACCTAGTGCATTCTGTATATTCGAATATTTCTCCAGAACGCGAAGCGTTTGAGAGAAATACTCGAATTATACAGAATGCATGCGGGGAATATTGCAAGACTATTCCCCGAAGAAATTTCATCCTTTATATACCATATTATTCCTTTTTCAAGAATTTTCAGTTTTCTTTCTGAAATTTCTTGTGTACCTAGCTGGTTTGCTCTTCTTCCCGCAAATACTCGATATTGCACTTGTGAAAATACCCGGGTATTGCACTAGTGCAAAATATTCGCTGTATTCGACACTGATTCGTTCAAATTTTGAAAATTGATTGATGGGATTGGTTTATATTATTTGAGGGGAATAGTCAGTAGTTATATACCTAGTGCATTCTGTATATTCGAATATTTCTCCAGAACGCGAAGCGTTTGAGAGAAATACTCGAATTATACAGAATGCATGCGGGGAATATTGCAAGACTATTCCCCGAAGAAATTTCATCCTTTATATACCATATTATTCCTTTTTCAAGAATTTTCAGTTTTCTTTCTGAAATTTCTTGTATACCTAGCTGATTTGGTTTTCTTCTCGCAAATACTCACTTTGCACTTGTTCAAATACCCGGGTATTGCACTTGTGCAAAATATTCGCTGTATTCGACTCTGATTCGTTCAAATTTTGAAAATTGATTGATGGGATTGGTTTATATTATTTGAGGGCAATAGTCAGTAGTTATATCCCTAGTGCATTCTGTATATTCGAATATTTCTCCAGAACGCGAAGCATTTGAGAGAAATACTCGAATTATACAGAATGCATGCGGGGAATATTGCAAGACTATTCCCCGAAGAAATTTCATCCTTTATATACCATATTATTCCTTTTTCAAGAATTTTCAGTTTTCTTTCTGAAATTTCTTGTATACCTAGCTGATTTGGTTTTCTTCTCGCAAATACTCACTTTGCACTTGTTCAAATACCCGGGTATTGCACTTGTGCAAAATATTCGCTGTATTCGACTCTGATTCGTTCAAATTTTGAAAATTGATTGATGGGATTGGTTTATATTATTTGAGGGCAATAGTCAGTAGTTATATCCCTAGTGCATTCTGTATATTCGAATATTTCTCCAGAACGCGAAGCGTTAGAGAGAAATACTCGAATTATACAGAATGCATGCGGGGAATATTGCAAGACTATTCCCCGAAGAAATTTCATCCTTTATATACCATATTATTCCTTTTTCAAGAATTTTCAGTTTTCTTTCTGAAATTTCTTGTGTACCTAGCTGGTTTGCTCTTCTTCCCGCAAATACTCAATATTGCACTTGTGAAAATACCCGGGTATTGCACTAGTGCAAAATATTCGCTGTATTCGACTCTGATTCGTTCAAATTTTGAAAATTGATTGATGGGATTGGTTTATATTATTTGAGGGGAATAGTCAGTAGTTATATACCTAGTGCATTCTGTATATTCGAATATTTCACCAGAACGCGAAGCGTTTGAGAGAAATACTCGAATTATACAGAATGCATGCGGGGAATATTGCAAAACTATTCCCCGAAGAAATTTCATCCTTTATATACCATATTATTCCTTTTTCAAGAATTTTCAGTTTTCTTTCTCAAATTTCTTGTGTACCTAGCTGGTTTGCTCTTCTTCCCGCAAATACTCGATATTGCACTTGTGAAAATACCCGGGTATTGCACTAGTGCAAAATATTCGCTGTATTCGACTCTGATTCGTTCAAATTTTGAAAATTGATTGATGGGATTGGTTTATATTATTTGAGGGGAATAGTCAGTAGTTATATACCTAGTGCATTCTGTATATTCGAATATTTCTCCAGAACGCGAAGCGTTTGAGAGAAATACTCGAATTATACAGAATGCATGCGGGGAATATTGCAAGACTATTCCCCGAAGAAATTTCATCCTTTATATACCATATTATTCCTTTTTCAAGAATTTTCAGTTTTCTTTCTGAAATTTCTTGTATACCTAGCTGATTTGGTTTTCTTCTCGCAAATACTCACTTTGCACTTGTTCAAATACCCGGGTATTGCACTTGTGCAAAATATTCGCTGTATTCGACTCTGATTCGTTCAAATTTTGAAAATTGATTGATGGGATTGGTTTATATTATTTGAGGGCAATAGTCAGTAGTTATATCCCTAGTGCATTCTGTATATTCGAATATTTCTCCAGAACGCGAAGCATTTGAGAGAAATACTCGAATTATACAGAATGCATGCGGGGAATATTGCAAGACTATTCCCCGAAGAAATTTCATCCTTTATATACCATATTATTCCTTTTTCAAGAATTTTCAGTTTTCTTTCTGAAATTTCTTGTATACCTAGCTGATTTGGTTTTCTTCTCGCAAATACTCACTTTGCACTTGTTCAAATACCCGGGTATTGCACTTGTGCAAAATATTCGCTGTATTCGACTCTGATTCGTTCAAATTTTGAAAATTGATTGATGGGATTGGTTTATATTATTTGAGGGCAATAGTCAGTAGTTATATCCCTAGTGCATTCTGTATATTCGAATATTTCTCCAGAACGCGAAGCGTTAGAGAGAAATACTCGAATTATACAGAATGCATGCGGGGAATATTGCAAGACTATTCCCCGAAGAAATTTCATCCTTTATATACCATATTATTCCTTTTTCAAGAATTTTCAGTTTTCTTTCTGAAATTTCTTGTGTACCTAGCTGGTTTGCTCTTCTTCCCGCAAATACTCAATATTGCACTTGTGAAAATACCCGGGTATTGCACTAGTGCAAAATATTCGCTGTATTCGACTCTGATTCGTTCAAATTTTGAAAATTGATTGATGGGATTGGTTTATATTATTTGAGGGGAATAGTCAGTAGTTATATACCTAGTGCATTCTGTATATTCGAATATTTCACCAGAACGCGAAGCGTTTGAGAGAAATACTCGAATTATACAGAATGCATGCGGGGAATATTGCAAAACTATTCCCCGAAGAAATTTCATCCTTTATATACCATATTATTCCTTTTTCAAGAATTTTCAGTTTTCTTTCTGAAATTTCTTGTGTACCTAGCTGGTTTGCTCTTCTTCCCGCAAATACTCGATATTGCACTTGTGAAAATACCCGGGTATTGCACTAGTGCAAAATATTCGCTGTATTCGACTCTGATTCGTTCAAATTTTGAAAATTGATTGATGGGATTGGTTTATATTATTTGAGGGGAATAGTCAGTAGTTATATACCTAGTGCATTCTGTATATTCGAATATTTCTCCAGAACGCGAAGCGTTTGAGAGAAATACTCGAATTATACAGAATGCATGCGGGGAATATTGCAAGACTATTCCCCGAAGAAATTTCATCCTTTATATACCATATTATTCCTTTTTCAAGAATTTTCAGTTTTCTTTCTGAAATTTCTTGTATACCTAGCTGATTTGGTTTTCTTCTCGCAAATACTCACTTTGCACTTGTTCAAATACCCCGGTATTGCTTCGCTGTATTCGACTCTGATTCGTTCAAATTTTGAAAATTGATTGATGGGATTGGTTTATATTATTTGAGGGCAATAGTCAGTAGTTATATCCCTAGTGCATTCTGTATATTCGAATATTTCTCCAGAACGCGAAGCGTTAGAGAGAAATACTCGAATTATACAGAATGCATGCGGGGAATATTGCAAGACTATTCCCCGAAGAAATTTCATCCTTTATATACCATATTATTCCTTTTTCAGGAATTTTCAGTTTTCTTTCTGAAATTTCTTGTGTACCTAGCTGGTTTGCTCTTCTTCCCGCAAATACTCGATATTGCACTTGTGAAAATACCCGGGTATTGCACTAGTGCAAAATATTCGCTGTATTCGACTCTGATTCGTTCAAATTTTGAAAATTGATTGATGGGTTTGGTTTATATTATTTGAGGGGAATAGTCGGTAGTTATATACCTAGTGCATTCTGTATATTCGAATATTTCTCCAGAACGCGAAGCGTTTGAGAGAAATACTCGAATTATACAGAATGCATGCGGGGAATATTGCAAGACTATTTCCCGAAGAAATTTCATTCTTTATATACCATATTATTCCTTTTTCAAGAATTTTCAGTTTTCTTTCTGAAATTTCTTGTGTACCTAGCTGGTTTGCTCTTCTTCCCGCAAATACTCGATATTGCACTTGTGAAAATACCCGGGTATTGCACTAGTGCAAAATATTCGCTGTATTCGACTCTGATTCGTTCAAATTTTGAAAATTGATTGATGGGATTGGTTTATATTATTTGAGGGGAATAGTCGGTAGTTATATACCTAGTGCATTCTGTATATTCGAATATTTCTCCAGAACGCGAAGCGTTTGAGAGAAATACTCGAATTATACAGAATGCATGCGGGGAATATTGCAAGACTATTCCCCGAAGAAATTTCACCCTTTATATACCATATTATTTCTTTTTCAAGAATTTTCAGTTTTCTTTCTGAAATTTCTTGTATACCTAGCTGATTTGGTCTTCCTCTCGCAAATACTCACTTTGCACTTGTTCAAATACCCGGGTATTGCACTTGTGCAAAATATTCGCTGTATTCGACTCTGATTCGTTAAAATTTTGAAAATTGATTGATGGGATTGGTTTATATTATTTGAGGGGAATAGTCAGTAGTTATATCCCTAGTGCATTCTGTATATTCGAATATTTCTCCAGAACGCGAAGCATTTGAGAGAAATACTCGAATTATACAGAATGCATGCGGGGAATATTGCAAGACTATTCCCCGAAGCAATTTCATCCTTTATATACCATATTATTCTTTTTTCAAGAATTTTCAGTTTTCTTTCTGAAATTTCTTGTATACCTAGCTGATTTGGTTTTCTTCTCGCAAATACTCACTTTGCACTTGATCAAATACCCGGGTATTGCACTTGTGCAAAATATTCGCTGTATTCGACTCTGATTCGTTCAAATTTTGAAAATTGATTGATGGGATTGGTTTATATTATTTGAGGGCAATAGTCAGTAGTTATATCCCTAGTGCATTCTGTATATTCGAATATTTCTCCAGAACGCGAAGCGTTTGAGAGAAATACTCGAATTATACAGAATGCATGCGGGGAATATTGCAAGACTATTCCCCGAAGAAATTTCATCCTTTATATACCATATTATTCCTATTTCAAGAATTTTCAGTTTTCTTTCTGAAATTTCTTGTATACCTAGCTGATTTGGTTTTCTTCTCGCAAATACTCACTTTGCACTTGTTCAAATACCCGGGTATTGCTTCGCTGTATTCGACTCTGATTCGTTCAAATTTTTAAAATTGATTGATGGGATTGGTTTATATTATTTGAGGGGAATAGTCAGTAGTTATGTCCCTAGTGCATTCTGTATATTCGAATATTTCTCCAGAACGCGAAGAGTTTGAGAGAAATACTCGAATTATACAGAATGCATGCGGGGAATATTGCAAGACTATTCCCCGAAGAAATTTCATCCTTTATATACCATATTATTCTTTTTTCAAGAATTTTCAGTTTTCTTTCTGAAATTTCTTGTGTACCTAGCTGGTTTGCTCTTCTTCCAGCAAATACTCGATATTGCACTTGTGAAAATACCCGGGTATTGCACTAGTGCAAAATATTCGCTGTATTCGACTCTGATTCGTTCAAATTTTGAAAATTGATTGATGGGATTGGTTTATATTATTTGAGGGGAATAGTCGGTAGTTATATACCTAGTGCATTCTGTATATTCGAATATTTCTCCAGAACGCGAAGCGTTTGAGAGAAATACTCGAATTATACAGAATGCATGCGGGGAATATTGCAAGACTATTCCCCGAAGAAATTTCATTCTTTATATACCATATTATTCCTTTTTCAAGAATTTTCAGTTTTCTTTCTGAAATTTCTTGTGTACCTAGCTGGTTTGCTCTTCTTCCCGCAAATACTCGATATTGCACTTGTGAAAATACCCGGGTATTGCACTAGTGCAAAATATTCGCTGTATTCGACTCTGATTCGTTCAAATTTTGAAAATTGATTGATGGGATTGGTTTATATTATTTGAGGGGAATAGTCGGTAGTTATATACCTAGTGCATTCTGTATATTCGAATATTTCTCCAGAACGCGAAGCGTTTGAGAGAAATACTCGAATTATACAGAATGCATGCGGGGAATATTGCAAGACTATTCCCCGAAGAAATTTCACCCTTTATATACCATATTATTTCTTTTTCAAGAATTTTCAGTTTTCTTTCTGAAATTTCTTGTATACCTAGCTGATTTGGTTTTCTTCTCGCAAATACTCACTTTGCACTTGTTCAAATACCCGGGTATTGCACTTGTGCAAAATATTCGCTGTATTCGACTCTGATTCGTTAAAATTTTGAAAATTGATTGATGGGATTGGTTTATATTATTTGAGGGCAATAGTCAGTAGTTATATCCCTAGTGCATTCTGTATATTCGAATATTTCTCCAGAACGCGAAGCATTTGAGAGAAATACTCGAATTATACAGAATGCATGCGGGGAATATTGCAAGACTATTCCCCGAAGCAATTTCATCCTTTATATACCATATTATTCCTTTTTCAAGAATTTTCAGTTTTCTTTCTGAAATTTCTTGTATACCTAGCTGATTTGGTTTTCTTCTCGCAAATACTCACTTTGCACTTGATCAAATACCCGGGTATTGCACTTGTGCAAAATATTCGCTGTATTCGACTCTGATTCGTTCAAATTTTGAAAATTGATTGATGGGATTGGTTTATATTATTTGAGGGCAATAGTCAGTAGTTATATCCCTAGTGCATTCTGTATATTCGAATATTTCTCCAGAACGCGAAGCGTTTGAGAGAAATACTCGAATTATACAGAATGCATGCGGGGAATATTGCAAGACTATTCCCCGAAGAAATTTCATCCTTTATATACCATATTATTCCTATTTCAAGAATTTTCAGTTTTCTTTCTGAAATTTCTTGTATACCTAGCTGATTTGGTTTTCTTCTCGCAAATACTCACTTTGCACTTGTTCAAATACCCGGGTATTGCTTCGCTGTATTCGACTCTGATTCGTTCAAATTTTTAAAATTGATTGATGGGATTGGTTTATATTATTTGAGGGGAATAGTCAGTAGTTATGTCCCTAGTGCATTCTGTATATTCGAATATTTCTCCAGAACGCGAAGAGTTTGAGAGAAATACTCGAATTATACAGAATGCATGCGGGGAATATTGCAAGACTATTCCCCGAAGAAATTTCATCCTTTATATACCATATTATTCTTTTTTCAAGAATTTTCAGTTTTCTTTCTGAAATTTCTTGTGTACCTAGCTGGTTTGCTCTTCTTCCCGCAAATACTCGATATTGCACTTGTGCAAATACCCGGATATTGCACTAGTGCAAAATATTCGCTGTATTCGACTCTGATTCGTTCAAATTTTGAAAATTGCTTGATGGGATTGGTTTATATTATTTGAGGGGAATAGTCAGTAGTTATATACCTAGTGCATTCTATATATTCGAATATTTCTCCAGAACGCGAAGCGTTTGAGAGAAATACTCGAATTATACAGAATGCATCAGGGGAATATTGCAAGACTATTCCTCGAAGAAATGACATCCTTTGTATACCACACTATTCATTTTTAAAGAGTTTTCAGTTTTCTTTCTGAAATTACTTGTGTACCTAGCTGGTTTGCTCTTCTTCTCGCAAATACTCGATATTGCACTTGTGAAAATACCCGGGTATTGCACTAGTGCAAAATATTCGCTGTATTCGACTCTGAATCGTTCAAATTTTGAAAATTGATTGATGGGATTGGTTTATATTATTTGAGGGGAATAGTCAGTAGTTATATCCCTAATGCATTCTGTATATTCGAGTATTTTTTGAGAACGCAAAGCGTTCGAGAGAAATACTCGAATTATACAGAATGCACGAGGGGAATATTGCAAGACTATTCCTCGAAGAAATGACATCCTTTATATACCACACTATTCATTTTTAAAAGGTTTTCAGTTTTCTTTCTGAAATTACTTGTGTACCTAGCTGGTTTGCTCTTCTTTTCGCAAATACTCGATATTGCACTTGTGCAAATACCCGGGTATTGCACTAGTGCAAAATATTCGCTGTATTCGACTCTGAATCGTTCAAATTTTGAAAATTGATTGATGGGATTGGTTTATATTATTTGAGGGGAATAGTCAGTAGTTATATCCCTAATGCATTCTGTATATTCGAGTATTTTTTGAGAACGCAAAGCGTTCGAGAGAAATACTCGAATTATACAGAATGCATCAGGGGAATATTGCAAGACTATTCCTCGAAGAAATGACATCCTTTGTATACCACACTATTCATTTTTAAAGAGTTTTCAGTTTTCTTTCTGAAATTACTTGTGTACCTAGCTGGTTTGCTCTTCTTCTCGCAAATACTCGATATTGCACTTGTCAAAATACCCGGGTATTGCACTAGTGCAAAATATTCGCTGTATTCGACTCTGAATCGTTCAAATTTTGAAAATTGATTGATGGAATTGGTTTATATTATTTGAGGGGAATAGTCAGTAGTTATATCCCTAATGCATTCTGTATATTCGAGTATTTTTTGAGAACGCAAAGCGTTCGAGAGAAATACTCGAATTATACAGAATGCACGCGGGGAATATTGCAAGACTATTCCCCGAAGAAATTTCATCCTTTATATACCATATTATTCCTTTTTCAAGAATTTTCAGTTTTCTTTCTGAAATTTCTTGTATACCTAGCTGATTTGGTTTTCTTCTCGCAAATACTCACTTTGCACTTGTTCAAATACTCGGGTATTGCACTTGTGCAAAATATTCGCTGTATTCGACTCTGATTCGTTCAAATTTTTAAAATTGATTGATGGGATTGGTTTATATTATTTGAGGGGAATAGTCAGTAGTTATATCCCTAGTGCATTCTGTATATTCGAATATTTCTCCAGAACGCGAAGCGTTTGAGAGAAATACTCGAATTATACAGAATGCATCAGGGGAATATTGCAAGACTATTGCTCGAAGAAATGACATCCTTTGTATACCACACTATTCATTTTTAAAGAGTTTTCAGTTTTCTTTCTGAAATTACTTGTGTATCTAGCTGGTTTGCTCTTCTTCTCGCAAATACTCAATATTGCACTTGTGCAAATACCCGGGTATTGCACTAGTGCAAAATATTCGCTGTATTCGACTCTGAATCGTTCAAATTTTGAAAATTGATTGATGGGATTGGTTTATATTATTTGAGGGGAATAGTCAGTAGTTATATCCCTAATGCATTCTGTATATTCGAGTATTATTTGAGAACGCAAAGCGTTCGAGAAAAATACTCGAATTATACAGAATGCACGAGGGGAATATTGCAAGACTATTCCTCGAAGAAATGACATCCTTTGTATACCACACTATTCATTTTTAAAGAGTTTTCAGTTTTCTTTCTGAAATTTCTTGTGTACCTAGCTGGTTTGCTCTTCTTCTCGCAAATACTCGATATTACACTTGTGCAAATACCCGGGTATTGCACTAGTGCAAAATAATCGCTGTATTCGACTCTGAAGCGTTCAAATTTTGAAAATTGATTGATGGGATTGGTTTATATTATTTGAGGGGAATAGTCAGTAGTTATATCCCTAATGCATTCTATATATTCGAGTATTTCTTGAGAACGCAAAGCGTTCGAGAGAAATACTCGAATTATACAGAATGCACGAGGGGAATATTGCAAGACTATTCCTCGAAGAAATGACATTCTTTGTATACCACACTATTCATTTTTAAAGAGTTTTCAGTTTTCTTTCTGAAATTTCTTGTGTACCTAGCTGGTTTGCTCTTCTTCTCGCAAATACTCAATATTGCACTTGTGCAAATACCCGGGTATTGCACTAGTGCAAAATATTTGGTGTATTCGACTCTGAATCGTTCAAATTTTGAAAATTGATTGATGGGATTGGTTTATATTATGTGAGGGGAATAGTCAGTAGTTATATCCCTAGTGCATTCTGTATATTCCAATATTTCTCCAGAACGCGAAGCGTTTGAGAGAAATACTCGAATTATACAGAATGCACGCGGGGAATATTGCAAGACTATTCCCCGCAGAAATTTCATCCTTTGTATATCATATTATTCCTTTTTCAAGAATTTTTAGTTTTCTTTCTGAAATTTCTTGTATACCTAGCTGATTTGGTTTTCTTCTCGCAAATACTCACTTTGCACTTGTGCAGATACCCGGGTATTGCACTTGTGCAAAATATTCGCTGTATTCGACTCTGATTGGTTCAAATTTTGAAAATTGATTGATGGGATTGGTTTATATTATTTGAGGAGAATAGTCATTGATATTGATCCTGATACTTCTTGCTTGTTTTATTTTTCATTAACGGGGTTAATAAACTTGGTTATGCTTCGTATTTGCTTGTCTCCTTAGGTGTGTTTTGTAGTTTTTTCAGCATTTGTGTGATCCGACAAAAGAATTTGCCTATTGCGTCAATTGCTTGGGAACGTTGAATTTGGTATGTACCGGGTGGCCATAAATATCTGATACCACATTACCTTTGGAATCAACAGCGCTTTATTAAAGTGATCCTATATTTAAAGACCTATATTGCTAGCGGCTATGAGTTGGGGGGTCACGAAGGAAGTGAGACAGATTACCAACTCTTCAATGTATATGATGAGCTGTGCGCAAGCGCGTCGGAGTCGTCCGCGCGATGGGGAAGTAATCAAGTTTAAAATTCGCTTCTAAAGGCGGAGTTTGAATTCTCAGGCATGCGCACTAGACGCTTTATACTCAGAGTGAGACTATGTATGCGCCGTAATGTTTTCGACCGTTTCCTGGGCTCTACTAGCAATGTATCTATAATACATATATGAAAGTGATGAATCCAACTAAACTAAATGTCATTACAACTAAAATTCCTATCTGTCAAAAATTATTACAGATTGCAATAAGTATTGAAGTTAGAACAGGAGATTTTTATAATCGAGTCGTAGGCTAAACTGCAGAATCCAGGGCACATTCCCCTCCTCTTATTTGCATTTTATTACATTTCATACCAATTCTTATTAAGTATAATGGAAATATAATGTTAACCAAAACTTTTAAGTACTGTAGCTGATTAAATGGCTACCGGGATCTCAGATATTTATGGCCACCCGGTACATTTGGGTGACCAGACATACGTACTCTTTTTTAGAGTATTATACTCTTTTCTAAATAATATCCTCTTTACTCTGAATTTTTATAAAACAGCTATCAATATACTCTTTTTAATTCATTTAAATACTCTTAATACTCTTTAGATTTTGCTTCCAACATTATTATAAATTTGCCTTGGGGGATAATATTGACACTCTGACAGAAAATGTTGTACTCGTGCAACTTGTTAATGAATGCAGAACGCTTATGCGGAGCAGGTGTTGCTCTGTGTGCTGAGTGTACCTACATAAACACGAATGCAAGCGAATTACAGCGACTATACCATGAATAGATATATTAAATAATATAAAAAGTAAGCAGGAGAATCATTTTGTGCTTACTTGTTAAATTTTGAATTCATTTATTTGGCTTTAATATTGTTTTAGTATGTCTGTCACATTTTTCAAGGCTGTGATTTTAATAACTGCGATTATAGAGAAGTTTATACCGCGTGTTCAAAAAAAAACCAAACTCACTCGCAGCATGCCATGATTAAATTGAAGTTTGCCGTAACTTGAGATATACCCATTGATGCAAATGAACTACCAAGTCAGATAGAATTAAATTACATCTTGACATTGAATTATTTTCCTAAAAATATACAAAACAATTTTTATAGACCGTTACAATTATTACACTCGTTGTTGTGTTAAGACATGACTAGATTTTCTATCTTTCTTTCCAAGGCCTATCCTAAATGTGTTGTTTTTGTACTTCCTTTTACAATAAAGGAATTCACCCCAAAAATTTGAAATTGAGTTTTCAACAGATCTTCACGTTTTAGACTATCCTGAACCCAAAAAACATATTCTTTCATTGGTCTGTGTGTCTGTCTGTGAACAGAATATCTCAAAAACGAAAAGAGGTATGGCGTTTTGTGTATTATCTAAATGCGACAGCAGGCTTTTGAAGAAAATTTCATAACCGGAAGTAGGTGTTTACTCTTGTGATTTTTCAGTTTTTTTCGATTTTTTCAAAAACGGCTTTAACGATTTTTTTCAAACTTCTAATTTTTATTACATTTTTAATGTGTATTGATGTGAGATAGGTGATTTTCCAGTTGAATACTTCTAAAATTGGTTTCTTTTGTTTTATTTTCTATTTTTTCATTAACTCCTATTTTAAATAGAACGCCCGGTATATTATTACATTTTTGAATTCACCTTAAAATTATAGAGAAAATTTGTCTCTTCACCTAACGCTCTATTTCGTACCGTTTTTGTAGAATTTGTAATTTTTTAAAAATTTTGACAAATGCTTAAAAATATAAAATCAAATTATTGCTAACTATAAGATCACTGTAAAAGGAAGTTGTGTGCGTGTATCACACCAGATTTTTTTTTGGAACACACATATATATAATCTATATTGCTATAGTTACTGAAATAACTGTTGTAATACATGGCAACTGAGGAAAATTAAGCATTTTTATTTGTTTCTAACCTCATGTGAATGGTATAGTCTACCTGTATGCAACTCGACAATCGAAAATTCTCGTGACTCGACGTATTGCCTTATGAAACACTCACTCGACGATACGCGTCTCGTGGTATTTCAGGCAATACGTCGAAATCGATTATTTTCGATCGTGAAGTTGTATAATATATGATTATTTCAAGAACGACGGACGTTGTATATTAGCTTTCTAGAACGCGTCGAGCTACAATTTATAATTATTATTATTTAGTAGTTATTTGCCAGGTCTTTCAGTTCAGTTTGAGATAACTTTATAAATATTTAAAAGAAAGTGAATAAGGTAAGCTACAGTATAGATTATAACATTTAAAAACTACTACTAATTCAGTCTATTTGAAGGCAAAGAACTCGGAAAACATCAGAATGAAATTAAATTTAATTTTAATTAGAATTTTAGCTATAATATAAGTTTTATTTAATGTTGTTAATTTGATTTTGATATTCGTGAACGAGTTGACAGAAAAGTGAATATAAAACTGTGTATCTAAAAGTGGAGTTAGTTTTTAATTAACATATAGTAATAAGTTTAGGATAGATTTAAATTTTTTGTAATTAACTGTTAACTTTTGTAATATCACGGATATTCAGATTTATTTTATTTATCGATCTCCAAAAATTAATAAGGCGTTTCAGTTGTTATTGCCACAGAAATATAGTCTGTGTTTTTTCTTTGGCAATCTAAACCAAATGAACCTTAATCTTTTGAATGGCTATGTCCACGTTAGAATAAAATTCTGGTTACCAAACATTTCTTGGAAGGCCAGCCTTCAGATGGTCTAACTATTTTTATTACCCTTATATCGATTCTCTGGAAATGTATGAGATCATATTATGTGTATGTGTTTGTAAAATGCTTACGCAAGCATTCTAAGATTTCTAAGGTATTCGGTACCAAGATTCGAATCGAAATACACGTCTTTATAAGTTGCTTATTAAATTAGTGCCTTTTACCCAAAATCTTATAACAGTTCAGAAGTGGGATAGTTACCTGTGCGCGAGGACGATCTATTGCAGTGTGTGTGTGCGTGTGTGTGTGTGTGGGTGTGTGTGTGTGTGTGTGTTGTGTTTTAAACTTTCGTTTTGGAGATTGAAATTCAAAATGAGCGAGCCAAAGTCACCAGCTCCTGAGCCCGAACTCATGAATGAAAGTGATGATGAGCAGCGACTTTACGAAAATCTGCTTGCCCAACATTCGCCGAAGATTGCAGCGCGGTCATCGACGCGAGGCTGAAGCATTTGCTGCTGTCGGCGAGGTACATGACGCTGTGGACGCGGAAGTTGCCGCTGGCGCCAGTTCGTCAAAATATAAACCCACAGTAACCGGAGAAATTATTCCGTGGTTCGACCCTGACAATCAAAGCAGCATTGTTTCGCCATGGCTACTAAAAATTGAGCAACTGGGTCAAATACATCGGTGGTCCGATTACGAGAAGATATGTTACATGCAGCTCAAATTAAAAGGATCCGCTCGCGATTGGTTCAACAGGCTAGATGATTATAATAGGGCCTGGGATGAGTGGAAAATAGCCTTAAAACACGCATTTCCTCGCTGTATCGATTATGCAACAGTATTAGAAGAACTGGTTGCTCGCAAGAGAAGCCCTGGAGAAACAATGACACATTATTATCACGCAAAATTGTCACTGACACAACAGTGCCGCTTGGATACCGAAGCTACAATCTCCTGCATTGTTAAGGGCCTGCCGTTGGAACTTCAAGCGAATGCTCGCGCTTTTCAATGTGCCACCCCGGATGAACTTTACGCTGGGTTTATTGCTCCTATGGATAATTACGAAACGCCCATTGATTTAAAAAGGGCAAGATATGACAGAGAACCATTCACGACTTCAAGTGGCCGACTTTATGAGAAGAAAAGTATCAGATGTCACCGCTGCAATAAAATCGGTCATTTAGTGCGTGACTGTCGGCAGGGGCGCTCTATAATTTGTTTTACCTGTAATCGACCCGGTCATCGCAGTAGTGACTGCCAAGACTATCAGCGGCCTTCCACAAAGTCTTTGCAACCGAAAAATGTGAACGTAATTGACCAATCGCAAATAGAAGACATTTATTTTGCTTTAGCAATGGCATCGAAATTTTGGTTTACCTGGATACCGGTAGTCGAGTCAACATTATTAGCAAGCAGTGCGCCGAAAAACTTCATTTGCGAAAAATTCCAAAGGATAACGTCCTGCGAGGATTCGGGGGAAATTTAATCAGCTGCACAACTGAAGTTGAGTTTATGTTATTAATAGACGACATACAACTAAAGGTGAATGCGGTCGTAACGGACGCTACCATGGACGGTGTTGACGTCATTGCGGGTCAACCGATTCTGAACAGAGAAGGACTGTCCCTTATTGGGAGTGGCGGAAAAGCTAAGTTAACAGAAGAAATTGTTGAATTGCTAATGAAACTTGCTGTGTCGTTACTGGGATGGGTTGACTCGATTAATAAGCTACTAAATATGGACTACTTCTTTATTCAGTTGACTACATGACTTACGTACAAGCAATACATTAATTATATCTTTTTGGCGCACTCTCGTGCTGTACTTATAATATACAACTCCAAAACCAATACATACATTACTAACTTATACTAGATATAACATACATACATAGCAAAACTGACATTGGATGAAGAACGTACTCGGTCGCACATCATCGTGACACAGGACACTTCATTAGAGGCTAACGCAACAACCCTTGTGCCGATAGCTGTTTCAGATGCAAAAGAGGGAGTCCCGTATTACATGAAAAGCAAAATGTATCCATCTGGCCGAGGTCTCATCTATATGCCTGCAGGTGTTCTTTGTTCAACTACAGCTGTATTACCTGTTTGCAATCTAAGTTCTGAGGCGGTAATGTGGATGGTAAAGAAGCTTGCAGGTAGAGGGGAAGAGTGTGCTGGTATCGAGGCAGATGATGTAAAAAAGGTGAGTGCAAACTCTTTTTCTATAAAGTTTTATGACGTAGAATTTGAGCGGTCGTTAGATAAGAAAGATGTACAACAACTATTTGATATTTTGAAACGTTGGTCTTGCTGTTTTGCCAGCAAGACGACAGAGTTGGGTACTGCAAATGGTGGTGAACTGGAAATATCACTGCGTGGGGATAGCCAACCTGTTTGTTATCGACCTTACAGGTTACCACTGAAAGAAAGAAACCTTGTTAGAGAAAAAGTGGAAGATCTGTTGAGTGCCGGTATTATCCGAGAACCAGAATCTGAATTTGCTAGCCCAGTTATCTTGGTAAAGAAAAAAGGGGGAGATTATCGTCTGTGTGTGGATTATAGGGCGCTCAATAAAATTACTATTCGAAATGTGTATCCTATGCCAAATATTGAGGAGCAATTAAGCAAATTGTCTGGAAAAATGTACTTTACAAGCTTAGACTGTAGCCAGGACTTTCGCCAAATTTCAGTGGCAGTTAATTCTATTCCTAAAACTGGGTTCATAACGCCAAATGGGCATTACGAATACTGTAAGATGCCTTATGGTCTTGTCAATGCGTCCTCAGTATTTCAGCGTTACATTGATAGAGCAATTGGTAACCTACGGCATGACCAGGTACTTGTTTATATGGATGATTTGTTGTTGCCTACTTCTTCTGATAAAGAAGGTTTTGAACTACTTAAGCAAGTACTGCAATTGTTAAACAGGGCAGGTTTAACATTAAATTTACGAAAATGCTCTTTCTTAGAAACGACAATTAATTATTTAGGGCATGAGATCAGCTCTCTTGGTATATCTCCGGGAGTACACAAGACAGTTGCAATTGATAAATTCGAACACCCGTCGAACGTACACGAAGTTCGCCAATTTCTCGGGCTTGTCGAGTATTTTAGAAAATTTATTAGGGGTTTGCTACCATAGCATTTCCGTTAACGGAGCTTACAAAAAAGGACACCTTTTGGTCTTGGGGGGAAGCACAAGAACAGGCATTTAGAAATTTGAAAGGGGCTTTAATTAGTAAGGCAATTTTAGTTCCTTTTAATGACAATTTAGACACACAAGTGCACACCGATGCGAGTACTCAAGGGTTAGGAGGTATATTACTTCAAGTACAAACTGACAAAACCACAAAGCCGGTAGCATATTTTAGTCGTGTAACCACCCCTGCTGAACGAGTTTATCACAGTTATGAACTAGAAACAATAGCGCTGGTAGAATCTTGAAACGTTTTAGAATCTACTTAATCGGACATCGTTTTACAGTAGTCACCGATTGCACCGCGGTCCGCAGTACCTTTGCTAAACGTGATTTACTTCCTAAGGTAGCCCGCTGGTGGTTACAAGTTTAAGAGTATGATTTCGAAATTGAGCACAGGCCAGGGAAATCTATGCAACAAGTAGATGCCCTCAGCCGAAATCCTCAAGGCTGCAATCTTTTACAACTTGATAGTGGCGACTGGTTTTTAACTCTGCAACTGCAAGACGAAACATTAAATGCTATCGTACGATAGCTACAGCAGCACCCAAAGTCAGATTTGGCAAAAGACTTTAGCTTTAGGCAAAATCGTTTATACCGAACAACTCTTAGTGGGAATCGAATGGTAGTACCTAGATCCGCGAGGTGGAAATTCTTGCAGAAATATCATGATGAAATAGGGCATGTTGGATTCGAAAGATGTGCGGCTATTATAAAAGAAAGTTATTGGTTTGCTAAAATGACACGTTTCATAAAAGAATATGTTAGTGAATGTTTGGAATGCGCGTATAACAAAGGTAATTATGGAAAACAACCAGGAGTATTACACCCGATCCCTAAACCTAGCATTCCAATGAACATTGTTCATATCGATCATGTGGGTCCTTTCATTAAAAGTAAATCTGGTAATAGTTATCTTTTAACCCTTATTGATTCATTTACGAAATATATTGTAACCAAGCCATCGAGAGGTTTAGGGTCTGCAGAATGTATTAAAAATCTTCGTAAAATTTTCGGAATGTTCTTAGGATATCCTAGACGTATCATTAGCGACAATGGGCGTTCGTTTACTAGCTGTTATTTCAAAGCATTCACTAGTGAAAGACAAATTGAACACGTTTTAACAGCCGTAGCGACACCGAGAGCAAATGGGCAAATAGAAAGGTATCACCGAACTTTATTAGATATTAGATGCAATCCGAAGTTCAACTAAAGAGGAATGTCTTTGGGATGTTTGTATCCCAGAACTTGTTTGGGGTATGAATAACACACGAAATAGTAGTACGAAACATACACCATATGAACTGATGTTTGCGAACAAAGGTAATTTGCTTCAAAATTTAGAACAACCTAAAACTGGGCCTAGCACAGCAGCAAAACGAGAAAAAGCTTATGAAAATTTAAAGGCAGTAGCTGATAAAATGACAATTAGGTTCGATAAAAAGAGAAAAGCTGTTCCGAAATACAAGAAAGGCGATTTCGTTTTGTGGAAACACAGGGTAACTGGCAGTACAAAAGGCATTAGTAAAAAGTTGTACAAAAAGTTTTCTGGTCCTTATAGAGTTACAAAGCTTTTTGAGGGAGACCGCTACAAAATTAGAAGTGTGAAGGGGTTAAGGGGGTATAAAAATTTTAGCACGATTGTAGCGATTGATGCACTGAGACCTTATCACAGTACGGTGAAGTGTGATACTGAAAGTGAAGATAGTGAGGATGGGGTTAGAGATATGCTTGATTTGTTAGAAAGTTGAAGGAACACGTTGAGAGGCGAAATCTGAAAGAACTATTGATGTGATGCTGTACTGAACTGCACGTCAGTACGTCTGGGTGAAGGTACAGGCAATCTTTTATGGTTGTGCTGATACTAGTTCTTCTTTAACCGGTAGGGTTAAAAGAGTTATTGAGATAGTAAGGAAGCATTTTTTATGGTGTGTTCCACAAGTGGTGAGTGGGTTATTTCCTTTCGTTGGTAGGGCATTGACTGACGACGGGCTCGCTCTGGCCAGGCGCACCTGTCAGTTGTCATGTCTGGCTTGCTATTGGAAACAGAATCCTACTCAAAGAGATAATGAAAGTAGAGCAAGAAGATAGCATTTCAGATTTCGCACGGACGTATCCTCGATATAAAGACTTGATGCTGTAAGAATGTTTGTTTGCAGATAGAGTCACTGCACTAACCTGCTGACCTAACGTAGATCGCGAGGACGCAATCAAGACAGGATGGCCGACTGTTACCAAACATTTCTTGGAAGGCCAGCCTTCAGCTGGCCTAACTATTTTTATTACCCTTATATGGATTCTCTGGAAATGTATGAGATTATATTATGTGTATGTGTTTGTAAAATGCTCACGCAAGCATTCTAAGATTTCTAAGGCATTCGGTACCAAGATTCGAATCGAAATACACGTCTTTATAAGTTGCTTATTAAATTAGTGCCTTTTACCCAAAATCTTATAACATTCTGCTGGTGACGCGTTATTACCCTCTACGTTTGTTATTTAAAATATTGGTTTCAACAAAGTTGTCAAGCATACTCTTTTTCTATTAAAAGTTTCTGGTCAGCCTAATATACATCCAGTAAGTATTTGACTCATAACCGTGCGACAGCTAGTATGGCACATTTATTACCAGCGTTGCAAAACCTAAACCCATTTAACAATGTTCAACCCTGTTATAAAACATTGTCTTAATGATGTGGTTTAATAAAACGTAGGCATGCACTAATTTCCTTAAAGCACGTGTTCAAGATGCCTGACCTTTGTCTTAACGTATATTATGTTGAAGCAACGATAACCGATATAAGTAAAGAAGCATGTGAAGCGAAGAAAAACTACACTTGGATGTGTATAAATATAAAAACAAAAATGTAATATCATTGTTCTTACAGATACACACACATCTTATCGGTTGTCCCTGCTCCATCATAAACGTATCTTTAGAAATATCTTCTACTAAGTTAGAGAAGGGTATAAAAATAAACTGATTGTGTGTTGTGCTCCGCTACGATTATAGTTCAATCCAAATGTGATAGATACCTTTCTATAACTTACAGCCATTTGCTAAAACAACTTGCGAAGGTTGTATGATGTATCCATAATTATGACCTAATTTATTATATTGCAATATAATTAACAAGCAAACAACTGGGTTTAATTTCTTTATTACCTATTATAAGACTATACATATTTCTATGGTATATAAAAAACCGAAAAATTCCTCAAACTACAAAATTTGCTTCTGTACACATGAGCAGGCATCTGTAGAAAAGCAATTATGTGACTACTTGTTGGAAGCATGCAACGTGCATTATGGCCTCACACTTAAACAAATAAAACAGCTTGCCTACCAATATACTATAGCTAACCATATAAATATTCCAGATTTTTTGAAAAATAACCAGTGTGCAAGCAAAGAAATAGAAACACGATTGTCTCTAAGAAAACCAGAAGCGACTAGTTTGAGCCGGTCAACAAGCTTGAATAAAAAGAATGTTGGCGATTTTTTTTGTAAATTAAAAATCTGTTATGAAATAGTATATTACATACCGAGGTGGAAAGTGTTTCATTCCTGTCGAGAGATTAAGTAGTTAATCGAGACGCGTAGCGTCGAGGTCAACTTTATCTCAAGACAGGAATGAAACTTTTCACCGTGGTATGTATACTATTTTATTCGCAACCACTTTATTCTAAATAATAATTGGAAAAATTATTATATTTTGATAGGACAGGTTGTGACACGCATGAATGGATGAACGAGATTCCCAGTGTCCCTACCTACACAGCGGTCGGCAATTGATTCATTTCCAACCTCTGCGACGGCAATCGCTTTTCCGACCGGTTGGAAATATATGGTTACAAATAAAAATATTAATTTCCACTATCATCTATATACAACGTAGATGAAACTGCAGTAACCACTGTACATGTCCCTGGAAAAAGGGGAGTACTGCTCACACTATGTTGTGGTATAAATGCAATAATTGGTAACTATCTCACCATTCTTTATTTTTCCGAAAACACGTTTTAAGACTTTTATGTTAGCAAGCACTCCTGTTTGATCAAGTGGACGAGTAAATCCGTCTGGTTGAATGAATACTTAATTTTTTAATAATAATAATAATAATTTACTGACCAACAGCACCGCCAATTACAGGACAATTTTTACATATAAATATATAATTAAGTGACATGCAAAACAGCGACAAACAAAAAAATTTTAATAAATGTTTTAAAGAATATATCAAATATTTTGCAAACTATACGAAACCTACCCTAGAATCTCCTATACTATTAATCTATGACAACCATGAAAGCCATATCTCGATAGACATTATCGACTAAGAAGAAAAATTGTAGACGAGGAAGAAACTATATCAGAAGACGTAAATGAGGTCTGTCAAGAAACTGATGATTCCCCGTACATAAGTGAAGAGGAAGAAGAGTCAGATTTTTGCTCAGATCATAGGGATTTTAAAGAAAATAATTTGTAATTGTTAAGTTTTTCTGAGGCTAATGTTAGGAAAGGCATTATTATTGAGAAGAATACTGAGCATAATATGGTTAAGCTTCTAAGAAGGCGTGCTATTTCTAAAATTTTTTTCCCTATAATTGACATCCAATATATTACTGAGAATGATATAAAATAGGATGTCACCAATAAAGTTTTGCGGAAAAAACGAGATGGAACTGGATAGTTTTAACGTGACCTACATACCTAATAGTTTACGTTAAGGTTTTCTGTAATTAATACATTTACATTTACGAATGCATTTCACATGTATTTCGAGCAGTGTCTCAAACACACACTATGACCCAAATATGGCGTCCCATGGGATGTTTGGGTCACTTTACATAACTTCAGCTAATTATTTTTGCAACAGCAAGGAATACTAATTACTAGTGTCAACATAAACATTAAGCTAATATATGGTACACTGCCACTGTAAGATTGTATTGTCTACTTGTCACTTTTCTGTGCTGCTTTATATTCACATGAAACTGAATACGGTTTTTCTCCTGTGTGCGTCTTCATATGCCTAACTAAAGCGCTTTTTTGTGCTGCTTTATATTCACAAATGGAACATAAATAAGACTTATCTCCTGTATGCCTCTTTATATGTTCAACTAACGTACCTTTGAGCGCTGCTTTATATTCACAAATGGAACAAGAATATGGTTTTTCTCCTGTGTGCGATTTCATATGCCTAAGACGCTTTTCTGTGCTGCTTTATAATCACAGATGAAACATATATAAGGTTTTTCTCCTGTATGTGTTTTTATATGTTTAACTAAGGCATTTTTCTGTGCTGCTATATATTCACAAATAGAAAATAAATTAGGCTTATCTCCTGTATGCTACTTTATATAATCAACTAATGTACCTTTGTGCGCTACTTTATATTCACACATGGAAGCTGAATATGGTTATTCTCCTGTGTGCGTCTTCATATGCCTAACAAAAGCGCCTTTCTGTGCTGCTTTATATTCACAAATAGAACATAAATAAGGCTTATCTCCTGTATGCCTCTTTATATGATTAACTAATGTACTTTTGTACGCTCCTTTATATTCACAAATGGAACAAGAATATGGTTTTTCTCCTGTGTGCGTTTTCATATGCCTAACTGACGCTTTTCTGTGCTGATTTATATTCACAAATGGAACATATATAGGGTTTTTCACCTGTATGTGTTTTAATATGCTTAACTAAGTCGCCTTTTTGTGTTGTTTTATATTCACAAATAAAGCATATATAAGGTTTTTCTCCTGTATGTGTTTTCATATGTTCAACTAAGGCATTTTTCTGTGCTGCTTTATATTCACACATGGAACCTGAATATGGTTTTTCTCCTGTGTGCGTCTTCATATGCCTAACTAAACTGCCTTTCAGTGCTGCTTTATATTCACAAATGGAACAAGAATATGGTTTTTCTCCTGTGTGCGTTTGCATATGTCTAACTAAGACGCTATTCTGTGCTGCTTTATATTCACAAATGGAACAAGAATATGGTTTTTCTCCTGTGTGCGTTTTCATATGCCTAACTAAGACGCTTTTCTGTGCTGATTTATATTCACAAATGGAACATATATAGGGTTTTTCTCCTGTATGTGTTTTAATATACTTAACTAAGTCGCCTTTTTGTGTTGCTTTATATTCATAAATAAAGCATATATAAGGTTTTTCTCCTGTATGTGTTTTCATATGTTCAACTAAGGCATTTTTCTGTGCTGCTTTATATTCACACATGGAATCTGAATATGGTTTTTCTCCTGTGTGCGTCTTCATATGCCTAACTAAACTGCCTTTCAGTGCTGCTTTATATTCACAAATGGAACAAGAATATGGTTTTTCTCCTGTGTGCGTTTGCATATGTCTAACTAAGACGCTTTTCTGTGCTGCTTTATATTCACAAATGAAACATACATAGGGTTTTTCTCCTGTATGTGTTTTCATATGCTTAACTAAAGCGGCTCTCTGTGCTGCTTTATATTCACAAATGGAACATAAATAAGGTTTATCTCCTATATGTGTTTTCATATGTTTAACTAAGACACTTTTCTGTGCTGCTTTATATTCACAAATAGAACATAAATAAGGCTTATCTCCTGTATGCCTCTTTATATGATCAACTAATGTACTTTTGTGCGCTGCTTTATATTCACAAATGGAACAAGAATATGGTTTTTCTCCTGTGTGGGTTTTCATATGCTTAACTAAGACGCATTTCTGTGCTGCTTTATATTCACAAATGGAACAGGAGTACGGTTTTTCTCGTGTGTGTGTCTTCATATGCCTAACTAAGTCCTTTTTCCTGGTTGCTCTAAATTCACAGACTCTGCAAACAACTTGTCGGTCTAAAAGGTTTTGATCTGCTGCACTTATAACTAGCAATTCGTCCTTTATCAAAACTTCCTCTTGTTTAATATTCAATACATTGTCAGCTGTGTTACTAAACATTTCTTCGATGCTGGTCATGCCAGCAGGCAAGTTATCATCAACTAGTTCCGGCTTTACGTCCATTCTTCTAACAAAAGAGGAGAGTTCTGGTTTATTGAACGCAATTTCTGTAATCAAAACACAATATGGAATTCGGTTAGGTTATGTTCATGAAAATATGAATAGCAAATGTCCTGTAATTGAATCTAATACTTCTACTTACAAGATATATAACTTTGTAATGACTCGTTTTACGTGTTAACGCCTTTATAAACAGAAGTGGCGAGCAAATAGAGACTGTGCGCGTGAATGTGCCTGTTAGAATAAATTTTCTTCAAAATGGAGTATCGAGTGGCATTATTTTTTAAATGGTCGTTTGAACTAATCATATATGTAATACTACTATATTGCTAGCGGCTATGAGTGGGGAGGTCGCAATGTAAGTGAGACAGACAACCAATGTTGCTATTTCATTTTTTTGGGGATCGGTAGCTTTTGGCGCTAAATTTGGGTAGATCTCAAAATTTTTCAGTAGACATAATAAAATGCGTTTTGTAGTACTACCTACTTACCTTTTTGAAATTGCCAAGTTTCAGTAAACCGGCATTTAAAAATTTACATATATTTATATTTCACTTTTTAATTAAGTAAATAAATAAAATCAAGACCAAAAGCTCAATTATTTTATTAAGAAATATGCAAAACTACACTAATTTACTTAAAACACTATTTACTACTAATTCATATATGCAAGTACAATAATATGTAATACATGAAAAATGTTTTAAATGTTTAAGTATAAAATATGACTACTAAAAAAATTACAGTAGTTCCTATTCTATTCACTTTCGCTGCTACTATCTTTGTCGCCGCTTACAGTATACATTTGTTTAGCCATTTTTGTAAGAATATTCTTATCAACAGCAAAATCGCAACATTTGTCCTGCCCTGTATACCTTTTTGTGAGTTATAAACCAGTAATTGTTGTACTTGAAAGCCTATTTCTCGAACAAATTCTTCTTAAAAGTTCTCTAATATAAAAAAAAATAGTAGAAAGCAGTTTTTTAAAATATCATGATGTTAGTGTTGTTATGAATGCTGTGCTCTTATTTTATAAATTTCCCACATTGCATACTCAATCAAAAACTTTTTATGAGTACCACAATGTACAATATAACAAAACAGTACATTTAAAGAAATAGTTATTAGTTAGCCACATTATTAGTAGCTTCAGCGTACTTATGCGAACGTTTTGTCCGTCCGTCCGTCCGTCCGTCCGTCCGTCCGTCTGTCTGTCTGTCTGTCTGCTGTCTGGATCGCCTGTAACTTTCGAACGGCTACAGATATCGAAATTTTGAAAGGGAGCAAAGTTGTTGCTAAGGTCCCGAGCACCTTCATGCGCTATTTGGTTTTGGCGAAAGGTGGCGATTTTCCACTTTGCAAAATTTCCAAGCATTGTAGCACAGTGGCGGCTTGTCCACTTGGCGCCATCTACAGAAGTTCGGTGGTCACGTTTTGAACTACACATTCTGGGTGCACTATAATACTTAATGTTTTCGCAGTGCTGAAGCTACTCTTTAGACCTGTACTTGAGTAGTTTATTGAGAAATCCATTAGACTATAAAATATAGGTAACAACAAAATCATTTATCAATTAATTTTATGTGTTTAAGTAACTATTATATCGTGAACTGAAGCTTACAAATTTACAAATATAAAATACCATGTCAGCGTTTAGCACAGAACTGTAGAATCCAAGCACGTGTATGTACAATAATAATACTCGTAAATTTAAGATGTCATTCATCGAATGTACGGGGCGGCACGTGCTGGTCATTACAGATTAATTTATAAACTTTTTGTAAATTCCTGTAAAATATAAATATTTCTGAATATTGTATACAAATAAAGAGTTGCTAAGGTTTTTTTTCGATTTAAATAATACCCAAGAAAATTTTACTTATTATTATACGGTAGAAATAAGTGTCGTTTCAGTAGATTTTAGATGAAATCGGTAGATCTACCGAAACATCGGTAGGATTGGCAACATATCAGACAACGAATTCTTCTACACACTTGGTGAGCTGTGCGCAAACGTCCTCCAGCGAGGTGGGGTAGCGAACCTCACGGTCAAGTTTAAAATTTGCTTCTAAAGGCGGCTTTATATTTGTATAGTAGCTAAAGCAAATTACTAAACAAAGTAGCTAAAGTTTAGTAGTTTAGTTAAGCGAGCACGTTTACACACATCCTATAACATAAAATCGGTGGTATTTTTCCTACTTTCTTTCTTTGTATGTTTGTTCGCTATCTCCTCCAAAGATACTGGACCGATTAAGTTGTATGATGGCTTAAAAGTTTTCTAATTTTGAGACATAGATCGTAGGCCGATTTTTATTTAAAAAAAAGTACGAACACGTTTTAATTTAATTAAATCATTAAGTAGCGGTGAAGCCGTGGCCTGTTAGCTGGGGTGAATCACTATATATTATTATAGTAGCGCCTTTAGTGGTAGAGTGCTCGTCTGCCACGCGAGCGGCCCGGGTTCGATTCCAATCCGATGCAATTTTTTTAAAAATTTATATTAATGAATCTCTCTTAAATTAGCGAACCGAAGCGTAGCTTGGGTGATTCACTAGTTTTAGTATAATTGTTTAGTTGACGTTGAAGAGGCCGTGATAAATGACCACACAATTCTACACGTGAACGCAGCTGTGAAGTTCGAATTTTTAGGCATGTGCACGAGACGCGTAGTACTCAGAGTGAGACTATGTCGGCGCCGTAATGTTTTCGTCCATTCCCAGGACCTATTGCAATATAGCACTTTAAATATATGGGGTACGCGAACAATAAATGTATGAAACATTGGAACTAATTTATAAATTACCATTTCTACCAACGCAAGACCAACATTATACAACACCTTCTGGGCAACAATAATAGTAATTTATTATACAAGACGATAAAGTTAAATTTTATCCACGAGTGAATCGTTTAACGTCGAAACGAAAGTCGAGACGTTAATGGTTCAAGAGTTTTTTTTTATAGCAAGAACTTTAACAATTTCAAAAGAAAATAAGGAAAATCAATCATATTTTAAAATCTCAGTAGCTAGATTGGGTTGCTAAAATAAATTAAAAAATTAAAGTACTTTATCTACCTTTGATGTTAAAGTGCTACTTTATCTACTATTTTGAGTTGATAAAGTAACACTTTAACATCTGCTATAGAAAAATAGTTATTAACGACATCAGGCCGAGGCCGTCAGGCCGAGGCTAATGAAGTTATCCGAGTTAGTTAGATGTGATAACGGCCGTATGTCGTTGAATATTTTTTATAGCACCTACAAAAATTGAAATTTTAGAGCAATTTAAATGAAAATATACGGTACCCCCCACCCAAGAAAAGCGCCCTTCCGTGCTTTCCAAGAATACTTCGATACTCAGCATCACTCCGTTTCGCTAATACAATGAAATGCTATGAACCAGCTATTTATTAAAAAAAAAACAAAAAAAAAATTTTTTTGCCGACGACCATAGCTCAAAAGTTGATGTTGCCTTCATTTTCGGAGGACCTATCGTATGAAAACGATCCAAGACTTCAGGAAGGTTCCTGGCGACCGGAATCGTGTACACATACGAACATACATCCCCCGCACAGCACGTTTAGGCACCCCCCTATACGGGGGATTGATCTAGTGGGCTGGGATCTTCACCAAAAGATCCGCACCGCCGAGACGGAGATTTGATATACTGTGTTCATTAGTCGGTTGGCTCGAATTTTAGAGATATTTGACTCAGAGTGGTTTTCGATATGAGGGAATTTCAATACTTCGTACACTTCGTGTCGAAGTAAAAGTTAAATAGTATCAGTAACGGGTGTTAGAAAGCTTGTCTTATCAGAGTCACCTATGGAAAAAAATTACGTTTGGTAATACTGAAACGTATTGTTGGTGACACTGTAAATCTATGTCAAATTCGATGTTAGCAGGTTAGGTGTTTCGTCAGTTTTGACACAAACTGGCGCAAAATATAACCTGCTAACCTCGAATTTGACATAGACTTACAGTGGCACCAACTATACATTTCAGTATTGCCAATGTTAAAATGTTACTGATCTGTTATTTCTTAACGGTCTAGGCTGTTATAGATATTAACGATACAAGTTTGATTATGAGCATCTTAAAGACACGAGTTTGTTTGCCAAAAACGAGGCGGCGAGCCGAGTTTTGCGGCAATCAAACGAGTCTCGTCAAGTGCCATAAGCAAACGTGTATTGTTCAATATTTTATCTTCATCAATAAATTCTGGTTCAATGTATTTCTTTATAAAAAAGAGTGCGGTAATATTCATTACCGCACTGAGTGCGGTAATACCTATCCATTACCGCACTGAGTGCGGTAATGAAGCTCTTAACGATACTAAAATGAGTTTGGTTAAAAGTCTATAACAACACTGATGTAGATAAAATGTATAACAGCCATGGCTGTTATGGGGAACTTTTCAGTCAAGTGGACAGTTCAGTTATTGACAAATAACAAGTAGGTATTATCAAAAGATTATTATCAATGCACATACAGTGAAAATTCATAAACTGCGACCCGAGTAAATCAAGGCGAATTTACGATTGCTAAAAACACGCCAAGACCGATGGACAGTCGATTTAAGGTGCTTTGATATTAATCCACGGGTGGTCTGCGTTGATTGTTTAAGTAATCCACGCCAGGTGTAATTTTTGTTAATTAATTATTATATCACAGATAGAATGTATGACTTACTGTGTTATTCTGTGAGTAATACAGGTGATAAATGCAAAGTTGAAAAACTAGATTTTAAGAGATTAACAGTAAAGTAAAAGAAGGTACTTCACAAAGTAAAACGCATTCTGTAGAAAGAAATAATTTCTTCCAAACAAACTAACTCATAGTAAAAAAAAGATGTAAGCAAAGGTAAACTATTTTTTTCACTACCTTCTTTGTAAGTGATCCTTACACTGTCAAGTTTGAGGGATGTAGGCTACATTTACAAAAATTGTTACAGTTTCCATGGCAATGTACTTACTTCCCTAGAGAAGTGAATTACTTACATCCCGCATGTATTACAACTGATAAGATGTCATGTCTGCCACTTGATTAACACGAATAAAACCATTGTCGTTCGTAGTATTAGCCATTTTTAATCAGAATACAAGCAGAAAGCTCACAAAACAGTATTTGCAATCGTATTCACGCATTTTTTCCAAGAATTTTTCACAATGCGTTTATAACTGTCAAACAAAACGTCACAGCGCTATAAGGCTACTATAATTTAGCAAATGTCATAATTTTACGCCAGGTTATTACCTACCATTTACTTTACAAAAGAAAATATTGGTAGTGAAAAAAATTATGTACTTTACACAGGATGTAGAAAGATTTACACTACCTCGAACCTTGCTACCCTCGTTCGCTTCGCTCACTCAGACATCAAACGGTCCTCGGTAGTGTAAATCTTACCTACATCCCTTGTAAAGTAATATACTTTCTACACCGTTCAGTAGTTATTTAGTTAGACATGGTATTTTGTTTTTACGTTTAATAAAATTAAAACTCCCTAGAATCTCTTTCTAACACTTTGTCAAAATCAGCTGTTAAATACAGGAGGCCAAATACCTTAATATAGTAATATAGGAAACTCGCCGCCCGTTTGCATTCGCGTAGGAGTGACCGAGAGCCAGTAGATATAGGAGAGTACCGCCACGTCCGCCATGTTTATTCCTCTGACATATGTGTCACTTTGAGGTTTGTTACACAAATCCGTCAACGTGACGTTTGTTGGCAATGCAAAACTTTACTTAAAATTGGCAAGACTGTGAGTCTATGTCAAATTCGAGGTTGGCAGGTTAGGTTTTGCGACAGTTCTGGCACAAACTGACGCAGAACATACCCTGCTAACCTCGAATTTCACATAGACTTACAGTCTTGCCAATTTCAAGTAAAATTTTAGACATAACTCAATCAGTTATTGCTGATGTTAACAAAAATGGCGGCGATGGCGGCATTTTTACGGATCAAAGAATGGCGGTACTCTCATATATACACTGGCTCCGGAGTGACACGCAAAACAGCGCCATCTACACAGTCCGGAGTGGAGGTACTTCAAAATAACGAGAATTTTACCCATTTATCTATTACAATTTTGCAAAATAAAACACAAAACAATAAATATGTTTATCCGCAAACGTCACAAAAGTGACAACTTATTTGTCTTTATTGACAAGGTAAAAGTGTCACTTACTTGCATCCCGCATGTATTACAACTGATAAGATGCCACGTCTGCCATTTGGTTAACACGAAAAAAACCATTGTCGTTCGTACTATTATCTATTTTTAATCAGAATACAAGCACAAAGCTCACAAAACAGCATTTGCAATCGTATTCACGCATTTTTTCCAAGAAATTTTCACAGTGCGTTTATAACTGTCAAACAAAACGTCACAGCGCTATAAGACTACTATAATTTAGCAAATGTCATAATTTTAAGCCAGGTTATTACCTACCAACGAGTTAAAAAGTCAAGGAATAGTGAACAAAACTATTAAGTATCTAAATGGAATCCCAATAATTATCGATAAAACTCCCACGACAAAAAAGTAAACACTAATTTTATCAAAACGTAAGAGGTATGCGAACTAAAATTAATGAATTTCTTGTGAATTGTTTAACTTGTGATTATGACGTTATAATGCTAACTGAAACCTGGTTGTGTGAAGATTTAATTAATAGTGAACTTTTTCCTAATTGCTATAATGTCTACCGGACGGATAGGAACTCGTTTAATAGTAAAACATCCATTGGCGGTGGTGTACTTATTGCAATTCGTTCTAACTTATCTTCTATTAAAATTGACAGTAACTACGCAGAACTTGAAGAAGTATGGGCATGTGTACACGCAAACGATCTTACTTATGTTTTTGGCTGTATCTATGTACCACCTCTATCCAACATCGATGTGTATCGTGATCACTCTAGATCGACTGAGCAGATTATGGAAAAGTTCCATGGTGCTCCCATCTGTGTTTATGGCGATTACAATCTCCCTAATATTCGCTGGACGACCAATAGCGACGGCGATGTGGCTGCTGAAGGCGAAGTAAGTCTGAGAGCACAGTGCATCTTCGATACATTCGCATTTTTAGATCTTCATCAATTCAACACTATTAGAAACAGTAACAATAATGTGTTGAACCTGATTTTTTCCAATGTTGACCGTTTAGCTGTAGAATTTAGCGACTTTTATTTATTACCTCCAGATGCTCATCACCCTCCACTTTCCTTTAATTATCCCTTGTCTGTGAAGTATAAGAACTTAATTACTGCCAATCACTGGAAATATGATTTTAAAAACTGTAATTATGTAGGTTTAAACGATTATCTTTCTAACATACATTGGAATGTGATATTAAGCAATGATATTAATTCTTCAGTCGATTTGTTCTATAGCATCTTATACGATGCTATTGATAAATTTGCACCCAAACGGTTTTGCAAGTCAGATACATTTCCAAAATGGTTTTCCTCAAAGACAAAACGCCTCATAAGAGATAAAAATAAAGCGTATAATTCAATAAAAAAAAGTCATAGTGACGCTCTCGTCGCGAAGTACAAGCAACTTCGTTCTGAGTCGAAAATATCTATTAGAACTGACTACAACAGGTTTCTCGCTACTATTCAGGATGGTGTAAATAAAGGTAATGTTAAGTCATTCTGGAATTTCGTTAATAGTAAAAGAAATTCGTCTGCCATTCCAAACATTATATTTCATGATAATCTAAATTCATCTGATGGCTACGAAATTGCAGACCTCTTTGCAAATTATTTCAGTTCTGTGTACTCCAAAAATGAAGGACAATTCTACACCGTTAATGAGAGTTTTTATAACAATTACAATGTGAATCTGCATAATCTTCAATTTTCTACCGATTCTGTATTTCACAAACTGGTATCCTTGGATGCTTCCAAAGGCAGTGGGCCTGACAATATTCCTCCAGTTCTTTTAAAAATGTGTAGCCCTTCGCTCGCTCTACCTATTTCAATCTTATTCAACGCCTTTCTGTCTTCTGGAAAATTTCCGGAAGCATGGAAGCAAGCACATGTTATTCCTTTGTTTAAAACAGGCGATCGAAGTCTTGTGAAAAACTATCGCCCAATATCTATACTTTGTAGTTTAGGTAAGCTCATCGAATCTCTTGTGACTGATGTATTATCATCTTCATTTAAAAACATAATATCTATAAACCAACACGGTTTCTTCAAAGCTAGGTCTACTTGTACCAATCTCGTCGAATATACAAATTTTATTCTATCGGCTTTTTCTCAGGAATATCAAGTCGACTCCATTTACACTGACTTTAGCAAAGCATTTGACCGCGTCGATCATTGTGTCTTATTGCACAAACTTGAGCTGTATGGTATACATGGGTCACTACTGCTTTGGTTGGGTAGATACTTACATGACCGTTTACAAGTTATTAAAGTTAATTCATTTTATTTTGATCCCTATCTAGCAACCTCCGGAGTACCACAGGGTTCTCATTTAGGACCCATACTGTTCTCAATATTTATTAATGATATTACCAATTGCTTTCAATATAGCAACTGCCTGCTCTTCGCTGACGACTTAAAGCTTTTTTCTAGTGTCAATACCATCCATGATTGCCTTAATATCCAAAAAGATGTATCGTCTCTTTACAATTGGTGTGTCGACAATTTAATGGAGCTTAACATTGGCAAATGTAAAGTGATCTCATTCGCTAAAACGAAGTCGACCATTCTGTTCAATTACTCCATCGGACTTTCAAATCTGGAAAGAGTGTCTACTGTTAATGACTTAGGCGTAACATACTGCAGCAATATGAATTTTTCTGTTCATTTAGACAATGTCGTTAATAAGTCTTTTAAAATGTGTGGCTTCATTAAAAGAAATACTCGTGATATGTCTAGTGTTACCTGCTTGTTGCTACTTTTTAATTCTCTTGTAAGAAGTACTCTAGAATACTGCTCTGTTGTGTGGTCTCCTGGGTATCAGTGTCATATTGATAGATTGGAACGGGTCCAGAAAAAATTTATTAATTACATTTTATTCAAAATGAACATAAACCATCATTCCTTGTCCTATAGTGAACGGTTGTCACTCACTGGTGTTAAATCGCTGGAGGCTAGACGAAATTGCCTTGACTGCATATTTGCATTTAAGGTTCTAAACTCCTTGACAGACACCCCAAATTTATTGTACCTTTTCGATTTTCGCATTCCATCTTATCATACTCGAACTAACGATCTACTATGTACACCAGCCTGTCGGTCTACTTATGAGCAGCATTCGTTTGTCAACCGTTTGGTCACTCTAGTTAACCATATCACACAGTATGTGGACTTCTTTAATCTTCCTCTACATCAATTCAAATGCAAATTGTTAACTTTAATTTAATATTTGGTGTTATTGTTAATGTTTATTTTTTGTTAATGTTTATATTTTTGTATTACTTATTATATACACTTCGCCTGTTATTTTATGGACTATTTGGGCTTCGCCTGTTATGTACTCTATTAAACTATTAAACTATTAAACTATTAAACTATTAAACTATTAAACTATTAAACTATTAAACCATTTACTTTACAAAAGAAAATATTGGTAGTGAAAAAATTATGTACTTTACACAGGATGTAGGAAGATTTACACTACCTCGAACCTTGCTACCCTCGTTCGCTTCGCTCACTCAGGCATCAAACGGTCCTCGGTAGTGTAAATCTTACCTACATCCCTTGTAAAGTAATATACTATTAATGCTTTATAGTAATAATGTAAAAACTACTTCATTTCTTATTAATTTTCTTGTATCCAGTGTCAAATTGGTTCTATGGTCGGATTTATCCACTTACTAAAACTTCTGTAATTGTACCTTTGTATGTATTTCTTGTTTTGCATTATTTTGTCTGAGGCCACAGTTTAAATAGTACCTAATTATGAATGCATTTAATAACAATAATACTTACCTTAGTACTTTGGCATTATGAATAGAAAACAGTAAGGAAATAAAACTAAGGTGCGTATGCTTTCATACTAATTTATTCATGCAATATTTTTTTCTTTTATTCGGAGCAGAACAACATAAAGATACAGTCGTGTGCAAATAAATCTGGGACAGTGTTTTTTTCACATGCATGTTCAGTTAAGAATTGAAGAATATCTCTATGGATTTCCACTTATCAGAAAGAGTTACAGATTTCATTACCTGTTAAAGTTTAATGTAACTCTTTCTGATAGCAGTAAATCCATGGAGTTATTCTTCAATTCTTAACTGAACCTACATATGAAAAAAAACATTGTCCCAGATTTATTTGAACACGACTGTACTTCTTGAGTGACAACTTCTACTACAGAAGCTACTTTTTGGAACAGCTTACGTTTCACAGGGCTTTTTCTGGTTTTTTGTTCTGTCCCGTACATTTCTTTATTTAACGGAAACCTGAAGAATGATTTCGAACAATTTCTCACAGTGGCATTACAACACCCATACACAGAGCATATGCCGCCAGACATGATGTTTTCGAACGTTTTTCTCTTAATAAAAACACATTAATCATACACAAACACTGACATTTGACACTTTTTAACACTCCTTACCGCAACGCGGCTCTGTCGTCACTTGCGACTCGTTTAAAACGTGAGTTTCTTGTATTAATATATAAGGTATTTGAGGAGGCTCACGAAAGTGTCTAATTTGACATTTTGAGGTTAAACGTGCAGTGTTGCCAGTGATTTCATACTTTGTTTGCTACTAGGCATAATATTTATGGACATCGGCGTCATGAATATCTATCTGCCAACAAATTGTAATTTATACTAAAGTAAATATGCCAAAAGTTTTTAAATCTGACACAAAATTAAAATTACAAAGCCCTACAGGCATTATAAAGCCGACAGGCCAGACCTCAGTGAAACTGAAATCTTTGCCCGGTTTTAGTAACATTTGGGATGTAAGTATTTATGCATAAAACTTAACTGTTGGTTTAATTTTGGGCTTTGTACGGTTTTATATATCTGAAAGGACTATTAGAAATATTATTGCACGAGACAATTTTGAAATTAAACGTTTTGGCCCACGACCTAAAAATTATACATACTTACTATATAAATTTTGCATTTCGGGAAGATTTGCAATGACAGATTTGGAATTATCACTTGAAAAATGAGCAATTGCTTATAAATACAAACATATTAAGAAGCAATTTGCATTATTTTCCTTATTGGTTGCAAGTGTATCAGGAACTGCTGCCAAACGATCTTCTGGTTAAATTGGAATTCCGTATCAATAATTTAGGAAATAACGATGATGCGTTTGAGTAAACTTTCTTTACTGATGACGCATACTTTTATTTATCTGGCTATATTAATTCACAAAATATGAGGATGTGTAGCGCTGAAAATCCCAATTTTTATGTTGAAGAACCACTTCGCCCACAAAACATCGGGGTTTGGGTTGCAATTAGTTGAAGAAGAGTTATAGGTCCTATATTTTTTGAAGGTAATTAAGTGCAGCAAAACGATAAAATTTTATTTTAATAATTCAAATTTTAAGTTTGCTAAATGCACAACCATATCGAACTGAAATTTTGTCGCCGTTTTTTGAAGAGTTACATGTCGACGAATTACAAAGGGGTTACTTTCAACAAGATGAGGCAAGACTTCACACAACACAAGAAAATTTAAATTTACTTGGAGAATTTTACGAAAACAGAGCTATTAGTCAAAACATGCCTGCAGCGTGGCCCCCGAGGTCTTGTGATTTAACTCCCTGCGATTTTCTTCTGTGGCCATATTTAAAAAAATCAATTTTTCAACTTCCACTGGACAATATTCAGCAAATTCAACAAAGAAGTAGTGGAAAAATTGACAAAATCAATAATAATGCCGTAATATTAAGATTTGAGAATAGAACGAGTTAAGGAGTTTACTTTTTTAGGAACATTAATCTCTGAAAACTTAAATTACACACAAGAAATTAAATCAAGGTTAATAAAAGCATCCAGATGTGCGGGCGCGTTAAATAGTATAATGTCTTCAACACAAATGCTGCAAAATGCAAAACTACAACTTATAAGACTGCAATTGAACCCACTGCTACGTATGCATGTGAAACATGGACGATGAATGTGGCAGATCAAGAGAAAAATGCTGCGAAAAATATTTGGAGAGACTCGGACGGAGAATGGTTGGAAAAGACTTACAAATGAAGAGGTATAAAAGAAGCATAGGGAGCCAAGTATAGTAGACTTCATTAAAGCTCAAAGGTTAAGATGGTTGTACGTATAGAGAATGCCAGATGGAAGAGCTGCTAAGATACCTAGTATTGGAAGGCAGAGCACAAGAAACAAGAAGACGAGGGCGAGAAAGGAATAGATGGAAAGAGGCAGCAATGGAAGATATAGCAAGGAAAGGAATTGATTGACTGGAGAAATAAAATCATGGATAAGAGACAATAGAGACAGATTGTTATGCAATGGGCCTAAAGTGGCCTGTAAAAGCTATATTTATATATACTGAAAAAATATATAAATTGTAATATTTAAATATTTTTGTATACAATTTCTAATTACAATAAAAAACGACTTTTATTATACCATTATGCCTACTCAACAAAGTATGAAACGCATTCAGAATCAGCAACTTGTCTTTCATGAAATTTATCTTAACCAATAATAAAAGTGGCACATAATCCAAAACCAAATCTGGCAACCACGTTTGTACATTAACATAAAATTATTATTTTGTATAAAATGGCCATAACCTAACTTTTGTTAATGACTGACAGCATATTTACAGGGTGAAATTCATCACTCTAACAGGGCCTCCTATCGGGAAAATAACTATTGAACGGTTTGGAGTACGGACGTTTCGCCCCCGCCGTTTCGCCCCCAGCCGTTTCGCCCCCGAACAGTTTCGCCCCTGAACCGTTTTGCTCACAAACCGTTTCGCTCCCGAACCGTTTCGCCCCCGAACCATTTCGCCTCCGAAGTTTTACCGTGGACGTCAAATTCCAAATTTTCCAACTCAGATTTGGAATGTCTATTAGCGCACTCTTAACGACCAACATCGCACAAATAATGACGTGGAAGGATGGCACCGCGCTTTTCAAGAAACATGTGGATCGCAATTTCCAAATATTTTTCTTTTTATTGAATGTTTGTAGAAGCAGCAAGGTATTCACCACTACGAAATAGTACAACGGATTGCTGGAAATCAAGGAAATCCAAGAAATAAAAAGTATGTCGCAATATCAGCTCGTGTGAAAAGAATCGTTGGAGATTTTGAAAATCGTCAAGTTATTGATTACTTGCGTGGGATTGCGTACAACTTTGAATTTTGAATTTATTCCGGTTGCACGTCGGAATATAGATGTTAAGAGATTTCTTTTATTTATATGTATCTACTAAAAAACTCTATAATTAAAACACAAACACCAACAAACAAAAAGAGATAAAAGTAAAAAAAAATAAAATTAAAACAAACAAAAAAAATTAAAAGAAAATAAAATAAAAAATAACAGTTGCAGAAATCCTACTAGCTACCTCCTCGTGGTGCAACTGGAAACAGCTGAAGCTGGCTAGAGCTAGAGGTAAAACTTCGGGGGCGAAACGGTTCGGGGGCGAAACGGTTTAGGGGCGAAACGGTTCGTGGGCGAAACGGCTGGGGGCGAAACGGCGGGGGCAAAACGTCCGTAAACCAACACTACAGTAACTATATAATCGCAGTGTGGCCATACGGTGGTCATGTCTTCTATTGGTACAGTGTACAGAATGTTTAGTTACAAAAAGTTACTAATGTCAAAATAAGACATTGGTATTTTATAACTTGTTAAAAGTTTGATTGGACGTAGCACGTGATGAAATCGGCTATTAGTTTTCCCGCGGCCGTGAGTTTTCCAAATTATAGTTTGTTTTTAAGGAAAAGAAGGATATTTTGACGTTTTTCGCCAATTAGTTATTTACAATATTCAGAACTGTATTAACACCAAACAAACCAGAACATTTAACAGAGAAATAAATATTTTCCTGTAAGTTTCATATTGCTTAAATATTCGTGTTGAACAAGTATAGCATGTAGTTTAGTGATAATTTAAATTAGTTCCTTTCATTTAATTATAATCTGTGTACTTGTTCCTTGGAATTAGTTTGTGCTTAACGCATTTATAACTGAAGACAATTTATTTTTGTTAAATAAACCAACTTTGTGTACTATTATTAAAAACTGGTGTTTATGTTATTTGTGAAAAGACAAGAAGAACCCTACGTCCTCGAAGCGTTACCGTCTAGTACTCTAGTGGTTGAATAAAAAAGACGGGTAACAGAACGTTATCGAACAGTACATTCTAAGCAATTCTTTTTGTCACTTCACGATGACTTCACATAGTCACTGTAGTTTCCCATGCAAACCTATTTTCAGAGCCGGATTAAGGGGGGGGCTAAAGGGGCTGCAGCCCCGGGCCACCGAATTTCGGGGGCCTCAAAAAGATTCGAAGGTTATACTCTAGTGCGGTTTCTAATCATTTAGATTCCTTTGTACCCGTTGCATAAATGGGAGTGGGGCCTCTAAAAAAATTTAGCTCTGGGCCTCACATATCCTTAATCCGGCTCTGCCTATTTTGAAGTTAGAAGCAACATGGCGGCCAAAAATTCTATGGCCACACCGTGATTATAAAGTCACTGTATTTATAGAGGTAATATTCGTAGACTTATTCCAAAAAATAGATGCAATATTTTTATTGATATACATTTGAGTAATTTAAAAAAAAAAGTAAGAATCATACTAAATTTTAACCCAGTAATAACATAATAATAACACTGTAGAGTACAAGTGATACAATTTGCATAAAACTAGAACACCATAACAGTAAGAATTCGTAGAATTAGTACAAATTGTGAATTAATAGAGATTTTTTAACGCCAACTATTATACAGTAAAAACCTACATAATACTATAGCACAGTTAGGTATATGTAAATTATATATTAAATTACCGATATGCTCCTGCTTGTTCTCAAACCAAGATTTTAAGAAAATCAATCAAATTAATTAATATACAGGGCGTTTTTCGAATTGATTTTTAAAAAATGACCAAGAGTAAACTACCTTTATTGGAAGAAATAACAAAAAAAAGTATTAAGAAAAGTTATTTAGAATTAAGAGTGATCGAAGACTCTCAATTTTCGGACAAATCGGCCTACCTTTATTTTTTAAAATATTTTTTAGATTTTTATACCAACATATTTTTTATCGTGGCTGTAGTAGGCACTCTAACTGGTTCGTGAATTAAGATGTTAAAAAAATAATTGATTGCCTCCTACAACTACGATAAAAGGTATGTTGGTACAAAAAAAATAAAAGAAAATTAAAAATCAAAGTAGGCCGATTTGTCTGAAAAATTGAGAGTCTACCATCTCTCTTAATTCTAAACAACTTTTCTTAATACTTTTTTGTTATTTCTTCTAATAAAAGTGGTTTACTCTTGGCCATTTTTTAAAAATCGATTTGAAAGACACCCTGTATATTAATTAATTTGATTGATTTTCTCAAAATCTTGGTTTGATAACAAGCAGGAGCAAATCCTAGAATATCAGCTTCTAAGTCGAATATTTTTTATTATTTACACCTTATGTGAACTCGATGCGCGGACGACTGTATAACAGTTAAAATAAGCAGCATAAGCTTTAAAATATGCACCAAAATAATTGTGAGATAAGCACAAATATGCAAATGTATTTCTAAGCTAAAACGGGATTTCCATTTGTTATTACAAACAACTACTGCTAATACAAAAGTAGCTGTCAATATTTTTCACTTTAATTATCCCATTTAAAAAAAAATGCATATTGTTAGACGAAAAATAAACCAGTTAAATATATATTTTTTGCTAGAATTACCAATCTATGAACATAAATTTAGACAAATACATATGATCAAATTTTATGGTATCAAACATCGAGAAAATAAATTAGTTGTAATTAGAAAATAAGAGACTAACACTTTCTCTGAAGTGAAATGTCTACGCTTTTCAGAGAAAATTAATTCATATGTTTAAATTAGCTTTGAATATCTGCAGATATCAATAGAGCATATTAAAAAAAAATTAATGTATTCCACGGAAACATTTCCTGGCAGCTCCACCTATTTACCTGTTAAAATGTTGTCAATGGTAACTAATAACTTGTAACGGGGATTCTTTGCAAGAACCTTAAATAACATAAAATTATATATTCTAACAATATGTAATTTTATTAAGAGCAAAATATTATTCATTTAACTAAATTGTAAACTTTCTGGATTTTCAGTAGTAAACCGAACCGTTTGTTCGTTTTCCTTATCCTTTATCTAATAGACTTGTCTGTCTGGGACGCTGTTTCAGCAGCCAAACCGTAAGAGATAGAGAAAAAAGTTATGAAAGTTATATGTTTGGAATGGTCATGTCAGGTCAGGAACCGAATTTCAGTCACGTGACACTTCCGGTTTTCGAGAAATCACGGCGTTTCCGTCCGTCTGGGACGCTGTTTCAGCAGCCAAACCGTAAGAGATAGAGAAAAAAGTTATGAAAGTTATATGTTTGGAATGGTCATGTCAGGTCAACTGAGTTTCAGTCTCTAACACTAATTATTATCTTAATTATCCTAATCCTAAACTTTTTAGGTTAGATTCTAGGTAAATTTTATCAAGGCGAATGCGACTGGTAGTTTGCTACCAACAATGACGTCATATACGTACGTGTGGTGAATACGCGTTCTATTTGCAAAACGGTCTTTTTTGTTTTATTAAATGAGACATTTGTCTCACTGGGTTGCTAGTTTATTTTATTTTTAAAGAGTTTCTATATTGGGAGTTTATTATAAATCTGTTCTCTGTAACATATAAGTAATATAATAATTATTATAACTAATATCATATACAAAGTAACAGTATGCGTATTCCCTCTTAACAATGGTGGTATTGTGTGGTGTGGTATTTTTCTACGTCTAAAGTTAACTTTGATAACTGATTAAATTTGATTGATTTTAAATGAAATTGTATTGGTTGAGTATTTGATATTGGATATATTACTATAGGTAAATATACTGGTTCCTCAGGTAAATGTGTCCCTAGGTTTACATATTTAAAATTGTTAGCCGTGAATGAACAAGAGTAAGGTATATTAACGTAATACTTACACTCCTTTTAATTCGTGTACTTTCTCATTTCCACATTGTTCATGAATTAAGGTGTTCTTAGGTAAAATTAATATATATCTTTCATCATTAATGCTTTCTATTAATACTTCACTAATATTAATTTTCACATTGACACATTCCGAACTCGTTTTAACTTGCAATAGGTTTTTTATACACATATCTTCTTGATAATTTTTCTCAATATTCTTATCTGAACAAAAGACTTGATTTTGTAGAAAAGCGCATCTTTCTTTTAGATAATAAATATCATCTCCAGTCAATGTAGCATAAGGAGTTGGTGAAATTATTACTGTATTTAAAGAAGTAGGTATTGAATACATATGATAAAGCGGAAATTGACTTTTATCTGTTATAGGTACATGTAATAAAAATACTCGTCCACTTCCGTAATATAAAAATCGACCGAAATAGTGCTCTCAAAAAGAATCGTACCTTGGGAATAAAATTCATTCTCAGTATGATATTGAAAATTTGAGTTGTCATTACTTCAAGTTGATTTTCAGTTATTATGCTTAAATGTAATATACCCAATTGTGGAAAGCTTAATGCAGTTTGCAAATTTTGTATCGTTTTGTGAAATTTCTCTACATTTACTCTTAACAATGTTATAGCATTTTTCTGTTGTAATGTATTATTTAAAATTCGAACATTTTCCATTCAATGTTTAACGATATTTGTTTATTATAATGATTCATGACATTCTCTTGATTTTGTGCGAACGTTCTTATTGCATTATCGTATCTTTCACCGTCCTCTGCATCTAGGTTTCCTGATATGAATTTGAAAACTGAACCTATTACATTTATTAAACCTCGTTTTAAGCTTTTCATTTCAACATCAAATATATCTGGGTGTATTAGCAATAGATCACCTTTAACATGTTTACATTGTTGTTCTAGAATAGCTGTTTTGACTTTAAGATCTCCTTTTTACGTTTCATCGGTTAATCTACTATTATTAGATTTTAATCGTTCTAAACATGCATTTAAATCTTTAAAATTATTCTTAAAACTTAGACGTAGACTTTTCACTAGTAAAGGCAGAATCAATAATATATATTATCCTCATCATCTGAAACACTAGGCATTAATTGCGATTTTCTTACAGGTTTTACTTCTTACTTATGGTAAATTCTGTCTGATTGAGTTTTGATTTTATCCCTGCATTCTTCCTTGACTGTCTCTTTTTTATATCTGACTGCTTTTTTATCCCTAGGCAACTGTATTATGTAAACTTTAGTTTCCGCCGTGTATTTTAGTAATTAACTATTCTCTCTCTGTTATCAAATGCTCTTTTAGTGACTAGGTCATATAGTTTTTTTTATTTTTCTATATAGCTCACTTGTATATTCGTGATAGTAATTTTCATCAAAGATTTCTAATAAATCTTTCGCTTCTAAATGTCCAAAGAGTAATTCTATTGTCTTATATTTCGTAACTGAATTCATCGTCCTGTTATACATATATTATGATTGCGTTCTCAAATGGATTCATCATTAATGTTCGCTCTTTTGAGTCTGTTATTGTCCTAACAATTTCGATGAATGTGCCATGAGCTCGTTCAATCGGACCGTTACTGTTTGGGTGTAAAGCAGTAACTAGGTGGTGTTCAACTTTATGCATCTTAAACCAATCTTTGATCAATAATACATTAAATTTATTATCCGTAATGATTTTTCTTGGAAGTCTGTAATGCCCAAATAATTTTATACAAGCATCTAAGATATCAGGTATATTTTGTGTATCTAACTCTTGATACATAAAATATTTAGTAAAATCATCTACTGCAGTTTCAAATTTCCTCTTATTTATTGAAAATATGTCCATGTAGGCATTTTCAAAAGGTTCTTTCGGCGTATAATTTGCTTTTAGATGGTATTGTTTTGGATTTCTTTCATATTTTGATTTTTGACATATTTCACATTCATCTACTAACTTTTGACAAAATCTCTGAAGATTTGGCCAATAATATTTTCTAATCGTTTCGTTGTATAGTTATATGCTCCATTATTTTGTCTGAGTATCGTTTGTTGTTCCGGTTCTAGCAAAACGTCTTTTAATACTGTATGAGTAAATACTACCTTAATATTGTTATCAAATATTTTGTTAACAATTTTGGCAATATCATCGTATAACTCCAAAGGTTTGGCAGTGATATAATTCGTTACATTCGGATTAATATGATTTTGTAGAATATTAATTATTTCATTTTCATAATTTTCTCTCGTAGTGTGTATTAAATATCAGGTTTTATTGAAAGGATGTATTACTTGTATACTTGGTTTCGAATAGAACGTAAAAGCAATTTGATTTTTGAATAAATTTAATGGCTTTTCCATAATTTCTAAATTAGCGTTAACGTTTTCTGATTGCGAATGCTGACTCACATCACTTACGTTATTATTGTTGTTTTTGTTAATCGGGTCTTGCTGTTGTACAATTACGGGTGGTATTCGTACATCAGATAGAATTTTAATTTTCTTTCTTTCATCTAGAATATTTGTTTGAATCTTCCAATATTTTATCTAATTCCTCCAAATCCTCTGTTTCCCTGGTACTAGCATCCCCTGGATTATTGAATCAAGATAATGAATCATCACAACTTTGCATTTCCATTGGATATGTCTCAAGTCTTGCTAAAAAATCCGCGTTACTATTCTGCTTACTCTTTTTATAGTGAATTTCATACTCAAATTCTGAGAGTTTTAATCTCCATCGATTTAATTTAGAATTTGGCTCCTTTATATTAAACAGCCATTGTAGTGGTTGACGATCAGTAATTATATTAAATTTCTGTCCATAAATATAAGGTCTAAAAATTTTTATAGCCCATGTGATTGTATAACATTCTTTTTCGATAGTTGAGTAGTTTTGTTGCTATGAACTTAAAGTTTTACTAATAAACATTATTGGTTTATCGTGCCCTATTTTCCCATGTGATAGTACTGCTCCAACACCTATGTTAGATGCGTCGGTTGTTACATTGAAAGTTTTGGTAAAATCTGGATATATATGAATTGGTGGATTAATTACTATTCGTTTGATGTTTTCATAAGCATTTACAAATTCTGACGTATGTTTTATCTTTGCATTTTTCTTCAAACACGTTGTTAATGGTTTTGTTATTGTAGCGTAATTTTTAACAAATTTCCTATAATAACCTGGCAATCCTAGAAAATATTTTATTTGTTTCATCGTACTAGGTAATGATACTTGTTTAATTTTTTCGACTAATTTGTGGTTTGGTTTTATTCCTTCTGTAGTTATTACGTGTCCTAAGTATTCTACTTCCTTTACACAAAATTCGGATTTTTCTAATTGTATTTTAAATTTATATTTTGCTAGCCTATCAAAAACTTCTTCTATGTTTTAAGATATTCTTCGAAGTCTTACCAAAAATAATTATGTCATCTAAATAAACTAAATATATTTTTTCTAATAAACCTTTTACAATATTATTCATGGCTCTTGCAAAGCAACTCGGTGTATTTTTTAACCCAAAGGCCAAACTTAAAAACTGCATATGTCCTTGAAAAGTTGAAAAAGCTGTTTTATGCCTGTCTTCTGGTTCAATTTCTATTTGATGATAACCGCTTTCGAGATGCGCTATTTGACTTTCCAATTCCTATCTTTGAGTGTAAGGAAATCTATAAGATTTAGTAAAAATTGGAGTATCCGAATTCAAAGGAATTTTGTGCTTAGTAACATTACTAAAAGTTAAAATATCTTCTTCTTTATAAAATATATCTTTGTACCCCTGCACAATTGTTGCATTTTATGTTGTTTGTCATAATTTAAATGTTGGAGAAGAGGAACTAGTTTCTCATTTAGATTTCTTTCTCTCTCCTTTAAGTTTCGAATTACATGTACGTTACAAACATCCACTTGTGTTTCGTCAATATTTTGAGCCTTAACTACATTTTTATTTGGACTAACATTTTTATTATTTTCAACTTCCGAATAAGGTAATTTACATTGATAATTTCTGACAGTGGTAATAACTTCTGTGATTATTAAATTGCCTACTTGCTGTGACGGAATTAAACCGTCCCTTTCTTTATTTTGGTCCAAAATATTTTTGTTCCTTTCTCATTTACTTGCTGACTTGAGGTTACATTTTTTTAAATTCATACTGCTTATTGTTTAATACAATTATTCCAAGTTCATAATCTATATACGCTTTCATTTGTTTCAAACTTTCTGAGCCAAAAGTGCATCAAAATAATTATGAAATTTAGTTACAAAAAATTTTAATTCTTGATTTTTCTTAAATAACTCTAATTTTAGACATTCATTATTTGTTATTTCTATGTTACCGGAAATGTATGTAATCCGTCATTATGTAGAATTCCTAGGAAATGTATATAATGCCTAAAATCGTCAGGAAATGTGCGAAATAAATTTTATTATACACATTTCCTAGGAATTGTGTACATTTCCTAAACTAGAATCGGAAACGTGTTAAATTCGGGATGTTATGTCAGTAGGTTAGGTTAGGTTAGGTTAGGTTAGGTTAGTAGCACTGAAAAATCGTCTCACTGCTAAGGAAAACTTCAGTTCATCTGTATTTTATTTTTCATTCGTTCACAAATTCTACAGTATAATGTTGATTTTTATACATTTCCTAGTACCATTTAGGAATTCCATACAATTAAAAAACCTTTGACTAATTATTTTACACATTTCCTAAATTGGCTCGGCATTATATACATTTCCTAGGAATTGTATACAATTCCTAGGTTTCATACATTTCCTGTAACATCTACATGTATTTATTTTAACGTGAAATGTTCCTTATAATTTTTTTCTATAAACCAATTATGAGCTGTACTTACATTCATTACTGAATTAGTGGCGCCCGTATCAATTAAGAGTTTTAGGATTATTAATTTGAATATAAGGTTAATTAAACACTCATTAATTTCTCCTTTTATTTTCCGCTTGTATACAAAATATCCCTAAATATTTTAACATCTCGGCTTCTTCGTCCGGATAAATCCATCCCGAGGCTTGCATACGAAACTTTCCTGCATCTTGTAACATCTCGTCTTCGTCGTCTGGATACATCCATAATTTTTCATAACGGCTTTCTACATTACCAGTTTTCCCTTGTTCCCTATGCTCATTAGTCCAGGAAATCGGTGTCAGAAAAGGGTGGTTTGAAGAAAAAATCCCGGGCTTAGGTTTTATGACTGATCTTTATGTTTTCAGGTGTGCTGAATCCGAATTTCAACTTTGCCGCGCGCTATCGTGGTCGCCTTTAGCCGAAATTTGACAATTAATTTAAATTTCATGGTTTTTTTCTTGTTTATTTAATATAAATCGTACTAAATTTTATTCAACATTGTTCGGGGTAGTACTTTATGCTTTCACGTGTGCTGAATGCAAATATAACCCTCCCGACCCTCTACGATTACGGGAAATGCCTAAATTTGACAATTTAATTAAATTTTATAGGTTTTTTTCCTAGGTTTTTAAATTTTTTCGCTATATAAATAGTACTACATTTTATTAAATATAATTCTGGGTGGTTTTTTATGTTTTCAGGTGCGCTAAATCCGAATATCATCCCCATGACCCCCTACAGGTGACCTAAGTAGCCGAAAACTTGAAAAAACCTCAAAAAACTCCGAATTTTCTATTCTGCTTTTTTTCTACAAAAAGTCGATTTTTGAGCTGTTTTCACCTATTCTATAGGTTCTTTGGTGTGCTGAATCCGAATTTGATTCCCATGAGCCCTTACGATCACTGTATAGTAGTTACTACTCGTAGAAAATTAAAAATAAGAAACCAGTGCTGCCACAACTCTCGGTAGTTTTGGTATGTGAAGCAGGAAATTATTGGGAAAATCGTACGACACTCATTAATGACCAATAGAAAAAATAGTTCACGAGCCGTATCCAAGACAACAACAAAAATTTTTGTAGGTAGACATTACTTCTTTTGAGGGTTTGTGTCGTTACGATGTTCTTACCGAATCTCCATTCGAGCATTAATTCATATCCGGAAATTATTTTTCGTGCATTCAACAACGTCCTAATTTGCCCTCGCGTCCCGCTCGGGCAAATTAATACGACGTTGTTGGAACGCACTCAAAAAAATTTCCGGAAAGAATTAATGCTCTTATGAGATTATATGTGAAAATTATATACCGGGTGTAACAGGATCATGGTACACCCCCGTATCTCCGTTAGTTTTAAAGGTAATTTATTGAAATTTGGTATATCACATATACATAATAAACGGCACTTTTTGACCTGCAAATGATTTTTTTTTCACTTCCGGTTTCGCCGGAAGTGATACCAACTTTCGATTTTTAAATAGAACACCCTGTATATTATTACATTTCTGAAATCTGCATAATTTTCTGAATCCAATGATACCACATAAGTGACATTTCAAACGTCAAAAATTTTTTTAATTTAATTTTTAGTTTTCCATTTAAGTGTGCCATGATGGTTCCGATTTATTCCAATTGATCCATTTAATGCTAGAAAAATCGAAATCCCGTCAAAAATACTAAATTGCGTTTTTTATGAGCAAATAAAGTTCACCGTAATCAATTTTGGGGTAAAACTCAATTTTTTCAAATGGAACCATATTGGTACCGTGGTACCATTTATTAGTACTATTAATAAGGAATTTATTCATACATGGTAATTAAATGTGCGATAAATACAAACAAAATTACAACTAAAAGAAAATAAGAAAATACAAAAAATACAACTTGAAATACAAAAAATTAACACAAAACATTACAACAATTGTTCGAAATGCTGTCCATTAACGTCAACGCACTTCTGAACTCTCGTAGCTGTTTCTTGAAGAACGTTCGATAATTGCTGGGCCGTTATTCTATTAATTGCGCGTCTTACTCGCAACTCCAGATCTTCGCGGGTTGTAACGGGGGTTGCATAAACAATGTTTTTCAAATGGCCCCAAACAAAGAAATCAAGAGGTGTCAAATCAGGTGACCTTGGAGGCCATCGCACAGGACCATTCGTCGAAATTACGTTTTCTTCGAATGCTTGTTGAAGGTAATCAATTACTATTCTTGAATTATGGGGAGGAGCTCCATCTTGTTGGAAATACATTCCCTGTCGTAAATGGATAGGTAATTCAGCTAACCTGTCCTCAATTTCATTTTGCAGAAATCCTAAGTATCTAGCTCCAGTCAAGGCTCCTTCAAATATTATTGGACCAATGACTCTACGACCGACTATTCCAAGCCAAACATTGAAACCGAACCGCACTTGAAAATTACCCTGCCGCAATAAATGTTGATTTACTTGTGACCAATACCTTGTATTTTGTCGGTTAAATAATCCCATATTTGTAAACCTACACTCGTCCGAAAATAAAATCCTTCCCAAAAAAGCATTGTTTGGCTGCACATTATTCTGCAAGATCCAATTGCAATATTCCATCCTACGTTCATAATCATTTTCGTACAGGTGCTGGTGCAATTGATATTTGAAGGATTTATAATTGTGTTTGTGCAAGATTCGGCTTACCGTTTGGTGACTAATTTCCAAATCAAACCCAATTTGCCTTAAAGAAACAGTCTTATCAACTTCTATTCGAGCTAAAACATTAATTTCCGTTCCTTCGTCAATGATAACGTTTTCTTCGGGATCGGGATCATGGTTAGGCTCTCTTCGGAATTGATTTTCAAGACGATTAAAATAATTTCTCGCTGGACATTGTCTATCAGGATATCGGTCGGCATAAAGGTTTCTAGCCGCAAGGCCATTTTTTCTACATTCCCCATAAATAATTAACATGTCCACTCTTTCATCCTTTGTATAAATGTGCTGCATTTTGAACAAAAATAACAACAAATGTAAAGACTCTTCCAATACACAATAGAAACACCGATAAACCAACAAGTATTTATTTGACAGTCTGAATAAACAATTTCATTGTTTTCAAAGCCTCCTTAGTCTTAACACTAAATTAGACCAAAATAATTGTATTTTCTTATTTTCTTTTAGCTGTAATTTTGATTGTATTTATCGCACATTTAATTACCATGTATGAATAAATTCCTTATTAATAGTACTAATAAATGGTACCACGGTACCAATATGGTTCCATTTGAAAAAATTGAGTTTTACCCCAAAATTGATTACGGTGAACTTTATTTGCTCATAAAAAACGCAATTTAGTATTTTTGACGGGATTTCGATTTTTCTAGCATTAAATGGATCAATTGGAATAAATCGGAACCATCATGGCACACTTAAATGGAAAATTAAAAATTAAATTAAAAAAAATTTTGACGTTTGAAATGTCACTTATGTGGTATCCTTGGATTCAGAAAATTATGCAGATTTCATAAATGTAATAATATACAGGGTGTTCTATTTAAAAATCGAAAGTTGGTATCACTTCCGGCGAAACCGGAAGTGAAAAAAAAATCATTTGCAGGTCAAAAAGTGCCGCTTATTATGTATATGGGATATACCAAATTTCAATAAATTACCTTTAAAACTAACGGAGATACGGGGGTGTACCATGATCCTGTTACACCCGGTATATATATATATAATCCGTGACCTTATCTACCCGTAGAGTGTTAAGGTATTACAATTCAAATAATAATAAAATTCGAAAAATATAAATTATAAATTCACAATTCAGTTATAACTATGCACACTAACTACTATCACTTCCTATAAACATATCTTGCCCATTATTTTTTGTTTCTTGCCATTCTTGTTCCTTCTTTCCATGTTACTCCTTGTTTTGTTAAATTTTCCGCTATCACCCCGTCCCATGTTTTTCGTGGTCTTCCTCTTAATCTTTTTTGTATTGTTTTCGCTAACCATATCCTTTTTGTCTGTCTTTCTTCTTCCATGCGGACCAGATGTCCAAACCATCTTAATTGTTGCTTCGCGATACTTTCCAGAATATGTTCTACATTTAGTTCTTGCCTTATCTGCTCATTTCTTATTCTATCATTTCGGGTAACTCCTTTAACTGCTCTCAGGTACTTCATTTGTATGGCTTGTATTCTGCTCTTCATTTTGTTATTTAAAATCCAACTTTCCGCTCCATATGTTAAGATTGGTTTGAACACTGTGTTATATACGGTTATTTTTGTCTTTCTCGATATTTCCTTTTTTCTTATGAATGTCCTGTTCATTGCATAGTATAGTTTTGTTATATTTTCTATTCTACTGTTTATTTCCATGTCTTCTTTTCCATCTTTGTGTATATTTACTCCTAAATATTTGAATGTCTCTATTTGTTCTATGTTTCGTCCATCTATTTCAATTTTTACTCTTGTATCATTTCTTCCTATTGTCATCACTTTTGTTTTTTCTTTGTTTATTTTCAAGTTTCTCTTTTTTAGTGCTGTATTCCATATATTTAAGTTTGCTTGTAGGTCTTTTTCATTCTTTGCATATACTATTACATCATCAGCGAAGGCACTTTCAGCTATGTCCACCATCTGCATGTTCCTATACCCTACGTGTAATTTCTTTGTTTGTGTTTTTATTTCTTTTAAGACATCGTCAAGTATTATGTTGAAGAGTATCGGACTGAGTATTCCTCCCTGTCTTAACCCCTCCTTGGTCAGAAACTCCTCTGATTTCATATTTCCTGTTCTTACGTAATTTCTAGTTTTCTTGTATATAGTTGCTATGGCTTTTCTCAGTTGTTCATTTACTCCTCTTTTTCTAAGACTATTCCATAATTCTTTTCTTGGGATGCTATCAAAAGCTTTTTCGATATCTATGAACGCTACATATATAGTATTGTTCATATTCTTTTGAATGAGTTGCTTCATTGTAAAAATATGGTCTTGCACCCCTCTACCTTTTCTAAAACCACTCTGTGATTCTTCTAGTTGCTGTTCGATTTTTATTTGTAACCTTTTTTCCAGGATTCTCTCATATACTTTTAACATAGTACTCAGCAAGGTAATTCCCCTATAATTCCCACACTCTCTGTTATCTCCTTTTTTGTATACAGGTAAAATTATTCCTACTTCCCAGTCTTTTGGTATATTTTGTTCCTTCCATATCTTATTAAATAATTTTTGTAAACTTTCTATCCCGTATTCACCCATGTTTTTTATCATTTCTGATGTTATGCCGTCCTGTCCTGCCGCTTTACCTCTTTTCAACCTCTTAATGGCTTCTGTTATTTCTTCCTGTTTAATATCATCATTTTCTATGTATTCGGTGTTTTCTGACGTTTCCTTGTTGTCTTCTATTTCGTCTGGCATAATTAGTTGTTCTGTATTTAGCATTTCTTCAAAATACTCCTTCCATCTTTTCATTATGTCCTGCTCTTCTTCTAGTATTTCTCCGTTTAAGGATTTAATGAACATATTTCTATTTTGTTTCACTTTCCGTATTGTTTTTAATAGTCTATAAAATAACTTCTGATTTCCCTTGCTATCTCGCTCCATTTTTTCTCCAAATTCTTCCCAAGATTGTTGTTTCGCTTTCTTCACCATTTCTTTGACTTTTACCCTTTGTTCTTTATACTTGTTATAATTTACGTTATTTTTTTCGCTAAGATATTTTTTCCATTTTTGTTTTTTCAGCTTTACTTCTTTTTGAATTTTCTCGTTCCACCATCTTGTTTGTTTTTTGGTTATGTCTGTTTTGATACATCCGCAGGTTTCTTTTGCTATTTCTATTATTTTATCTTTAATTGTTCTCCACATGTCTTCTATTGTCATGTTATTTATACTTTCCCTGATTTTATTCATTTCTGCCTCTATCTTCTCTTTATATAATTTGGCTGTTTCCTCTTCTCTAAGCTTATACGTCCTGATTACTTCTTTTACTGCTATGTTCTTATTCTTAATTTTGATATGTTCTTTTTGTTTCTTATTTTTTATTTCCATTTTTGCTAATACCAAGTAGTGGTCTGAGTATATTTCACATCCTCTTCTCACTCTTGTGTCTTTTATTTCTCTTCTATAATTCTTATTAACAATAACGTAATCTATTAATGATCTTTCTTTTCTACTTACTATTTCTCTTGTAAATGTATGCGTATCTTTGTGTTTATAGAATGTATTTGTCACTATTAAGTTGTTTAAAATACAAAAGTCTATTAATCTTCGTCCATTATTATTTCTGTCCTCTTCTCCATATATACCTATTGTACTTCCTGTTTCATCGTCTTTTCTTCCAACTCTTCCGTTTAAATCTCCCAGGATTAATAATCTTCCCACACTTTCTTCGGTCACTTCTGTTAGTTGATCCCAAAAACGCATCTTTTATACTGGTCTTTTCATCCTCATTGGGCCCATATACAACTATAATTGTGGTTTTTACTGCTTCATCTATTTCCATTTCTATTTTCAAAATTCTTTCTGATACTCCGTCCCATTTTCGTATGTATTTCAAGTTTTCTTTGTTAACAAAACATCCTACCCTTCTCTAGCTCTATTTCCTTCTTTTACTCCACTATATATCAACATGTGCCCTCCTTTTAATAATGTTTCTCCTTTACCTTTCTTTTTCGTTTCGGTAATACCCACAATATCTGCCTTCACGTTTTCCAATTCTTCCACTAGCTCCTCTTCCTTTCCTGTTAGACTCCTAACGTTCCACGTTCCTATTTTCCAAAGTTTTCCACTCTTTATTATTTTTCCTTGTAACATATCTTTTTCCTTGTCCATAGCACGGTCTTCATCTGTTTTGTCCATCCTAAGTGTTTTATCTAGTTTTTTGATTTTTCCAGTTTATTTATGTGGGGATTCCATTGCCATGTTTCATTCCCTATTTGAATTTTGCCTTTTTCAACCTTAGCGTTTTGTCCTTGTCTTCTTACTTCCTGTAACTTTAATCTCAGCTGTTTATGCATCTCTCTATCCTTCTTTGCTAAATCATTATTAATGTATATACGTTCTCTCAGTTTTCTCAGTTTATGTTTGTTGCTTAAGATTTGTTCCTTCTCGTGTAAATTGTACAACTCTATCAAGCATGTTTTCTCTCCTAACTTCTGTACTGCTTTAATATTTACTTGTATTTCAAGAGTGTTTCTTATAAAATCATTTATTTCGCTTATAAGTTCGCTTTGTGTTTTGTTGGGAGTATCTATTTTTTTTTCCTATTAGTACTACATTTGTTTTTCTTCTTTCTCTTTCCAGGTTTTCTACATTATTTCTCAAATTTTCCAATTCTCTTTTTATTTCTTTGTTTTCTTTTGATGTCATTTCGTATTTATTTTTCAGTTCTTCATTTTCCATTTTTAACATTTTTATGTCTTCTTTGTATTCTTTCAGCTCGTTTCTCATTTCCGTCATTATATTTATTATTAAGTCTAATTTATCTTCTTTGTTTTTATCGTCCATGTTTACTTTTATTTTATAACTGATTTTTTCCTTAATACAGTCCTGCTTTCTCAACTACCGATAACGACGTCACCGCGTAAAAGGCTCGATCCCGGCTGTCCCGTCGGAGGTCAAAGCCTTTATCAGTGCCTCTGTCGTTTCACACACTTGCTATACTTTTACTAATGTTTGCATTTACTAATTTAAAATAACTGGCTTTAGTAGCTCCTCTACGTTCTCACAACTCCTGGGGATGTCTTCGCGCTCACGCGCTTCGGCGTACGGTGTGTTGCCTATCTTCAAAAATTTTGGCGTGGCCCCAATACATGTTTTGTTATTGTCTTTATCAGTTAGTTGCATGCAATTCTCCACCTTATTAGTTATCTTCTAACCTTCACCCGTTTTACTTATGGCAAATAGCTCACTGTTCGGTGCTTTGTGTTGCGTATCTTATCATGCCAGGTTTGTACGACTCGTTATTTCCTCACTTCACTATCTTTCCGCGTTTTTGAGTAGCTCGATATGGCCCAATTTGGACTTTAATATCGGAGCTTCTAAACACGTTATGCCAGATCTCACAAACCAACTCCCAGATAGTTATGCCCCCATCAATATTTTGGGTATTAAATGTTCTCACGGCAGCTATTTTATTCTACATTTTTATAAAATTCGAATAGAGCACCTCCACTTATCAATCAATTATACTGGTTAAATTAGCTTTATAATATTTGGTAAATGAGGCCACCAATACCCATTTTGGGTATTTACCCGGGTAAATACCCTGGGTATTTACCCCTAAAAATAAATACCCGGGTAATTTACATCACTAGGTATGACTAGTTAGAAGCATTGTCATGCTGCAGAACGATCTCACCCCTTGGGCGCCATAATCCGAGCTTTTTAAATAACGTCTGGTAGGCATATAGTTGTGTACCATTCTGCAGTAACGCTACGTTTATTTTTAAGCACCACAGTTGTGATAGGTCCTGATTTTGAAAAGAAACAAGCAATTATTATCAAGATCCTTTCACTTTAACTGGATTAGGATTTGTTGGAAACATCCTGACTGCAGCTTAGATTCGGGTTCAAATGCATATATCCAGCTTTCGTCACCAGTTATGATGTAAACTGTTTTAGATTTACCTTTATCATATTTCTTATACTGTTCCACATGCTGTTGTTGTGTTTCTGTGTGTCTGTTAAACTGTGTGGTATCCACCCAAGACAGACTTTTGTTACACCCAAATGAGTATGTAAAATCTTGTGTATTGCAGCCATGCCAATGTCTAAGATGCTTTAATAATTCTATAAGTGACTCGATTGTCTTACTGAAGCATTCTTCGCACAGCGTTTACGTTCGTATCAGTAACTGCTGAAATTTGTCCTTCGCAAAAATCGTCGCTAACTGAAACTCGTTCAAATTTAAATATACGCTTGGCCACCAAAAGCAGCACGAAGTCATCTTTCTTTCAGAGATAGGGAACTTTTAAAGTCAGTAAATCATGGCTCTAAAATTTTCTCCTGTTATGTTCATTTTTGATGCACAACACTTATTTCAAAACTAATAGTAACTAAATTTGAGCTGTTAAATTTGTTTATGGCAAGTTACTTTTCCATGGTGCACTTGATCTATTGGTTTCGGAAATTATGGGTGCTACCTACTCTCGTAATACTACATGTCTAAGGAGCATATCAATAAATTATTTCTCGGTTCATAAACAACATAAAAATGTATAGATTACCTCTTGCAACCCAATGAGGTTGACGGTACAAAATATTATTTCAGGAGAAACATCACTTGGTTTCCATTTGCACGTTGAGCCACAATTTTTATTTTTTCTCCGTATCCTCGAAACAAATACTTTCTTGAAAACATCAATATCCTCTTAGTTGTTATTGTGATATGTTTTTATTCTATCTTGGACTAGCAACTGTGTAAATTCAAGCACCACAAAATGTTCTTTGTGGACATAAAACACTGTTAAACATAAAATTCTGGATCGTACTCTTTAAAGCTACAAACTCTACTCTTTAGGCAAGGCAAACATCTAAATAGCAAGTCACCTTAAGTCTAAACTGGACGAGCCTATAATAGGCAGCTAGCTGTATGTGCCCAGGGAGTAGTTACCGAGACACTCAAGTTTTCAACTCTTTTACTTACCCGCATATGAAATAATTGCAATTGTATTTTTCTGTGTACATAAATTGATCTTTTCTTTGTAGAAAACTTGAGAAAAACTAACAAAAATTGTGTAAATTTAACTTAAAAAAATATTCAGACGAAAGCAGTGTCTCCATAGTAATTATTAGCTAACTAATAACGTTTTCTCTTGTATATTATTATTCATTAGAGTCATCCGTCCAACATATGGTATTTATACTATAAAGTTTTTAAGCCAAAAAAACATAATAAAACCAGAAAATGTAAGAATGTGTGAGGGTCAAAACCAACCCCTTAGTTTAAATGGGTTAGTAAATAAAGCAGATTTTTAAATTTATTTAGCTTCTATTTTTCTGGGGTGGGCCAGACGACACCCTGGGGAGGGCCTGGCCCCCCTGGCCCCCCCGCTAGTTACGCCAATGAGTGATCAAATTAATATGTTTAATTCGACACAACATACAACAGCAGAAAAAACTACAGACTCCTTCAGCATTATAGAAGGGTAGAGAAGGCATGACATACTCTCTTCTTTTGTTTAATCTTCCACTGGAAATAATAGTAAGAACAGCAAACATAAAGAGACTTATAACACACAAAATACTGCCATCAGTAGAACACAAAAAGGACTAACAAAGGCCTTTTTAGCCCTAAAAGGAGCATCGAGATCAAGTGACCTAGAATCAACCAAAGAAAAACTAACTATAATACAGTTAGACCTCGCCATTCACGGGGGTTACCTTTCAGAAGAATGCCGCAAAGCGCAAAACCGCGATGCGCAAGTAAACACATAAATGATAAAAACGGGGTTAGGTTCCATTAACTAGATTTATTTGTACTATGCAGAAACGCTCGAGAAGACAGTAAAGTTTGAACTAAAATTCCATACGTAACGTAAGTCTGCCACTTGAGGCTCGAATGTCCATTTGTTTATTCAAGTTATAATTTTACAATTTATTTCTGGTCCAATTTTGGTAATAAGAGATGTAGGTGTTCATGACATAAATCGCATACGTCTGCTTTATTTACTTACGGCCGGTCTTATGAAGGTCACTAACCTGACGTTAACTATAAATCGCTGTTAAAATAAACAAAAGCTCATCAAAACGTTGGCGCTTATGACATATTATTCATTAGCTTTTGTTTATTTTAACAGCAAATTAAAGTTAACGTCAGATTAGTGGCCTTCATAAAACCGGCCGTTAGTGTGTGAAAGTTGAAACAGTTGACAATTCCATCCGCGAACGGCAAAGAAAAGGGAGTACAAAGGTGCCCCGTGTAAAATCAAATCAGCAAACCGCAAAGTCCTGAACAGCGAGGTCTGACTGCACTAAATAAATTTCTGGAATTTTCTACTCAATTCAAGTGAAACCATGGTTATTGTACTGTATAAAAAAGCATAATTGGAAGCTCACTAATGAACAGTGAAAGAGAAACTTTGAGAACAGTTCTAGGGTCTATAAACAGGGGAGATAAATGAAGACCAAGAATGAATTGTAGCATGCATATATTGCCACATGTAACAATAATAAACAACCTCCATGAAAGGCTGAAAGATGCCGTGCAGTAAATTCTAGAAGAAAAAATTCTGATGATTGTGCCGATTGTCTTATGTCAACAGGGAAAGCACACTAGGCACAAGCGAGTGGCAAGCTACATAAACAAAAAGTGTTGCAAGTAATGGACGATATCCACAGATGCAGTGACAGTACCTACATGAAATTAGCAATGCAGGTACAGCAAATTAATGAGCCTTGCAGACCAGCAGGAGTGCCGAGCAAACATGACAGGGACCTCGAGTAGCCAGACAGAGAATTAACTTATGAGGGTAGAGGTAGCAAGACTCTTTTAAATATGGGGAACCAGGGAACTTCGGAACACCAGGGCAGATAAGCAGAGACGTCATAAATCCTCTCGCTGACGCAAAACCAGTGACAGTTAGTACTTTCACTTGCAAAGAGTTTCAACCCACTCAAGAGGGGTCAATGAATTATTCCACTGATGCAATCGGACAGATCCAATATAAACATGATCAGGATATGACATTCGAGTCATTCATTTCACAACAGTCATTGCACTTCCGTTATTCAATTTCATGTCAGTAATTTAATTCGTTCAACTTAATACAAGAGTATATGTATATGTGCGTGAATATATTATTGAATTTGATTAAAGAATTGTTATCCACAAAGTATATATCATTTTCAAATACTCTGGATGTTACCATCAACCTCATTGGTAACTTAGCAACTTCAGACCAACAAACGATGAAAAGCATCGAGATAGATAGTTCAAAATAAGAAGGGCTGGTCTAAAACAGTGAATTAATTCGAAACACATTTGCAATATTGGTGTTACCACATTCTCTTAATACAAATGTGTCAAAGATTAATCTACCCATCACGATATACAGCAAAGCAGTTATCTACACAAGTATTTTAAGCTCCTGCTTAAGTAATGTTGTTCTATATATACATACTAAAAAGTGTTATTACCTATTCATAACTCTTCTATGGATAATTCCTAATAAAATAATTCGTTCGGCACAATCTGCTAAGAAGTCGGACATCTTGACCTTCATCATCGTTGACCCATCATGCTTCGCTATGAGCTTGAGATGATCCCACGATGCCTTGCAGTCAGCCTCTAGTCTCTGAATATTCAGTGACAGTTCATCAAAATCAATCTTGGATGCTCGCGTTATGGCACCAATCTGAAACAGATCTGATCTGTTAGTACATCTGAGTTGAGTACACGGTAACAACATGTAACTATTCCACTGGTTTTTGTACTTTACTTTTACTTTTAAAATTTATATACATCCTCCTTGTACTTAGTTTCAAATTCAAGTCTCACACTTTTAAAAACCTGTCACTAAATATTTTGAAAATAAGAATAATTATGAAACAACAGTTATTATCCAATACAGAAGATCTCTTTTTTCCCTTACACCAAATATGAATTTCCGTAGTTAAGTTTCTATTTTTTTTCCAAAAAATTGTGATGTGAAGTGACTTGGAAGTGGTTGTGAATAGGGTCTACCCGATATTCGGCGGGCTGAATGATTGGATAAGTAAATACTCAATCTACCGAGTATGCGACAGGCTGAATAATTGGGTAAATATTTAGCCATTTTTAGGGCTTGTTGAGTATTTGCATTAGCCAAATAGTTTTCTTAAATCAGCCAAATATACAGCCATTATTTGGCTGAAAGTGACAAATTTATGAAAAATCGAAGCATCCTCCAAAAATGCTAAAGAAATTAAATTAATAAAATCGGTGGTCTCTTTGTATCTTTTTCTTTGTTCGCTATCTCCTCCGAAGATATTGAACCGATTAAAAAGTATGATAGCTTAAAATTTTGATAATTTTTAGACTTAGATCGTAGCGCGTTTTTATTTAAAAGAAAAGTACGAAAAAGTAAAGTAAAATTAAATTATATTTAAGGTTAGATTCTAGGCAAATTTTATCAAAGACGAATGCGAATGGTAGCTTGGTATGAAGTTACCAACGATTACGTCATATACGTACCGGGAAAAATAAAGAGCAAAGAAAAATATGACGTGTAGCACCCTTTCCTACTAGCGTAGCAGAATTGTTTGAACTCATTTTGGTGTTTATATTTTTTTAATGGTTAACTAAAGCTTTCAAATTTAGAGTAACTTACTAAAACTGTGCAGTGCGTCATTGTAATCCAAGAAACTATCTGTCAGCATGATACAACTATTCCATGTGTTGATGATAGAAAAGTATTTGACATAGTCCAATATTCGGTATTCGGTCAGTAATCAAATGTATTATTCGGTAGACCCTTATCTGTCACTGTACTCACTACCACTGACAAAGAAATGGTTTTTAGGTTTTTATTTTCAAAATATCACAACTACCCCTTATGAGTTTTTACATTTATACTCTTTTTTTATTCTGTATAGAGTACAAACGGAACAGCAATGCTTACAAAAGTTATAACGACTTCAGAGTCAGGAGCAAGCATTTCAGCATAACAACATGCCTAAAAATACTTACAGCACTTTCAGAATATTTGAAGTGACAAAAATGACCTTAAATATACTTTAAGAAGCAATTACCTTGTACTAAATACATGAATTATGAATTTCAAACACAGTAATTAACAGTTAGGTACTAGTTTATAAAAGTTTGTGTACTTAGTATTGAAAGTAAAAGTACTGCGAGTACATTTTTGGCACTTGTTACGACCCACTCTCAAAAATGAAAACAAATTTTACCTCTGAATACAAGTCGGAGGCATCAGGGAACTTCTCCATCACAATGTGGCACAAATGATGCAGTAGTGAATGTTTATGTACAGTGTCCTTAACCTCAGGAACTTTGGCAAGATACTCGATCTGGAATCCCTTGACTTCAGCCCCGTTCAGAAAGATCCCAATCGAGAGCAGCGTCCCCAAAATGCCCCGAAACGTCTTGTTCACCTTCAACACCTCAAACCCTTGCTTGAGGTCCATCAGGGGCTCGGCGATCTCCCGCTCGGAATTTTCAAAGTCCAGCTTGAAGGCCCACAGGTTCAGCCTAGCCGGCAATTCGGAGATGGAAGCGAGAGTGAGGAGGAACTGTTCCGCGCTACCAAGAGGCAGATCTGGACTGGCCGCTTGGGCTTCCTGGATTTTCGTTCGCTCCTCCTCCGTGGGGAGCATGGTGAGCAGCTTCTCTATGCCTTCTCGGTTCATTATCGTGGCATCCATCTTCAATATGGCAGTTTTGATTGAGCGTGGGGGAGGCAGCTTGGTCATCCCTATGTTTATTGCGTTCGAGCGCTTGGGGTCCAGCACGATGATCTCTTTGTTTTTGTTCAGTTCTTGCTGTTTCTGTTATAAGAAAGTGTGTTATTCCTGGCTGCTTTAGAATTAAAAATGGGTTAAAGTGGCTAACATTGGAGGATTGACGGGTGCAGGTACAGTGGGTGATGCTACAGCATGCTTCTACGATCTATACTAGTTCAGGTGCAATGTATGTATGCAACAAAGCATGTTTTTACAAAACTCGACTAGTAAGAAAGTGAAGGAACGTACAGTCTTAGAACCCTTTACTATGAGATACGTTGAAGTAACTTTACACAACTACAGTACACATACAGGAACAAAAATGGTAGTGGATAAAAAAGTAAGGTCGTGCAAAAATGTAGGGCTTATTCCACCACCGAGAAACTTATGGACTCACCTCCTGTGTGCAGCACATGCCATGTGCGGATCACCAAAGAAAAATGGAAAAAATCAATTGTTTAAATTAATAAGCATTTAAGAACAACAAAACATAAACAATTACACTAGTTTAGTGTGACTTCCACCATAGATAAATAATAAAGAGAAAGAAATAAAATAGTAGTTAACAAAAGCTACAAAAATTTGTATGGAAATAAGTAGTGCGGGAAATTCATTTGTTTTGTACACAAACTAGCTCCAAAATCAGACAGGAAAACGTATTCGTTTTCAAATAAGTTTTTGTATCAGCTGTGTGGCACTCAAGGACTTGCACATCTGTTCTATAGTTTAGTTAATAAATTGATAAACCAAATACATGTTGAAAAACACAAAATTAAACTTGAAATTTCTTGTGAGCTTCATATGTAACTGGCATAACAAAATAATTCTATCATCATTGCTTCTATATGTTACAGTAAAAGATGTAAATACTTCATTCACGTTAATGTCGTTATTACCCTATATTGATTATTGCATTAATGTTGATCCATTGCAATAGGCCGCCATTAACATCATTACCCAACTTTAATATTATTATCCAGTTTAACATCAATCACTGTAACATGTACACTACTAGTTAGCAAACTATGAGAGGCTAGAAACCATTCCACAAATGTTAACCGAAAAGAAAATGCGAGGCAGGCTGTTGGCATCTGCAGCTCTCAAGTCTTAATACTCAACGAGGTGTTTTCGCGCCAGCTTGTGACCACTGACATGAGTCAGGCTGGTTTCCTTGAAAAGGATTGACAGAAATAAAGCAAACCGCAGGTGTGCGTGCCCGGTGAAGCTTATGAGTTTCCATTTTCGTCACACTATGACCTTCAAAAATAGTTTTACAATCACGAAGATGCTTCGGTTACTTCCCGAAAATTAAATCTTTGGTAGTGCTCAAACCCTTAGGGTTCCGTTATCGTTAATCGAGTTACTGGTGGACTCCGAAGATCGTTTTTTTTTATCGGATCAGAACTGTGCATCATCGCCCGAATTATTGCGATGGCTAAATTCCATTAGTCAACATGCTTTGCAAGACCTGGAGAGCGACTGCTGACTATAAGAAAGCGTTTAATGACCTTCAAAAAATGGAACTTTCTGTTTTACTTTGGCTAAACAAGAAAATTTTGAAAAACAAAGTTATTTTCTTTGAAAAGTCCATATTTTTCTTATAACTAACAAGAAAAAGATCACTTTAGGATTGCCACAACACTACTTAGTAGAATATACAGGGTGAGTCATAATTAGCTGTACAAAATTTAACCAAAGCTTCTTTTGACCAAAACAAAACAATTAACCCCTATTACGTCTTAGTACCAAAATACTCTCTTAAAAAGTTACAGGGTGTAATGAAAAATAATATTTCTATTTTTGGAAAGTAAACATTTAAATTTCTAAAATTAAGACAGCAGATGTTCTTCCAACAAGATGGTGCACCTCCTCACAATGGCAGAATCATTACAGAATGGTTAAATGACTATTTCAATGGTAGATGGATTGGCCGGTTTGGTCCTGTGAGATGACCGCCAAGGAGTCCCGACTTCAATCTGCTGGATTTTTTTTACGTGGTTTTTAAAATAGCTGGTTTACAGTTAGGTAATTAACAAGAGGGAACAGTTGCAGCAAAGAATTTTCCAGGCTGCTAATAAAATTTGTGAAACTGTAATATTCAGCAAGTGTATGAATCACTAGTGCGATGGTGCCATATTTGTATTTCGTCTGGAGGGGAGTATTTTAAACATTTGCTATAGCTTTCTATTTTTTAGTAATTGTTTTGTTAATTTTGTGTTTATTATAATGTATTTTGAAATCGGATAACTACTTTCCAAGATATTGTCACAAATGGAACTATTTTTTTTCATTAACACCCTATACATTTTTAAGGGAACATTTTGGTACTGAGGTATATTAGATTAATTGCTTTATTTTGACCTAAAGAAGCTTTATTTAAATTTTTACACTGAATTATGACTCACCGTGTATACACAATACGTACAATAGCAAATTATTCAATTAGCTTCTATTTAATTTATTGAATAGCAATTACACACAAATATCACCTTTACTTTGATAAAATATTACTCGACGGGACGCTTTTGCGTCGACGCGCGCCCGCTGGCGTGAATCACGCTGGTTCTTTTGAAAGAGTTGGCAGAAACCAAGCAATCTGAACGTGTGTGTGCCCAGTGAAGCTTGTGTGTTTCCATTTTCGTGATGACATAACCTTCATAAATAATTTTACCGTCATGAAGACGCTTTGGTTATTTCCGGATAATTAAATCTTCATTAGTGCTTAAGCCCTTGGGGTTCAGCTACCGGTAATTAAGTTACCGTCGGACTCCAAAAATTGTTTTTTTTTTTTTTTTTTTTTTTTAATTGGATTAGAACTGCACGTCAGTGTTCGAATTCTTTAGTTGACTTGGTTTCTTGTCAACGTTGGCTAAATCCCGTCAACCCCTACGCTTTGCAAGACCCCGGGAGTGACTGCCGACTTTTAGCGGGCATTTGATCACCTTAAAGACGAAATTCTCTGCCCGTTTCGGGACGTGGTTTTAAAGAATGAACCAATGTACTATGACTAAAGGAGAATATTTTGAAAAACAATATATTTCAATTTAGCAGATTGGGTCCACTTCATGATTGCCACAATGTTGGCTACTTAGTAGAGTATATAAGCAATTCTGTTACATACAATAGCATATAATTTGAGTACAAATTATTCAGTTAGCTTTTATTTGTTAAATAACAATTATACACTAAAATGACCTTTATTTATATATATATGTAACTACATCTCCAATAGCTCATCCTTACTGAGAACAAATTTAATGCATGAATAAAAATTCATATGTGCAATTGTGCCAGCAATAAATCCGAATGAATTCCCACATTATAAAGAACCTGCTTACAAAACACCACAAGTGTGTTAAATACAAAAGAAAAAAAGCTGGTCTATTTAAGGATGTCAAAATAAAACAGCAATAACTCAATTTCAACATAGATGAAAATAATCCAAAAGTGCATAATAACACAAAAATATAGAAGAAATTGCTTACTTTGGTAATCAGATCTTTAGCTCGTGATTCAAACAAGTGCTCCAATTTCTGAGTATCAACAGCAACAGGTGACAGCTCGTCCCATATCAATCCAGTCTTCAACTTCATGGCAGTAATTGGGTCGTCCCGGACTTCCTTCCAAAAAAGCTTGACAGTTTTCTTGTTCTTCTTGATAGGAATCTTGCTCTCCGTCGGTTTACAGTTTCTCTGCAAATTTATTCCAAAAACCGGTGGGTTTGGAACAGGAGGAGGGATCTTGTTATTACTCGGTGGAGGCGGTGGAGGTGCGAGCATGCTGCCCATCAAGGGAGGGGGTGGAGGTGGTATTCCATTGGTGGCAGCAGCTGGAGCCAAAACATCAGTTTCATCCTCGCTTCCTAAGTCAGTGAAATCCAAATCACATATGTTCAGGGGCCTATTCAGCGAGTTCACCAACTCTTCCCAGCGCAACTCGTTTTCAGACTTTTTCATTTCTACTTTTGGTATATTCTCTGAAGTGGGACTCTTCAGAACATCGGCTTTCGACTTGGACTTGGCAAGCCCCTCTTTGGCCTTTGATATCAATCCCGACATATCACCAATTCTGTTTACCTTATTGTCTTCGGAAGAACTATGTACAGAATTCTGATTGGCTAGTTTTTGGGTTAAGTCTTTTACAGTGTTCTCTCTCTTTAGTTGCAGCAGCATCCTTCGCTCGTTTTCGTTCGAATCTTCGACGTTTTCCTGGTTCTGTTCGTCGATGGTTTTACCACCATACATCATCGACAAGATCCAAGGCTGTTTGGTGAGGCTCTCTTCGGACTCGAGCTTGTTGACGGCGTTCATTAAAGGTGTTAAGTCTTTACGGCTGGATGTTCTGTTTAGAACATTGCCATTCGTTAGTATTCTTTGCTGAAGCCCGTTGGTGTAGTTTCCTGTAATTAATTCGGCTTAAGTCAAAAACAAAAAACGTGCAAGGTTTGAAAAAATCAAATAAAAAATGGTTGTTCTAGGACCTTTTAGAGCAACTGTTTCGGTGTGAGCCATTCATGTACATTACTTTATATTTTGATAGGCTATACTTATATTATATATTAAATATTCACTAGCATACGACCGTATCTGAGTTCTTTCGATGATGCAAACTACATATGTAAATCCTGTAATTTCCGGCCATTTTCTTTTGTTATATATATATATATAAAAACGAGTTAAATAAAGCATATCTCCGAAGTGCCTTGACGTACCGCATCGTTGAAATAATTTGAGGCATTTCTTCTGCGATTTTCGTGGAATTCGTAGCGAGCATTTGCCTTCTTTCGAATCGAGATCTGCCCACATTGGGACAGACACCCGGGAAAAATTTACGACAGCATTTGCATTCACTATTTTGAAGTGTGTATGTTGAAAGATTTATAGTCATATGCATTTGAGCTGTATTGCTATTAAAATTGTGACGTAATGAAGAGTTAATTCCAACATCAGCGGATAATAATTTAAGCATTTTTACCATTGCTGTGTTTATTTTGGGCGCGTTATGCCCATGTATCGGCCGCAGTCAAAACTGTAAGTTGTAGATTGCACCATAATACGCAAGCTACGCGTTTACGTTGTTTTGTATCGGCAGCGCGACGTCATTAGCCAAGAGTATTTACTCAGAATGCTGTGCAATTTGAGCCGGCTGGAACCGAGCTGAATAATGTACAATATGTTTTGAATAATATAGCGGTTATTTGACACATTATAAAGCTGAATTCAGATAATGCAATTTCAGGTTAACGCATAAACATTGCCAACAACCTGGTAAGTCCGATTCCCGGCCGGCTACATTTTCCCGAAACCAGACTTAGGTGGCAACAATTTCTCGAAGTTGTTACGTAACCTTGCGTATAACCCTATTTTGACGTGTAGAAAAAAATTGTACAGATCTTAATCAAACTGAATTGCTCCGAAACAGTTGACGCTAAAACGTCCCATTTGGAAGTTATTTGGCAAAGAGCAAAACCCACCGTTGCTTTTCTCATTGTTATCTTCGCTCTGAGTGGACGGTTCCCGAAAGAGTGCAGCAGTTTCCTGCTGCTCTCTCATGAAACTCCGCTGTCTTTCCGCTCGTTCTCGACGCCTCCTTAGAGCTGGAGTGACGCCGACTTCGCTTGCTAAGCAGGGCAAACAGTTAGAAAGCTCAAGCAGAACACAACGCATATTAAGAGAAACCTAGGAAATTCGGGAAAAACACTGTACTAACCTTTGTTGTTTTCCTTGTAACTGCCATTAAGCTGGACGTCGTTGGGTCCCGCGGATGACTGGGAGCTCGAAGACTCTTCCCCTTCTAAATTCGCCTGGAGATCTAAACTCTTCCTTGAATTCAAAGATGAATGCAGTGGAGTCGTTCCTGTTGAATGTCTTCGGCTCTTGCGGCGCTCAGAAGAGGCAACGACGGACTTTCTGCTCCTCAGCGTCTTCCTTACGCTTTCGTCAAGATGTCTTAATGGTATCCCCTTCTCTTCGGCATCTTCATACTGCAGCACTGCCTCGTAAATTTGAAACTGCTGCAGAAGGTCCAGGTCTGTTCCAGGCTTCGACATGTATCTTTGGATAATTCCCTCTATGCCTTGTTCTTCCAAAGCATCTGTCTGGTCGTAGTATGTATCCTGGTCAGGAATACCATTAAAGCATTTGTTAATTAACGTCATGGCGTAAATTAGCAGTTCCGTATCGGCCGAATCAAAGTCCTTCAGCAGCTTCATAACGTTGTACCAAGGCAGTAGCCCTTGACAACAATCGACGTTGCTGACGGCTTTTATGAGCAAAAGACAGTTTGAGTCTATGTATTCCACAAAAACTAGCAATAACTTCAGTGCCGTCTTTACCACCAACCGGAACTTCGACGATATTAGGCTGTACAGCCACTGGACAGTCTCGTTGTGCTGTATCACTCCGTTCATGCCGTCAACGTACAGCATCACCTGGCCTAAAGCCCTTAGGATGTAGTTTTGGTAGTTCTGGTCGGCCTCCGAGCCCACCTTGATTAAACATGCTAACCCATCGTTCTGGACGAATTCGTGAACCAGGTCCTTGTCTTCCTGGAATATCTGTTTCAAGGAGAACAGCGCGCGCCGCAGTTCTCTGCCCTCAGAGGTTAGAAGTTTCTCTAAAAAAAAAAAAGAAATTGTAAGCTGTGAAGGAATAACTAGTAAAGAAGTATCGAGCATTGCAAAACACGTAACAGTAGTAATTCTATATCACAAAATCCTTTAAGAATGCGTTATTGTTTTGTGATTATTGCAGTTTTTCGATTTATCAGTTTGTCAAATTTAAGTTTACATAGAGCGGTTTTGCAGCTTAACCTAAAAAAGCTAAGTTTTTAAATAAATACTTTTTCCTTACGAGGCGTTAATTATGTGTGTAGTTATGAATGCCCTTCATTATGCAAGGGCCTTTGTGATAAACGTCGCGTCCGCGGATTACATTTAAGGTTTATCTTCGTTTTTCGGATTCACGCAAATAATTAATTCAATTCTTTTATTTGCTTATATTTGTAGATGCAAATGCTACAAACATGACGATAATATTGAAGATGAGACGAAAATACATTAGAGTACATATTTTAAAATTGTTTAATGTTTTGGAATTATTGAAAAACATTCGTCAGAAGTCAAGAACTTCATTCACTAATTATAGTCTGTTCCGTAGTGAGTTAATATAATAAAATAACGATTTTTAAGTCGAAAAATGTATTCCTTTAATATATTCTAAAAGGGTGCAATCCCAACTAATTGGGACCATCGACTAGCCACCAACTATTGATAGGCGTCACTAGGTTTTCAGTTATCCTGCGAACAGGTTCGCAACAGCTGTTGCATGACGACGAGGATCAAAAAGGCGTTTATTACGAAGCTCAATGGCGCAATTAATATAAAAAGAATCTAAATCCCCGTTTACCGTCTGCCGAGCTTGGAGTAGTGAACTCATTCCGAGGAATGTCAACCACTCGCATTTTTGCCATCGCCGTTGTCAATTATGTACGAACACGTTTCCAATGGTGTTCGCATTAGCGGCGACTGATTATGCGTATACGTACGCATTAATTATACAGGATGTGGGGGCCAGGGTCCCGAGATAGTCAATTGAAGGGTCATATTTACGTTCAAAAAGGCCCTGTCGCTTTTTTAAGTTATTAATTTCTGTTGAAATTTTGCTTTTGGTCCGTTAGATATGAGCTTGTTGACAATTATTTCTAAAACATACGTATGAAATGAAATGACATGAAAAACAATTAACTTGGGATTATTTTTTTTGAGAAAATTAATGCCCATTTAAACTAGAGAAGTCATTTAGTTATTACTTGGGTTAAAAAGTATATGCACAAAAATTGTTCAATAGTTTAGAGCACATTTTTAAATGACTGGGAGTATTTACTCGTCTTTTGTTTCGTTGTTAAAATAAACTTCATTGTTTCTCTATATAGGTATCTATTTATAATTAAGTTGTATACATTTTCTTGCGTATATTGCATTTTAAGTCTAGATCATCAACACTACAAATCAAGGATACAACTATAAATTTAAAGACTATTATATAGCTGGTTGAATATTTTCAATTATTTCTATGTTTTTTTTTGTTGGTTTAATCAGCAACCATTCTTTAGCGTTATATATTTTTTTAAGATTACATTATTTCAGAAATAGTAAATTTAATTAGGTCAACGAGAAAACGGGACTTCTTTATCTTGTCTGCACGAATTTAACAAAAATAGAATGAGAGAGAACTAATTTCTCAATGAATCTAAATCACATCAAAATTCTTAGAAATAAATATGGGAAGTGTTATCCTTAATGTCTTGAATATTCAGTATTGTGATGGAAAACATTGCATACCTAATGCTAATTATAGATACGAATATAAGTAGTTAGATATAATTTTGCCACGCTACGAAAATAAACTAAAAAATTTATAAAATTCAATGTTTGACATTTTCAACACATTTTTTTTAAATTTCGAATTTGAACACTTCTCGAGTTTCTGTTCATTAACTGACAAAATATTTAAGCATTTACATTCGTATTATTAACTGTGAACTCTGTAAGTGGCTTTTCTATCCTAATACTGATTATTAAAGAAATTAATAATCAAACTTTAGACTCCCACATTTTAAAAAAATACGAGTATGACGTAAATAATGTTTTAATTATTTTTTTATAATACCTGCATCAGAATCGCCATTTAAAGCACGCCTGAGCGTGCGAATACAGGCGATTAAAGCTCGCCGAGCTTCAAAGGTTGTCAAGGAAACGACTGAATGCAACAACGGACATGGACGCGACAAAAAAGTAAACAATCCTCGTAACTGTAGTAGCAATATCAGTATGCCCTCTCGATTTATCACGACAAAAATTATTTCTAAGTTTTTAGTGCGTAACTTATTTCCAGTATTGGAGGTATAATAAAAAATAGCGTAAAGTATTCGTAGATAACTGGTCTTTAAAACACTTGCTCTATTTCGAGCACTCCGGCTACGCCGTCGTGCTCGAAAACTCGCGCGTGTTTTAAAGACTTTGTTATCCACTCATACTTTAATATACTATTTCCTACTTAGGAAGTGCTCTTTAAAGCTCGGTACTGACTTGAGCATTTTTACGCGCACGAACGTGTGTGCGCGTAAGCCGTTCGTGCGCGTAAAAATGCTCAAGTCAGTACGCAGCCATAAACCCGACACGCGATGGATCGTGTTCGTGCGTGTTGCCGCGTACGCGCATGCAAATTCGAGGTGGTACTGATTAAAGCAATTTTACGCGCAAACTGTTCGTGCGCGTAAAAATGCTCAAGTCGTACCGAGCTTTACAGCATAGGTTTTTTTCGGTATCTCCATTGGTTTGTCGCAGCTCGCCATTTTTCCCTGTTTTCACACTTTCTTTTCATTTCGACGTAATTTTAACACCTTTCTCTATTTGTTTTATGTATTACAACTTTCTTCACCAGCTCTTCTTAACACTTCTTCATTTGTTACTCTCTCGGTCCGGCTGATCTTCAAGATTTTTCGAAATGTTCATAGCTCAAAGGCATCTATTTGCTTTTTATTTGTGTTTCATGTAGTCCAAGATTTACTTCTGTGTGATAGAACACTTCTGTGTAATACAGGTATAGATAAATTCAAAAACTTATAGGTATGTAGGTATGTATGTATGCATGATCTGTAACCTCTTTTACCTATCGATGTAGAGGTTGGTGCTTTGTACGCTAGGATCTGGTGGTGCAGTGCTCAACTTGCGCTGGTTTCGGCGATAACTGGATAATTAATAGCAATATAAAATACCAAAAATGTATAACCCAAAACCTATAATCTCAACTGGAAACATAATAACTGCCAGAAGTTGCGAAGGACTGGTTGATAAATATATGTAGTTAATAATTGGATTTCGCTATTCAGGGCGGCAATTAAAAATATATTTTCTTACGCCAATATTTCGGAAAGCTTTATTTTTTGGCAGCAAAGAAAATAACGAGGCATCTCTTGACTGATACATAATATTAATGGTTAGAAACAATAGTCGAGGTAGTCTAATTATATTACAGTAAATTGATTAATAAAATACAGATTTAAAAGACTATGTCAACTATTGTTTTCAACCATTAATCTGATGTACCAGTCAATATATACCAATATATACTAACGTCAGTTTTGCAAGTAGCACGTTTTATATTTTATAAATTACATACAACTTTAATAGTTATTTATGTATTACGGGCATAATCAATAGATTACAGCGCGACACGAACCGACGAGCTTTAAGTTTCCCCAGAGCAATTTAAGGATTCGCTATTTTCACTTCAGATTACTGCGTCATCGTTGTGCTGGCGCTGTGAATTTTTGGTGTAATATGGTTTCTGTGCATATTCTTGGTGTTGCTTATACTACGTTGTTGGCGCTTGTTATGCTGCTTAGCGGCGTTCTAGGCCCTAGGGCCATAAAAGCTATTTTATGCCCGCTATCGAGGGACAATAAATAAGATTATGGTTCCAAAATGAAATAAACTTTATTGTAATTTGCGTTGATAAAGGACTAAAACTTAACGAATTATTGGCTTAGTTGCTTAGTTTCATTTTGAATTACTGCCCTGAACGAAACCCAATTATATTGTTTATTATATTTATTATATTATATTGTTTGATAATAACCTAAATGACATCAGATCTTCAATATGTAATATACAGTGTGGAAATAAAGTAACGGATAAATTCATTAACTTCGTTGATATTCATTTTTATGAAAAAATCTTGAAGGGGTATAGCGATTTTGACCATAGGGTATATTTTCAGCTGATTTTAAGTTTCTTATGTGATTTGTTTTTCATGATATGACGTCATCGACTTTTGTTTAATGACAGTCTGTATTTCTTATTATTGATTTTGGTAGTACATACTTTTTAGGTTGTTTTCAGCGATATAAAATTTTCAATATGTTACATCTGAAAAAAATCGAGAAAAATGAGTAAAATAAATCTAGTTACCCGTGGATAAAACAAAAAAAGATTAGTTACATGTCAGAATTAAACAATTTGTAAATGCCATAACAAAATAAGCGTCCTTTGCTTTTTCTAAATTAGAATTTACCTTTAGCAAACTATTTTATTAATAAAAATGGTTCAATTAAGCGAAACACAGAGAATGAAATTTTTTATTATTTATTATTGCATTTTTCAATTGTTTTTTTTAAATTTCAATAAAAACGAATGTGCCATCAATGACTTTCCCTCAAACGTAGGTATAGGGTTGTCAACACTGTCATTTTGACCCGAAAACTTCGGGTTTGGCAATCATTCTTCGGGCTTCGGGTTTTCAATAAAATTCTTCGGGTTAACTACATATATGGATTGCGAAAAATTTTACTCCTATTTAAAAGCTGAAGAGCAGAAGTCATTGGTAGAAAGTGGCCAAAAAGACAAAAATATATAATTTTAGAAAGTATCTTAATTTTTTTCAGAAAAATATAGTTTCATAATAGTGTAGTTAACTTCTAAGATGGATTTTGAACATATTTTTATGGAATTAAAAAATAGTTTTGTTCTTTAATTCCTGTGATTTACAAATACTGGGAATTATGCTATGCGTAACGGGGCAGCTGAATCCCCTACCGATAATGTTTATTTTTATGCTTAAATGTAGAAGCCAAGTTGTATTTTCAATATTCTATTATTAGATTTAATATTCCATTTATGTAAGCAAATGTTAGTAAAGTCGGTCCTGCGCTGGACGTGTATTGTCACTTTTGTTTTCGCGAGTGCAGCAAAGAACACACACTGTACACGGGATGCGAGGATTTTAAACCAATGCAAATTTAACAAAAAAAGGCAGCAGTCGCTCGCAGTCTCTTCTGAGAGCTGTATAGGTTTGTTAGATTGGAAAGTACTGTAAGTTATTTCGCCCAGGAAGATATAAGTTTATTTGAAGCGGCCTAAAAGAGCCTGGCAGCCAACGTTTGCTGCAAACATTGTTAAAGTGCAGCGAACCAGCGTTAGCAAATTCCGCAAACGCATTTTCCGAGTATCCATGTAAGTACACCCATTGTGCTATACTTAAAGGCTTATTTAAAGCGTAAATTTTGAGAGGTGCCAATTCAACTGTCCTGCACGCGATTAGTCGTTCCCAGCATAATTTCCGCCAGGAGCGGGTGATACAATTAAGACATGCCGTTTCCAAGCGTTTTATCAGCGACTCAAATAAGTACCGGCTTCAGGCAATTTTGACATTCCATTTTTGTAAAAAACATTTTCACATTTGCGTTCTTTTAAAAGAGAATTATTTTAACGTTATTTTTGGTGACGTTTTACATTGTTCATGCATGTTTGCAACACGCTTACGAGTAGCCTCAATCTATATAGCACGCAGGTTGTTTGAGAACTTAATTCTATTTTTCTTAAATTTATTTTGTATTTTTATTTCGTTTTTTTATATTTTTATTTGTGTTTGGTCAATAGATGATGTAAACAATTCGGATTTTTTCGGCATTGTTTAAAGTTAAGTTTCAGTCCGACCAACACTATAAGGAGAAACCGGATTTCTGTTTTGGCAGATAGTGATCTTGCATAAGAGACTAAGTGAGATATTAAATGAGTTCCATGTTCACTGAGCTAGCTAAGTAATAAAATGGGCAAATAATTATTTAAATGTTAAGGCGTACGAGGCGTCTTGTTCAAGATTATTGTATCCACGGAGGGGTAAAGAATGTCGCATTTCATTTGCTACTTAAAAAATATAAAATGATTTTAAAAATCTTTATAATGTAAAAAACGATTTCACCTTGAACTTTTTTATTAATTTTATCCCACTTTTTGCTCTCCTAACAATTATTTTCTTCGGGTCAGTATCGACTCGATTTTTTTCAGATGTAAGATATTGAAAATTGTATATAATTGAAAACAACATAAAAGGTACTAACAAAATCAATAATCAAAAATACAAGTTGTCATTTAAAAAAAAGTCGATGACGTCATAACTTTTAAAACAAATGACGTAGCAATATAAAGGTGGTTGTAGTGTATGTCCTATAATTAAAATTGCTATACCCCTTCAAGATTTTTTCATAAAAATATTAACAAAGTTAATGAATTTATCCGTTACTTTATTTCCAGACTGTATACACAATAAAAGTAAAAATTAAAATGACAGTTACTTTTTCAGCAAGACGATAAAATTTTTCCCGAGTCGATAATTAAATTTCATCGTCGTGTATAATTTTTTATAGCAGATCTTAAAAGAAAAAAATAAGAAAGCTCGAGAAAAAGACAAAGAAGAACTTTATCTGCCCTTCCTGTTACATTACTTTATCTACCCTTGTGGTTATAGTGCTACTTGATCTATTTTGAGTTGAACAAAGCACATCTCAACGTCTACCATACAAAAAAAGTATTAACACCTACTAAAAACCTAAAAAAGAATTTTTACTCAATATTAATATTAAAAACTTTGAAAAAAGGTAACAAGTGACTTTATGGATTACCAAAGCTGTATAAAGAAAACTTCCTCCTAAGACCTACAGTTTTATCTTATATGAGTCCTTTATAAACACTATCTAAATACTTATCAAACATATTAATACAAATACAAAAAAAAAATAATTTTAAAGACCCGAAAATAAAAAATCGCATACTATTTTCATTAGATCGTGTGTATCTTTACACCAACATATCCTCATAAACTTAGTACAGTCAGACCTCGCCGTTCGCGGGGGTTACGTTCCAGAAGAATGCCGCAAAGCGCAAAACCGCAATGCGCAAGTACACACATAAATGATAAAAACAGGGTTAGGTTCCATAAACTAGATTTCTTTATACTATCCAACCTCGGAAAACCAAAACTTTTCTGCGTTTTTTGTCTGGCAAATCTGAAGCAGAAACTTTACGCTTTGACGACATGGTTTTCCGTGTTTTAAAAATTAAACTCAATTGAATTTTCGGCAGGAACGAGAAGACAGTAAAGTGTGAACTAAAATTTCATACGTAACATAAGTCTGCCACTTGAATCTAGAGCTCGTATGTCCATTTGTTTATTCAAGTTATAATTCTACAATCTAACCCAAGTCCGATTTGGTAATAAGGGATTCAAAGAAATAGGCTCGATAAGTGTGTTTACAACCTTCGGTGTGTACAAAAGAGGTATGCGAATTAAGACATCGAAAGGATGTAGTTGTTAAGTTCGACAATTTCGTGGCGTCAGGCGAACGAAAGTCGCCAGTTAGCAGTTCCGGTATTCCCCCTTAGTCGTTAGTGTGGTTATATTCCACGCACCACGCCAGGATGCGGGACATCACTTCCTCTCGGTCCACTCCAAGTTAAATTTGATACCGGAAAATGTTTACAGTCAAAACGCGATTAGTCTTGCGTTCTATTGTAAGAAACTTTTGCAAGTGTGAAACAATGTGTTCCGTTGGCAAATAATATTAGTGTTCGATTTTAAGACAGCCGACTACAATCCAGGGCCCTCCTCTAAGACATTGTTGACATTTGCTTTTCTCAAAACAATTATTTCATCATTATGTGTACTTATATGCGAGTAGCCCTAGCTATGTCGCACGCAGGTTTTTCTAGAAGCCAATACTAATTTTATGAGGGACTGTAAACAAATTGGCTTTTCTTGTGCATTGTTTGAAGTCAGTTTCAGCCCGAAAACACTACAAGGGGGGACTAGATTCCTGAAACTTGGTAAATATTCACACTTCGCAACCATGAACTGCAGTATTAAGAAAGTTTCGTATTTACCGAGTTAGCTAACCAAGTAAAAGACATATTTATTTAAATATTAAGGCGTACGAGACGTCTTGTTTAAATTTAAAGTTAGTGCGTGGTAGCCTAAAACTCGCGTACTGTTACAAAGTGTAATATAGATTTAAGACTACGTAAATCAAAGCACAGTAAATTACAGTCAAACCTCTATTTAACGAACGTCTATTTAACAAAATTCTCTATTTAGCGAAATTTTGGTTAGAACCGTCAATGTCCGATATTATTTATATATATATATATATTTCTCTCTATTTAGCGAACATAATCTCTATTTAACGTAGTAAAATTAGGGCCATAAACCCTTGTCAGGTAGTTTGAATTCCAGGAAGGTTCTCTCTAATGGGGTGATTAGGCGGTAATTTTTTTTTATTCCGCACTCTGCCAACAGCCTTTAGGCCAATTATAGGCGTCACTGTACATTTTATGGGGACTTCCAATCCCACTAACGACTGTCATGATGTTATTATGACAACCGGGACCAACTTTTTTCCGTGATAGCCGTACCACGAGGTGCCGGGAGAAGCAGCCGTGGAACTCCCATCCAAGTTCTGACCAGAGACAGCGTTGCTTAACTCTGCTGATCGAACGTGGACGCTTGTTCAAGCTACATCACCCGGGACCCAGAATGCTGCATTCCTTCAATGGCTGTATTGTTAAGTTGAATGAGTTGTTTCCAGGAAGGTTCTTTCTCATTCACCAAAGGTTCAGTTTCGGAATTTTTCTAGAATATTGATGGGGTCATTAGGGGGTAATGCCACATTCGTTCAAAGACTGTACTGTTCAGTTTAACAAATTGTTTCACAGCGTTAAGTTAAGCTAAGTTTGTACCGCAAATTGAAAATGCCGCGCCGTCGGACCGCGAAACTTTTGAGGCATTTGAGACCATCCGTCGTGCATTGCAAAATCGCGAAAATGTTCCGGCGAGTTTGTTCAAATGTTTAAATCAGTGCGAGTTAATTTTTGAAAACGTGTATTGTTTAAATGCAAAGTGCAACCAAAAATTACGGACTTCTGTAAGAACTCTTAAGTCCACATCTGATGTTTTCGTAAGTACATACCTAATGTTTCTGTGCGGCTTTTATGTTCCTTTATACATTATATATAATAGCTTATGTGTTTAATCATACATAATGTACGTTTATGTTACATATTATGCACATAGATATGTAGCTATGTATGTATTAATAATTACGTACATTAAACTTCACATAAAACTACAACTTCAATTATTTAATCATTTTTCAGGTCAATTAAACATACATAATATATGTGCATACATATATACCATGTGCATACATACAGGGTGACACAGCGGACATGTAACAGCCCATAACATTTTTATTTATTAGAATTAAATTCTGAAATTTGAGTGATGCATTTATCATAAGGACAATCTTTTGATGACTAAATAAAACTAATTTTTCCACTTCCGGTTTAACCGGAAGTAACCCTGAATTATAAATTTTAAATAGCACTCTGTATATATTTTTAGCCTACCTGAACCATTACAAAATTCTCTTTTGAACCGTGTGTCACAACTTGACATTTGATTTCAAAATGGCTGCCAAAATAATTTTTTCTCCTAAACTCTTAGTTGGCCATGATATGACACTTGCAAATTATTAGCATGTAAAGGACGTTGAGATGTAAAAATTAAGGCGTAAAAATATTTGTGATTTTGATACTTTTTATCTAATTAATAAGAGTTGGGAATAAAGGACCATTTTTCAAACTTTAGAAATGCATTTATTTCACGCTTAATATCTCAAAATCCAGAATAGACAACTATATTAACTTATTTGCAGGATGGTTTCTTTCCGGAAATCTTTACGCATACAGTTCTACTATTTTTTCTCACCTCACCATAAATTAAGAGCCTATCAACTTTTTCATCTGTAGAATACATCATTTAAAACAATAAATAATATCGCGAATATTCTTTTAAAAGCCGAAATACTTTTAAATAAATTGACAGAATAACGCTAAACGAGAGAAAACAAAACAAATGATATACCTTTTGCAGCCATATTCTATCCATAGCCCTCTAGACTCGTTTAACGTTTTTAACATCAATAATATGCTAGGATGTTACACAGCCTACTTGGCTTGTTATTGATACTAATAATATACGTATTTTGGAAACAATGTAGATATGTATAATTTTGCGTTTTTAATAATACAAAAAGTTGTTCATACCAATTCTGATACATTATATGAAACAGAAAATATTTGTTCTACTGTTACATTAAATAAAAATTGGAGTTTCCTATTTTGGATTTTGAGAAATTAACCGTTAAACAAATACATTTATAAAATTTGAAAAATTATCCTTTATTCGTAACTCTTATTAATTAGATAAAAAGTATCAAAATCACAAATATTTTTACACCTTAATTTTTACATCTCAACGTCCTTGACATGCTAATAATTTGCAAGTGTCATGTCATGGCCAACTAAGGTTGGGAGAAAAAATTATTTTGGCAGCCATTTTGAAATCAAATGTCAAGTTCTAACACACGGTTGAAAAGAGAATTTTGTAGCGGTTCGGGTAGGCTAAAAATATATACAGGGTGCCATTTAAAATTTAAAATTTAGCGTTACTTCCGGTTAAACCGGAAGTGGAAAAATTAGTTTTAATTAGTCATCAAAAGGTTGCCCTTATGATAAATGCATCACCCAAATTTCAGGATGTAATTCTAATAAATAAAAATGTTATGGGCTGTTACATGTCCGCTGTGTCACCCTGTATATACCGAATTATTCTAAATAATGAATTTTCTATATTACGAATTTTTTTCGGCGAATTTACTTCGTTAAATAGTGATTGGACTGTATACGAAAGTTGGCACCACAAGCTCAAAATTAGAAGGTGAGTAGGTGATGGGATCCTGCAACGTATGTCATACAGATGGCGACAACTACACGACAAATTTTGTCTCTCATAACTACACCTCGACTTCTACCAGTTGCAGATGTCTAAACACAATTTAACAGTTGTGAGATTAACAGGGTCGAGAGCTATTCAGTAGTTATCCACCTCATTTGCACTTATGGAGAAGTACAACTATCTCTTTTAATTTTTCCCTAAAAAAAGAGCGTTGAATTATCACAACTTATGCAACATCGTTTGTTAGGTCAAGACCTTAAAAATAAGAAAGGAGTCACTAGTGGCTTTTGTAAAAGTCCTTCAATTACAATTATGAAGTTCGTTCGAAGTCTTTGTCCAGAAAAAAGAGCTCTTAACAGCTCGCAGGCTGGAAGGCGGTAAACAAAAGTTCGGAAAAACAATAAAGCTTTACAGCCCATAAAACGCGTTCCAAATTAATTTTTGTAACCTGCTGGCCGCTCCATGCGCTTCCAACCCATCAAGGGGTCGTCGTGCACTTCCTGAGAAAGTCGTCACGAGTTTTTATTGTGCACTAACCGGGTACCATTTCGATTTCAATGATAATTGTAATTAAATCGACAGCGTCTGATTTCTATTTTCACTTCTCATTAACGACGCCTTCTTGAGCAATTGTCGCAACAATTTTGGTTTTTTAACGGCCGAAAGAAAGTCTCGCGTTCTTCTGCCGATTTAAATAATTTCATCGAAACATCTGCTAAACCTGAATTGCAAATTGCAGACTTCAATATAAATAAATATAAATTTTAAGCTAAGTTTGACAATTTTTAAACAAGGACGCAATAATTACTTGTTAACAAAGCCCAGCTTATTTAAATGTAAAGCAAATACTTATTATATAACTAAAAAATAATAAATTCTCGTTATTCTACTCTGTTTTGAAACAGTAACTGTAACATGAACTCGTTGCGAGAAAGTTTAAATCAACTAACAAACTTTGTTCTTCTCACTATTTGGAACAATAAAATTGTACAAAATTATAGTAATTCTAAGCATTCTCTAATCAAATGGCGAATGCAAGCAATGCACTTAACTCTTTGTCAGGTATGTAATTGAGTTTTGATTGATGAATACTCACCGATAATAGTGTGAACTCGCACCGAAAGCTGCGTTCGAAGAACAATCGAATTCTTTTTGCTGAAAAAAAAAAACAATGAATTAGAAATGTGGTCGATTTCAACAAAGCGAGATAGCACTAAGGTGCGCATATCAAATTGGAACTTCTACAGGTAATTGAAACCGCGTTTTTTGTTTCGAAAATAAGAAAACTAGTTATATGGCGCTTTAGCTGATAGTATTTGTTAAATAATCACCGACTATGAGTGCAAGAATGGGGGAGGTTGAAGATTGGCAAGCAAAGGTAAAAAGGTTCAGGGTTATTTCAATTCCCCCAACTGGGGGCGGGCTGCTATAGGGACCTTGCTTCCCTCTTCAGACAAGAACGGGAATTTCAGGATGGGTGAGAGAAAAGACAGGTGGAGAATGAAAAAGATGCCAGGAAAGGTAGAAAAGTACTGCCGCGGCATTAGCTTCAGAGTAGGTACTCTCTTGACTTAGAAAAACCACCTAAAAACCTGAATCAAAGCAGACGACCACGGGAATTGAACCCGTGACCTTCCGAATGCTAAGCAGAGATTGCACAGATTTGCAACGTACCTTTGCATTAACTCAAACACTGGGAGATACCAGTAACGTCTAAGCATAAAAATCGCAAGAAATACCTTAAGCTCAACTTCCAGTTCTGTAGGAATTTAAATCAATATGGCTAGAACAGAATCATAACAAAATTGACACGAGTTTACCCGAACAAAAACGACCAAGTGGTAAGCACCGAACCCACCATGATTATTTATCCTGATTTGCGCATCAGTCTTAAAATCTAGCCAGTAAATGATCAGAATTGGAATTTCGAATGGACGAAGGTCTTTGCTATCCACTCAATCAAAGCCTCATTAACCTGTAGGTAGTTGTTGCCCAGTTTTTGAAATTGGCGTGGACCAAGCTGCCACAAACTTTCCCATGCCGCCATAAAATTTCTCTCGCTTAATCTGGAGGCCCTGGCAGAATGCAAAATGAAATTCGCAATCCGGTCACCGAAAAAGGCGCATGCATGCAGTGGGTGTAGTTCACAGAGAGAGTCGAGCTGCGTGTGTGAGAGTGTATTTATTGCGGCGGCCCGCGAATAAATAAGTCTGTGTAGGTCAGGAACAATAGAGGAAATTGCCAGCTACTATTTTCTACCTACTGCACAGCTGTTAAAGATCTTTATGGAAACAACAAAAATCGCCTGCACCTACATACATAACTGCGTTCGGGTTAAGTGCAACTGCGGGAATGCGCCTTTGTCCGCTCAATCGAAGATGTGAAGAAGAAGTAGCAGTCGGAATTAGCATCATAATGAAACGCTGGCCGAGGAATTTACACTCGGCGTGCAGTACGTGTACTACATCTGATTGTTTTGCGGCAACAATAGTTATTGTTGGTTCATTGGTTGTAGTGACGTCTCGAGATCATTGATGTTCGACACAAAACCACAAAACGGCTGCCTGTTTGCTCGTTCCTAACATAGCGAGAGAGATTCTATGTGTACATTTAACTTTTTTATGTTAATAAGATGTAACGTTAAACTCTTCGTAACTTAACAATGCGAACATGGATGGTCTTCTGGCATTATTTAACTAACACAGTAAACTGCTAAGACTTCTCAACTTGACCCCTCTTTCGCATTTTCTAATTTTCAATTTGAATAAGATTTTTATACCTGATTTGCAATTTAAAAAAGAGCATGATTGAACATATGATAATAAATAATTGCGTATCTATATCTCTTAGTGTACAAACTCTGTAACGGGCTTGACCTGGCTCGCCTGAGCGTGTTCATGTGTTTTGTGTTTATAATTAGTTTTAAATGCGCCGCTAGAAATTCTAAGCGCCCGTCAATGTGTTAGTAGATACCGCGCCAATGTGGGTATGCGCATGTCGTGTTACAGGGCCGAAAGCGGTCAAGTTTTGCAGTGCAAGCGTACACGAGCGACGTGTTGGAGAGAAGTAATCAAAGAACTTAAAAAAGTGAAGATCTCATCCTATACAATAAACATAGTTCAGAGTCTAAGCGACTGAACAATTATTACGGGAGATGGGAGTAGTTATGAAATGATACCGAGAGTTCCACAGGGGTCGGGTACGTGGGCTGACCATATGGAACATAATACAGAGTATCTGGTTAAGAAGACTATGAATGGTGCCACTAATTAAGGATTGTGGAATATGTTATAGATTTTGTCTGCATCTGTATTACCGGCCAACTTATTTCTAACAGTTTCTGCAGCTTTATTACATTTAACTAAAAGATTGTGTTCGAAGTTGTTCTCATCGTCATAATGTAAATAAATTTGATTGAATTAGTACAACTGCAATGGTTTATTAGCAGGATCAGAATGACTAAAATTTGTTTGAAGGTGATATTAGTTAATCTTACATTAATTAGTATTGGTCATAAAACAATGATGCGCCAAAATTGCTCATTACATGTGCCCTCTTGAACAGACAATCTTTTATAGACACTCTGTATATGATGGACTCTTACAGATAAAAATGTCTGAAAGGATCCAAACAGTCGCATACATAGACGACGTCGTATTAATTGCAACGGCAGATGTTTTTGTCAAAATGTTGATTTTGTTAGTATATTTCAACGGTGGAAATAAAATGCAAAACAAACATTTGACTTTTCACTAGATTGTTACAGACACGCCACAGATATTGTTATGTATTGCTAAGTATTGTAGGAATAATAACTACTGAACAAATTTGAAACAATAATATTGCTGCATTTAGGAAAGCACATAAACGTCTAACAGAAACTTACCGCTGTTTACTGCAACACATATACCAAGGAAATAACTGAATTTAAAGACCAAATAAAGGTAATGCATCGCGTGTGGACGGAACAGATGGCAGTTTTTATAGTGCGCAAGTACATGCCCATTACAGTAATTGCTACCTTAAGAATTTCCGAAAAATGCCTACCAAAAGAACTCGACTTTGGCAATCATAAAGTTTCAACTTTTTTATTCCTGTCGCTTATGGTTCAGCACATTAAAACTACGCCGAAAGATATTAACCCAAATTAAAGACAGTTGAGATTAAACCGTTTCTTGCTCGTAGAACTTGAGCACGAATGTGCGTTTTTAAGAGGTGAAGGCAAGAAGGCAAATTAGGAATGGCACAATTGTAGATTTTATTTAAAAACTAGTTGGTGAGCTTCTTTAAGCTGGTCGGTGAGAATCTAGTAACAACGCTGATCAACACCGGTTGCTTATACGCTATTATGTATGTAATATACCTTACGTTTCATACAACTCTAAAAATAATTTAAAAAGAATTCCATCACATCAGGATTGTGATAAATCTTCTGTAAACTGTTCTCTTTATGTTATTTTATACGGTATTTAAAAATAAGCAAGAAATAGAAAAAATCTGGTGTGACGCACTCACATAATTTCCTTTTACAGTGATCTTATAATTAGCCAAAAATTTGATTTTTAATTTTTCAGCATTTGTCAAAAACTTTCAAAAATTGCAAATTCTACATAAACGGTACAAAATAGAGCATTAGATCAAGAGACGAATTTTCTCTAAAATTTGAAACTGAATTCAAAACTGTAATAATATACCGGGCGTTCTATTTAAAATAGGAGTTAATACAACAACAAAAAAACAAAAGAAACCCATTTTAGAGGCATTCAATTGGAAAATCACCTATCTCACATCAATACACATTAAAAATGTAAAGTTTAAAAAAATCGTTAAGAGCCGTTTTTGAAAAATATAAAAAAAAACTGAAAAATCACAAGAGTAAACACCTACTTCCGGTTATGCGATTTTCTTCAAAAGCTTCTTGTCGCATCTACATAGTACACAAAACTTATACAGGGTGTAGAAATGCTTTACGCACCATAGGGTAATGGTAATTTCTTCATATGAAAATATTTGCTTCCCTAATTATTTTAGAGCAAACTTGTATTGAAGTTTTTTGTAAAGAAAAAAAATCTGTATCCATTTATGCCAGCATTTGTCATTTTACATTTCGGAAAACCGAAAATTTAAAGAAATAAGATACCATTTTTAGACAAATCAGTAGTGCCTGGAAATTACTAAATCATCTCAAAGCATCAACAAATTAGTTTGCTGTTTATTTGTTTGCATCTGTCAAATGTAACGGCAACCAAATAAACAGCAAACTAATTTGTTGATGCTTTGAGATGATTTAGTAATTTCAAGGCACCGCTGATTTGTCTAAAAATGGTATTTTATTTCTTTAAATTTTCGGTTTTCCGAAATGTAAAATGACAAATTCTGGCTTAAATGGATACAGAATTTTTTTCTCTACAAAAAACTTCAATACAAGTTTGCTCTAAAATAATTAGGGAAGCAAATATTTTCATATGAAGAAATTACCATTACCCTATGGTGCGTAAAGCATTTCTACACCCTGTATATGCAGTTTCAACGCCATACCTCTTTTCGTTTTGAGATATTCTGTTCACAGACACACACAGGCAGACCAATGAAAAAAATATGTTTTTTGGGTTCAGGGGACTCTAAAACGTGAAGATCTGGTCAAAACTCAATTTCGAATTTTTAGGGTGAATCCAATACTTCCTTTATTGTAAAAGGAAGTAAAAACCAGTGAAAATTCTCTCCTCTCGTCTTATACAAAAATATATACATATTTAAATTGTGATCACTGCAATTTGAGTGAGAGCAGCGACTTTTATCAAGAATAAAATTTTCTGGTAAATGTATAAGTATTCCATTTGTGTCCAAATGTATGCCGGTGGCTGTATAATGCAGCTAGATGCAAACCTCAACATTAATTAGTTAATTTCAGTTAACCACAGGCACTAATTTATCTATGTCAATTGTTTTCTTGGATATACAAAAAAATTAATGCACTGTCTGTATATAAACATTCCCCCTTACATTTGCGGCCATCCGTCATTAATAAAACAAAATTTCACATTTAAATTTCAAATTAGTAGATAAAAGCATGAATAATGCGGAACCTGTCCTTGCAGTGTTAAAGCAAGAGTCAATAAGCATATAGAGTAAAAATGTATATTAATCATTTATATGGGTAACAGCACCTTCACCCCCTTTCTAATACATTGGTACAAGCTCCCCAATGCACGGTATAAGCAAAATGTAAATTTTTTACATGCAATATTTATGAATGTTGAATAAATGTTTAAAATGTTGTTATCAAGTTTTATCTGGAATGCGACTCTTTCACAATTAAACCAACTGAATATGACAGCTGGGAAATAGCGAAGTTTATTACTGTACGGGCTCAGTAATTGCGTTTAGAAAAAAGCCTCCACAGAATTTTTCAGTATTACTTCGTGTGCGCTTAAATCAGGAGTATTTTTATGGATATTGCTGTACATAAAAATCGCTTTTACGTAGAGTCGTTGGAATATTATATCCTCCTTCGACCAACGAAAATTTTAAATCTTATTCACTGAAGAAGAGAACAATATTTCTGATTAAGGAGCAGATAACGTAAATCATTTGCCTGGTTCAATTTTACGTCAACCATGTGAAATTATCTATGGAGATGAAAGCAGCAACGAAAAAATTATTACTTCAGAACTAAATGCAGTGCAAAAGCAGTTGTGGACAAAGTCAACACGTACGCTCAGCGAAAAACGTGAAACTTAATTTCTCAATCAGTGAATTAGATGTAATACATATTTTCCGAATACATTTCCCTGACGACGATCTTCGTTGTAGCACTACTACTGTAATGGTTAAGACAGATTAACTGTTCAAAGAAAGAATAATATTTGAGGCTTTGAACATAACTTTCCAAAAACAAGGCGGTTTGGGGGAAACGTCGATAGATAGTATGAGAGCGTACTACGGAAACCACATCGCAAAACATAAAGGAAAAACTATTTTACTAGACTAGCCGCAACCCATCCGACGTGTTCAACTGCTGTTTAGCTTCTCTGACGAGGAAAGGCTCACAATTTGTGCCCGTAAGGCCGTAGGGTTGATGGATGACCCAAAGAGTTAGAGAGCGGATCTGCGGCGCTCTCAAGAGCTCGAAAGGTTTGGCCAAATATTGGAAATCAACCAGCGTTGAGAAATAAACAGAGCAAATAAAAATATTCGGGACGATGCGCAGCTCTAGCTCCAGTGGCGTATTAACCATGGTTACTGTCACAAGCCCCTTAAAATGTTCCGTCCATATTTTACTTAGTGTTGGAAAACACCAGAAATTATTTGCTCTGATCATTTTAGGTTCCAATTTCCAGTAGGTAGGTACATGTCTGGAAATTAATATTTAATGGCAAGAGTGAAACAATTTCTTGGTCGATCATTCCATTTTGGCGCCCCTTGAAATTTTGCGGCCCGATAAAATCGATCCTCGGGGTCCAGCAGTTAAGCCTTGCAAAAATATTGAGTATCCGGCATCAACCGACGAACCTTCACGACCGCAAAGTTACTTCTGCCAGCTATGGTATCACAAAAACGGAAACACGTAAGCCGCTGCGGCCATCAAAACACGTACGAGTCGCTTGATTTCCGTCAACCTTCTCTTTAACATGGACATAACTACCCCGCGATTACACGCGCCGCCTTCCTGCTCGAGGACGGCTACAAAACTGCTCTCACTGCAGACGTCGGTCACCTGCCTCACCTTCAGCGCAGTCATCCCTTCCTACGCCCAGCGGCGTGTGCTAGAAATTGTACGCAGGAGAAAACAAGTATAGCAATGTTCACATCTCGACAGCGGCAAATTCAACTATAAAGATCAGTTTGGTTTAAGTTTCTCTCGTAAACAAAGAACAAATAAAACGCGGTAACTGATATTGAAACGGGCTTTGGTATAACTCTTTCCCGTTATGCTGATTTTCATACTGAAGGTCAAGAGCGTCTTTTCTTGTGTTGTAGATTTAATATAAACAAATGTGCGCGTAAATGCTCTGTACGGTGAACCAAATGTAAAGTATAATTTCGCGCAGACAGCGATAAATGCACGACCAAACGTGTCCGCGGGACGAAAGGGAATTTCAACTTTGAGGCATTCTTTTGCTGGCAATTTCAAGTTCAGCTTTAGTCGCACTCCACAAGTATATTGTGCGAATCCGTCCCAAGGCGAGCTAAGTTAAATAGAAGCGGCCTAAATGAAACTGGCAGTATTTAAATTGCTGTCCAAGTTTTAAAGTGCGGAGAAGTAATGTTTACAATGTAAGTGAATGCATCTCCACTGTGTACTAAATGAAGCGTTACGAAGACACGACGTCAGCCAGTCACCATTGAGGCGATAAAGACAGCGATAAGAGAAGCGCAATTTCTCAGCAGAATTCGGTAGTAATTTTCCACGATCACGGCACCCGAGTTTCGGATGACACAAAAGATAATTTGCTATCTACAAGAAGTCCTAGCAGCTAACGCGGTAAAACTCGCGTCGGACTGCATTATACTAGCGCTTTAAGAATGCGATCAGGTGGTGAATACGCGTTCGGTTCTAAATGAATGCGTATATGAACGCAGCTAGCGTTAGCCAAAACTGTCTTTAAATATTTTTTACTTTTGGTGCTTTTATGGATAGTTGTTTCGGGGCCATTTTAATGTTTTATGTGTGTTTTATATGTTTTTAAGCGTACATGCGAGGAGTCCTCACTATCTAGCACGTAGGTTTTTCTAGGAGCTAGTCTCAATTTTCTTGGATTTTTAAAATTTGATTTAAGTTTGAAGTCAGTTTCAGCCCGAGAACACTGTAGGAGAGACCAAATCCTGTTTAGGTAAATCCTGACACTTCGCAACACGACTGGGGTATTAAGAGAGTTTTATGTAGACCCTGAGCTATCTAACCAGACAAAAGGGCAAATAGTTATGTAAATATTAAGACGTTTTATTCAAATTTGACTGTTAAGACTGAACCGGATGGAGAAATGCACGGAAAAAAGATTTCGAGAAATGCATGGAAAAGGAGATTTCTATAGATTTGTTAAGATTTTTATAGCTGAATTAGTTACACATATAACAAGCTTCGAAGATACCAAAGAAGAAGAAAACTATTGATCAACCATCTACAAGATGGATGGACTTGTTGCAACACATCGGTCAAGAAATAGACAAAGGAAGTGGTATGGGCCCATTTTCTGTTATCCTTTTGATATACGTGTAACCATAGGCTGGTTACTCATTGAGAAAGTGAAATCTAAAAATATACACTCTGAGACTTTTTTTAGTATTCAGAAGATACACAGCATCAATGTTTTGCAAGCATAGCGCACTAAAAAACCTTCGCTTAGTATAAACGACGATGTGAGATCTGAATATTTAGTTATTGAGTGAAGAGTATCTTTTTAGCATCTCAGATATTGTTTTCCAATTTATTATTCAAAGTAAACAATACATTTTTAGTGTTTGTACATATTGTCCTGTAACAGGGAAGACTACAAAGCAACTAGAAAGAAAGAAAAAAATTATTACTACACTATGTCCAAAAACACCTCTTAAAAATGATCAAAAAGACAAAAAAAAGTTCACCTATGTGCTACTGGGTACAACGTACGCTATAATTATCTGAAAAGGAAACAGGCATTATAAATGCAGTAAGTGTCATGGCGTTCCGGCGAATCTCGCATACGCTACAAGATGTTGACTTCTCAAATAGCGTCTCGTTGTACGAAAAGCATTTTATTAGTCACAGTTTAACGACTAGTCTCGAGGACACAATGCCCCATTCAACGGACGTGAATTCTGTTTAGTTACCTGCAGAAGTAACACACAGGGCCATGGGCACAGTTCTCGGTCAGGGCCACCAGGAGTTCAGTGTCTCGGTGAGCGATCGAGTTGCAAGGGACGATGGTTTTCACACCTGACGCGTCAATATTTACTTGGGGCCCATTATCACCTCGGGCGGCAGGCAGCACCTTCTCCCTGAAGGTGATCTCGGTGACGCAAGAGTCGCTCTCCGATCTCAGGCGCGGGCGGGTCTCAGCTAGGGCCTCCGCCTCGTCGTCCTCGTCCTCGTCGATGAAGGTGCAGTTGAGGTAGTGCAGCCAGAAGAGCGAGGAGCGCGCCTCCAGCGAGCTGAACCACTTGGACAGCAGCTCCGAGGAGCTGCTCGTGAAGCCCCCGTAGTTGAGATGTAGGTCGCTCTTGGAGAGGTTCTTGATTAACAGCGCCTCGGTCGTCATCTCGCTCAGGCCTCGCGGGCTTCCTGCTTCATGGTGCACCGTGAGATCGCGATAAAGGGCCGCTGTCGGCCGCCAATTAACTCGGATTTTACCGAATTTGACTTTATCTTCGTCGCGCTAATAAATTAGCATAGCACCTGCCTCAGCCGAGAGCCATCAGGCATAGGTAACCCACTGACCGAACGTCTGCGCGCAAGAATTTATGCAACAAAGTGGCGATGGCAGCTATTCCTTGGCGCGGCTTAGAGCACGAAATTTTTCAGGCACAAACGCCGATTTCTGCATGGCTCTTGCGTAATTCTTCGGTGGCTGTGGAAAGACAGGTCTAATTAATCCGTTACGTAACCTACAGGAAGCATGGGACTACATCTTCGAAATGTGGAGGTACCAAATCGAACTAGTTTAGAAACTTGGTTGCGTAAAAATGTCGCACCCTTTTCCATATTTCTAATTGACAGAATTAGATCCAACCGGAAGGTAAATCAACATTTTCAATTTGTCTTCCGGCTTTATAAATAGAAAATAGTTTTGCTCAGACAGTAGTTCTTATATCCTCTTTGGCTAGTGAAAATTTTAAATATCGTTTACAGTCGTGACCAACCCTTTAAAGTCTATTCACACTGGCGAGAAACCATTTAAATCTAATGCACGGTGGTGAGTAACCCATTTCAATCACTGCAATTTATTTTGTAGAACCATAGAAACTCGATTACTCAATTTTTATTGATATTTTAATTGAAAATAGGCTCAAACATTTCAGGACGGACAAACCACTACCCCAATATACAAAATAAGCAAATCAATTACATTTAGCATTTTATAACCTCATCAACTTTTCCGCTGATTCTTGATCAAAAGTACTTATTAGAATTGATATACAATATCATACAGTTTCCAATACAATATCATGTCAGCTATTTAGACGCATTCGTTTGTTTTATTATCTACAAAAGTAGATTAAAAATCGCAGAATATAAAAAATATGAAAATTAGCACAGCGTTTATACTTAAAGAGTTGCTTTTGTAGGAAATGCAGTTTTACATTCGCTGATGACTAGTGAATTGTTTAAAAACGTCTGCAGTTGGGAGTAATTATTTCAGCTTTTAAATTCTGTAAAACCGCGGCACCTTAATTCCTTAATTTCTATCTCTAACGTTTTAAAATGTATATCTCTCTTATAGTTATTCATTCATTTTTTTACCTCTTTTACTTTTCGGTGACGAAGACCATTCATTTACAACATCAAATAGAACTTCTCTATTATCGGCTTCTTACAAAATTACTCATTATAAAAGTTTACGCATCATTTAAAACCAGTTTTAGGAATACAATATAGTTCAATTGTTTCTAGTTTGGTGGAAGATTTAATTTAAAATTCCAACAAATGTGAAATACCTATTTTTATTTTTTACACTAGAAGAAAAATACATTTGAAAATCGGTTCAGATATTGAAACGGGGCTTGTATCCCTCACCTGTATTGTTTATTTTCACATTTAAACCCAAGTATTATGTTTTATTTATCTAAATTACATTTGATGAATGTATTCTAGCATAACCGAAAGTGCGAGTCAGTACCTGTGCGTGCATCAGTTAAATTTCGCGTGTGTACCGTTTCATCGGGAAGCCTGCAATCGCAAAGTGCTGAAAACTTAAGTTAGAGCGTTATTAGATAGTCGCAACTGCAAACCAGCTCGAGCTGAGAACTGCACGTGTGTGCGACTCCAAAATATATTGTGCGAATTCGCCCCCGGAACGAGTTAACTTGAGTAAAAACGGCTAGAAGCCTGTATCAAGTGAATAATTGCTGCATACAAGTGAAAAGTACAGCATACAAGCGTTTATTAATATAGTGTACATGTACGTACACCAATTGTGTCAGATTCAAAGACGTATTCGAGGCGCCCATTTGGAAGACTAAGTTCAGCAGTCATTGAGGAATCTGCCCCCGGAGATTCCTAGTAATACACCATCCAAGGTCAATGACGCAATCTAAGACGTGCTCAATTCAAGGGTGCACAGCAGCAAGTTCCAAATAAATTTGGTACCGGAAATATTTGCCGATTTAACGTGATACGGTATGCGCTCAACTGCAAGAAGTTATTACGAACGCGAAAAAATGTGTCTTAGTCGTGCGAATCACGCTTGGTTATAAATGCGAAATTGCGAAATTAAACAGGGTCGGCTTCAGGCGATTTTGATATTGGGTTTTTAAAGACATTTACTTTGATTACGCTGTAAAGACAATTATTTTAACGCTATATCTGATAGTGTTTTATGTACGTTGTGTACTTACATGCGAGTATATGCCGCTACCTCGCACGTGGGTGTATATATGAACTAATCTTAGTTTTCTTTGATTTTCGTTGTTTTAAAATGCTTTTCTACTTGTTTTTTAAAGTCAATAGACATGTGTAAACAAATTGGCTTTTCTTGTGCATTATTTGAAGTCCGTTTGACCCCGAGAACGCTGCAGAGAGACCGGCGCCGGCGTTACGTCTTTTGGCAAATAGTAACACTTTGCAACCACGACTGGGTATTACGAGCGTTTCATGAATACAAGGAGCTAGCTGACCGGAAAATCAGGGCGTACGAGACGTCTTGTTTAAATTTAACGTAACCGCGGGGGGTAAACAAATGCCTCACTTTAATACAGTTTCCATAAAGAATATAAATTTGTATTTTTCTTCATTTTTAGTGAACGAAATAACGTAACAAAATTCAATAATACTTTTCTTATAACTTAAAAAAATGGAGACTAGTGGCAATTTTAAATTAACTAAATTTCCCACCAACACACAAAAAATAGAATTGTGCGAGAAATCAATAAAACAGTTTTCTATGTTTGCGAACTTTTTAAAAGACGCTGTATATGTTCACAAAATATTTACATAACAATTGTCTTAGGTTCTTTATAAGAACTTCATATAAATTTGCTGAAAAATTCGTAGGTGGTAAATAATCATCTGTAACCTACTCTTTTTTTATATAATAAAACTGCCATCTGTTAGAGCAGCAATTTTTTAATGTATTTACCATGTTGCAAAGTTTATAGCTTGCAAAAGTCGTAGGTTTTTCACACTGGCAAGTAACTGTTTCAGCATATTGCACCAGCAGAAAATTGCACTTATTTAGAACCGCAACACCTCGATCAGCCAGTTATTGCTGTTTTATGATTTATGGCACTGCGGCGAATTACTAAACCGCCTTAAACTTCTGCAAAACAATAGTTACATAATAACATCTAGTTTTAGCATCAGAGCAAGTGAAAAGAAATGCGTGCTGCATATTTTCATCGGCTAGTTTTAATTGAAATGTCAAACTAGAACTAGATTAGCATCTTATCTGCCCATCCACAGAGCAACAATCACATTTTGACGTGCAAAAATTACCAGTCTAGTCCAGACCGTTACAGGTCGATTTTGACACAATCGGTAATGCTCGTCCCACGATAAAATTGAAGCAAATCTAAGCCACTTAATTGATTTTCCGGCGATTAGTGTAAGCACGACGTATTGCGATAGCAAAATAATTTGGCACGAAATTTGCCATTGCAGGGCTTTGCATGTTTCTACCACACACGAAACCGTCGACTTATTAAATTATGCTGCAATAATATTTTACATGTGTCATACACTTGGTATTAGTCTTAAAATACGGTTGTTAAGACTGTTAGAAGGACGTCTGAAGCATGTATTTGCAACGCACTGCACGTTTTTATAGTGATGGATCGCAGGTTATAAATAATAAATATCCAAATGTCAACGAATGGCTTATTTGGAAGATACTTTCCACTCAAAAGTGTTTTGATTCATTTGTAATAGCCAGGTGTTTGTGTTTCTAAATTAAGACATATATTAAAATTTAATTTATTCAAATTTATGCAGATTAATATAGAAATATCAACAAAGATGTGTTATTTTAACTTTTACAAGGCGAACTAAATTTCATGGACGCGCTGGTCGTGTTTACTTTCCAAACTTCAAAAACTCGTGCTGCTCTTTTACGATATTAACGTTACATCCGCTAACAAAATACCAACAGAATGGAAGTGGCGCAACTTTTGTTATTTATTTTTCGCCAAAATACTATTGCTCAAGTTGGAATTATATGTGGGACTGCAATCGAAAATCTAATAAATCGTAGTGGCTTCAGCCACGTAAACAAAACACGTTAGAATAGAATTGACATATTTATTCTATAAATTAGTTGAATCAATTATTATTGATTATAATTCTGTACATGTTATAATACAATAGTCTAACAAGTTAAGATAAAGGCAGCTATGTAAATGGGGTCATCTATCGCCAATTTTGAGGTTATTTTACGGTGAAGATAAAGGCAGCTATGTAAATGGGGTCATCTATCGCCAATTTTGAGGTTATTTTACGGTGTTATTTTGTTTATATAAACATGTTCATGGCGGCGATTTGGTTGTTGTCAGTCACTGAAGAGTACTCCTGACGAAAAGAATGGATTAACACTAAAATGATCAAAATCAAATACGGGCGCCACTAACTTGATTTATTAGGAACTCGCAAATCTAAGTTAGATGATTTCCCGATGATATGGTATTTACAACTTATATTAAAGGAAAAAATATCTAAACATTATCTTTATCGAATGTAAGCTCTTTGCTAAGCTATAACCCAGTATAGTGAACACAAAAACGTAAGTGCGGCGCTATTAAAGTGACATTTATTAATTGGCGCGTACTCCCAAATTAAATCCGTTACACAACCACGTCACGTTCACAGAGTAAGGTCAGTTACAAATACTTGTTTGGGCTTATCTGTAAAATTTTGCGTTCTACGACAATGAAGTCCAAAGATCCAACGTTTCAATTAAAAACTTCCATCTAATTGCGATAATTTGACATCCAAATCTAGGCCGATCCATTAGCCCCAACTACCAATTTATCAACGAAAAGTACTAAAAGTCCATATATGCGGATAAAGTAACCTAAGAGAAAAAGAAAAGCTCAAAAATCCAAATCGGGCGTGTAATTCGCTCAAACCACTTACTTTAGTTGTATATCGGCTTAGTGTTTTAATCCCCAGAGGCAGTTCTGGCTTATCGAAAACCATCCAGTATGGAATTAAAAGGCATACGATTAGTGTGCTACAACACAACCCGACCCAAAAACTGCAGTTTCTATCTAAAGCCACCAGTTCGGTGTTTTCTCATATTTCACCACTAATCAGCGTTATTTGCGAAAGATTAAATAAGAACGGCAACCTTCACATTTTCAAAATCCCTTTTTAAAGAGAGGAAAAAAGTACTTAAAGAATTCAAAAATGGTTTGTTTTTAGCTAGCCCCCGGTTCACAATGCAACCAAAACCAAAAACCGAGCGGCCGGGTAAACGTTTCTAAACAACCGTTCCAACATTCACGGTAACCGAAAGCACAACTTCGTAAAGAAAGGTAGACAATGCGTCAAAACTCAACAGGGAACGTCGGATTAGCTAAGAACGTTGCTGTATTTTCAGGCATCAACTGTCACGTAGTGTCACTTGAGTCACTTTTATGAGACATAAACCAAACAGGAAAGTATGTAACTTATCCGAGCTAGTTAATCGGAATATCCCCCAACAAAACCATGAGACAACACATAATTCGAAGAAGAAATGCTGCAAAAATCCCCAATCATAACCAACATTGCCACTCTGCGATAACCACGGGTGATACCATTATTTATATTTTTATATAATTTTTTAATAGTCTAACAAATAAGTAGCGCTTAGTGCAATTCACATGAGGCAGAGGAATGTGTCACAATTAGAGGATATTATCAGAATGAGCGTAGCAAATCTTGAAATGACCGTAACATTGTATTTTTCGCTTTTATGCATATTTGAAATTGCAAATAAATAACTCCACTTAACAAGTAACCTACAACAAGGCCTACTAACGAAAGCAAAACATATAAAAAAGTAGGAGAAAATCTCGCACCAAATCAAGTGAAATCAATGCAAGAAAAACTGTATCGTATCGAGTTTCGCGATTCCGCATTCACATATGAATTTTATTTTTCATGCAACTTTCTTGCAGAACTGGAGCTCGGAGAAAAGCAACAAACGGCTCGTTTTTCATTTAGCATTGTTGAGACAGAAAGCAAAATTACGGCTGCATCAAACAGAAATTGAAGGAAAATAACTCCTGTACCTATATACTTATAGTACTTACATCAACAGCTTACTTAGCATTTACGCGAAATGTAGTGAAAGAATTCTGTTATTCAAAATCCATTTGAAATTCATACCAACCAGAATGCGAAGTGTAACCCCACATTCCGCCCGTCTAAAAATCAGCGAAGTAGGTTAGCTCGCACCTATCGCAGATTAATTTTACATTTTTATCGTTGCATAACGGAGAAGAAAAATGAGGATTTTATTCAAAGAGTGAAAGGGTACAAGATACGAGCCATAAATTATGTTAAAACCGTTGGATATTTTTATTTTAGGTAATTTTTCCTACTTTTGGCAAAATTACGAAATACCTCTTACCACAGGCCAAAAACATCATAATGACAACAATTACCTGACAAGAAAGTGCCTGTCTACGGTGTTGATATGGAAATTATGGTAACAACGTATTGTTAATAAAGTCATGCGAAACGCCCTGCATAGAGCGGGTTTATTTATAAAATTATAAAAACGGCATTTTAGCCATGACACCTTTTGTAAGGCAAACAATTGAAGCTGGGTGTAGATTACTTTGCAACAATGGCCGTGCAGGAGCAGTCATATTTAATATAATAACTTGGTGTGAGAATTGGAACGACGCTAAGAGCCGAAAAGAGCCGATTTCTAGCATTACAACAGTTTGAACTTTCGCAAAGCTAAGCAAAACTAAGTTTCTAGTTAATTAGGAATGAAAACACATGAATATGTAAAAAAGTGGGCACTATATAATAATTAATAATAATTTCATTTTAATAACCAATAACATACAACGCAGTAACCTTGTGGTTATCTTGGCAAAAGCACTTCACTGAATAATGCTTTTAAAATTAGGAGCATCCCTAAATCCGTTTTTTAACTTAGTCTTTTAGGCCTTAACAAAACTTATAAATAACTATAATTTAACCATTTCACAACAAATAAATATTATTACGGGCTTGACTAAACCAAAAATTTGGAAAATTGCTTTCCCTCGGACATTAAAAAATTAGTTTTTTAGGAAAATTAAGGTCTGCTACACCGATATGTGTGTATAATAAACTGCATTTTTTTCTTTAATTATTATGCTAATGTACGAAATCCAAAATAGTTCACTTTAGAATAAAGCTAAGTACACCGTTTCAATATTTCAAAATTATAGTGCGTTACGGTAATTTCAATTTATTCTGAAATTTTTCAAAAAGGGCATTCTTTACCAAACTATTCCGAAAAAATTGAATCTCAACTCCCAATGTGAGACAAACGGAATAGTCCTTAGATATAAACGCGCGTTGTGCCTACCAGCATGCGTGTCACGTTCTCATCGTCACCGATCGGGCGCAGTTCGTCCGCAATCGGTTCAGTCGTCACCGTGCCATTTATAATGCAACGATAAACAACTTCGTCAGGTAGCCTTCTTATCCGAACCGGTAAAGCGTGTGTCAAGCAATCACAGTGCTCATAGTTTGAATACCACCGACTGTTTTTTTTGCGAATGTATTTCGTATTACTAAGTGATTTCTTTTACTGTTTTAGTTTTATTAGAAACATATTTTTACCTATTTTGTATATAGTTTTGAACACTCTTCAACCGTTACCTTACACATGAACTGTAAATTTTTATCAATCCATACATTTTTCTACATGCAAAAAGTTTTATGCCCGTATTTTATAATAACTCAATTAAATAGTGAAAATATGAGATATATATATAGTTCAATTATAAGATTTCAAGTTGGATACAGATGATTTTTAACCAAGAGACATTTTTGTCATCTTTATAAATATTTATTTATAGTAAAAATCTATCAACTGTAATGTTTTTAATTACTCTTCCTAGCTTGTATTCATCTGCTTGGTGTTCTTGCACCTTCATATTTTTATCTGTTTGCTATTACACCTAGTTCTTGCCGTACAGGTTAAGATCTAAGTATATAACAGACGAAGAAAAATTCAATTGTGTAGTAAATCTAATGTAAATCAAGTTCTTGACCGATGTTTAATTAGTTGAACCGATTGGATTACCATTCGCAGCTACTTAGCACTCATTACTTGAATACTTTTACGACGAGTGCGCCGGCAACACTAAACTGTCCTATTGTTGTGCAAACAATAGAACTAGGCAAACAAAGCTAAAAACTCGTAAACTGATTATACTCAGATGCAAGCGTCGATTTGCATAAAAAAAACTATACAATAAATGCATTTCTACAAGCTTTGTTGTACACTTCTGTAGTTTTTCATGTCCAATATATTTTTGCACTGCACTAAATTTCTGCCATTTAATTCATTTTTAGTTAGCCCTTTTCGGGTTACAATATTTGTCTAATGGAAAAACTGACACTAAGAAACCCGTTCTTTAGCTCAGACAAAGTCAATACAGAAAACTGTTTTGATAAAAATATTTAATTTTTATTCATCTTGCCATCCAAGAGGAATGACAAAGTTGTATTTTTAAAGAGAATCATAGATATGACCAATTTCTACAAATGCAGAAGAGCTGACAATTTAGAAAATTAGTTTTTTACGATTGCCTTTTATTTCTTGTGTTTCAATAGTTTTTCATAGGTTAATTAGCTTTTAATGCCATATGATAAGAACTTCCATAAAAGATTATATCACTGCAAAGAGAAAAAAAAATATCTCTATAACCAAAGCCAAAAGAAATTATTAAGCATAAAATAATCTAAAACCTTTTCCAGTTCACTTTGTTTCAATGTTGACTAATAAAGTAATCATTTGAATGTCACTCTTCAATTAAGTAAATTAGATTCATAAAACTGCACCCTTTTCCCATTCAACCGTTACTAATCTGTTCTCTGAAATCTCCGTGAGAACCATGAAAAAACTCATCCTGTATGTTTACCGGTAATAAAATAAATTATAGCAGAATTTCCTTTGTATAACTGATTTGATGTAGTACCTCCACATTCATATTTTAAAATTCAAGTTTTAAATAAAGACATATAGATAATAATTCTTCGAATTTTCCAAAGGAAAACTCGCACTTTCAGAAAAATTAATAAAACCTGAATTTTCGTTTCCATAAAAACAGTTACCGTCTGGTAAACTCCAGGCCAGGGCGCCTCCACCACAAATTTTCCGCACGCGGAAAAGCGGAAAATCCGAGTTCACAAACAAACGCGGCCCGTCACGACAGGTGCACAGCGAAGACCGTCTCAGCAGATCAGCCGAAGATATCTGCAGCGGCGCGTCCGCCAACCTGTCCAAGAGCTGGTGACACACATCGGGGACCCACATTTCCGCATCTCCCCACATGCACTCGGACCGTTATGCCCGACCAGTCTTAATTATTGAATGAATGGCGTATTTTTAATGACTATAAATGATCTAAATCGCGGGCCGCTGCGCCGGGTCGACGAACCCGATTTTTTCTGGGGGTCCGCGTAACTCCAAGATATCGTTATGCAACGGCCGCGCATAAAATGTCAATTAGCTAATTCGCGCTTCCGTCCTGCGCCACTACAGGTTTTGGTGAAGAACTGCTGGAGACACCCAAGTGGACAGCTGGTCTCCAAATCTGCCGCTTCTCTAGTTTGGCCTCTGGCTTGGTCGCGCCCGAGATGACACTTCTACCCTGATTCGTTACGAATGTAGATCAAGAGTTGAAATCGTTGAAGGCAGCTATGATACGACAAACTTCAACCCCAGAAAGCAGATTCATTTTTATTCTAACTTCTCTATAGCATTTAGCCTGTGGCTTGGTTGCAACTGAGACAACTCTTCTACCCTGATCTGTTGTGAGTGTGGACCAAACGTTGAAATCGTAAGACCCACGTTGATACGCCCAACTTCAACAATCCTGAAGCCGATTTTTCTACTTTTCCTAACGTCATCTATAGAATTTATCCTCTAGCTTGGTTGCATCTGAGACGATTCTTATACCCTAATTTGTTAACCGAGCACTGTGGGCTACCACATCTGCTTAGCATTCGGTCGCGGCCCGCCCCCAGTTGGGGGAATTAAAATGACCCTGAACCTTTTTACTTTTGATCCGTTACGGATGCGGACCAAGAGTTGAAATCGTTGAAACCAACTATGATACGACAAACTTCAATCCTCGGAAGCTGATTCTTTTTTTCTCAACTTCCTCAACAGCATTTTATCCTCTGGCTTGAGCGCACCTGAGATTACTCTTCTACCATTATCCATTATGAATGCGGACAAGAGTTGAAATCAACTATGATACGGCAAAATCCCCCCCCCCCTCGAGTAGATTCTTTTCTTTGCCAAACATCTTCTATAGCGTTTAACCTCTGGCTTTTGGTTGCCTCTTCGGTGACTTTACCACCCTGATCCTTACGAATGCGGACCAAGAGTTGAAATCGTTAAAACCGACTATTATACGACAAACTTGAATTTCTGCATCCGAAGTCGACTTTTTTTCATTTCCTAACTTCTGTGGCATTTAACCTCTGGCATGGTTGCATCTAAGATGATGATTCTCCTATCCCATTACGAATGTGGACCAAAAGATGATAGCGTTGAAACCAACAATGATACGACAAACTTCAACCCCCTAAAGCCAATTCTTGTTTTTTCAACTTCCTCTATCGCATTTAGCCTCAGGCTTGGTTGCATCTGGGGCGACTCTCTACCTTGATCCATTGCGAATGCGGACCAAGAGTTGAAATCGCTGAAACCAATTAAGATAAAACAAACTGCAACAGAAATCCGATCACTCTTCTTTTCCTAACTTCTTATAAGACATTTAGCCTCTGGTTGCCTTTGAGACGACTCTACCACCCTGGCTCATTGCGAATGCGCACTAAGAGTTAAAATCGTTGAAAACAACTATGATACGACAAACTTCAATCCCTTGAAGCAGATTTTTCTTCAATTCATAACCTCCTCCTCTTTAGCCTCTCTATATTTAAATTTCAATAGAAGTTTGCCTCTGCTTTCTAACAACATCGATCATGTGCCTTTCTATTGAGTTGCTGATAAGCACTTCGGCAGATGTTATATTCCTTCCCACGTATAAGAATTTATCAACTTCATCCAATCTATCACCATTTAAATATGTAGTCGTCAGTGTTTCCTATTTGCCCTTTCCCAAAAACCATACTAATTTGGTTTAAAGTTCATTATTTATTTTTTTATATTTTCGGAAAGTATGTTGTCAAATTTATTCAGGGATTTTTTTAGTTCTGCTCAGCTTTCTATAACCATATTAATGTCCTCATGGTGCCTCAAGATATCAATTTTTTGTCGTGTATTTTAACACCTGTTCCTGTAGTTAAATATACAGTGCCTCATCCTTTTATTGCTCTTTGCTTCGTTGTATTGCTCTTTATGTTGCATCGCTGTTGACTGGTGTTTCAGTTTAGCTTCCATGATAGCTTCTATAGACTGACTATGCACCTCATTATATTTCATGTTTTCTCTCTTTTAATGTCTTAATGTAACATCTACATGGTGGATGACGTAAGAGGAGACGAGGATTTTATAAATCCAATTCTAAGATCAAACAAATGTATTTTTTTATTATACCTGCATCAGAATCGCCTTTTAAAGCACGCCTGAGCGTGCAAAAACAGGCGATTAAAGCTCGCCGAGCTTTAAAGGTTGTCAAGGAAACGACTGAATGCAACAACGGACATGGACACGACAAAAACGTAAATAATTCTCGTAACTATAGTAGCAATATTATTATACCCTCTCGATTTATCACGACAAAAATTATTTCTAAGTTTTTAGTGCGTAAGGTAGTATTGGAGGTATAATAAAAAATAGCGTAAAGTATTCGTGGATAACTGGTCTTTAAAACACTTGCTCTATTTCGAGCACTCCGGCTACGCCGTCGTGCTCGAAAACTCGCGCGTGTTTTAAAGACCTTGTTATCCACTCATACTTTAATATACTATTATTATTATATACTGAGATGTTCCGTAGAAAAAATATCCAGAAAATTCGTTAAATACACGAAAATAAGTTTCTGTTCTCCCTTTTGTGATGAACTGAAGGCATGTTTTTACTACACAATTATCAGTGCTAATTTTTTATTAACATTAGAAAATGCAAGACCTGCACAATAAACTTTTGGTGAAGCAGAGAATGTCGACTTTGGAGACAGTGTCTATGGCATAGGTAAAAGTTTATAGTCAAACGCAGTACAGAAACAATCCACACCAAAAGAATAGTAGATATTCATCAGTATTTCAAGAGGTACAACCGAACAATATAGCAAGAAGTTTTCACAAAGTAGTTTGTAACGGTCATAAATTATTTTCTTCCATTTAGGCAACTCTTGACTTCTTTGTGTAGCCTGGCGATATTGGCTATCGCCTTTTCGATAGTCCTTGGTGAAGAAATTTGAAAACGGCACTCTGTTTGCTTTGTGAATTTTGGCGCATGCAACTTTAGCATAGAACTATTTCACGGTTGCCAGTTTTTTACATTTTTGCAAGGTGTATTTTTCGTGACTCCTAATGGTTACGCTTGGAAACGGAATTATCCCGAAATATCGCCCCTAATCTGGTGCATGTTTGGTTTCAATAGTTTCTTGGATTATGCATTTGTATACCATAGCAGGGGCGGCGAGTTATACAGTTTCAATCGGGTGCCTTATACTACACATTTCGGAAACTTCAGGTTTTTAAAGAAATAAATAAAGAGTATATAAATCCACTTGTATTGATTCCTTTGTAACCTTAAGCGCAACTCCGGTACATCTTCAGATCTTGTCTTTAAAAGCCTGAAATAATTCGAATTTTCATCGGAGTGGCCTCTAATGGCAAAACCCTCCGTTGCTAAATATTTTAAACTAGTAATAAACGTGAGCAAAGCAACTCTAGCTTGTTTCATTTGACTTTCTTTTTCGGTATTAAGACTAGCCAAGACATTAACACGACGTTCACTACACGCCACAATACCAACTGCTTGGAAATGAAAATTTGAACTCTATTGCTTTATTCCACGAAGAAAAACATTAACACAAAAACTTTTATAGGCATTTTTGTTGGACCCAGTAGCGGCTTCGAATTAAGTTTTTCTGTTTTTGCTGCCTCTAAGCATGTCCTACAAAATACTCTATCCGCCTGAAGATTGTAATCTATCCACCTAAACTGATAAGATCACTTATACAAAAATTTTCTTGTGGATTTTCTTTTTGTGTCAATATCTGCAATTAAAAAATTCTTGTAATTAATGAAATAACTAATAATAATTTCTAAAATACAATATTGGTAAAATTAAGTTTAGTTAATCCCAGCATAAAGTTATGTAGTTTGTCATTAAAATTAGATTGAATTTTTCTAAATAAATAAATAACTAGAATATAATATTTTAGAGTGACATATTGAAAATGGCAATATAAGTTACAATGTATAACATACCATTTATTTTATCGAGGTTTGAACATGATGGGTTTTGAAGCGGCCTTCCATCTCCGGCACTAGTCGATTTTTCCTGCTTTATCAAAAACTTCTCCATTGTATAGACAGACAACTACGTAGAGCGAACAACGCAAATGCTACTTGGCAACTGAGGCGTTTACTTCAGCTAATTCCAAATATCCGTCATGAAATAAGCAACATTGAATTCTTGGAAATATTTAGGTAGTAGTTACTTCCGGTCCCAACCAAGACAGGTAGTCCGGTCATTACACCCCCTGGCTGATGCTGGTTAGCACATGCTGCTTCCATTCCAAATAAATAGTTTTGAAAGATATTATTTTACTGTTACAATTCATCGGGTGCGTTGCACCCGTAACAATTTGTGATCGGGTGCGGTCGCCCCCGTGCACCCGTCTACTCGCCGCCCCTGTACCATAGATAGACGTTTGCCCGAATGCATTTCCAGGTTTTTTTTTGTGATGTTCTGATAGTGGATGTTGTGGGACGCGCTATAGTTTGCGAACGTTGAGAAAGCCCTACCCTGTTTGGAGGCGCTGCCTTAGGCAAGAAATTTTGAGCTTATCTCCAGTTATTAAACTTGTAAATACTCACTTGTTACTTACGATTTTTTTTATATTTTGTGTGGAAGTAAACAATCTCTTGTTGCTTATTGATTTATTATCATATAACGCTGTTTCTCTAATTGTTAAAATAGTAGACGGGTATAAGTTCCATGATAGCGCAACTAGGCGCTATACAAAACAAATAAAGAAATAAAATAGGAAAGTACAAAAATATTAAATGATCAGCCAGAGTAAAACGGAAGCGATTGTCGATTAAGTGAAACTGGTTCAATGGCGTGTTCGTGTGTATCTTCATCTTATTGTCGAGCAATGGGGAAGGTGATACTGGTGTCTCCTTCTTGATCGCCCAGAAATTTAATAGTTTTCCTCTTTTGTCGTCTACATAAATCTGAATTTTTTTTAATCTGGTTTCCTTAAAACTGCTGTTATCAAAATATACCCATTCGGCTTAATAGCATCTCAACTTTCAGTTCAACGAAAATGTAAAGTTGCTCTTTGAAATTTACATACATGGGAAATTGCTATTGTCTAAAAATATTGCTTCTATGTCGTATTAGTATAGAAAAGCACCGGGCCGTCCTACTCTGATAAAGGCATTGTATGTCGTAACTAAAGATCCCGTTAATTAATCAGTTGGCTTAATCATTCGCTGTAAAAAACGAACAAGCTCCGAAAATAAACAACCCAAACAAGCAAGGCCCCATTAAGCGTATTAGAGAATCATTAATTAAAACAAACAACAAAAAGCGGCGAGCAGTCTCGATTTGACAACTACACAGGTTCTGAAAAGCATCTCGCTGCTAACAACGCAATATCGGTAACGGTTTTGTGAAAATACGAGCGGGCCGCGAAATTGCAGACGTGGGCTTCGACTAGCAGCCATAAAAATTTAACTGTAACGGCGTCGTTAATATTATTTTAGTTGGGATCCGATATAGCCGTAGACGGACAATTCGGTAGCCAGGAAGCCTAATTTTTTGTAGATTTGGAATACTTCCTTTGCGCTGGCATTTCACTCAATGTAATGGACAAATAATGGGACAACCCGGTAGCTAAGTTGACATTTCTTTTTCGTTACTCTTCTTGTGAGAGGATTGATTGCATTTGAAGCTACTTTTTGCAGATTTTTCGGCATGACCATATTGGCTAGCTAGGAAGAATTTGGCTAGATGAGTATTATTTAGTATTTATATTCGTAGTGTAAAATAGTTCTAAACACCAACTAACCAATTACTAATTAGAAAAAAGATAATTGCTCCGAGCTGCATTTCTGTGGTAATCGCGATAGCAATACTTATGCAGCAATACTTCAATTCAACACCAACGACGAAATAAATCCTACAAGCACCACAATGAGATTGCAAACTATCACAGACCACACACATACAGAACTCTGCAAAAACTCTAAAATTCTAAACTAAAGGAACTCCAATTAAAAGTTAAGGTCAACTCTGAGAATGTAGAAACTTCATAAAAACTGAAAACTAATAGAGCTCCGGAGGGCTACAATAAAAAGCTTTGTAAAATTCAAAATTAAGCTGAACTTTAGGGAAGCTCGAAACTCCATAAACCACTAAGAATAAGAGATTTCTGTAAAAGCTTTAAAACTATTAAAATTTGACGAAGCTCAAAACTAGCGAAACTATCAAAACTACCATAGGGAAGTACGTCCAACTCTATAATTTGCGAATTCTGTAAAAATTCAGCAGTGAAAGAAGTCCGTAAGATATTTGGAAATAAGAGAACTCGTTGCGTCATGTACAAACCACTAAAATAGTATTTATGTCTTACTATTGTTACATTACTTGTTTAAATCTGTGATATGGACTATATAAACACGCCCATAACAACCAGGGCATTAGAAGCGGGTTTAATAATAATTCATAACGCCCTCTAATGAGAGGTTTTTGTCATGAGCTCTTTAAGACGCCCACTCATTAGGTCACATTAATTTAGTCTTCTTAATCTGCTTTCAGTGAGGGGGCCTATAATGAGGCATTTGACTTTCAAGGGTAGCAAGGGATAGAAATTTGTATCCGAATCTTTCAATAATTTAAACGAATACATTTTCGGCATCCAATTTCGAACTCGTGACCTTAAGATCAGCAGCCCAGCTCTGTGCCATTACACCATCGTGTCAGCATAGTTACGTAGTCGCTTAACGGCTGGTATCCTAAATACAAATCGAAAAACACAGAGAGAAAAGCTATCAATCTCGCCCAAAAGCTTTTCAGTTTCATATTCCATACACAATGACGCAATAATCATCTTGATAAGTGATTACGTTCTCGAGATAGCGTATTTACATCCAACCAGCGGAACACCTTCACTGAATTGCACTTTTAGATTTTCCTGTAACGTCCAAAAAGTTATTACTGCACAAAAGTTATGCAGTCTTATGAGACCCTTCATATAACTTCGGTTTGGTCGCGATTGACTGAGCGGTTGCGGAAAAAATTGTAAATTAGTAAAAACGGTCGGACCCGAAAGTAATACCTACTTCGACATATCGTGCCAAATGCGGATACAAGATAACATTAATAAGACTGGATTTATTGAGAAAATGTGTTGTATGTACATTGAAGAAATGAAGAACTGACAAAATATGAGAGTACCTACATGGTAAGTAGGTAAGTGACGTTTGAGACCGTATAGATTAAATTTGAACATAAAATGTGCGAAAATGTCTACGCCGCCATCATAAGTCAAAATAGACATTTGACCTTCATCTCGCGTGGACTTGGCAATTCAAGCAAAGGCCTAGCGATGCGCAAGTTCGCGTAGCAAGTAGACGCAGCGCAGCCCCAACCCGCAGCGCAGCCCCACTCTTCTGCCTCTAGAAGAGAATCAAAGGAAAAAAGGTCCGCACGGGTATAGAAGTACAGTACGACCTCTCCAAGTCACTATTTAGGCAATCTTCATCCGGCGAAGCAGCCTATGATCCAGGGAGCTGGAGCCCTATGAGATCGGCTTTATCGTGGGAAGCGAGCTCCTGCCAGTCCGAGAACTTCAGTCGACGGCTCCACCAGAAAATAACTTCCAGTATTCTAGAATGTTCCTGAAGACCTCAACCTCTCGCCAAGGCGACATTCGGTGGCGAACAAACCTTAACCTCCACACAAATCAACTTAGAATAGATACATTATGACACAAAAAACGTATAAAAAAATAGTTGTGACAAAGGCGGGCTTCAGACGTAATATAAACACCTTTCTTCCTGAACTTCGGCGTTGAGCATTTATATCACATGCCAGTTTTATTTGTTTACATTTTGATTTTACATACGTGATACATGTATAATAGTGGCTGTTAATAAACCGAATTTATTCTATTTCCTCAGTCTAATTGATCAAGTAAACGTCGAGGCCTGGCTTTTAAGCTACAAAAAGAGCAGTTGCAATCGTAAAAAATACATTTTAAAACAAAACCCCCTTCGATGCATTACAGATACATGAAGAATATACGTGAAGGGCAAGATAGCCAAAAGCTATTCCTGTAAAATGCAACATTTTTAGATTTGTTTTCAATAAATATACCGATTTCCTTTCTACCCCCTCAGTCACATCCTCAGTTACCATTTGATGTCACAATATGGCTTGCTTTCAAATTTTTTCATAATGCTGTTCATTCGCATTCATGTGATCTTGCAATACTCACAATACTACTCTGATGGCTGTCATTAAATTTCTTTCTGGTACTAGTTGCACAGTACAACATAAAAAGATGCCTTTATGGATGTGTCACTGAACCTTCTTAAAGGAATGTAACTTTAAAATACGAACTTCAATGCACACTCTTTATAATAACGTACTATTGTGTCGTACCACTTACATCATTTGTATGGGGAAAAATGGGGCTAAAGGCTATTCGAAAAGACAATCATACAGATCTACATACTTCTTTTTTGCATTGTCCAAATTACGTTCTCTAAGCACTCTCTTAAAAAGCAAGCCCAGAGGAGCTGTCCTCACAGATGATGGCTTGCCGAAGGCCACAGAACAGTGCTTTGGATGCGTAACAAGGATCGTTAATTACTCGCTCAAGGGATCAACGCACTGCAAAATTGGCGATTGGACCTAATAGAAACCACGACGTTCCGTTTTAATTGCATTAAACCGCTTTAAACATATTCAACGCAGACCTTCCCTGAATGATAAACCCTCCAACAAGACGACGCTCGAAAATAAGCACCTTTCGATCAAAGAAACCTCATTTGCATGATCAGGGCTAACTGTCTCGATTCCTCGTTACAAAATCCTTCACCTTTATAACCTAGTACGCCCATTACAAAAGTGCACATCACCACGGGTATGAGATGTCGGCACCTTTTAAGAAGAACAACATGCGGCCCGACTAAAAACCGACTCGTACAAGCGCTTTAGAGATGGCACACTTAAAACAACGGAAACTTCTTTCCTGGAGCACTTAATGGAGAATAAATTAATTTACGCACGGATCGTGTTCTGGCGAATAAATAACGAAACGGGATATCGACAACGCCGACGTTTATTACCGCGCATGGGGCAATAAATTCGGTTCGAGAACCTAATTCTAATACTGGAAAAATTGATGTGTCGAATGATCGCTTCCATGGAACTGGTTGTTAGCTTCACGTCTGCAAGGAAAATGTGGAAACTCAAGCCTGTCGCCATGAGAGTAATCAACCAATCAACATAAAACAGATTAGAATGTAGAGAAACAATATGGCATAATATAGATAGAAATTGATACAAGTATCGATACAGGGTTGAGCATTAAGTAATATTCTTTAGTACTCTTATTTTCGTTGCAAACTTATTTCTATTACAGAATTGCATTTTGAATGCATAATCAGCAAACTTTCTTCCTCGAACTAACTCTAGCGTGTCAGCTCTTGTTTGATACACACCGACTCTATCAACTAAATACCGATACACGAAAATTGCGTGACTCGGCTAAATAACTAAACAAATCTGGAACCATTTAAACCAGTCGAATTTCCTTAAAGAGCCCAATAAATGAAACGGGCCGCCGAAGCGCTAATAAGCGGCAGTTTTGAACAAATATTTCGAAGCGGCGGCCGCTGGCGGTTCACAAAGTACCGAAAACGAGAATTTTATAAGAGGCGCGAGATAACAGATTGGGTTGGAAGGAAGTGCCGATTCCCAGCTAACAGTAAAATGGGCAAAAAGTGGAATCGGACTCAGAAACGCCTTTTAGTGCCCGAATCTGCTTAATGGGTCATTATTTTCGCGGACGGGCTATTAATTAACGTATTTGTACGGCCCCAGAGAGCCATTCAGGACCGAAAGAAATGCTTAGACAGGACCGGACACAAGGGCGATCTGTTAGACTATGGTTTGAGAGCGGACTAAGTTTTCGTAAGTGAGTTTTAACGTTCGATGAATCTTTAACCCCGAAGTAAAACAATCACAAAAGCAAAATGATTCCGTTTGGTGGAAACTAGTTAAATTAATCCTCTACCTAATTACGCCTAGCTACGCTCGCCGCTTCGCCTCGCATTATGCAACTTATCACCTTATAATTAATTATTGGTTCGCATATAATCGCTTACGCCAAGAAATAATTACGCAAAACAGACCACTTTCACTCACACGTCGCGCCGCTGTCGCACCCCGAAACGTTCTGTTTGTTTTTTGAATTTCATTTCTACCCGAGCCCCATTTATACGGTTCATTGGTTGCACGTGGCGTCTGGGTCCCCGAAAAACTGACCGCGAACCAATGCCTAATACATCCGTCAAGATTATATTACATTCCAGGGCTCAAAACATTCCAGGCGTGGCAAACGTAGTAATTAAAACTTAAAAATAATGCACCCCAAAACCATCAAATATTTCGTCCCTAACAGTGTTACGTATATGATTTTATCTCACAAGAAAAAATAAGTATTGCTAAAGGTGAGAGTGAAACATGCGTAGAGGCCCACTTGTTTCTTCTTCTTTTAAGAGCCGTTGCCTAGTCCTTGTCCACAACCACAAATCGCCGAGAGTTTTGAGCTGCTCTGGGTTATGAGCACCCCTGATCCTAGTGGTATGAAAGAGTGTTTCACGAATCCTAGGCTTTGCTGTAAAACGAGTATTGGGTAGGTCACGAGTTCATTTTTCCTGAGCCAACAGAGTACCTTTCATTCTCTACCCCCCCCCCCCCCCCCCCCATTCTCTAACCCATTCTGAACTTCCTGTTCTTGGCCGAAAATGGGCCTTTCCCAGTGGGGGATTGTAACACGTTTACCTTTGGCCGCCTTTTTTTTGGACATGATTTATGAAGCTAGACAGTGGCGTAAATGCTTTGTGTTAGAGAGAAATCATATCGAACATTAGCATAATTATTAGTAGCTTCAGCGTACTTATGCGAACGCTTTGTCCGTCCGTCCGTCCGTCCGTCCGTCCGTCTGTCTGGATCGCCTGTAACTTTCGAACGGCTACAGATATCGAAATTGTGAAAGGGGGCAAAGTTGTTGCTAAAGTCCCGAGCACCTTCATGCGCTATTTGGTTTTGGCGAAAGGTGGCGATTTTCCACTTTGCAAACAAAATTTCCAAGCATTTTAGCACGGTGGCGGCTCGTTCACTTGGCGCCATCTACAGAACTTCGGTGGTCACGTTCTGAAGCTACTCCTTAGATCTGTAATTGAGCAGTTTATTTTGTTAATGTGTTGCTTCCATAAGCTACCATACAAAAATTCTGAATTGCCCTCATTACTGCTAGTTAGCACTACGAATTCCATTAAAAAAAGGTAATTATTTATTTCGTCATAAATTGAAAATGACATTTGAACTTTACGAATGGTTCTAATTCGCAAGGCAAATAAAACCGGTCATGTACAACCAACTAACGTTCTTCTAAATTAGCAAGCAAATATAGACTCGAATTTGCACCGCACCTATGCATCGGGACAAGAACCTGCCAAATGGTTGAGCAAATAACGATGATTACTGTCGTTTGCTAAAACAAGCATTTACACACTTCATTTGTAATCCACAAAATAGCGGAATGCCTTTCCAACAAAAAAGGTTACTAAAGCCATTTGCATTAAAAAAAGTATCCCTAGTTACGTCTCTAGAGTTTGCGGAAAGCCAGCTACAACTGAACACAGAACAGGAAAAGTAATAAAACTGTCGTATCTAGTGCACCGCTAAAATCCGCCAAGCTTTGACATTCAGATGATCCGGAATTCTCACAGAAGATTGCGTTTCCTTGGCTCTAAAACGGCAGCGGCGGTGGCAATTACGGGCTCTGGGCTTCCTACCGACTTAATTGCGTTTCACCAACGCATGTAAAGCCTGAAACGAGTCCGAACAATCTGACATCATCGGCGGAAAAGGCGAGTCTGCTGCAACGTGAGGAGACAACGACTTTCCCATATGCTTTCGATGTTTAGTCGAAAGAATTAATTCAATCACTCCACTTTTTCGTCCTCCTTTGGATAGCAATGTTAAATTACCACAATCGCCTTGAAATAAACTAACTTACATAGTATAAGCAAGTAAAAGTTTTTTTTCTTGCGCCGAATTCGTCGAATTATGACCCAGCAACGCAAGATCATTCGTTGGTAAGAGCGTAAGTAGTACTTACGTGCCGAAGTCAATAAAGTTCTACGATTTTTTCTATTGAAACACTAAACATAGAAGATTTTTGTTGTTGCATAGTATACTCACATTAAAGGCTTACTGAAAACTTTAAAACTTTCGACCTCTCAAGAAAATATGCCAACAACGTTTTTAGTCCGTTTCATTGAAATTGAATCGTTCAGTTATACCCTATTTTAGATTTGTCGGAAAATTTATATGGGCAAGAGATATCCGCAGCTTCTATTATGCTTCTCAAATTCAAGTCAGCAATAAATTCATCCATAGTTAGGACTGACAATATTTTTTGTTGATGTTTTTGTGCATGGGCCAGATCATGTCAAGTAAAGTTATTATGTAACGCTTTACTGTTATTTAAATTATATTTACAAGCCCCGGCGCGTGAAGTAACATGTACTTACGCACCTAGTAATATAAATAACTATTGCACTGCATTGAGAAACAATAGGCATTATTTGGATCCACCCAAGAAGCAACATCTATTCACCTATAAAGTAGCTCATATAAATATGATTTCAATTCCTTACCCTACCGACTACGCCAAATCTGCTATATATGTGGTATTATGAAACAGTAACTATTCTATAATTCTAGTAATGTTAGATACACAACATATTATCTTACAATAAACTAACTTGTATAGTATTCACAAGTACAGGTCCAAGAATTTAATTTCCATGTTAAAAACGCTGTATTTTATATTGTATTGCAGAACAAATAAATTAAATGTCACTTCCACTCACCGACATACTCATATTATCATACTAACATCAAACAATATATGCAACATATTTTAGAACAATCATAAATGCAGACTAAACGATGGTAAAACCCGTGCTAACATATGCAAACGAACGCGGAAGAACAAAGCGAACCAAATAAAAACTTCGAACAACTGATATAAAAATACACAAACTGTGCTGTGCTTTATTCTACGGGATACATCCATAAGTTGTTATCAAATGGAACAAGAAAAAAAGAAAAGAATGGATCGACCACATCGAACGAATGGAGAGATACAGACTTGTAAAAATGGACGTCCAAGTCCGCCGAGGCGACCATCGAAAACATGAGCACAGAGTTGGATCTCCTCAACAGAGTGAAAATCGAAGGTCGGATAAACAATGATATCTCTATCCATAGCAGAGGAAGCATAATATTGTACTGTTTTCCTGACACACAAGAATTATGACAAGGCAGTTTCTTCACACAAATCAATCGCCACATATGTGATTTTAAACTTCTCATCCTACCGACTCCGCAAAATCATAAACAATCTCCTGTATATGCGTTATTATCGAACAGTACTATTCTGTAGTTCTAGTGATGTAAGCTAGAACAATACATTATTTTGGAATAAACTAACTTGTATAGTATTCACCAGCAATGTTAAAAATCTGGCGTGATACACGCACACAACTTCCTTTTACAGTGATCTTCTAATTAGCCAAAAATTTGATTTTAAATTTTTAAGCATTTGTCAAAAATTTTCAAAAATTACAAATTCTACAAAAACGGTACAAAATAGAGCGTTAGGTGAAGAGACAAATTTTCTCTAGAATTTTAAGCTGAATTCAAAAATGTAATAATATACCGGTGTTCTATTTAAAATAGGAGTTAATAAAGAAAATAGAAAAAACAAAATAAACCCATTTTAGAAGTATTGAACTGGATAATCACCTATCTCACTTCAATACACCTTAAAAATATAATAAAAATGTGAAGTTTGAAAAAAATCGTTAGAGCCATTTTTGACAAAATTGTAAAAAACTTCAAAATCACAAGAGTAAACATCTACTTCCGGTTACGCGATTTTCTTCAAAAGCTTGCTGTCGCATCTACATAGTACACAAAACTTATATATGAGGTTTCAACGCCATACCTCTTTTCGCTTTTGAGATATTCTGTTCACAGACAGACAGACAGAGACACACAGACAGACAAACACACAGACAGACCAATGAAAAAAATATGTTTTTTGGGTTCAGGGGACTCTGAAACGTGAAGATCTGTTGAAAACTCACTTTCGAATTTTTGGGGTGAATCCAATACTTCCTTTATTGTAAAAGGAAGTAAAAAACGGAATATTGAACTTTATATTGCAGTAAGGAACAAATAAATTAAATGTTACTTCTTGCCAAACACGTAGCCAGTCTTAAACGATTTTGCTAACTACAGCAAGTATTACATACTTTATAATAATAGTAAATGCAGATTATACTGTTTTCCTGAAACATAAGTATCATCTATAAGGCAGTTTCTACATAGAAATCAATAATAGAAATCCTACCGACTGTACCAAATAATAAAAAATTTCTTATACATGTGTTATCAAACACTATTCTATAGATCACACTACGTACATTTGCGTACATAAGTCAAAGAAAATTATTTCTACTGTCTTATAGACAAGGGCAATAGTATATATTCACTTTCATCTGCCCTTGTGATACAAAAAATACATAGCTACCATAGAGCAATGTCACCATACTCCCCTTGGGTAACCTTATTCTAGCGGTCTTTCCACTTCTCGTAAATATTCATATTCATGGCAATAGCAGCACCAGTTAGAGAGCATTACTATTGGTCGGATATTTACCGGACAAACCTCGTACGTCCGATAAATCAGTGTTTTATCGTATGAATTTGCCCTTTGGTGGTAGGTAAATATATGACAATTTAATTTTTTTCTTTATTGCGATTACTTTGCGTTTTTATAGTAACCCACTTGCAGGTTTTTTATACTTTTAATTTAAATAATTCATATATCAATTCGTTAGTTCGTGTCTATGGTTTCTAATTAACTACTGTAATGTGCGCACAGTGGTGACAGTTGATTTCCAAGTTATCTCAATACTCGACCTGCATAGATCTTGTCCTTAAAGACCAAACAAAAATCCACATTTATAAGTCAAAGTTAAAAAATAACCAAATAGACAATGCCCCTGAAGGATCTCTAGTGTAAAATTTAGATATTATTTAGTAGTAGTATTTAAAGAACCCAACTAGTATCTGTAAGTAAGATTAGTTTTCTCACTTGTGCGGAAAATAACCTTGGGGCAATTGCGGATCCTACCAACTGCACCATGCACCATACTTATTTAACTCAATGACCGTAACTTCAGTCAAAATGTTTCCTTCCGTAGTAACATTTTCGCGTTCCCAAAAATACTGCTGAAGAAATAAGGTTTGATCCTACCGTTTGCACCGTCTATAGTAAACTAAACACTTACAATGTTAGGAACTTTTATATACTAGCTGGAAGCTTTTCAAATCAAATAGTGGTTTTTATGTCTCTTCTCGCAAGGAAAGGTAGCGATTAGAATTGAGTTATTTAAAATGGATTGTTAACGCCTGGCCAACAATGCTAATTTTAAAAATAAATCGTATTGGTGGAAAGTTGAATAAACAACAAATCATTTAAATCGATCTAACAATATTCGAGTCCTAACGTTAGCCACTTACGAATGTTTGGAATTAAACTTCACGGAGCAGTAAAGATATGATCAACCACAGCTAACAATCGGCAGTTACAGAAGAAAGGATGAGCACTCGAAGAGGAGAAATTCTGACCTTCAAATCCCGATTGCGTATTGTAAGTACGTATACAATCGGATTTTTCATAACGCGCGGCGTGATATTAATGACTTTTTTGACACACTTTCCGCCTTTTCGATCTCGTTCTCACGAAATCAAGCGTAAACAAATACACAAGACGATTAACGGGATAGTCCAGGGCGCTCGGCGACTCATTTGTTTCCCGCTAGAACCGTAATTAATTTTGCACCGCAAAAACAGCGAAACTGAAAGTCCTCTAGGGAATTAAAAAAATGCGCTGCTTGGTTTGCTTCGTCGGAAAAACCGAAGCAAAAATGCGCGGCTTGGAATTTCACCTCGGCGCAGATTCCCAAGCAGCTATTTTTGCTACAAATTTGGAATTCGCAAAGCGAAACCGTGATTTATCCCGTGTATGCCAAAACTTCAGAATGAATTCGCCACGAAAGCCGTGGAGAACTTTTAGCTAATATCCGTAGGTATGTTCACTTAAGTTCTGAGCAGCCTGTTTTATATTCTTTTTGTTGCATTTTTTAACAATGCTTGACTATGCATCTCTTGTGACTGTAATTACAAAATACTTAAATAAAATTGTTAGTTAAGTGATTGGTCATAAAATCTCTCCATTTTGTTTCAACAATGGATAACACTGGGGTTAAGTAATGTTAAAAGAAATTCAATTATTGGAATGGACACCTAGGACGGGTATGAATGCTGTATAAAGAAGAAAATATATGAAAAGTGAATGAGATTTGCTATCGCCCAATGTCACAAAGGGATATAAATTTGATTCTAAAGCTTAGTGTATTGTCAAGAAGAAGTGGCATAGCGAATTCTATTGCTTTTGAACTTAAATATTTCAATGGCTGGGCGCAAGACATATTCAGTCAATTCGCTTAAAATTCCCTTCAAGTGTGGTGTGTATCATTTTCCTCTTTACTTTACTTTAGTTACTTTTCACTGTCTAACTGCTCTGTATGTGTGTACGTGTTTTTTTCCTGCAAGCTACGCGTCCCGCGAACAATATTTAAATTAGATTTAATTATTAGTGGAAACAACTTAAAACTATCTTGATCACCCAGCCTGAATCATCAATTAAAACGTGTAGGCCCAACTTTAGGCAAAATAGGCTACCGTTGTTAATATAAATTTCACTTTCTCAAAGAAGCTTCTGACTTAACAGATATTGAAATCGGTAGTAGAAAAAATTACTTTTGCATAGTGTACCTGTTACATATACATAGCATAACGCTAGCCAAGTTTATGTCGCTTTTCACTGATGATCCAAAAACAAATAAATTCCGACTTTTACATGCAAATTTTGAAGCATTTCGCATTCAAATGCCGGCCGCAACAAGCCACTGGAAAGTGTATATGGGAAACGCGAGCGGATAAAAACTTATGTCACGTTGCAACCTATTTAAATATATTACCGGAGGAGCAGATAATTCCGCGCTCTGGCAAATTTATGCGCCGGCACAGGCAAAAACTGACAAGCATAGGCTCGTTTCCTTTTTCAAAACACAAATGAAATAATTATCGAGACGCTATCAACACCAATTAAGTTGAAAGCTTAATTTATACGACGGTGCTGGGATAATCGACGAGAAATTGCAAAATAAATACTTCAGATAATAACGGAATTTGCGGCTTAAACGCTGCGTTTTCATTATAAATGGAAATCAGATAAAGGGACAATGTAATTAAACAATCGTAAAAACTGCCAAGTCCGTTATGTTAGATTCACGATAAATCGTTGCGGTAAATTGTAACTTACTCGGATGGGCATAAATATGCAGATTAATGGACTTGGCTGGACTTAAATCCGCTGCCTTTTGGCAAATAACGACTTTATTATCGTAGAAAGTCTCCTCCGAGTCATGCTCTTTTCATAATTCACTCTAAATTGTCAGATGAACACAAATATGCGGCAATATAAATATTTGTGTGCCAGTTAAAACTGGCAAGCCGCAACTAAACCTGGTTATTTTCCCTTTGTTTACTATGAAACACGACTGTTAACTTATGAACAAGCAGCATTTTAAATTCCAGCCTCTTTTATTACGCATATATAATTAACCAAATATGTAATTTTGTGGAATATTTTCATACTTAAATTTACATTCTTGTGATAAATAGATGCAAAAAATGCAAGTGGCTGTTTCTTATGGTATCCCTATGTTAATTAAATAATAAATATATTATAGAACAGTTGCGGAAAAATATGCATTATTGCACAATTAATAGCTTTTGTTTTTCGGCATAACTATCATAATGAGCAAAACACACTGCATTTAGAAAAAACCTTTTCGTAACTGCATTCTTACCATAAGCCAATAAAACTCAATCTTAATTTCCCACGAACTACCCCGTTACAACATATAGTCCAATCTTCAAAAAGCATTACTTTACAGGAATTGACGGGAAGAAAATAAACAAGAATCGAGCAATATTAGAACGCATTCAAAGACAGTAAAAGAAGATGAATATAAAACCAAGGCAGGATTTATTCATCCCGAACAAAAGATTTCGTTACGCTTTGCTAAAGTCTAGAGTGCAGGCCTTTATTATGAAAATACGATTAAATCAGCGCATTGATTACCAGTGCTTTGCACTCACTAAACAAACGGAGCTGTTATAAAAGAGCCATTTTACTAGGAATTATTACCTAGAACATCGAGGAGCAGAACGATTGTGATGCCAAAGAGGAGACAACTAACTATATGAAGAAGGCGAATGAAATGGCAAGGGAGATGTGTTAGTTGGAGCAACGCAACAACAGGCAGAATGAACAATGTATACCTAACCATAGTTCCATACAGATCAAGATATATTAGCTTCCATGTGGGTAAACGATGCGCAGTAGTCGAAATGGTGGTGTACCGACGGAGCTCATTTGAACATACAGTATACAGTAAGCACAGTGGAGTGATAGAATGGCTGGAACTTCAGGTTATAAAGTATACCATATGATATGCAAAAACTGTTATTCAACAGCAGCTGCTTCAACGTAAAACATAGAGCACACAAGACATAATCAAATGGGCAAAATCCATACGAAGACAATAAAAAGACCATACTGAAAGAATGATCACTTAAAAGAGCTATATGTCACCATCACAGAATAAAATCTCATAGCAGAAACAGGACTAAGTTCTAGCACAAGAAGAAAGATGAAACTGATCTTGACCCGCTATACAGCTATAACAATACAGCCAATTTGTTCGTTTATGTATTATATAATATCTAAATATAATATTCTCTGTTTAACTATTTAAATTCAAACGGGTCAACCGCCAATGTATGCCCTTCCGTTAGAGCTAACCCGTGGATTGAAGTGCGTTTTCTGCAAGGTTCGCCGGAAAGTGCAGCTTTATTGCGGGGCGTTAAAATAACGTCTCGTTTTTGAGAGCTGGCGTTGCCAGTCAGGCGAGCCAAAGTAGCTATAGGACACCGATATCATCAGCGGCCGCCTTAAGGTACCTTAGCTGCATATAGGGTATTTCAACGCAGTCAAGCAATAAGGGGTGCGACTTTCACTTGTAACGGCGCTCTTCCTAAAGTTGCCTCATTTCGAATAATACATCCCAACGTGGGTATTTTACTTTGGGTGTGGCCCAGGCATCTGGGCGACCTGTGACGTCAAACACACGAACCTTTGGGATCGAGTATTATATTTCTTTACGCGCTAGCCAGCCGAATTCGGCGTACTTGATGTAAATAGTTAAATAGAACTATATGTTAGTTACTAGGTTATTTACTGGTAAGTAAGAGTTCTCTTGTTATAATCCGAGCTAGCTGGCAACAACGAGGCAGATAATTCTTCAGATATTAAGGCGTACAGGATGTCTTTCTTTCAATATGATTTGTAATAGTGGGTTCGAACAACATTAGAACTAAAGAAGCCGCGTTAGAGAGAAGAAGAATAACAAAAAGTTGTTAGCAATTTATAAGAAAGAAATGCTGCTCGATATGAAGAAAACACGCAATTTCAGTTCAAAGAACTAATGGGGATAAAATACAGATTATAAGATTGAGAAACAAGACGTATATGCAGTGTGGAAGTGCTTTTCGGTCCTTTATGACGTCAGCGGTTTTATTACCACATAATAAAATGCTGCAGTATTTACAGGCACGTTCACGTTCTTTGACATATCACTGAACTCCAATATTCTATTTACATCGGATACTATCTGCATCGCACTAAGTTTCTTCATACCGTTGCTTGAGTAACAACGAGCGTCCCATTTCCGAGATCCATGATTGGTTGAATTCTCCAGGTTTCCGTCGAGCTTAGATTGAGGACCTCCAGTAGTTTCGAGCTGGAATTTAAACCGCAGCCTTAAATTTGGTACTGTTATCACTGCATTACAGCGAAATAACTAAGTACATTCAATTAGTGTGTAATTCTCACATGCACATTATGTTTTGAACGGACTCAAATTTTGAGCTCATACCCGTCTGGGCGTGCTAATCGCTATTTTGAACCTTGGCTGCCAGTCCACCAAAACTTATTTTCTTCAGGATGTAAGCGACGCCGACGTGACGTCACGCGTTTTAAGTAACCTAAGATTGACGTAATACGAGCTCAGCCCCCAGCTGACTTCCGAGAATTTTTTGTAATCTTGTATATGTAATACAGCCGTATTATATTACATTCTGTTTAATTTCTTGTGAAAAGAAATGCAGTTTGCGTTTTCAGGAATATAAGATTCCAAGGACCTGAAGGCAAACGTCTGATATATGCGTTAAAAAGGTGTTTCACCTTAACAAGTTTAGAATAAATTAAAAAAAAAAAACTCATTTAGAGAGTTTCGCATCAAGGACCTACTTTGAAAGATTTTTAGCTGGAAAGAAATGTTCACTATTTGATGGAATAAATGCTAAGAAACACTAGACAATCAAGAAATCAAATGGGGCTGCGCCGAATATTTACAAGATTTTGGTTATGCAAATTGTCTGTGCTGTAAATACATGGATTTAATGGATATGCAAATAAAAGTAGATGATCACAGAAAAGAGGCGTTAAAGATGGAAACGACGACCTAATAAAAGACGATTAGATATTTAATACCGCCTAATCTTTGAAACTGATGGCTATACCTAATAGGTATTACGTATCTACTTGGAAGCCATGTAGCTGAAGGTGATAGTGAACTGAAAATATCCACCCTTACAATAATTAACAAACACTAACGTATTCTATATATTAGGGACGTAACATTAAGTAACAACACACAATGCATTCCATGCGTCAAACCAACAAAATAAATTACACAAAAAAAAAATGCAAATGTTACGAGTAGTACATACAAATGATTGCTTCAACACAGTTCCATCTTACAGATAAAATAACTACTCCAATGTCAGATTTACAATAGCAAAAAACTTCACAACTACTACATAGCAGATTTTGTTATAGCCAAGGTCTCTGTTTAACTTTGAACTTCAATCTTCGAAAGTCATAAGACAGACACTACGTAGATAGAATACAGAATATAATCACTCAACATTTATTTACATTTTCCCAGCCGTTTTTTTAATATTTACGAAGCAGGTAATATTTGTAAACAGCACCGATACTACTGCTTATAGTAAAATACTGCTGTAAAAAACAGTTTCGACTGCATCTGACATAAATAGCAAATTACATAAATATTACTGTGACCTCGGAAGTCACGAGTTACAGACATATTCTTTTTTGTTTTCTAAGTAGATTTAGCAAAGTGTGTAAAAGTGAAGGAAACGCCACTGTTATCTCAAGTATGCGTTAATGTGTTTACGTATACCACGCTATACCGCGAATAAATGGGAGGAGATCGCAAGAAAGTAAGTGTGCTTTGAATTGCCCTAAGCACAAGTGCACGCTGAGTGCTCTTAGCTTTCGGGGTGTGAGGTGTGACCTAGCGTCAGTTAATAGTAAATATTCGTACAATTTCTGGGAAACCCCTAGAACGAAGTAGCATCGTATAGGGGCTTGCTTACCTCACTGAGAGTTCTGACGTTCTGTTGATATTGTTATTTGGCAATCTATAGCTTCATTCAACCGACAAAGAAACTTTGTATGTGTTTAGGCGACGATTCAGCTTATTACTCTACTGGAATACAAGAGTCATCACTTAAGGTGGGTGATTTATGTCAGGTTCTGTTATTCACGGGCATCCGTTGAAGTCCGGAGCTGTGGCATCTCCGAAAACAGCTTACGCTATTTTCTATTGTTCTACGAGTTTTTTTTACAAAACTCGCGTAGTCGACAGTCGGCATAAAGCTGTGGTAGAAAAAACTGTCTGGATTTGTTGTTTAATACTTAATTATACTACTAGTTAATATTACTTTGTTGCTATCGTTCATTTGTGTGTAAGCAAATTGGCTTTTTATTTTATTACATTTTTGGTGCGAACGTTTACACCTTAACACAAACCCAGAGTAAATTGGTGCTATGCATTCTTGAATTTTCAAGTCATCTAGATCTAGAGAGTCACCTACTCCTGCATTCTATATGAGAATTTGAAACAAGGATGTTTGCTTAACAGTATGCTATGGAATAGCATAAATAATTTTTTTGATACATCTAATAAGCTCTGTATACCATTTTGGAGATTGGATTACACATCGAAACATTAATTACATTCAAAGACGGTTCCCTATTTACAGTTCTTTAATTCAGAAAAAATCGAGAAACCTCCGAGATTAACCTGATTTATCAGCTGAATATCTCTTTCGCGTCTTCTGTCAACATGTTCTTACGTAAGTTCTAAAACGGATGCGGAAGCCCAAGTTCTTCACAGAGCCCACAACAAAACTCACAAACAGAACCAAAATAGCGACCATCACAGAGTGGGACCGCCAGCATCGGGTACCGCTAATTTTAAATGGAACGCCAGTTTCTCAAATTCGTTTAATTTTAAGCTTCCTTCACGCATTGTTACATAATGAAGGCTCTTCGCAGGAAGCGCCGGTGATCACCGGTTCATGTCCACCCGAAATATCTAGCGCAGATCCACTTACTGGCACATCAAAACAAACCTTGCTGGTGCCCGAAATAACCCAGATTCGCGATATCTCACGCACCAGGAAAACGTCTTGGCAGATGAACAATGCGTTTTTCGCATGAACGGATCGGTGAAGGACGCAGAATTACGCCCGGCGCGAAGATCAACTTTCTAAATTCTCTGAAGGTGCTAAACACTAGTAAAATTATATTGTGGCCCACATCGTCATTATATATAAATTCCCAGTATTTCGTGAGCTTTCAGTACTAAATTGATCTAGACTACCTCTAATTCGCCGTTCAAGAGCAACGCAGTTGGAGTTGGCGGCAAATCACCGGCTGAGGAGCAGTGTTTATGATGTTTTAGATTGTGAATGGTAAAAGTCTAAAACGATCTTGCCTGTTTATGTTGTTTGAATGTTTTTCTATTTTTATAGCTTTTAGCTCTTATAGCACCGTTGACTCTGACAATGCAAGCTACAGGTCTTAGAAAATGTTGTTCATACATCTCAGAACTTCAAGACCCGACGCTCATGCGTCGACATGACTCGTAAACAAAACAAACTCGGTGCTCCATGCAACCGGTACGAACGCAAAAACTGGCCCTTGCAAATATGGTAGCGCAATCCCGCATTATGTAATTATATAGCGAGCAAGAAGTTCGGGTAACGGCATTGTCGCTGGGTAATGCTGTCGCCTTTTTCCGATTTGCGCGGTAAGTTTAATTAAGGCAAGGTGAAGGGAGAAGGTGTCGTTCGAGCGGCTTATCTAGCAGCAGATTAATTCGATCGGCAATCACAGCATTTCGCCGGTGTGAATATTCCAGGTGGTCCAATTAATTCGTTTCTAACCAGCACAGTTATTTATGAAGTGGCATTCGTTTCGTTTTTTATGAAAACGGGGAATAGTTTGAAGTATTGGTGCCCGGAAGCGCTGGAAGATAATCTTCACAAATTGGTATGTTCGTAGCCTCTTCTTTACAGCTTTTAGAAATAAATAATTAATTACTCTCCATTCTCGAGGTATAATACTATTTGCAATATTTTAAAAATCTGCTGGTAAGGTGTGATTATTAACTAACATCGTTAGTAATGCACAGAAAAATAAACAACAACAAAGGATTAAAAAATGACGAAAAGCTACTGAATGACTCGAGTCCCTTCTAAAGGCTCTTCTATTATTGTAGAATGTTATCTATTTGGTTCTTCTGAAAGACTTCTTGGCAGCCCTATATGGAGGGTGCTGTAGCCTATCTTCCATATACTTTTACCTCTCAAAGGCTCAATTATAGGATACGAACGTTAATTAGTTTTGGAAATTCGATCTGAAGTGTTTATTTCCATTTCAAAATAGCTGCAATTGTTTCGCTTCGAAAGTTGTGACGCCTTCTCCAACCGCATATGTATTAATTTTGAAATTGCCTTCGTAGGTAATTATGAACCTTGTCAATTTAAAAATAGTCACTCATAATAATTTCCTATTGTAGTTGAAGCACTGAAGAAAACCTATTCTGCAAATACACACCATACCGTGAAGACCTCTTCTAAGAACAGAATGTTCTCCATAGTTAACCAGCAAATAAGGATAGAGTTAGGGGTACAGAAACTAAATAATGTATATATAAGAAGAAAGGGAAAAAACGGGGATGGCAAAAACGGGTTGTATACAGTGCACCGATGTGGATCACCACCGATGTGGATGACCACCGACTTTCTGACAGCTGTGTTAAATTCCACCGAGTGGTTTTACCGATATTGTGTTATTTTAATATTTGTTTAAGTGTGGATTAACAACTCCAATTCAAAATAACTAGCGAGCGAACTACCACCAATACGAATTATTACCACATTGATTAGTACTAACTGAAGCCATGGAATACCACCGATCCGCTTTCTTTGCTATATAACAAGTTGCTCAAGCGATAGGAGTTTTTTACACTGGCTCAAAAGCTTCAGCCCGAGCATTGAAGACCGCCTAACGACAGTCTTACAAACTGCGGCAAGAGTGGGAGTCGTCAGTTAGTAGCGGGTTTGCACGATGAGCGAGAAAAATGTATGTACGAAGTAATGCATGGTACTAACATTTTATTACATATTAGTATAAACAATTTGATGGTAAAATATATTATAGCAGAGCACGACAGTAGTGGGTTTTAAATCATTTCTCAGAACACTTAAGATAGAAAATATTTATTATATGTACGTGTAACATAGTTTAAAAAACTGAATTTGATGGGAAATATAATGCAAATAAAGATGTAGTACATAATAAGGTTTCTAACGCAAAATAAAGACACAATTACACTGAAACAATTGCCTCCTACATGTAAAACAAGGATACCTAAACGCTCAGAATTTCTAAAGAAACAATTTCATAAACTCAAATGATAATACAACTGAAACTGTTTGGAGAACATTTTCACAGTAAGTATTGTTATGTTCATTTCATTTCGTTTCAATGGAAGGTCACGCCGTCACGAGATTCTGCCAAGCGGAGGGGTGGATTCGTGTTAAACGTCTGGACAAGGCACGCTCCTTGCGCTGGTCGCCAGAGAGAAGCCAGCTGTTTGCCGTATACTTGCCTAACGGACTTATATTTGAAGCTCAGCCCCGTATGGGTGTGCTAATCGCTAACTGGAACCGTGGCTGACTTGCTGCCAGTCCACCAAAACTTATTTTCTTTAGGATATAAGCGCCGTGAAGTCACGCGTTTTTGTTAGTCGATTATAATACGAGCCCAGCTCACAGCACCGCTGGTATCCGAGATTAACGTTTGATTTCTTGTAAAACGAAATGCAGTATGCGTTTTCACGAATATAAGATTCCAAGGGCTTGAAGGCAAAGGTAAGTTCAGAGCCAGATCTTCTAAGGTAGAACCTTCTCGATACACTACTGGCTAATGATTTACATCATCATGGTGGCGTCTAACGAATAATAAACAAACACCTTCTATACGTCTCTACTGATTTTACTTTTGTAAGCAAACCTGTAACAGCAGCAACAGTGAAAGTAGTAACCAGCGGCGTACATCAAGACTACGTGTGGTATCAGCAAGATGGAGCCACTCCAGCCACGGCATGAGTGTAGTAACCAGCAGCGTACATCAAGACTACGTGTGGTATCAGCAAGATACCACGCCCAGCCACGGCATGAGTTTTTTAAGATTTGTATTCTCCAATCGTATTATATTTAGATATACTAATGTTACCTTACCCAAGAAATTTCCAGATCGTAACAGCCTCTAGTTACTTGTAAAGGTATACTCTTTATTCGCACTGAAAAACACAAATCGATAAAAAGTTGCGCTCGCCGACAATAATGTGTTGGGTTATCATGAACCTAATTACAGAAATGGACTCAAAAATCTTCTTCTTCTACTTAATCATAGCTTTACTAATGAAGCATCGCGACACCATACTAATGTATGACTAATTATTGTAGTTGTTTATATCTTCGGTTGTTGTAGATTTAGGACAGTTTGATATGACCATCTCGTTGGCGAATGTCCTCCTCGTGGTGGACTACCAATCGTTCTAAATTATCGTCATTTCTTCTACCTATCTGATTGAAAACGACATAATATTTTCTTGATTCGCTGATGTATTTAATTTTTCAATATTTCTTGAAGTTTTCTGGTATCAGTCTTGGCTATTTCAGCTCTTCGTGCTGTTTTTCTCACCGGTGTTTGAAATTAATGATGCGAGTTATACTCATTCTTGTACAACTTCGTAATCGCCTAGAGTACTGTGGAGCACGTCAGGGTTATTTTTATTTGCACAGTATACCATCATTATTTTTGTTTTCCTCTTGTTGATAGGAATCCCATTTGTTAGCTCTCGCGATCTGGTTATCAATACAGACTAGACTGCTCTTCAGCGTTGGTTCCAAATATGGTGGTATCATCTGTATATGCACCTCAAATGTTATCTTTTTATCATCTACCTAGTTTTCCAAGGTTTTGTGCATTGTGTACTCATCATATACACTAAATAACTGCGTTGATAGTACACACCCTTGTTACACACACCTGCTTTAATTTCGAAAGTGGAGGATGAGTGATTGTCTAATTTTACTGTTGCTTGGTTTTGCGTATAGAATTGTGCTACTATGTAAACAAAGTGCTCGGGGGGTTCCCATAGCAGATAGAATTTCCCACAGTTTTCTCCAGTTAAATAAATCGCTCAAGATGCCAAAAGGTGATTTCTAAAAAATAGTGTACGTAACACAAACTGTCGCTTCCAAGTAGTACAACACTTTAGCTTGTCGTAATATTTACTTTTGTGTTCTTTGCGTTGTTTGCAAATATTCTATCATTCTATCTGTATTCGTATAATTATGGGTTTTCGACTAAACCAACCACTGAAATATGATACGTTCTAACAATTTAGCACAGACTCGACATGAGCCCAAAATTAGTTTAGGCAGGGGGTAGTTTTAAATCTCAATGGAGAACGTCCATATGGGAATGTTGTGAGACTCGAAACGACCAGTAGTGCGAGCTCTCCTGTGGTTTTTTGAAGTGGGACTTGTGGTAATTAATATTACGTGAAATTAATAGAATAAATGAAGCAATAAGATCTGTAATAAGTACTAATGCTTGCGTAGCTTTGCAATGGACGCTTTATGTAGTTATTGTACAGCCGACTTGGAACACTGTTTTATCGTTGGTATTGCTGCTGATTCTATACAGCTTTGTGCTTGGGTCGTTGTACATTTGTTTATTGCTGGATTGGAGCCTAGTTGAAATCGCTTTAGTGCAATATCTGCTTGAGAAAAATTATTCGGCGCGATTATCAATAACTCCCGACCTGATAAGCAATTGTCAAAAACTGTGAAAAAACAACTACTGCTGAACATATAGCGGCAAAACGCTTACAACCATGAGACAACCAAGAAAATGACGATGATGTATCATCATCTTCAACAAACCCTTGAGTAATGTGTATATATTTGTTTAACGTTCATAGTTGCATTGGCACATTATACCTACAGTTTATTTGCTTGTAGATTTAGCTAATTTTAAATTCGTTCGTACAAATATAACTTAAATACTACGGATATTTTTCAATTTTAGTCCTTAACCCTTAAGTAGTCGCGCAGGTGCACAAAGTGCTCCTTTTTGTATCAAGTGGGTAGGTCTTTTGTTGTATAGTACTGAAATCGCTTAGCCCCCACCTAACCTACTGTTGTAATGTTGACTGTATGTAGCAACCACCACTGTCAGTTTCCGTTTGTGTTTCATAAGATAAAAACGTGTTTTCTGATCATGGCGGACAAAGGTGCACATTGTGCTTCCTCGCGACCAGTTGTGTAAGTATAATAAATTATTTAGATTTAATTTTTTTGGGTGGTAGAGAGTGAATATTCTTGTAAAGTACGTATTTGTATGTGTAGCATATTTTTATTATCGTTTCTAGGGTTCCAAGGGACCCGAAAAATCTAACCGATGCTGAAATGGATATGTATTTAGAAATGGATAATGATGATTGTCGCGAAGTGAATATGGAAGTTGACACTCATTATGACAATTCTGAAGGCTCGGAAGAAGAGATTTGCGAAAGCAACCACGACTCCGAATCTGAACAAGAGCTAGGTGAAGACTCCGAATCAGGTGAAGATAGTAACGATGCAACTTTCTTTACTGGTAAGGACGAAATGAAAAAAATCTGCTGTTTCTACTAAATTTAGTAAAAGTAAGGTGCGTAATATAATAAAAATTCTACCTGGCCCTAACAATATCGCAAAAAATATACTAGATGAGGTTACAGCTTTGCATAAGAGATACTCAAAATATTGATGATATCATACTGTATACGAATATGTATATTGAAAACAATCGTGCTTCTAAATACAGCAGAGAACGAGATGCCAAAAAAACCACAAGAAGGGAATTGTTAGCAGTTCTTGGTTTACTATACCTCGCTGGTGTAAAAAAAGCAAATCATACTAATTTTCTAGAATTGTGGACTGATGATGGCACAGGTATAGAAATATTTCGTGGTTGTATGAGCTATAGGAGGTTTTTATTCCTCTTAGGTTGTATTAGGTTTGATGATAGACAAACAAGAATTGATCGGCGAAAAGTTGACAAATTAGCAGCAATACGTTCTATCCTAGATCCCTTTGTCACTAACTGCAAAAATAGTTATTCTGTAGGGGAATATGTAACCATAGACGAAAAACTGGAACCATATAGAGGACGTTGCAGCTTTATTCAATATATACCGAATAAGCCGGCAAAATACGGTCTAAAAATATTTGCTATGTGTGATTCGAAAACTTTTTATATCAGCAATCTTGAAGTATATTGCGCGAAGCAACCAGAAGGACCATATGAAAAAGCAAATACTCCTACAGATATCGTATGTCGACTATTAGAGCCAATAAAAGGAACAAACAGAAACTTAACTTCTGATAATTGGTATACCAGCTATCCCCTCGCTGAAACACTTTTGAAGAATAAAATAACGTTAGTAGGAACTTTAAAAAAAAAACAAGCGTGAAATACCGTCAGAATTTTTACCCAAGAAAAATAGGGAAAAAGGAACTTCAATATTCGGTTTCCAAAAAGATGCCACCATGGTCTCTTATGTTCCCAAAAAGAACAAAGCTGTGTTGTTACTTTCAACGATGTGCTGGGGCACTCGCGATTCAAAATTCTCACTCGCAAATAATGATGCATTTCTCTCACTTATAATACGAGTATAATCTACTATTTTATTTAATTAGTTGTTAATCACTTACAATTATATTAGTTTAGGTTTTTTGTACTTTTATAAATACTTGATGTTTAAAAAAATATGTTTATTTTGGATTTTCTTGTATTTTTTTTAATAAATTTTTTTTTTAAATATATTTAATTTGTTCTGACATTAAGTTATTGTGTTTTACTTAAATTTTTAATATTAATTTTGTTATTAAATGGATTACTTTAGCAGTTTTAAATGTGGTGCACAAAGTGCTACGCGCGACCAGTTATGTAAAATAAATTGACGCGACTACTTAAGGGTTAATAGCTCCATTCCGAACACGTGAAGCAGAAACGGTGGGATTTTCATCTCCCTGCGTAAACTTTCGCTTAATTGGTTCAAAATTGTTTCGATGTGACTCAACTGTATTTCTAAATGCTCAAATATAATGAGCACATAACAGACGTGAAGTTTATTTAATAAGATTTGATGACCTACTGAATTTCCAATTTATGATGAACTTCAATTGCCCTTTACAGTAAGCAGCTACTTTTCTTTAAATATCAGTGTATACGTGCTGCAACCATCCGCCAATAGCCGTAAATAATTCACCTCAAAGACCTTACAACTTTATTCTTTATTCCACAAACAGCTCTTTCAATGATATTGCAGTTCCAATTATAGTACAGTCCGTTCTCCAAATACTTGGCAGATGAGAATAATATTTACGTGCACCACACTTTAACCAACGTTGGGAAACATTACAGTAACAACAAAAACCAATTTCCCTCCAATTAAACTATCTCAGTCCACTAGTTCCGCGTATAAATAACTTTTCCCTTTGAAGCCAACTTATCGGCAGAGCCTAATGGACGTTACATCATCAGCTGTAAAACTATGAAGCTAACCGACTTTCGGAAGGTCAATGTCACGGCGAGCAGCAGCCGCGTCGCCCACTTTTACTTGAATGTTAATATCCTATTATTTTTAATTAAATAATAAATCGGCCGAAAGAGGTTAACGCAGCAAAACGTGGACGCTCATTAACTAAAACGGCTTAGAAGCGAGTTGGCCGACATTGCCATGGGAAGCAACAGGTTTCCGGCTCTGATTTACCGCGCGCTTTAGTGTCATTTTTATGCCCGAAATGTTCAAATCGCTGATAATTACGCCAAAGAACAAGATAGCTGTCATATTATGCAATCGAATAAATATTTTCGGCGAGGCCAGGCGCTGGCTCCTGCGGAGTTTTCTCTCCAGCGCTAGTTTTGAAAAGTTTAAATTCGTAGTCGGTTCTAAGCAGACCGCTGCAAAATCTTAAATTTGTGTCCACCGATATCCTGAATAGATTTTCTTAAAATAGAATACGGGAACTGTCGAATTCTTATTCAGTTTCTTGGTATTTTCGTTTATTAAGTCTGGAGAAAAATGCAGGTAATGGATTCATCACCATATGAATACACAGCCATATGGTTAGAACCAGAATATGAACAAAAAGAACAAAAAACGAGAAAAAAGACGAAAAATAATGAACACTATTGTTGCAACATGAGCAACTGAAGAGAGTAGATCACAAACCCTGGATAACCTTTACAGCTATGTCTGCAGTCCTTACCCTCGGCAATATTCTAATAAGACGTTGACCATACGACCATAGCAATGCCTAGATAATGCCGAAACAATTGAAGCTTTTTATGGTCACCCCAAAATTTGTAGAATATGAGCACATTAAAGTTGCTTCATACTTCATTACAAAATTGTTTATACTGTAATAAAATATCAATATTGTTTTAACTCGTACATGGAATTGAATTCTTTGAAAATGATAAGTTCTCCGATCTTATTTATTTAGTGTATGACGTATTTTGGTCAGCAGACCCGGCTCTGTGATTCGAGAAGAATTTAAGTATCCTCGAAAGTGATCTTGCTCAAATTCTGCGATTGCCGCATAGTACAGTTCACAGATAAAATGTCCTATGCTGGCGATAATGCCATGCTTACTAGCAAGTTCTAGTAACGCATATCGCTTAGGCACGTTCTTATGTGGCAATGCAAGCGGATCGGAGGTTTTCCCTTCGGTGGTGTTTCAGTTCGGTAGCAAATTATACAAATTCCCTTCAGTCGTTAGTAAATCCATGTGGTTGTAATTCGTACCGGTGGTACTCCACACATTTACAAATATTAAATTAACACAAAACCGGAAGCAAAATAACCCTGTGGCATTTCATGCGATGACATTTAACACAGCGATCGGAGGAAATCCAAGTCGGTGGTACAATATACAACCCTACGAAGATAATCAGAATGGAAATGCTAATCGACCAATGTATGAGAATCGAGCTCTATTTATCACCTGTTCTATTTAAAATTCGTAGAATAACTTTATCAGAGACTGTTTCTTATTGAACTGCGTTTTGGCTTACGATACAATATTTATTTTGTTAATAATTATTGTTAATTCTCTACTGAACGTGCTTAGCCCAATTTGTTCGGTATTTCTTGAACCTTTGCCACGGCTTTTAGAAACGTTTCTTTTTAGCTGATTTCCTTGAACGAGCAATTTTTAAAACTGTATAAGGTAGATTGAGATAAGAAGTGCTATATTTACAAAAAATAAGAAGAGAAAGATCAACTGTACTGTATGTAAGAACTAGTTAGATGCTTTTGGATGTCGCTATCGATATAAATAACACTACCTCTGAGGATTGGTAAAGGCTCGTTTACAGTTCCCTATGATACATATGCCGCCAAGGATTTTTAGCAGCGCTCTTTTGTCGTTTTATGACAAGCCAAATAGACGACGCTATATGGACCGTTATTAGGCTAGTCCGTTTGAGTTGAGGGGACTCCCCGGTAATAAAAGACAGAAGCGAGTACGTTGCTGGAATGTTCCAAATAAGAAGTGTGTCCATTTCGGGAAGCCACGAACAAAACGCATTGAAGTTCCAGACTCCAATGAGTACAGTTGGTGTTATAAAGGCTTGGCGTTGAACTATTATTTGCCGCTAGAGTGCTGGAAAGCTATCGGTTACCACCGGATAATTTTTTTTTTATGTTCCAAGTGCCATAAGTACGCGTGTATAACGCGTCTTTGTTAATACTACGTGAAAATTAATAATACGAGACCCCGGGACCCGATGAAGATGACAATAGAGCCTTTCAGAGTTAATTTCTTGTGGAAAATTTAATCTCGATAGTGCAAAATTGAGAGTCGGGTAATATTGTGCAACCTGGGATGTAACGACGCAGGATGTACCGTACTGCGTTGGTGACATAATCCCTTGCATGAGCCGTGAAGGAATGTAATGTGGCGCCTGTGGCGCATCCTGTTGTTATTCCGCAAGCTGCCTTGAAGCCAGTCCGTTATTAGGCAAGTAATTCCAAGCTTTTGTCAACTTTAACAAGTGAAAAACCAGTGGCGTATTTCCAGTTTAAAAATTGTTGATGTCTTTTGTTGCTTTTCTGTGTCATCTACATATATGTATCATATTGTGTTTGTATAAGGACAAATTTTAGATTGTTGCTTGTCGAGGTGAAATTCGAAGTTCGTTCTTAAATTACCAGGGTATCCCTAACTTGTTAATAGTACTCGTTAATGATTTTGTATAATCAGCTTCGCCGCCCTTGAAATGCAATTGGAACCATCGAAATATTAAGACAATAAAAGGGGTCCTATTTACATTTGTTTTCTGGAAGGTGAAGTGAGCGTGAGCTAAGCCGAAATAAATTAACGAAGCGAAACGAATCCTGGTAAGCAATTTATGGATTCTAAGCCGGACTGAGAGATTAAGAGCGTAGTCTAAAGATATAAGAAAAGTAAAACCATCCAGTGTAGAGTGAATTAGCTTCAAGGAGTTTCTTTGCTAAAGTTAAGTCAGTATTGCCATATTAGAGCTATCTGTCAACGACTGCAGCTGTAGCAGATTCCAACCGTTGGCTTGACATCTGCGCAGTGGCGCCCAAATTAAAAACAAAACTACCTGTTTTTGGTAAAACATTTAGTACAGCCGTACTGTCGAGATTAAGTGGACCCCACCCAACGCTGAGCTAGGTGTGTGCCGACCGAAGGTTGACGTAACTGACCTCTCAATACAGTTTTATCACATAACAAACTAATACTGTTTTAACATTCTCTTTCCTTCACAGATTATCAAGCGATGGTTACTGAATAAGGGAATAGGAAGTCATTATATATAAAACGTATAAAAACACTATAAATGAGTGCAAATATATACAGTAAGTGAGATATAAGTATTTGGGATGCGGTACTTCTGCTAAATTTCATCAAGGTATAAAACACAAACTGTAAAATGTCAGGTCAAATTTTACAGCTGTAGGTTTATTTCTAACTTTAATTATTTTCAAAATTCACGTAATAGCTATAATCAGTAAGCAGGCTTGGCCAGTTAACATATGCTTTAATAGTTATTTTGACATCGCACTGTCAACCCTCTAGAACATTATCGAATCATTGGAATTAGCAAATCAAAGCAGGTGACGATTCTTAGGCGGTCCGAAAGCCGGCCCTGCAAACCGCGCTAAGCATGTCGAAGTCGCGTTAAAAACAACCGTTTTTTACCGGCCGAACAGCTAATTTGCATTATCCCCGACAAAGATAAATTACTAGTTACATTTGCATTTGTTTGTAAACCAGCAGTTTCCAGTGAAATATCTACCTCGAGTCGGTGTTATCCCGCACCGCGCACTCTGAACTCGGAGCCGTTAGAAATAAGCTGCGATTTGCATTAAAGGACGGCAATATTACCTGTTGTATGCAAAATCATGGTCGATTAGGTAACCCATCTTCGATGGTCGATTTCGTTAGCCGCGCGCGAAGACCGGCCCCGCCAAACACCTCGGATACTCAAAATTTCGGAACTAACTGAGAGGTAACCTACATAAATACGCGACTAAGAATAATCCGACCTGGGCGTCCCGGTCGTTTGACAAATTGAAGAATTAAGATCGGCCGTAATTAAAAACAGGATTTTTGGTTTAGGGCTAGAATTATTTGCGCGCGAGGACGAGGCCTCATCGAGTTTCCAGCCCGGACAGCAATTGCAGCTTCATTATGAATCATGCCGAAGTTAGCAACAAAATCAGAAATAACGCCTGGGTGGGCGTCGTGTCATTAGATCATTACCAGCCCTTGGAGTGCGTCCAAATAATACAATTGCAAAATTGCATACTCGCCAGATGTTTTAGAAGATGACAATTGCTCCAGCAATAAAGAAATTATGTGACACGCGTTATTTTAAGTGACATTGAGAATCCTTGCGTTTTCTTCCGGCGGCCTATAAGTATTTCGGCCGTTTCCAAGGACGACAAACATGTCAGCTGGCTTTAGAAAAGTTCGTATTTCAAATTTAGTCAAAAATTAATCCAGTTAAACCCGCATGGTCAGTTTCGAGAAATATTTTGTATTCAAGAGGACTCCTAATTCAATAAATTAATACCTTAAAAACTTAAGTTAGTGCCGAATATGCAATGTTACATGTTTAGAACAATATTATTCGTGGAGAGCCTTATTTTACATCGTGTTTGAGAATTATTGCGTAGGTTGGGTTGCCTACACTTTACTCAAATTTTCAGAATGTTGAGCATTCTTGAGCACATTTGGTAATTACCATTTGCAATTGGTATATTCCTTTTGAAAATTTCCAGTTTATAGGAGAAGCTATTCCCTGTTCCCTTTTTGAAGACCTATTCTTCAAATTGCTTGATTTCTGACTGTGGCATGGCGTATTTTTTAAGGTTCTTTTCGCACACCCTTTAAGAGGGGATTTTATCCGCTAAAATCGTCCATAATCGAATCCAACATTTGTAATTTGCTGTAATCTAACTGGTTAAATCAAGATCTCACGGTATTTAAGGAGCAATTAAACTTTTGAGTCGCCCGATGTCCCAAGCACAATCCATTTCGTCTTCCTTGCACGTTGCTTGACGTGTTAGTAGATTTATTTCAAGCTCAAGCTCAAATTACTTTAAGCCACCTTCAGGCGATTCTTCAAGTTACTGTCAGTTAGGTTTTAATTAAACCTTTCATCGTGAACCTACTGAATTACTAGTGGAGCTGTTCTTAACACCTTTTGCCTGTCGGAGTGCCCCTTAACCCTCTAGGGAAAAACCTCTGCCACTGCATTGTACCTAATTTATTCTGCAGGGCTTGCAGCCCCCTTGGCTGGTTCCTATGAGAGAAGATCCTTCAACCACCATGGTTCTCATTTGGTACATGTTAAGAGATACATTTACTGCACCTCGTGCCTACGTGTAATCTTAGCAAGCCGAATGCACGTTCCAACCACTTGTTTGCAAAATTTGTTTCAGTTAATTGGGTTACTTTGGTAATAATTGTTGTCTTTGGCAGCATTCTATTAATTCATTTACTATATAAAATAGTTAAGAGATTTATGATTTTACGTATCAGTCAATTATCTTGTGCTAACAGATTTATGATTTTACGTATCATTCAATTATCTTGTGCTCGTAACTACGAGGCTCATTTTTGTCCCGAATTATGCGCAGATGCCTTTCCGCGTAATCTGCGGGAATTTTATGCAGTGATTAATAGTTTTGAATATGAGCTTATGCTCCACCTAATTTTAGGTATTAATGCTTAATCGTTTCCGCACGGTTCTAAATAATTCAATCTTGTATGTGTAGCATAAAGCTTCTTATGCCATTGGAATATGGACTCGTCTATAATTATTTTCTTTGGATACTTGGTCGACTCAACATTTGGTGTTGTGTGCATTTTGAGTAGTAAGTGTTTAAATCGTGTATTTATTATTCATATTCTTATATGGGTATTTCGCCACTCTGCAAATTAAAATACTAAATAACGAAAATATTAACAACGAACGTTTCGAGGGACAATCTGCCTTCGTTATCAACGAATAACAATTAAAACTAACAAGAACTTATCTTTTTTTCACTGGAAGGAAAAACGACCAACCTCCAATGAATTTTCTGACATTGACGTTTGTTGGTATCTGAACCTACTTGATCTCATCTTTAAGAATCGATAGCCAACTATTGTCTAAAAATATTGAGAAAGACGACACGCATTTTTCTTCGTTAAGTAAAATGTTTGCCGTTTCCTTAATTTTTCGCCTAGTTGACATCGATTCTTTAGACAAGATCTTTGTGTTGTCCCATTGTATTTTATGGTTTTCATCCCAAGCATGTTCTGCCAGCTTAGACTTATTGAATTGATACGTTTTCAACATATTTTTATGTTCTTTAACTCTTACTGCTAAAGGCCTGGATGTTTCACCGATATAATATTTCCCGCATTCACAGGGAATACTATATATACAATTCCATGAATGTTGTTCTTCGTTGAACGGCTTAGTTTTTGTAAGAACTGACCGCAAAGTATTCATTGTTTTGAATACCGTCCTAACATTGAATCTATTTCCAATTCGTCTAATTTTGTCAGTTATTCCTGGAATATATGGTATAGTAAGAGTATTATATTTTTGAGTGTCATTCCTTTGTATGTGTGTGGCATTGCTTCGTGTATTGAAAATGTTCCGAACAAGAGTCTCTGGATAGCCATTATCTTGTAAAACATTAATAATAAATTCTTTCTCTTTTTTGAAAATTGTATCATTAGAGCAAACAACTTTGGTTCTGTCGTAAAGACTTTTTACAACGCCTGTCTTTATGTTTTTGTGATGGTTAGAATTAAAATGTAAGTACCTATTAGTATTGGTTTTCTTACGGTATACTGAAGTTTCAAAAGTATTTATTGTGCGTGTGATTAGTGTATCAAGAAAGGGTAACTGATTGTTTTGCTCTGTTTCTAATGTGAATTTGATGGAGTTTTCTTTACTGTTAATATGTTCAAGAAATTTGTCCACCTCATCCATATCATGAGGCCAAATTGCAAAAACATCATCGACATATCTCCACCAAACTACTGGTTTGTTGGTGTACGTGTAGACATTTTGTTGTTCAAAGTCTTCCATAAAAATGTTACTAACAATGGGAGATAAAGGTGAACCCATTGCCATCCCGAAATCTTGTTGGTAAAATTCATTGTTTAGTTGAAAGTATGTGGTTTTAATGCATAGTGTTAAAAGTTCCATAATGGTACCAACGTTTAATGTTGTTCGTGAATTCACGCCACAAAGAAGTTTCAGAGATTATCGTGTATTTATTATTTTTCAATTTTTGTTTAAACCTTGAGGAGGAGCATGGGTTAAACCATATGTGCCACACATGCTCCTCCTCAAGGTTTAAACTCCGATTTACTTAATTATGCTTTTACCTAACTTTTAACTACTGTTTTAACATGAAAGTTCTCGCCTTTTTAACGGTTCGATTTTACTAATTTGTAATATTAATTGTAGTGAGCCTAATGATGACTTTTTAGTCGAAACATGTCGCTGCTGTATTAACCTAGCTTTGCTTTCATTAAATGTGATACATGGGGAAGGTTTGATGTTTTTAATATCTCTCCTGTGATATACAACCCCATTTCGAAGTACCTAAAGGATACTTTTGTTGAAAAAATCAAATAGTATTTTATAAAATGTTCCAGAAATGTGCTAGTTTAATTTTTGTAAATTGTATAAAATAGCATTGGTTTTTATAATACATAATTTGTAAAAACTGTATTAAAAATAGTGATAACCTGGATTTGAACAAAATGTAATCAGAGTATGCTTGGAAACAATAAAAAACAATGTAGTATCGAAGACAAACAATTGAGGAGAGGAAGCCAAGCTGAAAGGTGTTGTTATTTTGGCTTCCCCAATAAATAATTGTAAAATTGTGAATAAATACCTTTTCCCAATTAAGTGAGTTTAAAAATTGATTAAATGTCCTGTGGGTGTGCTGTAGTGGAGTGCTTTCATTAATAGCACCTCTGCAGTAGGTTGAAAAGTGTTTTAACGGTGCATCGAGTGTGAGCTTGTATTCCGGTGGTTGTTTTTGGACATCCGACAGAACTTCACTTAAAAGATAGAATTTGGAGCATTTCGTAATGTCGTCGGTTTTTTAGCACTTTCGGCAGAAGCGTTCTTTGACTGTGTTTTGTTTGGTAACATATATTTACTTACGGCATTTGTTATCACATAGGCAACGCTTTAATTATGTAATCACAGATAATTGTCGTATAATAGTGGATTTGTTTTTGCGATTTAACTCAATATTTCCTTTAGTTAAATAATATACCGTATGGTAGCTATCCTGTTACTTAAATACCATTACAAAAAGTGTTTACTTTTAAATTATATACAATAATACGACGTTAATTGATTTGATAGCAAATGTATTTCTTATAATGATACAAATGCAAATAATACTTGCTAGGATGTAGAGACCCAACCCATATGAGATAGGAGTAATTTGTAAGAGCCCATTTGAGATTATTAAACTAATTTATTTAAATTATAATATCCACAACAATTATTATACCATAACAGTATATATTTTTAAATAATGAAGTGCACATCTATGGTATAGATTCTGCGACTGTTTCACTATTTAAGTATTCAATAAGCGAACTAACTAAATTTAGGGCATGTAGTAACTTCTCGACACCCTTAGATACGAATACTATCAATGAGAACAACTAACTGAACTTTTGGCATTCTCAAGCAATCACTCACAAAGCAATCTACCATTCCGATTTCTAGGTTAGAGAAATTATCAGGCTAGTTCTCAATAACTAATGAAGCAATTCTCCTTTAAGTTAAATACTCGGTTATGAGACCAGCGTTTAGTGCCGCATATTTAATGTTGTAATAATGAGCAAATGGAGGTCCTTATCGATTTTTGCCTTAGTGAGACGAATGCAATGGCACAAATTAAACAAAGCTAATTAGAAGGTCGTTTTGCCTGATGATTACTTTAAAATGAGTTGATATATACAAAGTGGGAGAATTATTAAGTTACTCGTTCATGAAACATTGCGTGCCTGCAAGACGACCAATACGTTATTTTGCATAAAAACACATATTCTAGCCAAAGCACAGGTAAGTATCTAAGTATTTTCGCCAATTCTATGAAAAAGGCTCAATTTTAGAATTTTGTTATATATTGTATAGGTTGCTAATTTTATCTTGTAATAACTCGGGAGGTAACCCATTTAACAAGCTGATTTTCACAGATAACTCAATTTTATAAATTCGAAAAATGGGTGGTTTTGCTCTGGATGGCTGGACCTTGTTCATAACAAACATTTATCTGCCAAAATTATGAGCGTGTTAAATGGGTTGCCTACCTAGTTATTACACGATAAAATGGACCATTTCTCGCATCCTAATCGCCATATTTTTCTATCATGCCACTCAACTTTTTCCAACTGTTTTTTTCATTACCTTTCTTATTTCATCCATCCATCCATCTACTTCGTGACGTTCTCTTGGTATCCACTGGCCTGACATAAGAGGAAGGGAGAAGAAAAAACAAAGAGTAAAATTACTTCCACAATATTTTATAACTATTTTTCAATTTATTTACTCTTCTTTTTCATGTATTCCTTCAATTTTCCAACTCTCATTTGACTGTTATTTTTATGTATGTTTTTTCTATACTAGCGCAGTGGGGCGGTTGTAAGGTCGAACCTGAAGCAGATAATTGAAAAGGAGTGTACTAGCATCGAAGAACAAACTGATTTTCGAGAGGGAGGTGGAGCATGAATAATACATATAACTAATTGAAAAGCAACAAGAAAGGACCTTTGAAACGCATATGGTATTCATGGATCTGAAGAGCATATGACAGTGTAGTGTGTACCCTTGTGCAAACGTGCATACCCCATAAAGTGGAATGGAGCCCATATACGTAAGAGCTGTGCGTAATATCAACGTATCAGAATATACCAGGGTGAGTAAGTTGGAAATACAGTCTTACAATGATTTAAAATTGACAAACGCCTAAACTAAAACAAGACTGTTGTTTGTCCCCAACCCTGTTTACCTAAGATATGTTATGTATGTACTGGAATGGAGGAAAAATATAAAGGAATGGCGACGGAAGTAAATAACAAATCGATGTACAAGTATATATTTCTGTTCGCGGACGACTAGGTAGTAGTGGCCAATGTGCCAATGATGAAGACAATTTCGCCCACATCACAAGAAATTGATAAGACGAATATAGCAACCGAAGGTTCGGCAGCAAACGAAAATATTTACAAATATAGTAGAACCAGTAGCAACCCACCGATCAAGGCCTGAAGGCTGAAGGTACGCGAGTACTGGCCTGTTTTAGTGCGTTGATCAATTTTGTGTGTGCAGCGTTCGTATGACGCCTTCGAGCAACGCGGGAAAGCTCATGCAGTCGCAGCGTGCCCAGTCCAAAGGCGCACGTCTGCCTGCGGTTCACAGCGTAAAATCGTCAACAAGCGAGCTAAATAAATGCGACAAAGCCGCACAGTACATAGAATTTGCTGCATATAGTGTTTGTGTACCACAAGACAGTATTTAGGCTTCAACAAGTGTCATTTTAATCGCATATAGAGCACGAGCAATTCTGAAGCCGTCGAGGAGTTTCGAAATCTCCGATTGTTCCGTGACACCATCCGCTAGAGCGGTGACATAGCCAGAAGCTAGGTACTTTCCCGCCGCATTTGTGGGAAAGCTGCACGGCAGTTCTCTGCCACGAGATTCAGCGGTTTGAGTGAAGTGTTCGCTTCAGTCTGCAGGAAGATTTCGCGACCGTAAAGGAATACAATTAATAAACAAATAAATACGTACGCGAAATAGTTTGCACGTGGAGTTCACAAAAAATGTAGCAACAAGTACATTTCACGCGAAGCGGGGTTTCTATGCATCGAATCGCGACAGCGGATTTCGATGCAGTTTAATATTTGCGACAGTTATTTTAGCCTTGTTTTAATGTTATTTAAATGTAATCGTCAACTACTTCATTTGTAAATTCCTGTAGCTACGAGCTATTGCGCGTTATTCATTCGTATTTTAAACTGATGTGTTTAGAAATTGCCATTTATGTCAAGGTTTAATCCATTTTTTGATTGTTTTATGTATGTATTAAGAGACAATACATACTTGTTTTACATTGATTGTGAGCAGATTGGCTTTTATTTGCGTATAAGTTTGAAGTATATACTTACATTACTTACAATACTACAAGCCACGTTGGGTCAACTTCCCTGTGTCTCTGTTTGCAGCCACCGGCGTTTATGTCTGAACCAATTCACTCACAGCATTAACGGCAAGTGGGAACAATTACATTTAGCGAGTTGCGGTAATAAGTCTGTTAAGGAAGATCTTTGACCATCGCCAGACTTGATCCATCGGGTTCCAAGGACACAAATCTCAATTTGACCCGCGTCTGGATCTCAATTGATTCGCGAAGTCCATTATCATCGCACGCACAAGGCACAACCACTTGCGGGTGTCTCGCAAATTGTTTGGGGTTACCAATTTACCGTAACCCGGCGTCCGGCGATGGCCCGAAATTGCCAATTGGCCTCTTGTTTTGGCGGTCATTAGTCAACATGATTGAGCATAAAAAATAACCGTTGATTTGTCTTTTGTGCAGGATATTGTACTCAATCAAGCGTTATTAATGAACGGCTTCGGATGCGACCTTCATCTTGATAACACGCGTCGCTAAATGACATACATTTGTCCTGCTATCTGAAATCTCGACCTGCGGTGATACGAAAACGTCTAATTCGAAATGTGTGTTCGCACCGCGTTTGTTGCTGTTCGGGCGATTATGCAATCGCGCCGGTGCTAAAAATACACCTCTCGTCCTTCTCGAGCTGCGAATAATTGTTATTCATATAGTTTCACAGATGTTTGCACATTTCGGAAAAGACTTCGGAACGCTCCGAAGCCAATTGTTTTGTTAAATTTAGAAATGTTGAGCAATTAAAGGAAGAATTTCGATCACTACGTATGTATATATGTTAGCGTCCACATACAAAAATTCTAGTATTAAAGAAATTATAAAGGGTGTGATGTTTGCACATTTGGGAAAAACTTCCGAAATGCACCGATGCCAACTGTTTTGTTAAAATTCCAAATACTGACCTAAATAAAGAATTTATAACATATCGAAGTGTCAGTTACTACATACATTGCTGGTAGCATTAAAAAGATTATAAAGAGATGATCTTCTGATGTTTTCACATTTGAGAAAAGAATCGGGCACGCTCCGCAATTATTTTGTTAAGCAATTAAATGAAGAATTTAGAACAGTACTTCCTTGCAGATTCGTTAGCGCCCACATACCAGGATGTTAGTATTAACGAAATTATACAGGGTGAAGTATTGTATTTCAATAAAAAGTACTAACCAATTAATGAATGTTGGTGAGACTATCATTATTAATTTTTAATAATTATGTATAAGTAATAAATCCATGAAGCTTAACGGCATACCAATAACAATATCTATTAATGTAGCAGATTTTAGTGCATTAATCCCATAAAATGAATTCCTAGAATTGCCCACTGGCACATTCCAACTTGAAAATATTAAAAGCAGAAGGGGAAGAGCACCACATTTTATGACATCGAACAGATAACTAGTTTCATAATATATTTTCATCAACGTAGGACAACGATTAGAACTAAAAAAAACTAGAACCGCCTTCCTGTGTTCAAATTTCTTGAATTCAGTTTTAATCAATTGATTTTTTTGCTTTCTTAAGCGTACTCAACACAGTCGCATCCCCCCTTGCAGAGAGCATTTGCGCATTCACTCGCTTGAAAGTACTAAATCAGTACTATTCTGTTGTTAAAGCTACAATAAATTTGTATCTATAACTGGAGCAGCCTCATCCACAAGCCGATCTATAAACTACTAAATTTTACAGATTTAAACATCATAATATGTGTGAACTATGTTGCAGAAGAAGAATTTAAAGAGAAGCATTAAGAAACCTGGCGAAGACAATTATAAAAAAACAGACCAACAAGTATTGAACAGAATGGCATAAATAGAAGAGCCTTTACATATCCCTATAACACAATAAAACGCTCCAATCCGAGAAAAAGGACAACCAATAGAAAAAGACTCCCCCCTTCCCCGCTCCACCCCCCATAAGGGTTTAATCTGTTACTCCCATGGTTTAACACAAATCGAAACGAAAAAGAACTCAGAAATACAAATATGTATACCTAAACAGACTATTTAATCAGTGCCGAAACCACTGGCACTAAAAACTTGAAATTTGGGTGGAAGGTTCAATTTGTTATGTAAGGTAGTGCTAAGAAGGGATTTTTTGGAATTCGACCCCTAAGGGGGTAAAAAGGGGTACAATCTGTTTTCACGAATTCTTCAATATCTCTTACACCCGATAAGATATCAATTTGGTGTTTGCTTGCAAAGATTATCAATGCAAATACCTAGAAACGTATTTTAGGATTTTGCCCTAATCAACCCCTAAAGGTGCAAATTTGGATTGGGGGTGAATTAAAGAACCCTTCGTATCTCCTATGTTTATTGAGTTAGAACATTCTGTTTTGGCATATAAATGAATTTTTAAAATATTTAGAAAGCGGTTTAAGGGAATTTGAAAATTTTAACGCTAAGTGGGTGAAAAAGGGTAAACTGTGTTTTCACGAATTCCTGAATATCTCTTACACCCGATAAGATAGCGACTTGGTGTTTCCTTGCATAGGTGTCCAATACAAGTGTCTAAAAACGCATTTCAGGATTTTGCCATAATCAACCCCTAAAAGTGCAAATATGGGTTCGGGGTGAATTAAAGAACCCTTCATATCTCCTATGTTTATTGAGCTAGAGCATTCTTTTTTGGCATATAAAGGTATTCTTAAAACATTTAGAAAGTGGTTTAAGGGATTTTAAAATGTTACCCCTAAGGGGTGAAAAGCGGTGAACTGTGTTTTCACGAATTCCTCAATATCTCTTAACCCCATAAGATATCGACTTGGTTTTTTGCATGCATAGGTATCCAATACAAATGTCTAAAAACACGTTTCAGGATTTTCTCAAATCAACCCCTAAAGGTACAAATCTCGATTCGGGGTGAATTAAAGAACCCGTTGTATCTCCTATGTTTATTGAGTTACAACATTGTGTTTTTTGCATACAGATGTATTCTTAAAATATTTAGAAAGGGGTTTAAGGGATTTTAATGTTACCCCTAAAGCGGTAAAAAGGAAAAACTGCAAAGGCGTAAGGTGTTAAGTTTATCTTGCTGTAATTTATGAATACAACATTTAGTTTGTACATATATTTTTTCGTACACTAGCATTGAAAGAGCTACTTTGCCGTACAATTTATTAATCAGAAAGTTGCAGTTTGCGGTATTCGTACGGCAAAGTAGTATTTTGCGGTATTCGTACGGCAAAGTAGCACTTTGCCGTACGTTTCCTTAGTTACAACACATATAAAACGTTACGTACATAATAATATTACTCTACTTATTTGCTATATTTGCTATATACGCTAAATTTAGTATTCCGTTTTGTATGCTAGTGTACGAAAAAATATTGTACGAAACTCGTATGAAAGTGGCTTTTCCATACTCGTCTCGAAATTCCGGACTCGGCCTAACGGCCTCTTCCGGAAACATCTGTCATACTGAAAAGCTCCACTTTCTATACTTGTTACGTAAATTGCTATTTTAATTTTATCTCAATGTTATACTAAAACTATAGTTTTATCAATATATACAAGAACGACAATTACGTACACATTTCCAGGGGGTACGTGAAGCATAACAAAGAGTTGTGGAGGAATTTTTTCGGAAGAATTTTGTTTCTTTTTTGCGGCGTTTGTTAGTTTTGCGTATTGAGTGAGGGGGTGGAGCGCCCTAGAATTCATTTGAAATTTAGAAGAAAAAACATTTGTTGCCCGTACGAAGAACGGGCATCTTGCTAGTGGTAGTATAAAAGAAGATGATGTTCGGAGAGCAGTATATACGATTAACCAACATTAACAAAATTCAATTATACATTTCTAACCAATACAAATAAGAAATAACAATGTCTAACGGGTTTTTTCTGTTTCCCGATATTTCTCAGAAGACCTTTAAAAATTAAAATTTTTGGTAGGTTCCCAAGCTCATTTCTTTCAAATATAGCAATGCTTCACCGTGGAATTAGGTCGCCTTAAGCGCCTGTGTGTGGGGCATGTTGTCTATTTTCATATTGAGTACAGAGTACGAATATTCTGGTGCTTTCTCTTGACGTGGGGCGGGGGCTTCAACAATAATATCACCCCTACCAAGTCGTTATCATCCCTCGTCCTGGTGGTCCATTTTGCAGTTGGTTATTCTCGCCCCCTTGCTGTTATGTACCGAATATTAACCAGCAATCTTTGATGACGACTAAGAACTACACGTATGCGATAAAATAATTTTTCCGCGTAGTTTAACGTGGGGAAATTAATTTGTACGCCTCTATCTTCTACAAGTCTTATGGTGGTCACAGAGCTCAAGTCAATGAAGACACCCGTAAGGCTTTCGTTTTGTTTCAAAGGATTAAGAGCATCATCTTCTACGTCGTTTGCCCGTTTCAGGCATCGTGGCAGCTATTCTTCTGTATTTAAATTATTTGCAAATTGCCTCCATTATTCGCGATCCGTGGCTAGATGAGTAGATTCCTATATACTGTTTGAGGCTTTCGCGGTTACTCGAATTATTCTCCTTAGCATAGAATTTCGGCTTAGACCGCGTAGTATTTGTATATGAACACCCAGCATTTTCTGGCTTAATGTGCCTTGCACCTTGTGAAGTCGAGCAAAAACCCGCGCGATGGCCATGCTCTTTGGTGGCTCGTGTTGTTTGAGTATCTTGAGAACGAGGATACTTAGGCAGATTTGGCCGTTTTGCTGTTTGAGCATCCATATTCACTAACGTTTCGCAAGACCTTGCAGCTTGCATCATCAGAGTGAAAGCCGCGCGGGTTTTTGCTCGACTTCACAAGGTGCAAGGCACATTAAGCCAGAAAATGCTGGGTGTTCATATACAAATACTACGCGGTCTAAGCCGAAATTCTATGCTAAGGAGAATAGATTCCTATATTTTGCGGCCAGTAATTTTCGTTATCTGATGGACGTATCAGGTGGCCGAACGTCCTCTTGGGTTTCTCTCTTTCATTTTACTCTGCTATAAAATTGTGTTTCTCTTGCAGTAGCTAAGATAAAAGAGTGAATCAAAAAACAAAATGTTATAAAAAGATAAGGCTAGAGTTTGCTTTGAATTATAACTTCATATTGTAACTGTTGAACCCCACAGGGTGTTATAAGTTTTATTAAAAAAACACGTTATAATTGTTACACCCAGTATTTATAAAAAAATAAGTTTCTATGCGAATAGAGTAGTACACTCACTTTCTGAAAGAGACGACGTGTCATTAAAAAAAAAAATCGGATAAGTGGTTTCGACAATAATTAACTCTAAACTTTTGGCTACTTTTTTTTGATGCGTTAATTTATTGGAGAAGTGCATTTGATTGTTAACATAGTAGGGTTTCATTTCAGTTAGCGCTCATGGTGTCCAGTTAAAACTTGTTTTTTTATAAACCTGTAGTTTTAATTAACTATAAATGCTCCCCGTTCTCGCGAGGCCTCTGCGATAAGCGAGCGTAACGAGATTTACATTAGATAGTAGCCCTCTATAAGCGCTTAATGAGGCTGCAAATCGGTTAGTGTACTTTCAAAGCTTAGGTAGTCAATACTTTTAGTTGAGAGCATCATTTGTATGTATAATTTGTTGTGACAACGCACATTTATATAATGTAATAGTTCAACTTCTGAATTCTGAATCCCCAGTATAGCTTTCTGTACAGCGTATAAACGGAAATGTCGTATATAGGAAAAATATAACGCTAAAAATGATGAAGGATCGACTACATCTGTGGTCATGTAACACAGCAATGTTGTTTGGTGTACCCTGCCAACGGTTAATTAATTTTGTTACATAAAATAAATTTGAAAGCCGTACTCGGTGCTCAGTCGTTAAGCAATCTGGTTATCGAAGGGTCCCCAGTTCGATGCCCGGTACCGGTGTGGATATTAAATATTAAAAAAAAATGCACATGAAAACCTCTACAGAATTCCCATCATTCGGAAGTGATATAAAACCGTGGACCCCATGTTACTACGATGTGTAGCATGTAAAAGATCCCTTGTTAGGGCTGGAACTCCTTAGTTTCGGTACAATTCTAAGTAGAACTTTTGACCATATGACCACAGTAGTCGATGTCTAAGGTACCTGGTACTCTGCATGCCTAGACATTATTCATGACTAATTTGAAAAAAGCAAAACTTTCGGTAATTCATGTTATGAAACATTTGCTCAGAACTAATCATATTTTAAAGATAAATTCGCTAAACTTTAAAATAAACAAAGTATACTTGTACTGTCATGTTAACAAAACACTCATAATGTTTTTTTTTTGAGAAAAGTGTTTTGTGCCATTAAATTAAAATGTTATTCCATAGGCGAGTATGCATTTTTAGAGTAATATTGTTTTGAATTTTAACTCAGTTTTGAGGGTGTTTTCGAAAAAATGATAATTCGAGAAGTTGTTCAGTTTAGCGAGTTCTATTACCGGTTAAAATATTTGCACTCATTTCCATAACACACTGTATAATTATTGACTTGAAATTAATCTGCTCTATTAACTCCCAAGTTATTTACATTTAGGATTTTAACTTGATTTGTATGTCATCGACAACTTTATTTTTTTATTTAATCCATTTGTATATTCTGAATATTATGGATTAGAGCCTTGCGACTTACTGCTGGTATTCTTTCTTTATGGGATCTATCAATCCCTTCCCGTTTTTTAGATTAGGGTTACGTGAGAACTGAGAAAGAATCCCTCAACAGTAAGTTTTAATGTTAATCTGAATGCATCGTTGTTGCTAGATGGCAAATTGCGCCCATTTTGTTTTGTTTAGTAGTTATTAGAACCATTTATCTAATAATAATAATAACCTTTCTTGAGCACCTTTGTAGCAACGGTAGCCGCCGAGAAGTTTGGAGTTAGTCTGAGCTATAGTAATACCGGCTGAAAAACAAGGTCTCAGTTCTCGGGTCTAACGTCAGCACAAGGCCGAATTGGCCAATGGGAGCCTCTTACCTCGAGACTGAAGGCGCAGTAAATTCAAATAAAATAAAATCATTGGAAAATTCGGTCTTATTGTGTTGACTTCGGCCGGAGTCTTGTTTTTCAGCCGGTATTGGCTGTGGGCCTATCCAAAAAGTTGTAAAGATGGGACAAATGTCCCAGTAGGTCAAAAATTGTCATTGATAAGAACAACACAGGAAGCACTAAGCCATTTTGATGATCAAATAAAAAAGAACTTCAGGAACGAAAATTAGTTTTTACTATACGATAACGGGATACCAAATGAAGAAATACATGGATAACTGGCAACCTTCGTGATGAGCTTCAAGAGTCTTATAAGTAGAAATGCAAAGAAAACGGATTATCAAGAAGGGGAAGAAGTAAATGAACAGGAAAATATAGAAACCGTCGGAATAGGCAACCGCCCAATATAAGATAGAAAGAAAGCGTTTTTTCCTTTTCATAAATCTTAAAATTCCTACAGAGTGACATGAAGAAAATTCTAGTTCCCAAAACCCTTTATGGACTGTTTAACCGATAGACCACGATCTGAAAACAAATGGGACCCCCCCACTTTAAGCACTTATTTAAATTTCATTACTTGTTATTAGTTTACAGCCGGATGAGCTTATGACGCACGAATTAAATAAGAAAAACACGGTCAACTACCTCATGAGGTCATGAGATAGTTTTTAGAATATCAGCGTTTCGACAAAGGGAGAAATTCAAGTTTAAAACATATAAAATTGTGGCTTGACGTTATCTAAAGTTGTTAACCTTAAAATATGTTAAAAACAATAATTGTAAAAATACAATCGATTATCCGAAATGCAGAAATGATTCTGCATTTTTTAAAATTCCAGAAGTGAGTATGACTATTAACTGGTAGGTTCTGTATTGATTACAAAATACTCCACTAGGAACTTCTTACACGAGGAAATAATCTACGTCATCAGCAGTAAACAAACGAACGACTTGTTACTAGAAATTAAATTACTTAATTTCAAAACAATCAAATTGTCACTGCCATTCGACACAAATGAAAACAAGAAACCTCTAGATGAGGCTTTGTTTACTATTACGTCGACATTAACCGAGAACAATTGTTACCCTTCCTTCTATTACGATTGAAATTGCAGCAATTCATGCAATCTTTCATATTTCAGGAAAAAACACTTACTGTCTAATCGTAGATATCTAACAACACATCCGATATTTCGATAAAATTTTACTGTTACCGGCTAAATTGAGAAAAATATTATTAGATTATGTAAGTTTTATAACAATCAAAGCAGATTTCTATCGGAATAAAAATATTGATACATTTATTGCGAAAAGAATAATCGTTTGCACTGCATAATAAAAAGGCACACTATAGAAACTGACACTGCAACAATTTCAGTAGAATGTCGTGTGATTAAAAAAGAAAGTAGAATTTATTGTGTAACATAATGTAATAGCTAACAATATTTTTTCTGTACTACGACACGCTTTACAGTAGAGCAAATGGCAAAACTATTTTTTGTGACCATGTCCTTACGCTTCCAATAGATTCGGTCGTGGCTAATTCGACCTCCTTGGCGATTTTCGGGTCGTGAGTTACTTACATTAATGCAATGGTTCTTCATAACTGCTAAACATATAGGTGCCAGTCCCGCGACATCAGATTTCATTAAAACTGTTACACTTTAAATAAACAACTTTAATAAATTTTATTACAGCATAGGTACACGTGTCGAGCTGAGTGGTCGTTTGCTTAGCATTCGAGAGGTCGTGGGTTCGATTCCCGTGGCCGTCTACTCTGATTCACCTTTTTAGGTGGTTTTCCTAAGTCAACAGAGTACCTTCTCTAAGGCGAATGCCGGGGCAGTACTGCTCCACTTATCCTAGCCTCTCTTCTATTCCCAACCGTTATTTCTCTCACCCATCATATAATTCCCATTCTTGGCTGAAGAGGGACGCAAGGTCCCTGTAGCAGCCCGCCCCCAATTGGGGGAATTGAAATTACCCTAAACCTTTACCATTTCTTTGGACACGTACGTCTTTCAATTGAATAAATCACTACGTTGGATTCAAGACGAACCCACGATTTAAATTATTACAAAAGATTCAATGAATAAATAGTATCCGGCGGTTATGCAAGCAAAAAAAAAAAGGATTTGACTAGATAGGACGATTGGTAAAGTTAAAACCCCATATTGGAATGAGCTCCAAAAAAGTTATTTACCAACGTAATTCACGTAACGCATCGCTATCATCAAAGAGGCTTCCACGGCATACAACGCATCTATAGCTCAGGTAAGGGTAATCGTATAAAAATAAACAAGTAAATCGCCAATCGGTGCGTTCACCAGTGAATTTATACCCGTTTACTATTCGGTGTAAGTGACAAGTATAAAATGAATTCGGAAATACACAACACAAATGAAATTGGGACCAAACGTCAGGTCACGTGCAGATACGGATTCAGTATATACGTACTTACCTTCAGATTTCGGGCGACCAGTTGCTTTATTTCCAAAATAAAATGGAGATTCTGTATGGAACAGCCAGACGTAGGAATTCAATAAGCAATGATACTTTTCGGGATAAATGCATTTTACAAACGTCATTAAAAAGTGCCTCAAAAACCATCCGTGCTTCAAGGTACCAAAGACTAAAAATCTTCCAAAAATGGAAACCAGAAAAGCTCTGAATTTACATGCGCAAAATTCGCAAAGAAGACATGCAAATTTCGAATTCCAAAAATTGCAAAAAAATAGTACAGGACAAAAGGTTATTTGAAAATACGGAAATGACTTTAACATGTAAGAAACAAAAGACGAGAACTCTAAGAACACAAGCCATAAAAATCACCTACCCGAATTTAGTTGTGCGGGGCAGACACCAGAGGGAGCCACAAGGATATCGCCGCAAGCTCAGACGTAAACCCCTCATAAAAGACAAAGGCAACACCCACCCCAATCTCAAACGACCAGCACAACGCCAAAACACCCAACCCAATTGC
>OW679199.1:11802039-11846038 GCA_940337035.1 Agriotes lineatus | reverse complement strand
ACATGCGGTGCCCGTAACGAGAGGAAGGAAGACAGCAGACGGTAGATAGCCAAACGCCGAGTTTAGCGCCAAGTTCGTGCACGTGGGCATTGCAGCTGCAAGCGAGACGGTAGTAAGAACAGAAAACCGGCAAGGCGGCACACACCAATATCAATGTAAGCCTAATTTCCTATTTTTGTGATTTCCTATGCATGAATATTTGGTTTTCTATCATCTGTGTTATACATGTGTATAATTTCAGCTGCGTATTATTGCGTAAACAAATGGTTTATGAGTCATATAAACATTTTAATTGCGTGAAATGCCAAGCTATTACGTTTGTTAGCGATATCCCCTGCATGTTTCATACTGCAGTCACAAGTGAATCATCTCGCGTTGTACCAGGGTCGTTTTCTGCGTCGTAAGCGACAAGTTTCTCGCGTTGTTATCAAGCGCTGTCTGCGTTGTAAACAAATTCGCGCCAGAGGCGTGCGAAAGGTTTTATCATTAAAGAATATTTCAGATTCTGCAAGTAGTAAGGCTACCACGCGTAGCATCTTGCCTGAAATATCACAGATAGTTGACCCGTTGGGTCCGCGTACCAGAAGCGTACAAAATTCACGCCAGTGGCGTACGAAAAGTTAGTTCGACCTGTTAAATTGTTTTTAATTTCAACAATTATGGATCCGCTTGTAAGAGCACGTGGCTCTATCAAGGGCAAGCTTACGCGTTTCTCAAATTACGTGCAATCTTTGCAAATAGTTCACGATGAAGATCAATTTTTATCTAGCGCTCAGATTGTTCAATTGCAGAAAAGATTGGATGCTATAGCTGCCGTGTTATCAGAATATTATGCAGTTCATGAGCAAATTTTAGAAGCCAGTGAGGATGTAGAATCTGAAATGCAACAGCGAGTCGAATTTGAGGACTCTTATTTTTTGCAATCCCACAAGCTGAATGTTTGATTAATAAATACAACAAACAGTCTGATGTTGCACCAGATCGTTCTGGATCTCCTAACGGTAGCGTAAGATCATCGCATTCAAATTGCAGTTCACATTGCAATAATCAAGCTGTACGCCTTCCTGCCATTTCGATTCCCAAATATTCAGGGAACGTGTCAGAATGGTTGGAATTTCGTGAGATTTTTATTAGTTTAATTCATGAGAATCAAGCGTTAACTAATATTCAAAAGCTGCATTACTTAAAGGCTAGTTTACAGGTGATGCAAGCCAAATTATAAAAAGTTTAGAGTTTACTGCGGGTAATTATACTCTAGCTTGGGAGGCATTGTGCAATCGATACAATGATCCAAAAATTCTGGTTCATAACCACCTCAAGGCTATTTTTGAACTTGAATCTTGCAGTAAGGAATCTGCAACTAAATTACGTACGATTAGCGATATGTTATTCAAGCATTTTGCAGCAATCAAATCATTAGCTACCGAAAGCGAGCTTCTTGATTTTGTTATAATTTATGTAGTTTCTAAAAAACTGGACCCCACTACATTTCGTGAATGGGAGGTCCTTAGAAATAACCGGTCAAGTTCTGACCTGCCTAATCTTGATGAGTTCAAGGAATTCTTGCAAAATACAGCAAATCTTCTAGAAACTCTAGAGGTAAAAGATAGCAAGCTTGTACCCGAAAGGTCTTCCAAGGTACATTCTAAATCATTTGTGTAGGGTACCCTTCGTGTCCACTTTGTAAAGGATCTCATTCCTTGTACAAATGCGATAAGTTTGTCAAGCTGTCTGTTCTTGACAGAAAGTCAAAGGCAAAAGAGCTCCGCGTATGCTTTAATTGCCTAACTCAGGGTCACCTATCGAGCCTCTGTAGCTCCAAATATACGTGTAGAAAGTGCAAATCGAGGCACAACACACTTCTTCATGAGGATAAACCTCAAAATGCTTCTTCTAGTCAACCAGGATCTGCGATGTCGGCAGAAACCCCTGTTGAACTAAACCAATCGATTTCGGCATTCTGTTCGAATGCTTTTCAGGTACTCTTACCTACGGCTACCGCTAAAACTCATCGCTGATGATGGTACGCCTCATGTTGTGCGAATCCTGCTGGATTCCGGTTCCCAATCGAACTTTATACGTTCAGATTTGTGTAAAAGGTTGAAGCTTCCAATTCGCGAAGTCAACGTTACTGTTTCTGGCTTAAGTAAAGCCACTTCTCAAATTAAGGCTAGGTGTGATATCAAGCTGCAAGCCCCTCACACTTCATACGGCATTGGCCTATCCTGTCTTGTTCTCGATGAGATTACGGGTGTTACCCTAAGTTTTCGCGTCCAGCGAAACAGCTTCAAGGTTCCTGATAACATCAAGTTATCAGATCTGTCCTACGACCAACCAGGCACCATCGACATTCTGATTGGTTCGCCCATTTTCTGGCAGCTCCTTTGTATTGGACAAATTGGTCTAGGCCCAAATCTTCCCATCCTCCAAAAGACTCGTTTTGGTTGGATTGTTCTGGCCCTACAGGCCCTCCTTCTGCGTACCCTGTACAGTGCAATCTTAGCACGATCGAGGATGCTTCTGATCCCATTGCTAGGTTTTGGCAACTCGAACATTACCCAGAGGAAAAGGTCCGCACAAATGAAGAGAACGCCTGTGAGGCACATTTCGTGCAAAATACTCAACGAGAAGCGAATGGTCGATTCGTTGTCTCTATCCCTTTCAAGAAACCTGTAGAGGTATTGGGTGATTCATTGCAAATCTCTCAGAAAAGATTCTTATCAGTAGAGAATATTTCAGATTCTGCAAGTAGTAAGGCTACCACGCGCAGCATCTTGCCTGAAATATCCCAGATTTCAGATTCTACAAGTAGTAAGGCTACCAATCGTAGCAGCTTGTCTGAAATTTCCCAGATAGTTGACCCGCTGGGTCTGTCAAGCCTTTGGTGGCACGGTCTCACCTGGCTAAGCGAAGGTGAGGCATCTTGTCCTACTTCCATGTTCAATATTTCAGATTCTACAAGTAGTAAGGCTACCAATCGTAGCAGCTTGTCTGAAATATCCCATATTTCAAATTCTACAAGTAGTAAGGCTACCAAGCGTAGCATCTTGTCTGAAAGATCGCAGATATTTGACCCGCTGGGTCTGTTAAGCCTTTGGTGGCATGGTCCCACCTGGCTAAGCGAAGGCAAGGCATCTTGGCCTGCTTCCAAACATGTTCGTGCTGAGCTTCCAGAATTCTAAAAGAAGTTCAGAGTCTTTCTGTAACCTCTGTTGAACCATTTCCGTTCAATCAGTATTCAAGCTTCGCTCGCTTACAACGAGTTACAGCTTATTGTTTTGTCACAAAGGCAGTGCACCTTGAATTGGTCGCTGATCTTTCTACTGAAGCCTTCTTAATGGCTTTTCGCCGGTTTGTGGCTCGACGAGGCAAACCGCTCCATGTCTACTCAGACAACGGCACTAACTTTGTAGGCGCTAATTCCGAGTTAATCGAATTAGGCAATTTTCTCGCGGAACAAAACCCTTCTATTTCCGAATCAGTCGCGAGCGACGGAGTAGCTTGGCATTTTATACCCGCGCACAGTCCCCACTTTGGCGGATTGTGGAGGCCGGAATCAAGTCCTCCAAACATCACATACGTCGCGTTATAGGTAACGCTAGTCTAAATTATGATGAATTTAGCACTTTGTTGGCACAGGTGGAAGCGACCTTAAACTCCCGACCCTGTCCCCTTTGTCCTCTGATCCAAACGACCTTCAGCCTTTGACTCCTGCTCATTTCCTGATTGGTCGTCCGTTGGTGTCACTGCCTGATCCCAACGTTACTGAGATAGCCGAGTCTCGGCTGTCTAAATACCAGAGAATACAACAACTACACCAGAATGTGTGGAAAAGATGGAGCAAGGAGTACATCTCGGAACTCCAACAGCGCACCAAATGGCGCACGCATCTTTCGGACCTCCAGCGTGGTTCCATGGTCCTCATCAAGGATGACAATCTACCCCCTCTGAAGTGGAGGTTAGGCCGGGTCACCGAGCTGCACCCTGGCCTTGACGGCGTTACGCGTGTGGCGTCAGTGAACACTGTGTCAGGGATCGTGAAGCGATCCTTCGCCAAATTGTGCCCGCTACCTAGTGTTGTGAACTAGTGCGTTAGCGTTCAGCGCAGTTTTCGTAAGGCCTTTTGGCTCCCCATTGTTCGGGTTTTCTTGTACTAGATTAAGATCCATGTACTATTATACTTTGTATATATGTGTGTTCATGTTACATGTTTTACTCTAGCTTTTACATGTCAACTCTGTACTGTTTTATTTGAAAGGTTACCCTTTCCAAGGCGGGCGGTATGTTAAGGACTTTATAAACTTTTGCCGCCTCTCTTGCATTCTGAATTCATACTGTGCGCAGTAGACTGCCGGGCGTGCTTCCGATTCTAAAAACACTTAACTTCCATCTGTCGACGAGACTGCATGCGAAGGAGTCCGCTCTACGAAAGCTAATTCTTGTAAATGTTCAAATGTTCAATGTGTTGTTTATTGCTAATAAAGTAACATATTTCCGGCTTTCAACGAGTGTATTTATTCAGTGAAACCTACAATTCATACAGTCCATTAAATTCCAAGGCGAGCTGGCAATCAGGAATTTTCCAAAATAACGAAAAACTGAGAAGGCTCCACAACACCGAATTTAGTTGTGCGGGGCAGACACCAGAGGGAACCACAAGGATATCGCCGCAAGCTCAGGCGTAAACCCCTCATAAAAGAAAAGACAACATCCACCCCAATCTCAAACGACCAGCACAACGCCAAAACACCCAACCCAATTGCTCAAAGCAAGCTGATTGAAAACTCAAAAAAACCTAACTAACCCTCAAACCCCACCCCGAAAATAGAAAGTTGTAGAAAATCAAGCGGAAAAAATACAAGAGTGCCTGAACTACGGCAATATAAAACAGTAGCTAAAGGTTACCAAAAAGGCGTATAAAAACAGATCTAATCATCTTACAGAAGACGGGTGAAGCCGAGTAGCAACCGACAAAGAAAATTAACATACCCCCCCCCCCCCTCCCCGCTCCATGGTCGCCTGAATTGCTACTATATTAGCTTTATACAAGTTTTCCCGTGTTTTGCAATTAATTTTGTGCTCTTAAGTGTTAGTGTACTGCGATTCAGTATACGGTCTACAATAAATAACGCAATGGTTGAGTTATGAAAAAACGACTTGGGCAAAATGGTACAGTTTTGTAAACATATTATAAGGATGACAATAATTATGTATATAACATACGTAATTCAATAGATGAGAAGAAGAAAATGCATCGATTAACATCAGTATAACCATTATTCTATAGTTTATACTCACCCTGTATATCAAATTTTGCTGAGGAGACAATTACTTCATATAATTTCCCGAATATCTCGTAATCGTCAACGGTGTTGATTATTTAGTTTTAGTTATTCTAGGCGTAATATAATTTAAGGCAGGCCTTCGTCAATTTAAGATTTTTTACATGAAATGTATCAGGTTTTACTACAACTATGCAACTTTGTAAATTCCAATTCGTTATTTAATACAGACAACGTTCTGTGAGTTTGAAATGTGATTCTAATTTATGTTCCTCCAAATTTAGAGCCTTCTTCATTTTCTTGTGGGTTTTTGCGTAGGTGCTCATGTCTGCCTTTTATGGTTTTGAATTTTTCGTCACTTCTTATATCTGCATTTGGCGATAGTTTCTTTTGGGCTTAAGCAGTCTGCACTGCATAGATAATATGTACAAAGGAATGATTGTTATTAAATCTAACTTTTATATCTTACCATATTTAAATGTTTTCTTTTAGTCTTGTAGTATTTATACTAGATGTACATTGACAACGTTGCTACCATACCACAAGCTAAAAATCATTTCATACAGAATTAATATTGCATTCCAAAGCTATTGACTTGCAAGTATATATAGAATATGGACACGGTTAATTGTCACTCTAAAAAATAAATCAATTAATCAATTGTGCAAACTTAAAAAAACGTTTAGAAAATAATATGGAAGAATTATTTTTTTAACAAGTAATCCTGAAAATATAAAATATACAATGCTTAAGCATGGTCGTACGCTAAAACATTTTTTTGAAACTCACATTAACATTTTATGAAAACGTATTTGGCAGGTCTATTCAATTTAATATAATTATTGAGAGCATGCAACCAATACATATTCAGTTCACAACGCACTAGATTATAATATTTGTTGGCTCCCGCGTACAAGTTCAAGCGCACGCCGCTGATCCTAGACCGTTGGAAGGTATGATTTTGCGCTGAACGCGAAAAAGCGTCCGGCAACTCGGCAGGTCTCTACTCGCCCACCAGCAGGGAGGTTGATGCTCGGTCCACGCCCGGAGGTGTGAGCTGAGATAGAGATTTCCTTTAGAAGGTTGACAGAAACTAAGCGAACTGGACGTGCGTTTGTAGACGGTGTGGCTTACGTGTTTCTGCTCGTGATGGCCTATAGTTGACAGAAGTAACTTTACGGTCACAAAGACGCCACGGTTGTTACCGCATAATTAAAAATTCTGCAGTGCTTAAACTTGGGAGTTGCGTTTTTCGTTAATTGAGACTGTTGTACTCCGAAAATCGATATTTACCGTTGCCCTTTACATAGATGTAATTAGTGATGTCGCCGAGACGAGACAATGGAAATTCGAGATTGATATTTTTCGATCTCGAATTTTCGAGACGAGATTAAGGAATTCTCGAATATTCGATACGAGTTTAACCAAGTTCTCAAAATCGACAGTTTTTTGACAATATTTTTAAAACTCACATAAAAACGTACAATCAGTCTGTTAAGTTATTATGCCGCCGAGACAATTCTCGATCTTGTCTCGAAATTCGTGATCGAGATTGACATTTTTCGATCTCGAATATTTCTTAATAAATCTTTGAGTAATAAAATATGCAACAACTGCACAATTATCATAAATTCAAGACTGCGTGCCTACGTTAGCAGGCGTATTACATTATTTATTTGCATAGGGAAATCGGCGAACTGCCCTTTCAAAACACCCAATATATTCTAATGACATACACAAGGGGTGTTAGAATTAATTTTTGAAAGGATTAAGGGAGTACAATGGTTGAAAATAAACTAGATCTATTTAAATATAAATTGGGAATGTGAATAATTAGTATGCAAATACAAAGTAAAAGAGAATTTATAATTTAGTGGAAAATGGCCATTTGAAAAACAGATGGATTCGAAAATAATAAAATATTTTAAAAATGTATGTTTGAAAGGAATGACAAATACTAAATTGTAATAAAATTATAAAATGAGTAGGTGTACATCAAATATTATTATGAGATAGAGTGTAAAAGTAGAAAAATTGAGATCGTTAAGGACTTTGTTTCGATTATTAATAACAAATTTTTAAAAATGTAGCAGAAATAAGTTGGTGTGATTAAAATATTAAAAATAAACCCTATTTTATTGAGAAACTGTTTGGATAATAAAAAGGGCAATAAAAAAATTTGCGTGGTGAAGTTAAAAGGAAATATAAACTAAGAAAACAATTAAATACATAAAACTAAGGAAGATTACAAGTATGTGGTAAAACTAATGGCAAGTAGAATTAATCTACAAATGTGAATAACTGAAGAAGAATAATAAGTTAAGTTTATTGGAAAAGTACATTTGACATAATACATTAATCGAATTGGATTACGTCAAGCTGTTTGATGAGGGTCTAGGACGTTTCTACGCCGCCGGTTCTACGACGGCAGTTCATCGCCGCCGTTTCTACGCCAGTACGTTTCTACGCCAGCCGATCCTACACTGGCCGTTTCTACGCCGCGCCGGTACATAAATTTAAAGAAAGAGACAAGCGTTGATCAATAATGAACACATTGACTGAAAAACATTACACTATTAAAGTTTATTGTTATATTTACATTAGAACCACACAATAACTTAAAATACTATTACAATTTGTAAAAACATCATTTCCTACAATTAAACAGAAAAAATAATTAAATAATTTCATAATTGTGTACTAGGCACGTAAATAGTCCAAAGGTAGGGAGGGACCTTGCTACATTCTAAACACAATTCTTCTAATACGCTCATCGCATTGTAAAATGTTGTAGTAGACTACTAAGATAGACAGTAGGATTATTAAGTAACTAGCAACCCAGTGAGACAAATGTCTCATTTAAAAAAACAAAAAAGACCGTTTTTCAAATAGAACGCGTATTAAATAAAAACTGTACCCAGACCTGGAAGGTGTCAAAGTGGTACGCCGCATCGGAACATTCTGGAAGCTGTCAAAGTGGTTGCCTAACCGATCGAGGTTTTAAGGCGCAGAGGGTCGCAGCTCCGTTTGGCTGCTGAAACAGCGTACTGACACTTCCGGTTTTCGAGAAATCACGTGATTTCTCGAAAACCAGAAGTGTCACGTGACTGAAATTCGGTTCCTGACCTGAAATGACCATTCCAAACATATAACTTTCATAACTTTTTTCTGTATCTCTTACGGTTTGGCTGCTGAAACAGCGTCCCGAACAGACAAGTCTATTAGATCCAGGATAATGAGGAATTCAAATTTTCTATTAACGTGGTACGTAATCACCAAAAATATTTTATGAAAAGTTTATGGTACATAATAATAATATATGTGGCGTAGAAACAGCCGGTGGAGAACCGGCCGGCGTAGAAACGGCGGCGATGAACTGGCGGCGAAGAATCGGCGGTGTAGAAACATCCCATTCCCGTTTGATGATAAAGGAGAGTTTCAGAGAAGGACCATAAGTTAAGAAAACACGTTACAGGAAGTTGACAGAGGCAGTATTGGAAGTAGGTGTCTGCAGATTTGGTCTGTTGGCTGCATGCTGTAGGGAAGGAAGGTGTGTGAGAAGCTGGATCAGTAGGCGGAGAGGAGGAGGTTAGTTGACATCCTGAACATTGTTGAGACCAATTGAAAGGTAGGTGATTTGAATAGCAAGGTAATTACTAGAAAAGGAAATAAAGACTATAAAAGTGAATTAGTTATTAAAGAATTACGTACTGTTTTTAATATTGTTGTATACTAGAGAAACAATTGGTATTCGTCATTTGAATTTCAAATCTATTTGACATATAGTTGACAAGTTATTTTGTCTTATGTGAATGATATTTAAAAATTCGAACATCAACTTTCAGAAATAAGCAATCTAGATAAAGGAACCCACCCCTTTTTTTTCAGGAGCTAGCACAAATAATAATTATTGATATTCTGAACATAAATAGGGCAATTTTTAATTTGACAAAATAAAAATATAATTCAAAGACATATTAATATCACTATACATAGCATATATAAGGCGCAACAACGTGGACCTTAGCAATATATCATCAGGGGAATCCCAAAACCTTAAAGCTTGAACCACGCGGTTATTTTAGGATTATGCTGAGACTGTATAACAATAAAATAACCGCAGCATCAATTCGGTACGCACAGCATATATTCAAAATTTCCGAAACGGGACTCTTGAGTTCGAGATCGAGAAGCGACGTTCGAGAATTTTCGAGAACGAGAATTGGTAAATCTCGTCTCGCGGCGACAACACTATTGCTAATTGTTCGCCTAACGACCACTAGACTTAAGATTCCCCTTCTTGGATAGGCTAAACGCAATTTGACCCCCCCCCCCCCCCGTAGCTGGATAGCGAGCCACTCGGTCGCACTTTTCGTGTAATATGTATTGTGTGACAAATATTAACGTTTATCAGGTTACATTCTATGTATATTCATTGTGAAGCGGGAATGCAAATGCACTACGGTTGATATAATCACCAAGCAGGCGAAAGTAGGATGCGTACATACAGAAATAGGACAAGAATTTTCACGACGCCTTGGACGTCTTTTTCGGAGTTGCGAACGTCGCAAAACCTTCAGGCTACATTAAACAACTCAGTGACGCCTAATAAACCATAACAGTTACGTTTTACGTCTCTACCGACCGAACTTGTATACCTAAACACCTACGCTTTCAAAATAACACCCCGCCCGTGTCCCACTAAAGCGAGCAGTATGTGCTTTTCAAAATTGCTACAGTTAGTAATTAGTATTTTTGCAATAAATTTTTGATACGCAGATACATCAATCTAGCCGCATTAGTGAATTACTATTGTATTTTCTACTGTACCTACATTATTAATCTCATCATATGGAATGCCAAGAACAAGAAAATGGCCATAAGAAATTAACATCTGAACCACTCTTCAGAGGGCGCCCGTCATTAATTTGAAACTTGACAAATTTCTGTCGGTATACCACTCCTTAAACGTGACAAAAACTTCTGGCAATGATATTTTAGTCTTCCTTATGATAAAATTAGTAAAATAAATAGGAATCAGACCGTTCAAAGTTTGTCAGGTGACCCTCCCACTTACGTATGTTAAGGACGATCTGGTACCCACTCGCGACTGTCTAATGTTTCTGGCAGTGATATTTTGGCATTCCTGATGATGCAAAAAGTTAGTTAAATACAAATCAGGTGATAAAAAGCATGCCATTTGTATTTAATAACTTTAAACAAGCACCCTTTGCAAAGCGACTCAAATAGAAATTTGTTATGGCCATTTTCCTACTCCTCGTGTTTGATATTATATGACTATTCAGTTTTGGCACAGTAGAAAATACTGAAGTAATTTACCCCTCTCTAACTATTATAAATGCAGAATTTATTATGGGCAGATAGAAAACTTGTACAGTAATGAACTTCCGAGAATCCGTCAGTTTGTTCTGTTTTTTCAAATGAAACTCCCTATGTTTTATCATACCTCTATAATAAGGCACAACACTACATGCCGTCTTAAATCGGCAAAAGTACCAAGGCTTCATTCAATGATTTACTATTTTCGAGTTTTTGTAAACAAACTTATGCCTATTGGTTGTGTTTTTTTTAAAACTACGAACACAAGTACATTTCATTTAATAATCAGAAGGGTTTATTATTGCCTTGCTGAATGAGCCCAAGCACTGCCTTTAAACACACCCTTGGAAATCAATTTTCTGAGGTCGCCGCCCGATTCGTGGCAGGAAGATCTGCGCGCATATGACACTAACGGGCTACAGCTAGTTAAAAAAAATTCCTAAAGTAGGCCATGACTTAGACAAAATCGCTAACAATCGAAGAAGAAATGCAAAAGAAAGTCTACTTGGTTCTAAAAGTTCCTCATGGGCGAATTATCGCACCACACGTACTAAAACAATTGGAAACTATGTTTTTATATTAAATAATTATTTTTTATTTACATTTTACAATTTTTTTATTTTGTAAAAGCTACTTTTACACAAAATGTCGAATATGGTACATTGTTGAGAAGCTGAAAAGCTTTGTTGTAATTTTCAACGGTTTAATGAAACTCACTATTGTTTCATTTAAAAAACATAGTTTTCAATTGTTTGGCTTAATTGTTTTGCATTTCTTGTTCGACTTTTAACAATTTTGCGTAAATCATTACCTACTTTTGCTATTTTTGTTTAATTGAAAAAAATAATGATTTCCAAAGGTGTATTTATGCACGTTTTCATCAAGTTTTTTTAATGCTGATATGCAAATATCTACAAATATACGGGGTGTTTCATTTAAATAAACCAAAGTTGTGTCTCACTACGCAAATATAGGAGGCTGTGATTTAAATTGATTTATGACAATTTGTATGCTGCATACTGGCATTAAAACCAAAAAAAGGTTTTTAAATACATCTATAATATAATTTTCCTTAATGTGTGTTTGTCTGTGGCTCAAAATAAAATCTCACGTTCCGGCTTCGCAGATGTTTATATTTGTTTAGGTTTTGTTTTTCTTATCTTAGCGCTCGGCTCGGAGCGTGACCTTTCGCGTATCCTATTTCACGTGCGCGTAGCGCGCAGTTTGCTTGTCTATTATTAACGAAGTTACGAGCTGTCTAGCAAGTTACAGATACCCTTTATGCATTTGCAACTAGAAAAGATAAATAATAAATAATTCTATGACGCCACAGCCATATGTATCTCGAAAACGAAACGCCATCCACCTCAATCCTTGATTACTACTATCCATTTTTTTCTCGAAAAACATTACAATTAAAAAGTTGATTTCCACCATATTAGCTATAGTAAAACAAGAAGATCGATACACTTGTTTTTGTCTAATTATGGCAAATCACGAAATACGGACACCCAGTACACGCCGACATTGACATCGATAGATCGGATGCTTCGTTAAAAGAGATTCCGACCAATATAATCGGACTGCAAAACCTCAAGATTCCTTTTTGCGCTTTTGGCGAGTGTTCCGAAACGAACAGCTTCTTCGCCGAGAACAAAAACGTCAGCGAAGAAGAGTCAATTAACTGTAGAAGTCGCCATTCCACCGTAATTAATTTTTTGCGCGTGAGACTTTCCTCAAAAAACGTAAATTAGAATGTCATAAGGCGCGACTTATTAACGGGGATTAATCAAAGAGCAAGACTTACTTGGACTGGAATCCTTCGAATTCCTCCTGCTGCTCGCTAATGGACGCCTCGAGGTCCAAGTACGAGCCGTAATCTCCGTCTTTGTAGAGCTGCAAGGAGGCATCGTCCAGCTGGAAAGAGAAACGAACTTAAAAACGAAAACGTATAACTCGAAATGTATCGAGAGTGAAATAAATTGGTAAGGGAATCCGGACAACCCCGAATTATCCTAAAGAAACACCACAATAATCGATTAGCCACGCGCTATTACCGGGATTAATAATATGTAATCGCGATGGAAGCAATTAGATAAGCTTTCAGAGATTATTTGACCATATATTTTAGTTGCAAAAATCTGATGTCATTTGGACGTTCCTTCTATGAAAAATTTGTTATGGGGCGGCCAGTCAACACCTAATGGCCCCACATTCCCCTGTAATTTTATCTAAACACGAATTACACTTTAATTCGGTGCCATTTAATGGCAAAGCAGACTACGCATGGGCTCCTCGACTCTTCCGCGTTGTACTAACGAAAAGAGCAACGCTATCTGCAACTGCGCCTTTAACAGCCGATAAATTGCTTATTTTGAGCTTCCCTCCAAGTCGAAACGATTCAGTAATGTACAATAATTGCGCCATACTCTGCGAGCAATTATTTGCCCATTAGGAATTTCACACTTGCTGGAGGTGGTAAATCTAAGCCGTAATTGTAATTCCTGATTAAAGGCCGACAGTTTGTAAACAGAGTCCCAACAGTTATTCGCGCTTGCATACCTGAAGCTGGTAAGGTAACTTGCTACGGTGTTACTGTAAACTGAAAACGGTAACATTCTGGCCAGAAGTGAACCTGTACTGTACGGAAGTCCTTCTAGTTCACTAAGACTTGACGCCTGCTTTCGATACTATGAAAAGTATAAAAATGTCTTTTACCGGACCTTTATGCACAGGTCAATAATGTACGATATTCTTGCAATCAGCTACATTTTCCAAAAAAATATCATTCTATACAAACTTCGCTAAATATGTATGCACGTAATTGCCTTTTTTAATAAATTAGCCTCGCCAGTGGATTACTTAGCACTGCAGTCCCATTTTGTATAAAATTCGCTACGGATAAATGTCATTCTCGTTAGACATAAATAAACTTCATTATGGTCTGGTCTAAATGTAAGGAATTGCTACTGGGTATACAATCCGATACAGATGCATGCGGTTCTCGTTAGGCATAAATTACCCTAGTCATGTAAACTTTAAACTGTTTTGCTAGTAGAAATTCACCCTGAGTAAATCTCGCTAAGTACAGAGATATGCCATTCTCACTATCTATAAATCGTACCTACTACATATAAACACACACCACTTTATGATTACGCATGAAGCTCATCGTGTAGAAGTACATCCTATTATGAACACGTGTAAATGCTCGGTATAAATATACTCTACTCTCATTACAAATATATCTTGCTATGTATAAATACAGATTCCCCTCGCCCTGCATAAATTTAAAAGTCACTTCCGTGTAGTATAAATAATCCTCGACACCGAAAAATAAAACATTAACGACTATGATTGATAAATAAATAAAATAATCAATAAATACAAAAAAATATACTCTCACTATTATCGCTGCGTATAAAAGTTGTCAATTCACGCTTTGTTCATTATACATAAATCACCCTACATTTAAATACACAAACTGGCACAAATTCACTACGAATAAATACTAACTAGTATCATTGAGTAGCAACCCTGCTACATAGTAAACATACTATTCTTGCTGCGTATAAATATTGTTAGGTATAAACGCGCACTGTTCACACGACGTATATATCTCGTTACATATAAATAGATACCCTTTTGGCTACGTATAAAACTCGCTTCGTATAAATACGTACTATGCTCGCAAGGTATAAATTATGATAGCTATAAATAGACAGCATTCTCCCTACGTACCAATCTCGCTAGATATAAATTACCCCAATCATTTAAACTTTATACTGGTTTGGTAGTAACAAATTAATCCTGAGTAAAGCTCGTTACGTATGAAGATATGTCATTTTCACTATTCATACTACATATAAATATACACACCGCTTTATTACTATGCATACGGCTCGTTGTGTTACGTACATGACCCCACGTTCGCTACAAATATATCTCGCTGTGTAGAAAACAGATTCCCCTCGCCCTGTTAAAATTTCATTTCACTTCCGTATAAAATAAATAATCCTAGACACCGAAAGGTAAAACAGAAACGATTATGAATGAATGTGTGATTCTATAAAGAAATGCACACTACTCTCGCTACGTATAAGTACATACCTTTCTTGCTACATATAGAAGTTGTCAAGTATATATACACGCTCTGCTCACTATACATAAATCACGTTACGTTTAAATACACAAATTCGCTACGATAAATACTAGCTATTATCAATTGAGTAGCGATATCGCTACATAGAAGTACATACTATTCCTGATGCATGTAAATATTGATCGGTATAAAATATAAATGCACATTATTCCCACCACGTATATATCTCATTAAGTCATTAGATATAAATAGAAGCTTTTTGGTTACGTATAGAACTCGTTTCACATAAATACGTACTATTCTCGGTAGATATAAATATCGATAGGAATAAATACACACTATTGCCTCTACATATAAATCTCGTTAGGTATAAACAGATTCTGGCTACGTATAGGTATCGCTACATAAAATAAATGATTATCTCCCGACGAATAAATAAATACGTTTGCTAAGAAAATTCCGCTCTCTATTCTGATCAGATATAAACTATTGTCATTGCTTCGTTTATTTTGCTAACATAGATACTCCGAATGGATTTAGCTATTATTAATAATTTATTTCTATAGCTCATTGCAAAGTGAAGAATTAGAAGGTTATATAAAACAAGCAAATATATTAAAAAAAGTAAAAAATTGTTTAGCAAATGCAAATGTGCATTCAAAAGTTTAAGTGGTGGAAGTAATTTCGTACACGGAGGCAATAATGAGGGTTACACGTAGTGAGATTTATACATAAAATTTATTTAAGTAGTGCGTAACCGTAACTAGTGAGAATAAATTTATGCACAGCGCCATTTACATATTCGTAGTGAAATTTTGCTACTTAAGTCACTTACATGTTTGCAATAATTTGTGCGTACTTAAGAGCATGCATTTATACATAACGAGGTTTATATCAATTGTATCTGTAGTGATGGAAATAATTTATACACAGTTGAATTTCTACGAAGCACAATTATTACTGTTGGAAGAAATTTATACTGTACAGAGTTTCTACAGACGGAATTTCCGGAAGTTCTTTTTCCATAAAAGAAGCTAGTTTCTAAACTAAATACATAGTACTCAAATTATCTCAAAATAAAAACGCATTAAGATGTTTTCCAAATACTTTAACCATGGGAAATTTTGCATAAAATTATTACGGTACAAATTCAACTTAAACAGCGAAGATAAAATAATACAAATTTAATCATGGAAAGATATTCGTATCTCAAATAACGAATAGTACAGATTTTGTAAAAAGCACTTTTATTAGTGCAAAAAATAGATCTTACTAAATAGTACTCTTGGCATCGATTCAGACAAAGTTGATAAACCTTAATTGAAATTAGCTTTATAAGACGCTAAAAAATCTATTTGTAACGGTGATCCCAAAGAAACCTCCCTTCCATACGACGCATTCATAGATACGGTATAAAGTTCATGGCTTTTAAAAAATCTAGCTTTTTGCACACTCGCCGTGTAGTTCGCTTATCAGCGAAAGTATCAGTTTACTATTCTTGACAAATAACAAGTACTGAATAAATCCGGAAATTATAAAACGAGTGATATTGATAAACAACAGACGGTTGATTCCTAGTTGCAAAATTAGAAAGAATTTGAAATTTATTGTAAGTAACCTCTATTACCTACGCGATTTAGTCCCAAATCGCGACAACATAGACAAGGATGGTGACAACGGTCTCGTGTACTCAGAAGGTGGAGTAAGGAAACTGTTCCTCAATGGTAGATCTTTAGCATAGAAAACGCGATCAAGGTACAACGAAACTGCGCTACTAGGTGCTGTGGTTTTTCTCAGCATGCTAATTAGTGATGGGCATAACCGGAAAATTTTCATAACCGAATTATTTGCATTCGAATCATAATAACCGAATTATTATTTGAATAATGATTCGAATACATTTTGGCTCTCGATTCGTTTCGATTTCGCCGGTTTGCCGGTTACGCGGTTCAGCGTCATCTGCATCGGTTTCGTAACTTGCAGATAGCAGAGGAAGTCAGTTAACGTTAATTATGATAATTGTATCAATGATTTTTATTTGATTTCCAAGGAGTTTGTGCAATAAGTAATTGTGGATATGAATGAAATATATCTGGATACACCTTTATTGTTTTCGATTGCTGGCGATTTATAATAATATAATAATAATTAATAATATATTGTTGTATTTGTATGAGTTTCACGACTCGCTACTCTGCATTAGCTCGATTACTCCTACATTCTTCCGATCTATAACCAAAACATAATATGTACATTATGTGTTATGTATTGGAAATTAAGAGGTATTTATTAAGTGTAGAAAGAAATATGCGGGACTGCTTGCTAAGCGCAATAAAAAACAGTGGTAAAACGTTTATATTTATCGATCGGCCGGGTTAAAGGCGGCAAAAAATTGATTTATGTTCATATCATATGACGACGGATCGACAGCGAGTCTCAGCTGGCAAGGAAGCAAGGGAGAAAACTGTAGAGCGAGACGCCCAAATGGTGTTTTCAAGAGTAATACCACAAGCAGTGGATATATTTTTGACAAATATTTTGTCGTTTCCATGTAAATTATTGCGTTTAAATTTCACGATACAAAATCATATCAAAAATGTCACGAGCCGAGTCCAACAATTAATATAATTATTCATTCTCAATTAAATTCAGCGGAATACTTCCAAAACACAGCATTTTAAAATTTTTAAAACAGTTTGCTGTTAGTGTTACGTAACCTAGCGATATCACTAAGGACAGAACATCGTTGCTAAGCGATACTTCGCAACAAGGCTATTTATTTTTTGAGTACGTACATTGTTTTGTGAATATTTTGCATGGTGCCCAATATTCAGTGATATACTGCTCTTATTGGTTGAAAACAGCAAATGTCTGCAATGTGATTGGCTTATATGTTATAGTGTTGAATAGTCAATACAATCAGCTTTGCTTATGGTTATGAGTTATGAATGACGTATTATTTAGAGAATTTTGATCACTCGCAGGTCGCTGAGATACGGCACGTAGTACGTATCAGGATGAGGTTATTTTTCATTCGAATACTTGGAACGAAGACCGAGTTACATAGGTTATTTCAATAACCGGATAACCGGTTATTTTTCATTCGAATAAGCCCATCACTAATGCTAATGTAAGGCTCCTTGAGCATTCAAAAATTACTAAGAGTCCATTAAAAATTGCTTTAAAGAACATCGGGATTACTTGAAACACGGGAAAGAAAAGCCGTAAATTTGAACCACACTTGAAATGGTATCAAACAGCCAGGTGCCGTAATGCAAACACCAAATTTGCACCTAATTACTGCTGGTTTGCAAGATAAATCAGCTTGTAAATGTCACTAAAAAAGGAGACCCAAAAACGAATCTTACAATTTCGGAAGTAAAGTTACGGTTGAACATTTTCAAAAATGGAAATCGAAAAAAGGTCTCCTCTGTAGTTACACCCGCAAAATTCTCAAAAAATGCAACTTTAGAATTAAAAAGACGTTGCCTATGCGGAAAAGCCACCTATGAAATAGCCGTATAATGGAATTGCTGGTCGTGAAATTCTTTATGACCGTTTGGTAGTAAGCAATGTTTCTGCGCTTCGGGCACCTCGCCTGTTGGGACCATGGTATGGACGTTCGCCAAGAATTGCTGTAACTCCAACGCTGCTCTAACAAGAACACAGGGATAGTTTATGCGAACGAATAATAATCAAATATATAATCTGGGTACCCTACTGTACTCCTGAGACAAAAACCACTTCAAAGAATGGAGTCGACCCGAAGATGAACCCCCCCTTCCCCTCAAGGCACATGCTATATGCGGACACCGTTAGTAGGTAAGGTAATGATTGTATTTTAGGATTGCATGTCATGATCCTCTTATAATTATCTTGAAAGAGGTTCTACAATTATTCTCATCTGCTTCCTACGTCAAACTCTCATCCAAAATCAAGCAATATTACACAAAGCCACACGCGGCCCGCCTAACGCGTTTTGGCGGATTTACGAAGGCAACTGCTACCGCATCTACCATCTACCCCATTATACCCAACAGCTTTATCACTGTTGGAAGTAGGTGTACAAAATATTCCGACAGAATCTGACAGGACCTGAGAGGACCGAGAAGGACCTGTCAGGAGTAGGCAGAACCTCGAATCAGAAGCTATACAGAACTGGGGCAATACTAAGCAGGATTGTGTCTGTATTAAGTAGAACTCCGTAGTACCTGGCAGGACCGAGCAGCACCTGGCAGAACCGAGCAGCACCTGGTAGAATCGAGCAGCACCTGGCAGAACCTGGCAGGAGCGGGTAGAACGAGACGACCGATTAGGAACTGGTAGTTCCCTCCAGTATCGGGCAGGATTTAAGCAAGATCCCGCAGTACTGCGCAGGACTCGAGCAGGAGTAGGCAGAATCTTGCATCAGAACTGTGGTATTACTTAGCAGGACTGTGACAGTACCAAACAGGACTGTGACAATACTAAGTGGGACTGGGGATGTATTAAGTAGAGCCCCGCAGCACCTGTCTGGACCAAGCAGGACCTGGCAATACCCGTCAGTATCGGATAGAATTTGAGCAAGACCCAGTTGTACTGTGCAAGACTCTAGCAGGATTAGGCAGAACCTCGAATCATAACTGGGGCAGTACTAAGCAGAGCTGTGGCAATATTAAGCAGGACTGTGGCAATACTAAACAGAACTCCGGTTGTACTAACCAGGGCTCAGTAGCATCGGACAGGACCAAACAAAACCTGGCAGGACCGAGCAAGGCCCGGTAGTATCGGGAAGATTTTAACAAGACCGGTGACGGTACTAAGTAGGACTGTGGCTGTATTAATTAGGATCCAGCAGGACCGAACAGAACCTAACAGGGCTAATCAGGACTGTGGTAGTACCGTTCAGGATTGGGAAAACCAAGCAGGATCCGACAGGACCTTAAGAAATAGCGAGGTCCTGCTTAAATCGGTAGTAGGTGTACAAATTAAGCCTAGTGATATATCCCTCGATTATACTTATTCCTATGTTGCATTGTACTTCTGCAAATGTAGCCACAAGGTCGGCTTAACATGCTATATAAAAAGAATCATAGTACATCAACAAATGTCAATATACAGTGTTACTATTCAATTGCGCCGCCTTCCAATGTCGCGTTCTGTAGCATTCATTTTACTTTGTTACGCATCCTTTCACTCTAATATTTGTGGCTGCGCAGTTTGTATTTCCCGCGCTGCGCCACGCCCCTTGGCCTCGCGTAGATAATTTTTAAGTACTGGCATTTGTTTCGATACGCTTCCTTTCCAATCCCGCTGGCGAAATGAACAACATTGCCGTGGTAGCAGTTAGAATTTCGGAGGATTAATTTTGGGCTGCCGTTAGTTTCGATGGTATGTGAGCCTACGCTTTGAAGTGGATTTTTCTAGTCCCCGAATTTTCGATGTAAGGGAAGTTTGACTCCTACACCCTTGGCGGAATTTTTCATGCTGCCACGTGTTTCGCAAATTCGCCTGGAATTCTGTCCGGGAACCTTGCGCCGGAGGGCCGATTTGAAAATTTGGCTACGGCTGCTTTTCGCTTGCACATGCGGACGTTTCATGCGCTGGACTTTTTTGGATCTTCGGACCCGCTTTGACCCCTGCTGCAGATGTTGTTTGAGCGCAGGAGAAAATTCTATATGGAGGCTTACCTTCAGGTCTATTTTGTCCCAGTATCGCACGGTGAAGTTCCCCCCTGAGCGTGCTCTGCGAAAATTGTGACATTACCGCTGTAAGCTTTGCCTGCCTTAAATCTATTTTAATGTGTGCATTACGGCTATTGCTTATTGGTGTATTAAAAACTGTATTATTTGTAATATTTGCCAAATCTAATTAGTCGTAGCAGTAATATTTTGGCCACCTATTCTGATGGTGGATGAATTATACTGTGATATTTGCATTCTGGCTTTATTTCTTACTGAAACCTATATTTGAGTTGAGCTTCTCTTTCAGATTTATGGTGCTACCTGAGTTTACGTCTTCTCGTTTGAATGCCTGGATACACTTGCCGTAATTTGGTAAAAAATCCGTTGGCGCCCTTTTTGAGTATTTCAAGAACTGAAACTGTCTCCGAAACTGTAGCTAGCCGGCCGGCAATTGTATCCAAGTAGTCACGTTATGTATTGATTTTGAGAGAATAGCCAACGGAGACTTATTATGATAACAACAGGAACTGTTATAAACTATAACTAATTGTAATTTTACACACTATATCCGGTTTACTATGAAGATTCTGTTCTTCTTACTGCTACTATACCCATTTCCTCCTCCACTGATCCCGATTCCACCATTCTTCACGTATTAACTCTGTCTTGCATAGTTTCTTGTTCCTTATTACCATTACCTTCGTGGTCTCCCTCTTTTCCTACATTCCATCGGATAATTAGTCATTTGTCAATATTATTTGCCTTCGTTGTATATATTTATTCTTTCTATCCATTTGTCTTCTTATTTCTTGATTTCGCATTGTTCGGATTCTAGAAACTCTCAATAATCGACGTTAGTAATCCATTTCTAGAGCTAGTAGTTGTTTTCTGTTTCTCTCCGATCTATACAGATTAGAGAACCATGATTTCCAATATCGTTTATGTTAAGTCCTTTTCTTGATTAACTTGAATTTTTATCTCATGGTATGGAATTCAATATATCTATTGCCCTTTTACCAGATTTCTCGCATTTCTTCGTCTCCCATCCCTTGTTTTCCTATTCTTTTAAATATTTATACTCTTCACACCGTGCTATTGCCAAATATTTTGTATTTTCTATGATTACGATCAACACCTTGTTATGAGTTATGATTAATCATTAACCTTTCGGGCCATAGTCCTGAGCGAGTAGAACCTAATCATCTGCAAAATTCTTCTATAGATTACACCCTTGTCGCAGACTTTTGGCGACTGCAAACCCATAAGACAACACTATTCCCAACATTTGTCATTGTTAAAGGGTTTTCACAGCTTTGGTTAGGTTTTGGTAAATTTTAGCATAATTCTTCCGATGTTTCCCACAGCTTTTTGGGTGGTACGCTATCGTATGATTTATTAAGATCTATAGATAAGAAATGAGTTATCTTCATTTAGCATTTCTTTGCATTAATTGTGACAAATAGCAGATAGTCTCTGTACATGATTATCATATGGTGAAACCACTCTGTTCTTCTGCCTGCTTCCTTGATATTGTTTTTCCATATTATTCCTGGCTATTCTGCCATAGATCTTACTCATTGTATTCGTCACTAATACACATCGATAATTGTTGCAGTCATTATTTCTTCCCTTTAGATGGACTGATGATATACAAACTGTTTTCCGTTCCCTTGGTACAGCGGCATCATTTCTCCAATCACTTACTAAGTTCGTTATATTTCTATACAGTTTTTTGTTCCTTTCTTCACGATTTCTATAGTGATATATCCTAGGTCTTGCGCTTTTTGGGATTTTACTGTAAATCTTGTCTCCTTCACCTCAATATACTTATTTCTATGTTCCCCTTGTATATCTTCCATTTCTCTTTGTCGCATATACTCATATCCAGACCTAACACATTTTTATTGTGAGTCTCCCATTGCCGTTACTTAATTAGCGTATCTGTCGTGTTCTTAAATTTCGTATCACCTTCCAAACTTCTGTTGATTTTTTTAGCCTATCTGTGATTTTATTCTCCTGCATGTGTTGCCTTTCTTACCATTCTTTTTATTTTTCCCCGTATTTTATATTGTTCTCTATCATTTGGTGTTTTTGTATTTAAAAATATGTATGTATCCTTTGTTTTTCAGTTGCACTTCTATTTCGATATCCTCACAATATCCAAAATAAAGTTTCCTCTTTCATTTTGTTTGGCAACTTAACGCCTTTTTGGCTGCTGAGCGTTTGCAACTATGATATTCTTTTTCATATTTTCAATGTTTCTTGATTTGGTAGTCTTTGCTAACCTAGAAGAAAGGGATATAATTAGCAAACAAAAAACAGGCGACATATTAAGCTGCGTGGTATGGTCAATTGCAGCAGCCTGCTGAAAGAAAAATTCCCGTTAAGACTTGAATTTGCGATAACAATTAATTTCCCATTTCGATATCATGTATGACATCAGAATTTGGTAGGTTATTGTAATAAAATAAGTCATTCTATTCGTGCATCAGTCCATTTTTACAGAATAATAACCAATTAAATGTTTTTTTTAAATATGGAACTAGTTCAAGGAGTCTACAGTAATTAGAAGAGATTGGGAAACCTAGTGGTTTTGTAAGACATGTAAGTCTTTTTATATTTACTCTTACTGATGTCAAGTAAGTATATAGGTAATAACGATTTGCAATAGTCGAACAAAGATCAATTAATTTCTCATTCAGTTCAACAGTTCAATACAATACCTTTTGTCTTAATGTGTAATTTATTGGCGGCCTTTAGCTTCATAACAAGACTGTCTACCCACTCTCAAGTTTTGTTTCAGCATCGTTGGTGCTGAAAGATGGATTTTCTACGATCTTCATTAAAGAGTAAATTTCAAATAATCAAATCGTTTTACTTTCGGTGGTATTAATGGAATAGTAAGGTTTCTACTTCTTTCAATTTTTCATTTTATTAAGCCCTGTAGGCAAGCTGTCGTTAAACTAATACAAAGTAATAATTGCAAATACTCTTCATAACACTCTTCAATCGATGCATTTGATTGGAGGAAGAGCTGCCCGGCAAGGCTGCCTCGTAGCTACAGAATGCGGTATCTTTTCAATAGCAGTGCAAAAAGTCTCGAAGGTTGTTCGCAGCAATTACGCTGCAGTTTCTATGGCGGTAATTCTTTTTGCACGGTGGCAGCGCCGAGCTGTAATAACAATAATAAATATTTGTAACGAGTTCACCTTTTCAGTGGCCGCAGCAAACGCATTTTGGAAAGTGTGACCCTGACTCGCACTGTGTCCGAACCTCCGAACGGTGTCCAACCGTTAGTGTAGGAGACTTTAATGATGCATCGCGAAGGAATCCTTGTACCTGAATGAGTTCTATTAAAGTGCGCGGTGCCATTAAAGCCGCGATCGTCTTGTAATAGTGAAGTTTCACCCAATTATTTCTCGAAAGTGTTTGTATTCTAAGCTGGAGAATTTTACACAGCCCGTTTAAAATGCGAAGCAGCGAAGTGGCAACTGGTTGTACGTGACGTCAATTTCTTTCGTGCTTATATATATAGCAACGGCTTTCATGAGATGCAGATTTTGTAATCGTTTTCTGTACCGTATACTGAAAAATCTGTTAAAAGCAATAAACAATTGTTTCTCAATATACAGTGTGTCTAGCGGCATACGCAAAATAAGTAAATTCGTTATCAAAAATAACCCCATCAACGTAATTAGTGTAGCAACATAAGTTAATCCATGAGCAAATTCATGTTTTAAGTTATATTTCTGTTGCAAATAAAAGTTAAGCAAAGGCGAATTGTAAATTATAATATAGCCATAAACTGGTTAATCTACGCTGATAAATGACTTGAGCAGAATGATTGAAGTAATGCGTTAATGCCTGCCACAAGACAAGTCGGACAAGTTCACATCCGAGGAGTACAAGCCACGCACAGACTACGCTGATGTTTAAATAGGTGATGCTTTTACGACATACTTAGCTGTTCTTTATTTTTATTTTTCCAAAGATTCTTCCAACTAGTTATCTTTTTTCCTCATATTTGAAACATTTGTTAGGGCTCCTCCTCTATCCTCTTCGGATTTTGTACGACAAAATACTCTTTACTTATAACCTTTTTTCAATACTTTCTGATCTAAGAAAGTATGACCACAACACCTTCGACTATCGAATTAAACCGTCCCATCCCCAAGCTGAAGTTCGAGCCATGTTGTCGCTCCACTGCGCTTACTTTGTATTAGATTATCAGGTAAATAAGCTCCGTCGCTACTCCACCATTTCGGTTACACATGCAAGCTAATATCTGTTTATCTGTACTCCAACATAGTTGCTATCTTTCGTATTTTTGATAATGCCATCGTGTGTTTCCAAAACTCAATAATGGAAATTAGAGGGTTTCTAGAGATATACTACGCTGATCCGTGGCTAAACTTCCTATTGGTGCTTCTCTAGGTTACACATGCTGTCAAGGACACTGCATAGCCACATATATTTTGTAGGTTCAAATACTCATACCTTAACATTTGTAATGTCTATTTTACTCTTAAAAAAGTCCAATAGTCCACTCTAGCTTTATTATATATGTGGTTACAGCTAAAACGTATTTTAAGAGGATCCTGGTCGAGCAGCTAAGGCAGTTTTATATGTTCAACTGGCAGCAGTCTGCAGAATTCGCACACTTACTTAACTAAAGTATGTTACGGGTAAAAATCGTCGTATGTTCGTCAGCTGGCGTATTTTTTAATGATCCCCGCCGTCGTTCTGATTTTATCCGCTTCTGTCGCGGCGAGCGCGTTCTGTTCTTCGCGAGTCGCTGGCGATTTCCTGCCATTTGATACCGATTCTCTCAGGGCTTATATGCTCTTCTTTGTTCATTCCGATTTCGACTGCTAGGGGTAAATTGCACGTGGTCATTGGAACCTGCCTATATTGTCGAATTGGCTTAACGTTTCAAGCTTTTTCGCTGTTTTTGATCCTATTTTTACCGGCTATGTTCCTGTAGCGAGATGGTTTGGGCCGCCCATTGTTTTTGTGCGATAATCTTGGATCTGGTTCTCGTTACATCTTTTGTTATGTTATTACGACAGCACCTCCGATGAGTTTTTCCTTAAGGCCTCAGCGGAGCTCAAGTTATTTTATTTAATAATATTCATTTGTTTGTCTAGTTAACGTAATCATTATTGTATTTATACATTTGCTTGGGAGCAATGGAGGGTCCTGGATATTCCGGTCAGGTTCATCTTTTCGCCTCTTGGTGACCAGCAAGTCAGCCAAACCTACAACGTACTTTGGATGGCAATCATTGAGCACCTTTCCTACCATGGTAACGAGGGGGGGGGGGCTTTTCATGCTTCACGACGCTACCGCTTGGGGCATGAAAGTGCTGACATACGCGATCGTTACGCAGCTTTCTTTGTCTTTCCTAGTTAAAACTTAATAAAACCAACATTGTTTTGTTCAAGTCCCGCTGTGGAGTGCCAGTATATACCCTGCCGGGGATCTACACCTGCTTTAAGATGGCCGTGGTCGAGCAGCAAAAAAAGGTCCTGGGACCACATTGCCTCTAAGGACACGAACACACATAGGGCAGACGAACAAAGAAGTCACTCGCGAGGGGGAGGAAGAAAACTTGCAACCGAACCTGTAGGAATCCTACCAACTGCGGGGACAAGCCCTTTTTCCACTAGTCCCTTCTGCATCCGCTAACCACTAAAATGGTATTCAATTGTTGTGCGCATTGGATAACTAACATTTTCAACATAACCTCCGAATTTCTATATTTTTTTCCCATCTTGGAAATAATTTGTTTACATACCTATTCAAATAAATGTGTATTTCCTTCGCCTATTTAATGGAATTTGCACTTATTTGAATTACTAAAAATGCGCACTCCAGTTAATGATTTCTTCATAGGTGCAAATTCAAGACATTCGCAAGAACTCCCAAACGTTAGAAATATAATAGCTGACAGTCGCTGTTATCTTTAAAGGAAGGTTAAGTGTTCTACTGGCAAACAAAAATACTGCAGAGAACACTTGAGAAACAACTCTAAGTGACAAAAACGTTTCAAGCAAACTTCAACGTCTAAAAATAAGGGGTTTCGCTACAATCTGAACCTTGAACGCATTACACGATACATTTCCTTGGTTATTGTGTGTCGTTATAATGGAAATATTAATTTATATCAATAGAAAATTGCGACATGCAGAGCAAGAAGCTAAAAACGAAAGGTATGTGTATCAAGGCAAGCCACCCTACCCCATATCCTTGCAAAAATTCAATAAAGAAAACAATAGCGGTGTTTAGCAATAATTAAAATTATCATTGTTATTGTATCGCTCCGCTATGCGTAAACGCAAGTGACGAGGCAACATCTGGAGGCCCCTGAATAATAAGCAGTTTGCAGACGTGCCAGTACTGGCACATATTACAGTTTTTGCATGCGTAATTAGATTTATTTTGAATAATTGGATTGCTGCTGTCGCTGGTTTTATTCCCTGCCATGCTATTTGATATTTTTGATCGTTTATGGCATTTTTAAGGTAATATTTGTCGGTTTTCCTGCAGCCTCAATGGATTAGAACTAACAGTATGTGTCTCTAATTAACAAAACCTACTTTGCTGGGATGAAAATATGCCTGAAATGACCTCCATGATGTCGCATCAGAATTGTGGTACGAAATAGTAAGTACTTTGTGTTTTACATTTACATATTTTCTGATTTCAAGTAATAAAACGAACACTGGCGCACAATGCATAAGTAACTGCTACAAATAAGATGTTAAATTTACTCTTCAAGGCTGAACTTTATGGAAATAAATTCACAATGCCTATTAATAAACTGAACATAAATGTTACCAATTACTTTTCATACAAACCATCGTTCGATACTAGTAAACAATAAATTAACTCGTTTCATTATATTGGCTCAACCGTAAACCTCGGTGTATTGGCACAATATTCAAACATGACGTTTTGGTAAAGTGGACCTATTGCAATTACAGAAATCTAAAACGCATGATATGTGAAAATTGAAGGCAGCAAAATATGGCTAAATCGGCCGACTTAAATTCAGAAGAAAAAGAACAAACACGAGCATTTTACATTTCGCGTGAAACTTGTCACCGTGATTGTGCATAAGAATTTCAACACGGTGTAACAATATTTCTAGGTTTACCACGAGAGCATCCCAGTACATAAGCTTGAAATGTGGCTTTTGCATTCGTAAGACCGCACGGCATCACACAGTGCTCATAACGACCTAACGATGGTGCCCGTTTTAACAAAGATATTCTTCTGTAGAAGGTGTGTGATTAGTTACGAATAAATAGCGATTATTACAATTTCACTGACAAAAAATTAATAACGACACCACGTCTTTATTTCAGTGTTAAAAACAACTGATTGCTACAACGTGCCCCTACAAATTGTGCAATACGTAACACATAAATAAATTCAGAACAGCCTGTTTTACATTTTTAATATTAAAACATCAGAGTAGCAAGTTATACGACTAATCAAACTGTCCCATTTGGGAAGTAGAAAGGGTTGCCTATTTTTTAATTTAAGGTATCACGGTTTAAAATATGAAAACTAACCCGTTCCTAAAATTATCTGTGCTTAAGCAGTCATCACTATTATAGCATTTTAATAAACAACGCTACAATAATGCTTACAATAAAACAAGTCTTGCCAAGTCTGTGGTAAACCGCGGTCATCTTAAGCTCAAAAAACTGTGAACCATAAAATGACCGGATGTAAGGACAACGTTGAATTAAAAATGCATAGTAAGTCATTGGGATTTTCCCAATTCGACAGGTCTGTCGGTGATGTACTATGAAAAATTATTCTATAGAACCTGTGCGTGGAATTAAAATGAACAGTAAAAATGTAAAATATTGAAAATTTTCCATATAAAAACTTGTACAGGGCGAGAATTCTACCTGTAATTAACTCGTAGATCTACATACAAAATGTGACCGTTTAAAAACTTTACGTTTTTTTAGCACCTGTGGACAGATGAAACAATAGACTTGGGAGCACGTACATAAGTACGTGCATAAGTACAACAAAGTTGTTGCATTTTAATAGGCTCTGCATTAAATCTTCTTTGCTATGTAAATTAAATTAAGGCGATAAAATGTTATTTATAGCAATGAGGCAATAAAGTACATGGACACAACTGCTTTCAATAATTTTTAAATGTAGTCGTACAGTATTGACACAACGATTACTATTATGCAATTGACCCAAGAGAGTAATCACTATTAAGACGGTAAGTAATAAGGTAATAACTAATATTCTTATTGCCTTTTTCCTTATTATTTGACATGTGTACTACCAATAAAGGGCGTAACTTCTCAATTCTTCTTTCCAACTTCCATTCTGTGACGCATTTTGTCCATATTTCTTCCTCCAGCCGTGTTATGTGCCGCCCCAGTTCCACTAATTTTTTAGATCTCTCAACCACATCATCGATCTCTGTTTTCCTCAGAATTTTAATACTCCGCACTCGAACTTTATGGTGGATGTTGACGATTTTCGTATGTGCTATACTTAGCTTCCTTCCTAATTTCTTGGTCATGGTCCACCTCTCAGTAGACTCCACCTTGATGTTTTTCATTTTTAGTCCAATTTAATTGCCTATTTTTTTCATCAGTGAGCATTATTCTAAATCTGACCTGCTCTAGAACGAGATCATGGTAACTCTCAGAACAATTTTCATCCTTTCCTCCAATCAATGTATTCTAGTCAACAGGTAAACACGTTTGGGCAGAGTGGGTCTCCTTGTTCATCATTGCGCTATGTTCTGTGACGTTCAAGGTTTTCCTGAAATCCAGGAAAGCCATATGTAGCGGAATGTTGGATTATTTGTGAATTTCCTAATTTGGTTCTGTGTTTGTAGGTGGTCCATTGCCAAAATCCCTACCTAAACCCAGATTATAGGTCTGTAGTTGTTAATTTGGCTGACGTCCCTGTTTTATGTAATAATAGCTTCTTTCCACTTCCATTGGTATTTTTCTGTTTGTAATACTTTATTGAATAGTAGTGGTAAGGCTGTTACTGTTGCCTGTGAGGAAATGTTAAGGTGTTCGCCTGTGATCAATTCCTCGAACTTTTTTGGTTGACCAGTCTTTTTATCACTGTTATCACTTCTTCTTTGATCTCTTATTCTTCTTCTCTAATGGCGTTCTGCTGTTCGTCGTTAACTTCTCCTTGTTTTTACTTTTCTCATTTGGCCTTGCAATTTTGGAGATATTGGCTTTTTGTTCTCAACTAGACCATCCGACGCTTTCTCTTACTTGATCCCTTTTTTACATTTGGTATATAGAACCACACGTTTCGGCAAGTCCCTTCTCAATGTGTTCGTGTTCCTAATTTCTCTTTTTGTTAGCTTGTCCAAATCACAGTATTTGATACGCTTCTTATTATCCTTGATATGCTTCCCTTCAATTAAGGATTTTGTAGGCACATAGGGTTCGGGGCTATTTTTTTCCTGGATTTAGATCGGTCCTCATGCATAAATTTAGAAGCTGGCGACCTACCCAAAAATTCAGTAGCGCGCCTTCAGTCTAAGGGTTGCGGATAAGAAGCATGAAACCGGGGGCAAGTGAGACGATCGGCGGGCCCTTTCATATCGCATAGTCACACACTCGTTCGTAAGTACAAAACAGCAAAAATCTACAATCAGGCAAACAATAATAAACAAGCAGTACTTGGTCGGAGTGATTGTACTTACATGGGGTTTTGCAGCCCCCGCAGCGTTCCCACGTAGCGTCTAGCAGAGTACCTCGTTCAGTAATAATCTTCAGAAGAACCGCCCATGATTTACCAATAAAAACCTAGCAATACGGAAGCTTACAGCAGCTAGTGCCTATTAGTCGAATGCTAACTAGACCAATCAGCTACAATACATGTTAGTGTGATATTCATCTGTGGTTGCTGCCCCGCAAAAGACCAAAGCCGCAAGGCATTTGTAGGAAATGAGCATCCCAGGCTATCCAGATGCGCTTTCTGAAATCACTGATACGCTAGATGCTTTATCAGGTAACGCGTCAGCGGTCTCAGGTATGATAGTACTATTAGCGGTACCTGGTTGGGCACCAACCCAACAGTAAACAATGAGTAACAACCCAAACAGCAAAGCTCTCTACAATCAATATCAATAATAAAACAGTGTCCAACTCAGCTACACCATCGAACTTCATACAACGTTCACTGCAAAGCTACTAAGGAAATATTATCCATTACAGACCTCTTTTTTTATTGTTAAATTTTTTTAAATTTTTTTATGTATACAATGTATTCAACTAAAATATTACAATTATATTACAAAACAATTACAAATGAAATACATTAGATAAAGTGACACATTAATGAAGGTAATACACTTCATTAAATGAAGCTGAAGATGGTGCTGTGCCATTATTTCATCATTTCGATTAATCCACGTAATTATCATATCAGATATCACAACATTCACACACGGACGTTCGCCAGGCCTTCGAGATTTTAAAGCTACCCTCGCTCCCTTAAAATAACTTCGGGCACGGTTCAATTCTACAAATATTTAGCTCGTATTATATTTCAGCGGTTGATTTAGCCAAAGGCCCATAATCGTAGGAATACTAATAAATGATAGAATATTGACAAACAATTAAAAAGGACACAAATGTAAATATTACAACAATTTCTTCAATGCCAAGGGAAAATTGCTGATCAGTTCGTCATCTACACAGACTACTATTTGCTTACCAAATGTGTGGCTATTTACACCGTTTTCTTCATCTAACCCTTTTTCATTTTGCAAGCTCTGACTATTGCAGAAGTCATTAGACCATTCGTGACGCATCAAACTGTTGAGATTGTTCTAAAGTTGTCGAAAAGTCTGAGCTGTTCACAAGCTATACAACCCACAGTGTCAAGATTCGACGATCAAATTCCGCTGGCTATTTTTAATAGCCGAAATTAAAAATCGAGTTAATTTAATACTTCCTAGAAAAGCCGCTTTGTTTATGAATTATGTAGCGCTCGCGCTTCACCGGCTAATTTATAGTCCTATCAAGTAACGGATATTTTCACTTGCGTATTCTTCGATCGCAATTAAAAAGATTTGTGGCCGGCTTGGATTCAATAAATCCCCAGATACATCATCCCGTTCTCGTTAGAATCTATTAGCAAACGACGTTGCATTGAGAGCGGCTTAGCGTCGCGGGCACGAAATTGTTAAAAAGGCGATTTGTAGCTCGCTGACCATTTCCATCGCCAGGGGGCGCCATTGCTGCGCTCTAATCCGGAATTTATTTCGCCGGGAAATTTAATCGTCGCCAGAGAACAGCTCCTGCGTCTTGTATTGGCATAGATCTCCCCTCGCGTAGCTAATCCTGTCAAAGTGAAACGCGTCCGCTGAGTAGCAGATCTGCATATTTCATTGCAAGCGTTTAATAACACGGTGTGCTTAGCTATAACACGAATCAATCAACGGATAACCTTTGGCTATAAGGAAACGTTACGTTATAGAGGCTGAGATAAGCCAATGAGACGCGCAAATCATTGCTATTCTACTTACAAGGCGGATCAATGTGCCTCGTTATTTACGGAAATATCGAGAACAACAGAAGGTTTAACACATCCGGTAAATTGTAATTTCAAAAGCCAAGAAACGTCTTTTTCTCCATTAATTTCGAAGCAGTTTATCAATGCACTACTTCCTTCAAGATATGTAAGAATTCATACTCTGCGATTGCAACTGCTGTTTAACAGGGTTTGCTGTTCATAGCATCTTCCCTTTAATTGAGACTCGTTGGAGTTAGATCGCTCACCAAAACAGCACATTATTTGTTAATCCAACCTTCGGGACAGAAAGTATAGAGTATTACGATGTGGCCGTGAAGATTTCTAAATTTGAGAACATTCCAAAGAAGTTACAAACAATGCATACAGGGTGCCCGTTTTTGGAGCTCCACCATGGGGATCTCGGTAACCATAAGAGATACGAGGTCGGTTAAATTGGGGCAAAGTTGCGCAATTTGGAGCTCAATAATATGCCGGTTTAAAATTTCAAAAATTCCGATTACCTCCGGAGATATCCGAAAAAAACCGGAATTTTGGAAATACGTTTTTATTTTTTCCTCGGCTTATTTGGTGACCTAATTCAAAATGAGTGACACTTCGTCGTTGCAACTTTTCCTCCTCTACAACCTGCCGATGTCATATTTGAAATCAGACGTTTCGATTTTCGACAATCATCATCAACTTTGGTTTTTCTTATGGGCACTATCTTGGATTTTCACATTTTTGAATTCAGCTTTGTTTTCTGATTACGGTGATGTATCACATGTTAAGGTTCAGTGTTGCAGTTTGGGTGAAATATCAAAAATTCTGTTTTGCAAAGACTGCCTTGGATATAACATCCATACTTTTGTTTAACAAAGGCATTGTTGACAGTTCGATTTAAGTTGGCTTAACGTCACCTACAGTTACAAAATTAGTATAAATTTATTAACAAAATGCCCTTTTCAAATGAAGAAAAACGAGATATGCTAGAAATTTATTACGCTTCGCATCGAAATGCGCAAGTTACTTCGGAAAGATATTTACAGCGGTATCCAGAAAGACAACAACCAGCTCAAAATTATTTGTTATTCCTTCATAGAAATTTAGCCGAGTTTGGTGCATTTTCTAAGCCTCGAAGACGTGTTCATAGACCAAATGCGAATGAAGTGGAAATTTTACAGGCGGTGAGTAAATTGTTAAAACTTTCTCAAAAATAATAAACGGCAATGAATTGAATTCTTCATTAGATTCAAGATAATCCTTCAACTTCAACAAGGGCTATAGCAGACGAAATTAACGTATCACATCAAGCAGTGTGGAGAGTCTTGAAAAAACATAAATATCGCCCGTTTAAAATTCATATCACCCAAGTCTTGCATCCAGGAGATACTGAACGGAGGGCAGCGTTTTGTAGGAATATCATGGCACGGTTGGAACAAAATCCCCATTTTCTTTCCAACGTGATATTCACGGACGAGTGCAAATTTACCAACTCAGGCATGTTCAATCGTCACAATGAACATGTCTGGTCCACTGAAAATCCACACGAACACCAAGGACGTCGACCACAAGCACGTTTCGGGCTAAATGTATGGGTTGGTTTATTTGGCGGTACGATCATTGGCCCATACATTTACGAAGACAATTTGACCGCAGATGGGTATTTGCACTTTTTAAGGACCTACCTTACGGATTACATCGATGACAACATTTGCCTCAACCGCTTGAATAACCTTTGGTTCCAGCAAGATGGTGCTCCGCCACATAATGCTAGGAGAGTGGCTGATTATTTGTCTGAAATATTTCCGGGTAGAGTCATTTCAAACAGTGGAGACATACGTTGGCCGGCACGTTCACCAGATCTTTCCCCATTAGACTACTATTTATGGGGAACTATGAAAGATCTCATTTATAAATCTGTACCCGCCGATATTAATGAGCTGCGAAGGAAGATCATCACAACTTTAAGGACCAAAATAAGAAGAAGGGACGTTTTAAGATCAATGCAGAATTTAAGAAGACGCATAGAGCTGTGCTTGGAAGTGGAGGGTGAACCCTTCGAGCACCTCTTATAATTTTCTTTATTTACTTGTTTCTCAAAATTTAGTTTTATCCTATGTTGTAAATTTAAAACATAATTTTCTCCTTTTTTATATCCTACTGTCAAATAAATAAATTTCTAGCATATCTCGTTTTTCTTCAGTTGAAAAGAGCATTTTGTTAATAAATTTATACTAATTTTGTAACTGTAGGTGACGTTAAGCCAACTTAAATCGAACTGTCAACAATGCCTTTGTTAAACAAAAGTATGGATGTTATATCCAAGGCAGTCTTTGCAAAACAGAATTTTTGATATTTCACCCAAACTGCAACACTGAACCTTAACATGTGATACATCACCGTAATCAGAAAACAAAGCTGAATTCAAAAATGTGAAAATCCAAGATAGTGCCCATAAGAAAAACCAAAGTTGATGATGATTGTCGAAAATCGAAACGTCTGATTTCAAATATGACATCGGCAGGTTGTAGAGGAGGAAAAGTTGCAATGACGAAGTGTCACTCATTTTGAATTAGGTCACCAAATAAGCCGAGGAAAAAATAAAAACGTATTTCCAAAATTCCGGTTTTTTTCGGATATCTCCGGAGGTAATCGGAATTTTTGAAATTTTAAACCGGCATATTATTGAGCTCCAAATTGCGCAACTTTGCCCCAATTTAACCGACCTCGTATCTCTTATGGTTACCGAGATCCCCATGGTGGAGCTCCAAAAACGGGCACCCTGTATATCATCAATATATAAAACAAGGAGAAAGTATACGGGCGGTAATTACACGAAAGTGTATGTGGCAAGTAGAACAAGTAAAATCCTTCCGAGACAGGCTGAAAAACAGGATGTTTATAACTGAAAAATCATGTACAACTAATATTTTTAGTTTAACACAATTAATACTAAAGTAATTATCTTCTTCCCGAGGTGGTATATCTTCAAGAGTGCCTAGCCAATACCAATCGAACTCTTAATCAAACTTGTAGAAAACAAATCTCAACAGTGAATGTGGGAGTGATGTCGTCAAGGAGTTTAAAGTTATTAAAGGTTTGAGACAATGATAATACATCACCATTTAACATGTAAGGATCAGAGCCGGATTAAGGATATGTGAGGCCCAGGGCGAAATTTTTTTAGAGGCCCCATTCCCATTTATGCAACGGGTACAAAGGGATCTAAATGATTAGAAACCGCACTAGATTATAACCTTCGAATGTTTTCGAGGCCCCCGAAATTCGGTGGCCCGGGGCTGCAGCCCCCTTAGCCCCCCTCTTAATCCGGCTCTGGTAAGGATAGTAGGTATACCTATAGATAAAACCGCGTATACGCTCTAATCCACAGATTATGTCTTAATCGCTCAGGATTATGAAGACGTTATATCAAGGGCCAATGAGCTATAAAAGTATGACGAGTATTTAGAAGTGGGGAGCTAACAAAAAATATTTGACAATAGAAATAGACACTCACTGTAACTAAAGAAACGATGCGAAAACTAAAACTACTTCTATCTATAGGTAGAAAAAATAACATCACGGTATACAAATAGAAATTTAGGATAATATAGTTTCGGAAAGGAACGGTATTGGTATGCCCCACTGCATACTATGAAATCGAAACATTAACGAAACACGGAAATGGCAAATACAAGGACAATGACAGAATGTTCTCGCTTATATGAAGCGGATGGTTGGACGCTGAAAGCTAATAGGAAGAAATAAAAAGCAGATCTTAGAGCTAAATACAGAAAATAGGTATGTAATCAGGAAATGAGACGGTAAACAGATGAGTCGAAAAGAATATATAAAAAGAAGTACAGAAGGGACCATATGCTGTGGTCACATTAGAAATGCAAGATAACAAGTTTTCCGTCGTCAGTCGACATTGCAATGGGACAGCTCGACCACCAGGTTTGGTAAAATCCCGCCCACCCTACCAAGTGAATCTTTAAGAAGCTGGAGCTCTCTGGCCTTAGTTACTTCCAGCCGCAAACTACTTGCCTGCATAATAGTATTTTGGATATGTTCCACAGAGCTTGTAGTTCCTGCACTTTTCTGTGTCCCTCTCTTTGTATCTAGACATACCTCTTTTAATTAACAATAAATCTTATGTTTCCCTCCGTTAAGGTGGTTAAAATACAGACTGGATTGTGACCAACCCAATAAGTTTTATAAATTAGAGCCTGAGTCCGTGACGTAAATTTTTCCTGTTAGTAATGAAATTGTATAGCGTAAGAAGATACAACAGAGAAAACATGTATAGGTTTCTGAAATACAGTGAAAAAATCATCAATTTAAATCATCAATATTTTTTTTCGATATATCAAAAAAAAAGAAAAAGTACCACTTGCTTATGTACCTTTTTACATAGATCAATATAATTTAATCAGAAGTGACATATAGCAAGCTCCAGTTGACTTTGAAACTCTCAATAACGATAGTTTTTATAAGATTTTCTAATCATACACTTGACCATGGTTAACATGGTATAAAAGCAAGTTTTTTAAAACTAAACATAAAATGTACTGGCGTTAACTCCAAACCTAGAAAATCTACTTTTATAATCGGTTAATGTCAAGATTAGCTGGATTCATTCAGCATCGTTCGGCAGCCTTGTATTCGAAATCTAATTGGAAACCTGAAGAAACATCTTCAAAGTATTAAATTATTTATGAACGAGAATCTAAGCAGATTGGAACTTTTCTTGCTTAGCTCGTATTACAATTAACATGATCTTCCATAAAAACAATTTTGTTCCGTAACTTGAAAACCTCTTTTCATTTGCAGCTTTTTCAAGCGTTTAAACCCTCTCCACCTACCAACTCGCTTCTAAAAGAATCACTTTTTAGAACTGACGACAACATTCTTTAATAAACGACTTGTGTCGCATACACAAATAAACAGGAATGTAAGAAGATAATAAGCTCTGATATGAAAAGCACAAAATCTGGGGATCTGTCCTACACTCAACCACGCCACCACGCATTCCCACGAATATTTGAAATTTAATTTGTTTTTCGTTTCCCTTCTGCGCTATTACGAAAGCCGAAATCCGGTTTTGCATTCTTAATGATCCCGAGATACATTTGATATGCAACATAATCAAGTAATTTACATTGTTAGCAGATGGTCCTCAAAAGTGGAAAATTATAGTAAATTGCCAAGTCGACCGAACTTCCTCAGAAGACCTTCTTTGTTTTCTAATTTAACCCTTCTAGCTTAGTAAAGAAATGTCGCCAATGTGATGAAATTTTGAATCAAATAAAATTATAGATTAAGAATAATTCTGAAATAGCTGAAAGCATTTGTCAATATACTATGTTCAAGCATTGGTTTATGTTAATAACTAATCTAACGATGTCATCCTGATAAAAGAGTTGAAATACTAACGTGCGTTGTTAAGACCGCATGGCATCGTGCATTATTCGTAATGACTTAGCGCAACGTACGTGTTCACTAAAGCATTTTTCTGTCATCAAAATTTCAGAAGCTCAGAACAACCAACACTTCATACTTGTAAATCAATTTGTTGGCAACGGTAACATGCATTTTCAACTGTAGGTTTTACTTGCGTTTAGTGTTGATATCAAAACATGTCTAATTTTTAATACTCTTAAATCCTCTAACTGTAACTAGTCGATTCAGCCTTTTACTCGTAGGAAATATGTTACCACTTTGGGTTAGCAAAAGCATAAAAAATATACTTAAATCTGATTTTAAAATAAAATTATCATTGCGTATCCAATTTGTTTATTACTCAATCCGCTATCATTTGAATAAATCAAGAATCTCCGTACATGAGCATTTTTAATCGAAAATCAGGCGTTAGACCAAAGCACGTCCAGCGTACCCAAGACGCATTCAAATCGCCTGCATTAATCTAGCTCTAGGCCATTCCAGAATCGACCAGCACGAACTTTCAGTCCGCTCCTTGACTCGTCTGATTTACAGCAAACGCTAAGGAATAACTGCCATTACAAGTGGGCTTGTTTATTGGTCTAAATGGAGTAGTCTGCTAGAGGAATAGGATTCGCCAAAGGGAACACTCTATATGCATGGAAGATAATAACGACGCGTGTGTTACGATTAGCTCGTGATTTGTACGCGAATAAATCTGCATGCAAATTCCGAATCCAGGCTCGGATTTATGGGCCGCCGGGATTAGAAACTACCAACTTATCGTAATTACTTAATCAATTATGGAGACTCCGAAGGCCGCATTTTCAAAAAGATTCATAATTAGTGGGAAAGCTGAAATTAATCAAATGACAGATGATTCATTGGGATGTGAACAACTATTAGGCGTCTGGAGATTCATATGAAAGTTGCGTGTAGTTAATCATAGCAAAATTATTTGGTTGCTGCTAATTATCTTCAAAGTTCAAGAGGACCAGCAAAAACTTAAGTTTGTTTAAAGCAATCGCTGATATGTAACACTAGCTCTTTCGGTTGAAGGCAGATAAACGTTCCAAAGCAGACCTACTTTCCATAACTGTATAACCAATGAAGCAATTTTTAAGAACATATTACCGACGAATAGTATCTATCTCTTCAAGCTACAAATTTGTCTCAATGATTACATAAGTTTTTACAGAAAAATAAAAGTAAAATGTTTTGTTTTTTCTTTTTCTGCTTTCAAGCAACTAAAAACGTGACAAAGGACTGACTAGTTGAAAAATTACCGACGGTAGCCTACCTTCTTTAAAGCTGGATCTACAAGTTGTTATTGCGGGTTCAGGCTGGGTGCTTTAACTTGTTAACAGGGGTTGTGGCGTACTGGCTCTTAACAAATTATGCCTACTCCCACTAAAATGCGCCACGCTTAAGTCAATTGTGTCACCATTGCAATTAATTTTCAGTTATACTTAGAACAACATTTTCAGTTATACTTAGAACTAGAATGACAATATTTAAACGTGTGGTAAGGATGAAATATTTGATGGTTCTCGGGTGCATTATTTTTAAGGTTTAAATACTCCGTTTGCTATTTCTGAAATATTTTGAGCCCTGGAATATAATATAATCTTGACGAATGTATTAGGCGTAGGCACGCGGCCCGTTATTTCGAATACCCCGACGACACGTGCAACCAATGCACGGTGGGCTCGGTTAGAAATGGAATTCAAAAATAAAGCAGAACGTTCGGGGTTGTGGCAGAGACGCAACCTATCAGCGAAAGTGGGCTGTTTGCGTAGTTATTTCTTGGCGTAAGCGATTATATGCGAACCAATAATTAATTATGTGATAATTGCATAATGCGAGGCGAAATTGCGAGCGCGACTATACGTATCTTTAGATAGTGAATTAGGTTAGCTAGAGTAGAACAAGCCTACTATTGTAGACAATTGAATGATGTTTGGAAGCTTTTTGACAATTACAGCGGCCAGTAGACGTTAGATCATAGGATTGGATCCCGCGAAAGCACGAGGTTTCGCACAGTGATCCACGGAAGCATGAGGTTCCGAAACGATAATGTAAGCCCGCGGAAGCACGTGGTTCCTAAGCAAGATTTACAGTACTAATTACTTTACTGTGAAAGACCGACTCTGTACGGGTTGTAGCAATAGCTAATCAAGTGGATTACTGTTGGGCGAAAGGTACCGACAGCTAACCCAACCAGTGAAGTCAGCGATGAGGTGCCAAAGAGGTGATGCTGACTGATGCCAGGCCAAGTATTATAATGTCACTGCCGGAAGTACGGAGGGGCCAAGGGGGAGGCGGCCACCCCGGTGAGTTCAATTATTATTATTATCGATTAGATTTACAGGTCAGTAAGTTTGTTATTTTACATTTAACTGCCTACCTCCACCAGTGGTCCACGGAATGCTCGAACCTGCACCGTTTGCACCCCGTTGCCGCATTGTGGTCATGGGTGAGTTGCATTCACCACTTTGACACATTTCAAAAGTATCGGAATTTAAATTTTAATATAACACACAAAAACGCGTCTAACACGTGCAATGGCGCAATTAACGTATACAAAACTACATTATTGGAAATTTTCACTAGAAACTACTACAATGATCTAAATTTAAAGTCTAATATATTGGCTATTTTTATTCAGATCTTCTGAACGCAAAGGAACACCTGCAGCCATAAGTTTTTTTAAATGGCCAACGCTGGTTGAACTGCAACATTATGGTGGAAAATACGCCCACCGATGTTCGGTGTCCCACTGTTACGCTTAATGTCAGCCCGCTGGGTTTCAGTTATACCGAACGCGTTATTACCATTCAGCTATTCTATAAACGATGATGTTAGCTACCTAAATTCTGCCTCGTAAAAATCCGTCAGGATGCTTTATGTCCATGCTTTATTTAGCCGACGCGATTACGTTTTCTATTTATGTTTATGGAACTACGGCATGCTTGATGAAGAAGGTTAATTAAGAAACTCGAACTCGATCAATAAACCGTAGGCTCAGTATGTAATCATTTCCATATTTTAAATGACCGGCGATTTGCGTCGACAAAGAGGTTTCTAATCGCTCGACATTTGAGATTTATTACGAAACTCGTAAATACATGAACAATATTTGGATAGAAATCACATCCAATTCATCTTGTATTGTACGTTAAAACAGTTACAACAGGAAAAGATCAAATGAGTAGATACAGTAAAGGAGCTCCTAGACAAGCTGAAATCAAAAACTGAAACCAGGAAGATATGCAGTTATCAAGCTTTGGGACTATAAGACATGAAGTTCCCTTTCCGTTCATTCATTTGTTCGAAAAACTGAATTAAAACGCACTACTTATGACAGCTATATGAAACCCCACAGGATCAGAAGACTAGGAAATGTTTTCCGACTAAAGAATTGCACTGAAAACAGAATCAGCAGCAAGGAACAAAGACGAGGGCCAAAGATAAAATTGGTAGATAAGGATAGAAGGTCCCACACAAGCTAAATATCAAAAACTGAAACGATGGGGATGTACAGTTTATCAAGCTTTACGACATATTTTTGGAAACAAAAATGTGCTTTTGAACATATAAAAACATGTTTTGTTGATCATAGATCTTTTCAATTAACCCATAATTTAAAGTAGTCAAGTACCTAAGAACACCACTGTGGTCTGGAATGAGACTACAGTTGGAATGCAGCGTACGATCTCCCAAGCACTATTAATAAGTCATTAGATGTAATGCCGCAACAATTTAAATAATTGCCAATAATTACAACTCCACTAATCAAAATGAAAAGGTAACTCACTGACAAGAGCCAAGTGATGGTCTGCTCCATACGCGCACTTACGTTTCATTTACAAGTTATGACCTCAGCTCAGAGTTATGGTAGCAGGAAAATGGCATTAGCAGATAATTACGAACTATTATTTTAATTTATAGCCGAGTGAACGTTGAAGTACCTACCTACCCGCTCGGATTTTAGCATTTCAGAAAACCGGCATTCTTCGATCATATCAGCAATATCAGCATCTACAGCTGGTCTTCAATCAGTTTTTCTGCCAACGAGTGGGTTAATTAATATTCATATTGCGTAACGTCTAATTTGAGTTCATTACCTAAAATCTGTTATTAGAGCAATAGAAGAGATCATTTAATAGCACATCGGATGTGAAGAATCAATTACGATGCTACATAAATTAAGCGTATCACTTCTCACATCCTTCGCAAACAGGAAGTTTCGAATAAATTGTTGGCGATCGGTCGCACTTCCACGCGGTCAGCGACGAGGCTGATACATAAAATCCAATAACATAATTAGCACCTATCATTGGCCGACGTCGGAGGCGTATGCGGGTGAACTATTTTGAAATATCGTGCGACCTCCAACGTTATATCGCTGGACACATGACTAATCGCGCCCACAGTATTACCTGAGTTAAAACTGAACAACGGTTCGAAAAGTTGAGGCTCAGATGTGCCATTGTACCACACCATTTGTGGTTTTCATCAACATACAAGTACACTTGCACATATATGATGGGCACGAGCTAATTTTATTATTGCGACATCCATCACGACAGTGGTTTAGATTTTGCAAAATGGCTTTAGTAAAGACGAATAAAAATCAAGGAATGAATGAGAATTTAGGTGCTGCTGGTCCACAGGCATTGATGATATCACACCGTAAGACTTTCGAAATGATAACACTTTATAGAATACAACAACCATTTTTTAAGCAACAAAATTTACTAACGATCAGACACAGATATACTCGTACCTATACGTAACTTGATGTTTCTTGGCGAAAGTGTCAGGTCAGTTTCGTCCGACCCCTTGCGTCACTCGAGGATTTTATTGCTCAATTGTCTTATCTACAGGCGATCAATAGGCTTGCTTTGATTCTTGTGCAGCCAGTCTTTGGCCACCAAAAAAGTTGATCGCTACCTGGTGTTTTCTCCCGAATCCCCTACAGTTCACAGATGGCGTACGGTTTCCAAGATCTGAGTTTGAAATTCCGTACATATTGCACTCGAATTGCGGATACAATTTGTCACTCGTGACACTAATTACTCAGTTTACGACACTAGACACTTGGTTGCGCGTAGCTTAACATCTAAAATTCGTTACCCGCTGATTTAGGCTGCACAGCTTGGTTATCCGAAGTTTTCACAATTTATAAATCGCTAGCTTGCTTTTGTAGGCACTTCTCGGAGTGATTTATGAACACTATACGTGGCCATATATCCGCTACAACTGGCACGTGTGCGCTGTCAGAAACTAACAGATCAGACAAGATCAGGTACAACAAAACATTGACAACATAAAGCAAATTAGTAATCTTCTTTCTGTTACTAATTACAGAAACTGTTATATTAGCCCTCTTCAGTCGCGTCCCGAGCAAGTGGCCAGCCTAACCCGTTGAATTGCGAGGAAAGATTACATTTTTTACAGGGGTCACGACTACTAAAAGTGTTGTTGGTATGATAATCAACTAGTCGCTACCCTAAAATTCACATAACACTATGGCCCTAATATCTACCTGAAGATAAACCCAAAGTACATGAATTCTACAAGACACAAAATACAATACAAAAATTCCGAAGGGAATGAAAAACTTCAGCGGACAATCTAAAACAACAATGTTAATTAATCCGCGTTCTTATAACGGATTCAAAATACAATGCTTTCTCATAAACCACAGTATACATTTCGTGGGAAGATTCGAAAGTCCGAATATACTATAAATTATATAATCACTATTGGGACAATTTGTGCATCACAAGTTAAAGACGTTGGACCACTCACAGGATGAATATAGGATCGGACCACAATTTATTGTGCTAAATATTAAGAAACATAAGTACTAAAAGAACTACAGAATGCACAGGACCAGACAACAAAATATTTACAGCAACCTAAATACAAGCAGCAGAAAATGTGGAAGTAAATTGGAATAAAATTGAAGAAAATAGTAACAGCAGCACTAGAATTTAGAAAAGTAAAATATTAACTCGAGATGATGCTATATGCATAAAGCCACGGAACACGGATGACATAAACTCCTAGTATTAACAGAAAATAAGATATCCCTTAATTTTTCTTCATCATCAACACGTCTTGGCAGACGTTTTGTAACCGTTGACCCGTGAGCTTGGTATTTTATTATATTGCACCGTCAAATTCTTAGATTGCTAAATCTACAGCTTCCTGTCATCGATCGCGGTTGTTCGTAGATGCATTGCTTCACAGAATTAGTGCAACGTTTTCGAGAACGTTCTCTCCGCTTTTTGCCATTTAGACCAACCTGTTAATAGTATCCCCTCTCTTATTAATGTTTCCTAAAAGTGTAAGGATTCCTAAGTAAACGTTGTTCGACAACCATCTCACCACCGTTGATAATCAAATCACAGAGCATTTATATCACTTACATACTTGAAACCTCAAACTTCAGTATCCTTCAAACATCTGAAAAAATGGACATGCGTATATTGATAGAAAATTCAAGATTTATTAAAGTGTTTAGCCTGTAAAGAGATGGCGTGAAAATCCGAGCAGATACAACACAAATAAAGCCCTGCTGTATAAATTGAAAATAAAAATACCTAGATCGATAATAGGAA
>OW679199.1:11605457-11801939 GCA_940337035.1 Agriotes lineatus | reverse complement strand
TAAATTAATTAAATATGTATGCACGTAATTGTCTTTTTTAATAAATTAGCCTCGCCAGTGGATTACTTAGCACTGCAGTCCCATTTTGTATAAAATTCGCTACGGATAAATGTCATTCTCGTTAGACATAAATAAACTTCATTATGGTCTGGTCTAAATGTAAGGAATTGCCACTGAGTATACAATCCGATACAGATGCATGCGGTTCTCGTTAGGCATAAATTACCCTAGTCATGTAAACTTTAAACTGTTTTGCTAGTAGAAATTCACCCTGAGTAAATCTCGCTAAGTACAGAGATATGCCATTCTCACTATCTATAAATCGTACTACATATAAACACACACCACTTTATGATTACGCAGGAAGCTCATCGTGTAGAAGTACATCCTATTATGAACACGTGTAAATGCTCGGTATAAATATACTCTACTGTCATTACAAATATATCTCGCTATGTATAAATACAGATTCCCCTCGCCCTGCATAAATTTAAAAGTCACTTCCGTGTAGTATAAATAATCCTCGACATCGAAAAATAAAACATTAACGACTATGATTGATAAATAAATAAAATAATCAATAATACAAAAAAACATACTCTCACTATTATCGGTACGTATAAAAGTTGTCAATTCACGCTTTGTTCATTATACATAAATCACCCTACATTTAAATACACAAACTGGCACAAATTCACTATTCTTGCTGCGTATAAATATTGCTAAGTATAAATGCGCACTGTTCACACGACGTATATATCTCGTTACATATAAGTAGATACCCTTTTGGCTACGTATAAAACTCGCTTCGTATAAATACGTACTATGCTCGAAAGGTATAAATTATGATAGCTATAAATAGACAACATTCTCCCTACGTACCAATCTCGCTAGGCATAAATTACCCCAATCATTTAAACTTTATACTGGTTTGGTAGTAGCAAATTAATCCTGAGTAAAGCTCGTTACGTATGAAGATATGCCATTTTCACTATTCATACTACATATAAATATACACACCACTTTATGACTATGCATACAGCTCATTGTGTTACGTACATGACCCCACGTTCGCTACAAATATATCTCGCTGTGTACAAAACAGATTCCCCTCGCCCTGTATAAATGTCACTTCACTTCCGTATAGAATAAATAATCCTAGACACCGAAAAGTAAAACAGAAACGACAATGAATGAATGTGTGATTCTATAAAGAAATGCACACTACTCTCGCTACGTATAAGTACATACCTTTCTCGCTACATATAGAAGTTGTCACGTTACGTTTAAATACACAAATTCGCTACGATAAATACTAGCTATTATCAATTCAGTAGCGATATCGCTACATAGAAGTACATACTATTCCTGATGCATAGAAATATTGATAGGTATAAAATATAAATGCACATTATTCCCACCACGTATATATCTCAATAGATATAAATAGAAGCTTTTTGGCTAGGTATAGAACTCGTTTCATATAAATACGTACTATTCTCGTTAGATATAAATATCGATAGGAATAAATACACACTATTGCCTCTACATATAAATCTCGTTAGGTATAAACAGCTTCTGGCTACGTATAGGTATCGCTACATAAAATAAATGATTATCTCCCGACGAATAAATAAATACGTTTGCTAAGAAAATTCCGCTCTGTATAAATCTTTCTACCTATAAATCTATTCTGATCAGATATAAACCATTGTCATTGCTTCGTTTATTTTGCTAACAGAGATACTCCGAATGGACTTCGCTATTATTAGTAATTTATATCTATAGCTCATTGCAAAGTGAAGAATTAGAAGGTTATATAAAACAAGCAAATATATTAAAAAAAAGTTTAAAATTGTTTAGTAAATGCATTCAAAAGTTTAAGTAGTGGAAGTAATTTTGTACACAGAGGCAATAATGAGGGTTACATGTAGTGAGATTTATACATAATTTATTTATATAGTGCGTAACCGTAACTAGTGAGAATAAATTTATTCACAGCGCCATTTACATACTCGTAGTGAAATTTTGCTAGTTAAGTCACTTACATGTTTGCAATAATTTGTGCGTACTTAAGAGCATGCATTTATACATAACGAGGTTTATATCAGTTGTATCTATAGTGATGGAAATAATTTATACACAGTTGAATTTCTACGAAACACAATTACTGTTGGAAGAAATTTATACTGTACAGAGTTTCTACAGACGAAATTTCCGGAAGTTCTTTTTCCATAAAAGAAGCTAGTTTCTAAACTAAATACATACTCAAATTATCTCAAAATAAAAACGCATTAAGATATTTTCCAAATACTTTAACCATGGGAAATTTTGCATAAAATTATTACGGTAGAAATTGAACTTAAACAGCGAAGATAAAATAATACAAATTTAATCATGGAAAGATATTCGTATCTCAAATAACGAATAAGTAGTACAGATTTTGTAAAAAGCACTTTTATTAGTGCAAAAAATAGATCTTACTAAATAGTACTATTGGCATCGATTCCGACAAAGTTGATAAACCCTAATTGAAATTAGCTTTATAAGACGCTAAAAAAATCTATTTGTAACGGTGATCCCGAAGAGACCTGCCTCCCATACGACGCATTCATAGATACGGTATAAAGTTTATGGCTTTTAAAAAATCAAGCTTTTTGCACACTCGCCGTGTAGTTCGCTTATCAGCGAAAGTATCAGTTTACTATTCTTGACAAATAACAAGTACTGAATAAATCCGGAAATTATAAAACGAGTGATATTGATAAACAACAGACGGTTGATTCCTAGTTGCAAAATTAGAAAGAATTTGAAATTTATTGTAACTTGTAACCTCTATTACCTACGCGATTTAGTCCCAAATCGCGGCAACATAGACAAGGATGGTGACAACGCTCTCGTGTACTCAGAAGGTGGAGTAAGGAAACTGCTCTTCAATGGTAGATCTTTAGCATAGAAAAGGCGATCAAGGTACAACAAAACTGCTTCACTAGGTGCTGTGGTTTTTCTCAGCATGCTAATTAGTGATGGGCATAACCGGACAATTTTCATAACCGAATTATTTGCATTCGAATGATTATTTGAATAATCAGTCGAATACATTTTGGCTCTCGATTCGTTTCGATTTCGCCGGTTTGCCGGTTACGCGGTTCAGCGTCATCTGCATCGGCATCGTAACTTGCAGATAGCAGCGGACCTCAGTTAATCGTTAATTATAATAATTGTATAAATAATTTTTATTTGATTTCTAAGGAGTTTGTGCAATAAGTAGTTGTGGATATGAATGAAATATATCTGGATACACCTTTATTGCTTTCGATTGCTGGTGATTTACAATAATATAATAATAATTAATAATATATTGTTGTATTTGTATGAGTTTTACGACTCGCTATTCTGCATACCTCGATTACTCCTACATTCTTCCGATCTATAACCAAAACATAATATGTACATTATGTGTTATGTATTGGAAATTAAGAGGTATTTATTAAGTGTAGAAAGAAAGAAATATGCGGGACTGCTTGCTAAGCGCAATAAAAAACAGTGGTAAAACGTTTATGTTTATCGATCGGCTGGGTTAAAGGCGGCAAAAAATTGATTTATGTTCCTATCATATGACGACGGATCGACTGCAAGTCTCAGCTGGCAAGGAAGCGAGGGAGAAAACTGTAGAGCGAGACGCCCAAATGGTGTTTTCAATACAATCAGCCTTGCTTATGGTTATGAGTTATGAATGACGCATTATTTACAGAATTTCGATCACTCGCAGGTCGCTGAGATATGGCACGTAGTACGTATCAGGATGAGGTTATTTTTCATTCGAATACTTGGAACGAAAATCGAGTTACATAGGTTATTTCAATAACCGGATAACCGGTTATTTTTCATTCGAATAAGCCCATCACTAATGCTAATGTAAGGCTCCTTGAGCATTCAAAAATTACTAAGAGTCCATTAAAAATTACATTAAAGAACATCGGGATTACTTGAAACACGGGAAAGAAAAGACGTAAATTTCAACCACACTTGAAATGGCATCAAACAGCCAGGTACCGTAATGCAAACACCAAATTTGCACCTAATTACTGCTGGTTTGCAAGATAAATCAGTTTTGTAAATGTCACTAAAAAAGGAGACCCAAAAACGAATCTTACAATTTCGGAAGTAAAGTTACGGTTGAACATTTTCAAATATGAAAATCGAAAAAAGGTCTCCTCTGAAGTTACACCCGCAAAATTCTCAAAAAATGCAACTTTAGTATTAAAAAGACGTTGCCTATGTGGAAAAGCCACCTATGAAATAGCCATATAATGGAATTGCTGGTCGTGAAATTCTTTATGACCGTTTGGTAGAAGTCTTTCAGTTTGTAAAGTACACCGCGTCATAGATGCGCAGAACGCTAGAAACGTCCGGACGAGTCCATTACGTTCAACAAGGTGATCTCCGCTGTTGTATTCAGTTCATTGCCGTTCGTCGTGTCATTTTGTTTACATGTTTCCATGACTATTAAGCCGTTAATAATATCAAAAAGAGGTTTGGGCGAGCACCTTACAGTCTGGTAGCTACATGACGCATTGGGGTTAGTCATTTATTGTCCGTAGCGCCATATTCGAAGTTTCTCAGGTCGCACGCGTATTCAAGAGCCTTTGGCCTGCGCCCTCTGGCAGGTTCCCAGCTGTTGTCTAAAATGCTGCCACGACCAAATGGCGAAGTTCCATGCACAGCTTTGGCAAAAATTCACAGCAAAACGGACAAATTTAGTAAAAATCCCTCGCGCGGAATGGAGCGGATGACGCACGGCGAGTCCTCCCGCCGCGGAAAGCGTTTAACGCCATTAACGCAGGGCGGCCTCGTGCGCTTCTGGTAGAGCTTGTACTACTTTATGACATGCTAATTTATTTAGCATTTGAAACTAAAAATAAATCAGCATAAAAAGTTTTCCTTTAAAATGGGAATTTTAATGTGCCTTCCTAAAAATACCTATTGCTACGCCACTGATACCGTCTATTGGCGCATAACTGTAGCCACGCCTATGTACTTCTTGCTTTGAAGCCACTCTAGTAAGCAATGTTTCTGCGCTTCGGGCACCGCACCTGTTGGGACCATGGTATGGACGTTCGCCAAGAATTGCTGTAACTCCAACGCTGCTCTAACAAGAACACAGGGATAGTTTATGCGAACGAATAATAATCAAAGATATAATCTGGGTACCCTACTGTACTCCTGAGACAAAAACCACTTCAAAGAATGGAGCCGACCCGAAGATGCCCCCCCCCCCCTCAAGGCACATGCTATATGCGGACACCTTTAGTAGGTAAGGTAGTGATTGTATTTTCGGATTGCATGTCATGATCCTCTTATAATTATCTTGAAAGAGGTTCTACAATTATTCTCATCTGCTTCCTACGTCAAACTCTCATCCAAAATCAAGCAGAAAAATTGCATTTTCGACCAATATTACACAAAGCCACACGCGGCCCCCCTGACGCGTTTTGGCGGATTTACGAAGGCAATTGCTACCGCATCTACCATCTACCCCATTATACCCAACAGCTTTATCACTGTTGGAAGTAGGTGTACAAAATATTCCGACAGAATCTGACAGGACCTGAGAGGACCGAGAAGGACCTGTCAGGAGTAGGCAGAACCTCGAATCAGAAGCTATACAGAACTGGGGCAATACTAAGCAGGATTGTGTCTATACTAAGTAGAACTCCGTAGTACCTGGTAGAACCGAGGAGCACGTGTCAGGCCCGAGCAGCACCTGGCAGAACCTGGCAGGAGCGGGTAGAACGAGAGGACCGATTAGGAACTGGTAGTTCCCCTCCAGTGTCAGGCAGGATTTAAGCAAGAACCCGCAGTACTGCGCAGGACTCGAGCAAGAGTAGGCAGAATCTTGAATCAGAACTGTGGTATTACTTAGCAGGACTGTGACAGTACCAAACAGGACTGTGGCAATACTAAGTGGGACTGGAGCTGTATAAAGTAGCGCCCGCAGCACCTGGCTGGACCAAGCAGAACCTGGAAATACCGGGCAGGACCTGGCAATACACGCCAGTATCGGATAGAATTTGAGCAAGACCCAGTTGTACTGTGCATGACTCTAGCAGGATTAGGCAGAACCTCGAATCATAACTGGGGCAGTACTAAGCAGAGCTGTGGCAATATTAAGCAGGACTGTGGCAATACTAAACAGAACTCCGGTTGTACTAACCAGGGCTCAGTAGCATCGGACAGGACCAAACAAAACCTGGCAGGACCGAGCAAGGCCCGGCAGTATCGGGAAGATTTTAACAAGACCGGTGACGGTACTAAGTAGGACTGTGGCTGTATTAATTAGGATCCAGCAGGACCGAGCATGACCTGGCAGGACCGAACAGAACCTAACAGGGCTAATCAGGACTGTGGTAGTACCGTTCAGGATTGGGAAAACCAAGCAGGATCCGACAGGACCTTAAGAAATAGCGAGGTCCTGCTTAAATCGGTAGTAGGTGTACAAATTAAGCCTAGTGATATATCCCTCGATTATACTTATTTCTATGTTGCATTGTACTTCTGCAAATGTAGCCACAAGGTCGGCTTAACATGCTATATAAAAAGAATCATAGTACATCAACAAATGTCAATATACAGTGTTACTATTCAATTGCGCCGCCTTCCAATGTCGCGTTCTGTAGTATTCATTTTACTTTGTTACGCATCCTTTCACTCTAATATTTGTGGCTGCGCAGTTTGTATTTCCCGCGCTGCGCCACGCCCCTTGGCCTCGCGTAGATAATTTTTAAGTACTGGCATTTGTTTCGATACGCTTCCTTTCCAATCCCGCTGGCGAAACGAACAACATTGCCGTGGTAGCAGTTAGAATTTCGGAGGATTAATTTTGGGCTGCCGTTAGTTTCGATGGTGTGAGAGCCTACACTTTGAAGTGGATTTTCCTAGTCCACGAATTTTCGATGTAAGGGAAGTTTAACTCTTACGCCCTTGGCGGAATTTTTCATGCTGCCACGTGTTTCGCAAATTCGCCTGGAATTATGTCCGGGCACCTTGTGCCGGATGGCCGATTTGAAGATTTGGCTACGGCTGCTTGCACATGCGGACGTTTCATGCGCTGGAATTTTTTGGATCTTCGAACCCGCTTTGACCCCTGCTGCAGATGTTGTTTGAGCGCAGGAGAAGATTCTATATGGAGGCTTACCTTCAGGTCTATTTTGTCCCAGTATCGCACGGTGAAGTTCCCCCCTGAGCGTGCTCTGCGAAAATTGTGACATTGCCGCTGTAAGCTTTGCCTGCATTAAATCTATTTTAATGTGTGCATTACGGCTATTGCTTACTGGTGTATTAAAAACTGTATTATTTGTAATATTTGCCAAATCTAATTAGTCGTAGCAGTAATATTCTGGCCACCTATTCTGATGGTGGATGAATTATACTGTGATATTTGCATTCTGGCTTTATTTCTTACTGCAACCTATATTTGAGTTGAGCTTCTCTTTCAGATTTATTGTGCTACCTGAGTTTACGTCTTCTCGTTTGAATGCCTGGATACACTTGCCGTAATTTGGTAAAAAATCCGCTGGCGCCCTTTTTGAGTATTTCAAGAACTGAACACACCGTCTCCGAAACTGTAGCTAGCCGGCCGGCAATTGTATCCAAGTAGGCACGTTATGTATTGATTTTGAGAGAATAGCCAACGGAGACTTATTATGATAACAACAGGAACCGTTATAAACTATAACTAATTGTAATTTTTCTCACTATATCCGGTTTACTATGAAGATTCTGTTCTTCTTACTGCTAATATACCCATTTCATTCTCCACTGATCCCGATTCCACCATTCTTCACGTATTAACTCTATGTCTTGCATAGTTTCTTGAATTCCTTATTACCATTACCTCCGTGGTCTCCCTCTTTTCCTACATTCCATCGGATAATTAGTCATTTGTCAGTATTATTTGCCTTCGTTGTATATATGTAACTATTCTTTCTATCCATTTGTCTTATTTCTTCATTTCGCATTGTTCGGATTCTAGAAACTCTCAGTAATCGACGTTAGTAATCCATTTCTAGAGCTAGTAGTTGTTTTCTGTTTCTCTCCGATCTATACAGATTAGAGAACCATGATTTCCAATATCGTTTATGTTAAATCTTTTTCTTGATTAACTTGAATTTTTATCTCATGGTATGGAATTCAATATATCTATTGCCCTTTTACCAGATTTCTCGCATTTCTTTGTCTCCCATCCCTTGTTTTCCTATTCTTTTAAATATTTATACTCTTCACACCGTGCTATTGCCAAATATTTTGTATTTTCTATGATTACGATCAACACCTTGTTATGAGTTATGATTAATCATTAACCTTTCGGGCCATAGTCCTGAGCGAGTAAAACCTAATCATCTCCAAAATGCTTCTATAGATTACACCCTTGTCGCAGACTTTTGGCGACTGCAAACCCATAAGACAACACTATTCCCAACATTGTCTTAGACATTTGTCATTGTTAAAAGGTTTTCACAGCTTTGGTTATAGGTTTTGGTAAATTTTAGCATAATTCTTCCGATGTTTCCCACAGCTTTTTGGGTGGTACGCTATCGTATGATTTATTAAGATCTATAGATAAGAAATTAGTTCTCTTCCTGTAGCATTTTTTTGCATTTACTTTGATAAATAGCAGATAGTCTCTGTACATGATCTTCATATGGTGAAACCACTCTGTTCTTCTGCCTGCTTCCTTGATATGGTTTTTCCATATTATTCCTGGCTATTCTGCCATAGATCTTACTCATTGTATTCGTCACTAATACACATCGATAATTGTTGCAGTCATTATTGCTTCCCTTTAGATGGACTGATGATATACATACTGTTTTCCGTTCCCTTGGTACAGCGACATCATTTCTACAATCACTTACTAAGTTCGTTATATTTCTATACAGTTTTTTGTTCCTTTATTCACGATTTCTATAGTGATATATCCTAGGTCTTGCGCTTTTTGGGATTTTACTGTAAATCTTGTCTCCTTCACCTCACTATACTTATTTCTATGTTCCCCTTGTATGGCTTCCATTTTTCTTTGTCGCATATACTCATATTCAGACCTAACCAATTTTTATTGTGAGTCTCCCATTGCCGTTACTTAATTTGCGTATCTGTCGTGATCTTAAATTTCGTATCAGCTTCCAAACTTCTGTTGATTTTTTAGCCTATCTGTGATTCTACTCTCCTGCCTTTCTTACCATTCTTTTTATTTTTCCCTGTATTTTATATTGTTCTCTATCATTTGGTGTTTTTGTATTTAAAAATATGTGTGTATCCTTTGTTTTTCAGTTGCACTTCTATTTCGATATCCTCACAATATCCAAAATAAAGTTTCCTCTTTCATTTTGTTTGGCAACTATGATATTCTTTTTCATATTTTCAATGTTTCTTGATTTGGTGGTCTTTGCTAACCTAGAAGAAAGGGATAATTAGCAAACAACAAACAGGCGGCATATTAAGCTGCGTGGTATGGTCAATTGCATCAGCCTGCTGAAAGCAAAATTCCCGTTAAGACTTGAATTTGCGATAACAATTAATTTCCCATTTCGATATCATGTATGACATCAGAATGTGGTAGGTTATTGTAATAAAATAAGTTATTCTATTCGCGCATCAGTCCATTTTTACAGAATAATAACCAATTGAATGTTTTTTTTTAATATGGAACTAGTTCAAGGAGTCTACAGTAATTAGAAGAGATTGGGAAACCTAGTGGTTTTGTAAGACATGTAAGTCTTTTTATATTTACTCTTACTGATGTCAAGTAAGTATATAATAACGATTTGCAATAGTCGAACAAAGATCAATTAATTTCTCATTCAGTTCAACAGTTCAATACAATACCTTTTGTCTTAATCTGTAATTTATTGGCGGCCTTTAGCTTCATAACAAGACTGTCTACCCACTCTCAAGTTTTGTTTCAGCATCGCTGGTGCTGAAAGATGGATTTTCTACGATCTTCATAAAGAGTACATTTCAAATAATCAAATCGTTTTACTTTCGGTGGTATTAATGGAATAGTAAGGCTTCTACTTCTTTCAATTTTTCATTTTATTAAGCCCTGTAGGCAAGCTGTCGTTAAACTAATACAAAGTAATAATTGCAAATACTCTTCATAACACTCTTCAATCGATGCATTTGATTGGAGGAAGAGCTGCCCAGCAAGGCTGCCTCGTAGCTACAGAATGCGGTATCTTTTCAATAGCAGTGCAAAAAGTCTCGAAGGTTGTTCGCAGCAATTACGCTGCAGTTTCTATGGCGGTAATTCTTTTTGCACGGTGGCACCGCCGAGCTGTAATAACAATAATAAATATTTGTAACGAGTTCACCTTTTCAGTGGCCGCAGCAAACGCATTTTGGAAAGTGTGACCCTGACTCGCACTGCGTCCGAACCTCCGAACGGTGTCCAACCGTTAGTGTAGGAGACTTTAATGATGCATCGCGAAGGAATCCTTGTACCTGAATGAGTTCTATTAAAGTGCGCGGTGCCATTAAAGCCGCGATCGTCTTGTAATAGTGAAGTTTCACCCAATTATTTCTCGAAAGTGTTTGTATTCGAAGCTGGAGAATTTTACACAGCCCGTTTAAAATGCGAAGCAGCGAAGTGGCAACTGGTTGTACGTGACGTCAATTTCTTTCGTGCTTATATATATAGCAACGGTTTTCATGAGATGCAGATTTTGTAATCGTTTTCTGTACCGTATACTGAAAAATCTGTTAAAAGCAATAAACAATTGTTTCTCAGTATACAGTGTGTCTAGCGGCATACGCAAAATAAGTAAATCCGTTAATCTCTGTTGCAAATAAAAGTTAAGCAAAGGCGAATTGTAAATTATAATATAGCCATAAACTGGTTAATCTACGCTGATAAATAACTTGAGCAGAATTATTGAAGTAATGCGTTAATGCCTGCCACAAGACAAGTCGGACAAGTTCATGCACAGACTACGCTGATGTTTAAATAGGTGATGCTTTTACGACATACTTAGCTGTTCTTTATTTTTATTTTTCCAAAGATTCTTCCAACTAGTTATCTTTTTTCCTCATATTTGAAACATTTGTTAGGGTTCCTCCTCTATCCTCTTAGGATTTTGTACGACAAAATACTCTTTACTTATAACCTTTTTTCAATACTTTCTGATCTAAGAAAGTATGACCACAACACCTTAGACAATAATTTTCCATTGCATTTATTGTTTCTGCGAGGTTTTTCTGTTCACTTCCGAGCCATAGCTTTCTGTACTTTCGACTATCGAATTAAACCGCCCCATCCCCAAGTTAAATTCGAGCCATGTTCTCGCTCCATTGCGCTTACTTTGTATTAGATTATCAGGTAAATAAGCTCCGTCGCTACTCCACCATTTCGGTTACACATGCAAGCTAATATCTGTTTATCTGTACTCCAACATAGTTGCTATCTTTCGTATTTTTGATAATGCCATCGTGTGTTTCCAAAACTCAATAATGTAAATTAGGGGGTTTCTAGAGATATACTACGCTGATCCGTGGCTAAACTTCCTATTGGTGCTTCTCTAGGTTACACATGCTGTCAAGGACACTGCATAGCCACATATATTTTGTAGGTTCAAATACTCATACCTTAACATGTGTAATGTCTACTTTACTCTTAAAAAAGTCCAATAGTCCACTATAGCTTTATTATATATGTGGTTACAGCTAAAACGTATTTTAAGAGGATCCTGGTCGAGCAGCTAAGGCAGTTTTATATGTTCAACGGGCAGCAGTCTGCAGAATTCACACACTTACTTAACTAAAGTATGTTACGGGTAAAAATCGTCGTATGTTCGTCAGCTGGCGTATTTTTTTATGATCCCCGCCGTCGTTATGATTTTATCCGCTTCTGTCGCGGCGAGCGCGTTCTGTTCTTCGCGAGTCGCTGGCGATTTCCTGCCATTTGATACCGATTCTCTCAGGGCTTATGTGCTCTTCTTTGTTCATTCCGATTTCGACTGCTAGGGGTAAATTGCACGTGGTCATTGGAACCTGCCTATATTGTCGAATTGGCTTAACGTTTCGAGCTGTTTCGCTTTTTTGATCCTATTTTTACCGGCTGTGTTCCTGTAGCGAGATGGTTTGGGCCGCCCATTGTTTTTGTGCGATAATCTTCGATCTGGTTCTCGTTACATCTTTTGTTATGTTATTACGACAGCACCTCCGATGAGTTTTTCCTAAAGGCCTCAGCGGAGCACAAGTTATTTTATTTAATAATGTTCATTTGTTTGTCTAGTTAACGTAATCATTATTGTACTTATACATTTCCTTGGGAGCAATGGAGGGTCCTGGATATTCCGGTCAGGTTAATCTTTTCGCCTCTTGGTGACCAGCAAGTCAGCCAAACCTACAACGTACTTTGGATGGCAATCATTGGGCACCTTTCCTACCATGGTAACGAGGGGGGGCTTTTCATGCTTCACGACGCTACCGCTTGGGGCATGAAAGTGCTGACATACGCGATCGTTACGCAGCTTTCTTTGTCTTTCCTAGTTAAAACTTAATAAAACCAACATTGTTTTGTTCAAGTCCCGCTGTGGAGTGCCAGTATGTAGCCTGCCGGGGATCTACACCTGCTTTAAGATGGCCGTGGTCGAGCACCAAAAAAGGTCCTGGGACCACGTTGCCTCTAAGGACACGAACACACATAGAGCAGACGAACAAAGAAGTCACTCGCGAGAGGGAGGAAGAAAACTTGCAATCGAACCTGTAGGAATCCTACCAACTACTGGGACAAGCCCTTTTTCCACTAGTCCCTTCTACATCCGCTAACGTGCGTCATGCAAACCACTAAAATGGTATTCAATTGTTGTTCACATTGGATAAATAACATTTTCAACATAACCTCCGAATTTCTATATTTTTTTCCCATCTTGGAAATAATTTGTTTACATACCTATTCAAATAAATGTGACGGAGTATTTCCTTCGCCTATTTAATGGAATTTGCACTTATTTGAATTACTAAAAATGCGCACTCCAGTTAATGATTTCTTCATAGGTGCAAATTCAAGACATTCGCAAGAACTCCCAAACGTTAGAAATATAATAGCTGACAGTCGCTGTTATCTTTAAAGGAAGGTTAAGTGTTCTACTGGCAAACAAAAATACTGCAGAGAACTCTTGAGAAACAACTCTAAGTGACAAAAACGTTTCAAGCAAACTTCAACGTCTAAAAATAAGGGGTTTCGCTACAATCTGAACCTTGAACGCATTACACGATACATTTCCTTGATTATTGTGTGCCGTTATAATGGAAATATTAATTTATATCAATAAAAAATTGCGACATGCAGAGCAAGAAGCTAAAAACGAAAGTTATGTGTATCAAGGCAAGCCACCCTACCCCTTATCCTTGCAAAAATTCAATAAAGAAAACAATAGCGGTGTTTAGCAATAATTAAAATTATCATTGTTATTGTATCGCTCCGCTATGCGTAAACGCAAGTGACGAGGCAAAATCTGGAGGCCCCTGAATAATAAGCAGTTTGCAGACGTGCCAGTACTGGCACATATTACAGTTTTTGCATGCGTAATTAGATTTATTTTGAATAATTGGATTGCTGCTGTCGCTGGTTTTATTCCCTGCCATGCTATTTGATATTTTTGATCGTTTATGGCATTTTTAAGGTAATATTTGTCGGTTTTCCTGCAGCCTCAATGGATTAGAACTAACGGTAGGTGTCTCTAATTAACAAAACCTACTTTGCTGGGATGAAAATATGCCTGAAATGACCTCCATGATGTCGCATCAGAATTGTGGTACTAAATAGTAAGTACTTTGTGTTTTACATTTACATATTTTCTGATTTCAAGTAATAAAACGAACACTGGCGCACAATGCATAAGTAACTGCTACAAATAAGATGTATAATTAAATTTACTCTTCAAGGCTGAACTTTATGGAAATAAATTCACAATGCCTATTAATAAACTGAACATAAATGTTACCAATTACTTTTCATACAAACCATCGTTCGATACTAGTAAACAATAAATTAACTCGTTTCATTATATTGGCTCAACCGTAAACCTCGGTGTATTGGCACAATATTCAAACATGACGTTTTGGTAAAGTGGACGTATTGCAATTACAGAAATCTAAAACGCATGATATGTGAAAATTTAAGGCAGCAAAATATGGCTAAATCGGCCGACTTAAATGCAGAAGAAAAAGAACAAACACGAGCATTTTACATTTCGCATGAAACTTGTCACCGTAATTGTGCATAAGAAGTTCAACACGGTGTAACAATATTTCTAGGTTTACCACGAGAGCATCCCAGTACATAAGCTTGAAATGTGGCTTTTGCATTCGTAAGACCGCACGGCATCACACAGTGCTCATAACGACCTAACGATGGTGCCCGTTTTAAAAAAGATATTCTTCTGTAGAAGGTGTGTGATTAGTTACGAATAAATAGCGATTATTACAATTTCACTGACAAAAAATTAATAATGACACCACGTCTTTATTTCAGTGTTAAAAACAACTGATTGCTACAACGTGCCCCTACAAATTGTGCAATACGTAACACACAAATAAACTCAGAACAGCCTGTTTTACATTTTTAATATTAAAACATCGGAGTAGCAAGTTATACGAATAATCAAACTGTCCCATTTGGGAAGTAGAAAGGGTTGCCTATTTTTTAATTTAAGGTATCACGGTTTAAAATATGAAAACTAACCCGTTCCTAAAATAATCTGTGCTTAAGCAGTCATCACTATTATAGCATTTTAATAAACAACGCTACAATAATGCTTACAATAAAACAAGTCTTGCCAAGTCTGTGGTAAACCGCGGTCATCTTAAGCTCAAAAAACTGTGAACCATAAAATGGCCGGATGTAAGGACAACGTTGAATTAAAAATGCATAGTAAGTCATTGGGATTTTCCCAATTCGACAGGTCTGTCGCTGGTCTACTATGAAAAATTATTCTAAATGGATATAGAACCTGTGCGTGGAATTAAAATGAACAGTAAAAATGTAAAATATTGAAAATCTTCCATATAAAAACTTGTACAGGGCGAGAATTCTAGCTGTAATTAACTCGTAGATCTACATACGAAATGTGACCGTTTAAAAACTTTACGTTTTTTTAGCACCTGTGGACAGATGAAACAATAGACTTGGGAGCACGTACATGAGTACGTGCATAAGTACAACAAAGTCGTTGCATTTTAATAGGCTCTGCATTAAATCTTCTTTGCTATGTAAATTAAATTAAGGCGATAAAATTGTATTTATAGCAATGAGGCAATAAAGTACATGGACACAACTGCTTTCAATAATTTTTAAATGTAGTCGTACAGTATTGACACAATGATTACTATTATGCAATTGACCCAAGAAAGTAATCACTATTAAGACGGTAAGTAATAAGGTAATAACTAATATTCTTATTGCCTTTTTCCTTATTATTTGACATGTGTACTACCAATAAAGGACGTAACTTCTCAATTTTTCTTTCCAACTTCCATTCTGTGACGCATTTTGTCCATATTTCTTCCTCCAGCCGTGTTATGTGCCGGCCCAGTTCCACTAATTTTTTAGATCTCTGAACCACATCATCGATCCCTGTTTTCCTCAGAATTTTAATACTCCGCACTCGAACTTTATGGTGGATGTTGGCGATTTTCGTATGTGCTATACTTAGCTTCCTTCCTAATCTCTTGGTCATGGTCCACCTTGATGTTTTTCATTTTTAGTCCAATTTAATTGCCTATTTTTTTCATCAGTGAGCATTATTCTAAATCTGACCTGCTCTTCGCGAGTAGAACGAGATCACGGTAACTCTCAGAACAGTAGTCATCCTTTCCTCCAATCAATGTATTCTAGTCGACAGGTAAACACGTTTGGGCAGAGTGGGTCTCTTTGTTCATCAGTGCGCTATGTTCTGTGACGTTCAAGGTTTTCCTGAAGTCCAGGAAAGCCATATGTAGCGGAATGTTGGATTATTTGTGAATTTACATAATTTGGTTCTGTGTTTGCAGGTGGTCCATTGCCAAAATCCCTACCTAAACCCAGATTATAGGTCTGTAGTTGTTAATTTGGCTGACGTCCCTGTTTTATGTAATAATAGCTTCTTTCCACTTCCATTGGTATTTTTCTGTTTGTAATACTTTATTGAATAGTAGTGGTAAGGCTGTTACTGTTGCCTGTGAGGAAATGTTAAGGTGTTCGCCTGTGATCAATTCCTCGAACTTTTTTGGTTGACCAGTCTTTTTATCACTGTTATCACTTCTTCTTTGATCTCTTATTCTTCTTCTCTAATGGCGTTCTGCTGTTTGTCGTTAACTTCTCCTTGTTTTTACTTTTCTCATTTGGCCTTGCAATTTTGGAGATATTGGCTTTTTGTTCTCAACTAGACCATCCAACGCTTTCTCTTACTTGATCCCTTTTTTAGATTTGGTATATAGAACCACACGTTTCGGCAAGTCCCTTCTCAATGTGTTCGTGTTCCTAATTTCTCTTTCGTTAGCTTGTCCAACTCACAGTATTTGATACGCTTCTTATTATCCTTGATATGCTTCCCTTCAATTAAGGATTTTGTAGGCACATAGGGTTCGGGGCTATTTTTTTCCTGGATTTAGATCGGTCCTCATGCATAAATTTAGAAGCTGGCGACCTACCCAAAAATTCAGTAGCGCGCCTTCAGTCTAAGGGTTGCGGATAAGAAGCATGAAACCGTCGGCAAGTGAGACGATCGGCGGGCCCTTTCATATCGCATAGTCACACACTCGTTCGTAAGTACAAAACAGCAAAAATCTACAATCAGGCAAACAATAATAAACAAGCACTATATTTAGCAGTACTTGGTCGGAGTGATTGTACTTACATGGGGTTTTGCAGCCCCCGCAGCGTTCCCACGTAGCGTCTAGCAGAGTACCTCGTTCAGTAATAATCTTCAGAAGAACCGCCCATAATTTACCAATAAAAACCTAGCAATACGGAAGCTTACAGCAGCTAGTGCCTATTAGTCGAATGCTAACTAGACCAATCAGCTACAATACATGTTAGTGTGATATTTATCTGTGGTTGCTGCCCCGCAAAAGACCGAATTCGCAAGGCACTGATAGGAAATGAGCATCCCAGCTATCCAGATGCGCTTTCTGAAATCACCGATACGCTAGGTGCTTTATCAGGTAACGCGTCAGCGGTCATCTCGTCGATGTCCGCTATCCCAGGTATGATAGTACTATTAGCGGTACCTGGTTGGGCACCAACCCAACAGTAAACAATGAGTAACGACCCAAACAGCAAAGCTCTCTACAATCAATATAAATAATAAATCAGTGTCCAACTCAGCTACACCATCGAACTTCATACAACGTTCACTGCAAAGCTACTAAGGAAATATTATCCATTGCAGACCTCATTATTTCATCATTTCGATTAATCCACGTAATTATCATATCAGATATCACAACATTCACACATGGACGTTCGCCAGGCCTTCGAGATTTTAAAGGGTAGCTCCCTTAAAATAACTTCGGGCACGGTTCAATTCTACAAATATTTAGCTCGTATTATATTTCAGCGGTTGATTTAGCCAAAGGCCCATAATCGTAAAAATACTAATAAATGATAGAATATTGACAAACAATTAAAAAGGACACAAATGTAAATATTACAACAATTTCTTCAATGCCAAGGGAAAATCGCTGATCAGTTCGTCATCTACACAGACTACTATTTGCTTACCAAATGTGTGGCTATTTATACACTTTTCTTCATCTAACCCTTTTTCATTTTGCAAGCTCTGACTATTGCAGAAGTCATTAGACCATTCGTGACGCTTCAAACTGTTGAGATGGTTCTAAAGTTGTCGAAAAGTCTGAGCTGTTCACAAGCTATACAACCCACAGTGTCAAGATTCGACGATCAAATTCCGCTGGCTATTTTTAATAGCCGAAATTAAAAATCGAGTTAATTTAATACTTCCTAGAAAAGCCGCTTTGTTTATGAATTATGTAGCGCTCGCGCTTCACAGGCTAATTTATAGCCCTATCAAGTAACGGATATTTTCACTTGCGTATTCTTCGATCGCAATTAAAAAGATTTGTGGCCGGCTTGGATTCAATAAATCCCCAGATACATCATCCCGTTCTCGTTAGAATCTATTAGCAAACGACGTTGCATTGAGAGCGGCTTAGCGTCGCGGGCACGAAATTGTTAAAAAGCCGATTTGTAGCTCGCTGACCATTTCCATCGCCAGGGGGCGCCGTTGCTGCGCTCTAATCCGGAATTTATTTCTCCGGGAAATTTAATCGACGCCAGAGAACAGCTCCTGCGTCTTGTATTGGCATAGATCTCCCCTCGCGTAGCTAATCCTGTCAAAGTGAAACGCGTCCGCTGAGTAGCAGATCTGCATATTTCATTGCAAGCGTTTAATAACACGGTGTGCTTAGCTATAACACGAATCAATCAACGGATAACCTTTGGCTATAAGGAAACGTTACGTTATAGAGGCTGAGATAAGCCAATGAGACGCGCAAATCATTGCTATTCTACTTACAAGGCGGATCAATGTGCCTCGTTATTTACGGAAATATCGAGAACAACAGAAGGTTTAACACATCCGGTAAATTGTAATTTCAAAAGCCAAGAAACGTCTTTTTCTCCATTAATTCGAGTTTATCAATGCACTACTTCCTTCAAGATATGTAAGAATTCATACTCTCCGATTGCAACTGCTGTTTAACAGGGTTTGCTGTTCATAGCATCTTCCCTTTAATTGAGACTCGTTGGAGTTAGGTCGCTCACCAAAACAGCACATTATTTTTTAATCCAACCTTCGGGACAGAAAGTATTTACGATGTGGCAGTGAAGATTTCTAAATTTGAGAACATTCCAAAGAAGTTACAAACAATGCATATATCATCAATATATAAAACAAGGAGAAAGTATGCGGGCGGTAATTACACGAAAATGTATGTGGCAAGTAGAATAAGTAAAATCCTTCCGAGACAGGCTCAAAAACAGGATGGTATATAACTGAAAAATCATGTACAACAATATTTTTAGTTGAACACAATTAATACTAAAGTAATTATCTTCTTCCCGAGGTGGTATATCTTCAAGAGTGCCTAGCCAATACCAATCCAACTCTAATCAAACTTGTAGAAAACAAATCTCAACAGTGAATGTGGAAGTGATGTCGTCAAGGAGTTTAAAGTTATTAAAGATTTGAGACAATGATGATACATCACCATTTAACATGTAAGAATAGTAGGTATACCTATAGATGAAACCGCGTATACGCTCTAATCCACAGATTATGTCTTAAGCGCTCAGGATTATGAAGACGTTATATCACGGGCCAATGAGCTATAAAAGTATGACGAGTATTAAGAAGTGGGGGGCTAACAAAAAATATTTGACAATAGAAATAGACACTCACTGTAACTAAAGAAACGATGCGAAAACTAAAACTACTTCTATCTAAATGTAGAAAAAATAACATCACGGTATACAAATAGAAATTTAGGATAATATAGTTTCGGAAAGGAACGGTATTGGTATGCCCCACTCCATACTATGAAATCGAAACATTAACGAAACACGGAAATGGCAAATACAAGGACAATAACAGAATGTTCTCGCTTATATGAAGCGGACGGTTGGACGCTGAAAGCAGGAAGAAATAAAAAGCAGATCTTAGCACTAAATACAGAAAATACGTAATGAGGAAATGAGACGGTAAACAGATGAGTCGAAGAGAATATATAAAAAAAAGTACAGAAGGGACCATATGCTGTGTGGTCACATTAGAAATGCAAGACAACAAGTTTTCCGTCGTCAGTCGACATTGCAATGGGACAGCTCGACCACCAGGTTTGGTAAAATTCCGTCCATCCTACCAAGTGAATATTTAGGAAGCTGGAGCTCTCTGGCCTTAGTTACTTCCAGCCGCAAACTACTTGCCTGCATAATAGTATTTTGGATATGTTCCACATAGCTTGTAGTTCCTGCACTTTTCTGTGTCCCTCTCTTTGTATCTAGACATACCTCTTTTAATTAACAATAAATCTTGTTTCTCTCCGTTAAGGTGGTTAAAATGCAGACTGGATTGTGACCAACCCAATAAGTTTTATAAATTAGAGCCTGAGTCCGTGAGGTAAATTTTTCCTGTTAGTAATGAAATTGTATAGCGGTCAGCTCCAGCTGTAATTTCTTCTGTAGTCTTGTGTATTCAATATAATGTTGTACCATGTGTTTGACTGTAGTTTGTACAACGGTATGCAGGTGAATTTTTGAACGAATTAAGCATTAACAGGCAAGGTAAGTTCGCTTCTCAGTAATACAGATTCCTCTTTGTGAGACCCCCCCCCCCCAAATTCTAAGAGGGAATTTATAATTCAGAGGCGCCCGGTATACTGTTATTACATATTTTCTACGATCCTCCCGAAATCGTCTTATAAAGAACATCGACATATTCAGAATAAACGCCCATATCCCACTGTAGCTAGCTGTGTGCACTTTCGGTTTGATTACTTGTTGTACTTATTTATAGAGCGTAAGAAGATACAACAGAGAAAACATGTATTGGTTTCTAAACTACAGTGAAAAAAATCATCAGTTTAAATCACCAATAATTTTTTTCAATATATTTATATATAAAAAAAGAAAAAGTGCCACTTCCTTATGTACCTTTTTACATAGATCAATATAAATTAATCAGAAGTGACATATAGCAAGCTCCAGTTGACTTTGAAACTCTCAATAACGATAGTTTTTATAAGATTTTCTAATACATACACTTGACCATGGTTAACATGTTATAAACGCAAGTTTTTTTTAAACTAAACATAAAATGTACTGGCGTTAACTCCAAACCTAGAAAAGCTACTTTTATAATCGGTTAATGTCAAGATTAGCTGGATTCATTCAGCATAGTTCGGCAGCCTTGTATTCGAAATCTAATTGGAAACCTGAAGAAACATCTTCAAAGTATTAAATTATTTATGAAAGAGAATCTAAGCAGATTGGAACTTTTCTTGCTTAGCTCGTATTACAATTAACATGATCTTCCATAAAAAACAAATTTGTTACGTAACTTGAAAACCTCTTTTCATTTGCAGCTTTTTCAAGCGTTTAAACCCTCTCCACCTACCAACTCGCTTCAAAAAGAATCACTTTTTGGAACTGACGACAACATTCTTTAATAAACGACTTGTGTCGCATACACAAATAAACAGGAATGTAAGAAGATAATAAGCTCTGATATGAAAAGCACAAAATCTGGGGATCTGTCCTACACTCAACCACGCCACCACGCATTCCCACGAATATTTGAAATTTAATTTGTTTTTCGTTTCCCTTCTGCGGTATTACGAAAGCCGAAATCCGGTTTTGCATTCTTAATGATCCCGAGATACATTTGATATGCAACATAATCAAGTAATTTACATTGTTAGCAGATGGTCCTCAAAAGTGGAAAATTATAGTAAATTGCTAAGTCGACCGAACTTCCTCAGAAGACCTTCTTTGTTTTCTAACTTAACCCTTCTAGCTTAGTAAAGAAATGTCGCCAATGTGATGAAAGTTTGAATCAAGTAAAATTATAGATTAAGAATAATTCTGAAATAGCTGAAAGCATTTGTCAATATACTATGTTCAAGCATTGGTTTATGTTAATAACTAATCTAACGATGTCATCCTGATAAAAGAGTTGAAATACTAACGTGCGTTGTTAAGACCGCATGGCATCGTGCATTATTCGTAATGACTTAGCGCAACGTACGTGTTCACTAAAGCATTTTTCTGTCATCAAAATTTCAGAAGCTCAGAACAACCAACACTTCATACTTGTAAATCAATTTGTTGGCAACGGTAACATGCATTTTCAACTGAAGGTTTTACTTGCGTTTAGTGTTGATATCAAAACATGTCTAATTTTTAATACTTTTAAATCCTCTAACTGTAACTAGTCGATTCAGCCTTTTACTCGTAGGAAATATGTTACCACTTTGGGTTAGCAAAAGCATAAAAAATATACTTAAATCTGATTTTAAAATAAAATTATCATTGTGTATCCAATTTGTTTATTACTCAATCCGCTATCATTTGAATAAATCAAGAATCTCCGTACATGAGCATTTTTAATCGAAAATCAGGCGTTAGACCAAAGCACGTCCAGCGTACCCAAGACGCATTCAAATCGCCTGCATTAATCTAGCTCTAGGCCATTCCAGATTCGACCAGCACGAACTTTCAGTCCGCTCCTTGACTCGTCTGATTTACAGCAAACGCTAAGGAATAACTGCCATTACAAGTGGGCTTGTTTATTGGTCTAAATGGAGTAGTCTGTTAGAGGAATAGGATTTGCCAAAGGGAACACTCTATATGCATGGAAGATAATAACGACGCGTGTGTTACGATTAGCTCGTGATTTGTACGCGAATAAATCTGCATGCAAATTCCGAATCCAGGCTCGGATTTATGGGCCGCCGGGATTAGAAACTATCAACTTATCGTAATTACTTAATCAATTATGGAGACTCCGAAGGCCGCATTTTCAAAAAGATTCATAATTAGTGGGAAAGCTGAAATTAATCAAATGACAGATGATTCATTGGGATGTGAACAACTATTAGGCGTCTGGAGATTCATATGAAAGTTGCGTGTAGTTAATCATAGCAAAATTATTTGGTTGCTGCTAATTATCTTCAAAGTTCAAGAGAACCAGCAAAAACTTAAGTTTGTTTAAAGCAACCGCTGATATGTAACACTAGCTCTTTCGGTTGAAGGCAGATAAACGTTCCAAAGCAGACCTACTTTCCATAACTGTATAACCAATGAAGCAATTTTTAAGAACATATTAAGGACGAATAGTATCTATCTCTTCAAGCTACAAATTTGTCTCAATGATTACATAAGTTTTTACAGAAAAATAAAAGTAAAATGTTTTGTTTTTTCTGCTTTCAAGCAACTAAAAACATTACAAAGCACTGACTAGTTGAAAAATTAACGACGGTAGCCTACCTTCTTTAAAGCTGGATCTACAAGTTGTTATTGCGGGTTCAGGCTGGGTGTTTTAACTTGTTAACAGGGTTTGTGGCGTACTGGCTCTTAACAAATTATGCCTACTCCCACTAAAATGCGCCACGCTCGCAATTACTAAATAGTATTTAAGTCAATTGTGTCAACATTACAATTAATTTTCAGTTATACTTAGAACAAAATTTTCAGTTATACTTAGAACTACAATGACAATATTTAAACGTGTGGTAAGGATGAAATATTTGATGGTTCTCGGGTGCATTATTTTTAAGGTTTAAATACTCCGTTTGCTATTTCTGAAATATTTTGAGCCCTGGAATATAATATAATCTTGACGAATGTATTAGGCATAGGCTCGCGGCCCGTTGTTTCGAAGACCCAGACGACACGCGCAACCAATGCACCGTATCGAGTGGGCTCGGTTAGAAATGGAATTCAAAAATAAAGCAGAACGTTCGGGGTTGTGGCAGAGACGCAACCTATCAGCGAAAGTGATTATGTGATAATTGCATAATGCGAGGCGAAACTGCGAGCGTGACTATGTGTATCTTTAGATAGTAAATTAGGTTACCTAGAGTAGAACATGCGTACTATTGTAGACAATTGAATGATGTTTGGTAGCTTTTTGACAATTACAGCGGCCAGTAGACGTTAGATCATAGGATTGGATCCCGCGAAAGCACGAGGTTTCGCACAGTGATCCACGCAAGCATGAGGTTCCGAAATGATAATGTAAGCCCGCGGAAGCACGTGGTTCCGCTATAGTCTAAGCAAGATTTACAGTAATTACTGTACTGTGAAAGACCGACTCTGTACGGGTTGTAGCAATAGTTAATCAAGTGGATTACTGTTGGGCGAAAGGTGCCGACAGCTAACTCAACCAGTGAAGGCAGCGATGAGGTGCCAAAGAGGTGATGCTGACTGATGCCAGGCCAAGTATTATAATGTCACTGCCGGAAGTACGGAGGGGCCAAGGGGGAGCCGGCCACCCCGGTGAGTTCAATTATTATTATTATCGATTAGATTTACAGATCAGTAAGTTTGTTATTTTACATTTAACTGCCTACCTCCACCAGTGGTCCACGGAATGCTCGAACCTGCACCGTTTGCACCCCGTTGCCGCATTGTGGTCATGGGTGAGTTGCATTCACCACTTTGACACATTTCAAAAGTATCGGAATTTAAATTTTAATATAACACACAAAAACGCGTCTAACACGTGCAATGGCACAATTATCGTATACAAAACTACATTATTGGAAATTTTCACTAGAAACTACTACAATGATCTAAATTTAAAGTCTAATATATTGGCTCTTTTTATTCAGATCTTCTGAACGCAAAGGAACACCTACAGCCATAAGTTTTTTTAAATGGCCAACGGTGGTTGTACTGCAACATTATGGTGGAAAATACGCCCACCGATGTTCGGTGTCCCACTGTTACGCTTAATGTCAGCCCGCTGGGTTTCAGTTATACCGAACGCGTTATTACCATTCAGCTATTCTATAAACGATGATGTTAGCTACCTAAATTCTGCCTCGTAAAAATCCGTTAGGATGCTTTATGTCCATGCTTTATTTAGCCGACGCGATTACGTTTTCTATTTATGTTTATGGAACTACGGCATGCTTGATGAAGAAGGTTAATTAAGAAACTCGAACTCGATCAATAAACCGTAGGCTCAGTATGTAATCATTTCCATATTTTAAATGACCGGCGATTTGCGTCGACAAAGAGGTTTCTAATCGCTCGACATTTGAGATTTATTACGAAACTCGTAAATACATGAACAATATTTGGATAGAAATCACATCCAATTCATCTTGTATTGTACGTTAAAAACAGTTACAACAGGAAAAGATCATATGAGTAGATACAGTAAAGGAGCTCCTAGACAAGCTGAAATCAAAAACTGAATCCAGGAAGATATGCAGTTATCAAGCTTTGGGACTATAAGACATGAAGTTCCCTTTCCTTTCATTCATTTTTGTTCGAAAAACTGAATTAAAACGCACTACTTATGACAGCTATATGAAACCCCACAGGATCAGACGACTAGGAAATGTTTTCCGACTAAAGCATTGCACTGAAAACAGAATCAGCAGCAAGGAACAAAGACGAGGGCCAAAGATAAAATGGGTAGATAAGAATAGAAGGTCCCACACAAGCTAAATATCAAAAACTGAAACGATGGGGATGTACAGTTTATCAAGCTTTACGACATATTTTTGGAAACAAAAATGTGCCTTTGAACATATGAAAACATGTTTTGTTGATCATAGATCTTTTCAATTAACCCATAATTTAAAGTAGTCAAGTACCTAAGAACACCACTGTGGTCTGGAATGAGACTACAGTTGGAATGCAGCGTACGATCTCCCAAGCACTATTAATAAGTCATTAGATGTAATGCCGCAACAATTTAAATAATTGCCAATAATTACAACTCCACTAATCAAAATGAAAAGGTAACTCACTGACAAGAGCCAAGTGATGGCCTGCTCCATACGCGCACTTACGTTTCATTTACAAGTTATGACCTCAGCTCAGAGTTATGGTAGCAGGAAAATGGCATTAGCAGATAATTACGAACTATTATTTTAATTTATAGCCGAGTGAACGTTGAAGTACCTACCTACCCGCTCGGATTTTAGCATTTCAGAAAACCGGCATTCTTCGATCATATCAGCAATATCAGCATCTACAGCTGGTCTTCAATCAGTTTTTCTGCCAACGAGTGGGTTAGTTAATATTCATATTGCGTAGCGTCTAATTTGAGTTCATTACCTAAAATCTGTTATTAGAGCAATAGAAGAGATCATTTAATAGCACATCGGATGTGAAGAATCAATTACGATGCTACATAAATTAAGCGTATCACTTCTCACATCCTTCGCAAACAGGAAGTTTCGAATAAATTGTTGGCGATCGGTCGCACTTCCACGCGGTCAGCGACGAGGCTGATACATAAAATCCAATAACATAATTAGCACCTATCATTGGCCGACGTCGGAGGCGTATGCGGGTGAACTATTTTGAAATATCGTGCGACCTCCAACGTTATATCGCTGGACACATGACTAATCGCGCCCACAGTATTACCTGAGTTAAAACTGAACAACGGTTCGAAAAGTTGAGGCTCAGATGTGCCATTGTACCACACCATTTGTGGTTTTCATCAACATACAAGTACACTTGCACATATGTGATGGGCACGAGCTAATTTTATTATTGCGACATCCATCACGACAGTGGTTTAGATTTTGCAAAATGGCTTTAGTAAAGACGAATAAAAATCAAGGAATGAATGAGAATTTAGGTGCTGCTGATCCGCAGGCATTGAAGATATCACACCGTAAGTATTTCGAAATGATAAAACTTTATAGAATACAACAACCAATTTTTTAAGCAACAAAATTTACTAACGATCAGACACAGATATACCTATACGTAACATGATGTTTCTTGGCGAAAGTGCCAGGTCAGTTTCGTCCGACCCCTTGCGTCACTCGAGGATTTTATTGCTCAATTGTCTTATCTGCGGGCGATCAATAGGCTTGCTTTGATTCTTGTGCAGCCACCAAAAAAGTTGATCGCTACCTGGTGTTTTCTCCCGAATCCCCTACAGTTCACAGATGGCGTACGGTTTCCAAGATCTGAGTTTGAAATTCCGTACATATTGCACTCGAATTGCGGATACAATTTGTCACTCGTGACACTTATTACTCAGTTTACGACACTAGACACTTGGTTGCGCGTAGCTTAACATCTAAAATTCGTTACCCGCTGATTTAGGCTGCACAGCTTGGTTATCCGAAGTTTTCACAATTTATAAATCGCTAGCTTGCTTTTGTAGGCACTTCTCGGGGTGATTTATGAACACTATACGTGGCCATATATCCGCTACAACTGGCACGTGTGCGCTGTCAGAAACTAACAGATCAGACAAGATCAGGTACAACAAAACATCGACAACATAAAGCCAATTAGTAATCTTCTTTCTGTTACTAATTACAGAAACTGTTATATTAGCCGTCTTCAGTCGCGTCCCGAGCAAGTGGACAGCCTAACCCGTTGAATTGCGAGGAAAGATTACATTTTTTGCAGGGGTCACGACTACCAAAAGTGTTGTTGGTATGATAATCAACTAGTCGCTACCCTAAAATTCACATAACACTATGGCCCTAATATCTACCTGAACATAAACCCAAAGTATATGAATTCTACAAGACATAAAATACAATACAACAATTTCGAAGGGAATATAATTATGCTAGGTGACATAAATGCAAGAATAGGCAACTAAACAATGAACGGAATGAAAAACTTCAGTGGACAAACTATAAACAACAATGTTAATTAATCCGCGTTCTTATAACGGATTCAAAATACAATGCTTTCTCATAAACCACAGTATACATTTCGTGGGAAGATTCGAAAGTCCGAATATACTATAAATTATATAATCACTATTGGGACAATTTGTGCATCACAAGTTAAAGACGTTGGACCACTCACAGGATCGAATATAGGATCGGACCACAATTTATTGTGCTAAATATTAAGAAACATAAGTACGAAAGAACTACAGAGAGGACTAGACAACAAAATATTTACAGCAACCTAAATACAAGCAGCAGAAAATGTGGAAGTAAATTGGAATAAAATTGAAGAAAATAGTAACAGCAGCACTAGAATTTATAAAAGTAAATATTAACTCGAGATGATGCTATATGCATAAAGCTACGGAACACGGATGACATAAACTCCTAGTATTACCAGAAAATAGGATATCCCTTAATTTTTCTTCATCATCAACACGTCTTGGCAGACGTTTTGTAACCGTTGACCCGTGAGCTTGGTATTTTATTATATTGCACCGTCAAATTCTTAGATTGCTACAGCTTCCTGTCATCGTTCGCGGTTGTTCGTTAGATGCATTGCTTCACAGAATTAGTGCAAAGTTTTCGAGAACGTTCTCTCCGCTTTTTTCCATTTGGACCAACCTGTTAATAGTATCCTCTCTCTTATTAATGTTTCCTAAAAGTGTAAAGATTCCTAAGTAGACGATGTTCGACAACCATCTCACCACCGTTGCTAATCAAGTCACAGAGCATTTATATCACTTACATACTTGAAACCTCAAACTTCTGTATCCTTCAAACATCTGAAAAAATGGACATGCGTATATTGATAGAAAATTCAAGATTTATTAAAGTGTTTAGCCTGTAAAGAGATGGCGTGGAAATCCGAGCAGATACAACTCAAATAAAGCCCTGCTGTATAAATTGAAAATGAAAATATCTACATCCATAACAGGAACACAAAGGTCACTGAAACATGGAAAATGGAATATGTAGTGCAACGAACGGGTATGTTAGCTCAATGGAAAGACGTCAATTAGCATGAGGAGCCAAAGAAGAAAACTCCAAAGAAAAATACATCGCGTAGCCATATAACAACTCACCTAATGCAAATAGAAGCGTTAACGCGAGGATATGCATTTTTAAGACCAAAAGGCATCATACGGCATTCATTATGCCCTGCCTACTAAGCCTCTATAACATCATAATCCGTGCCTATAAAAACAAAATTGAAACATACAAACTAATAATTGGAAGATGTTCAGTTCCACTAATTATTTCATAAAGTAATTAAGTCATTTGCTACCATCTGTTTAACCGTTTGAGCGACACCCACACCCACCAAACGAGAAGCAAAGCCAAATACAAGCGGGTCGCACAATTTATGAGCCCGTCCGTTCCCATGCCCAGGAGAATCCCGGCCAAAACTTCATTAGTTTTGCACTCCCAGCTGTAATTATGCGATTAGCGCGGTCTGCATAGCACGTTAGCACTCCCATGCACAGAAAATTGCAGTAATTAAGACAACGCATTAAGACAATGAGGGCAACTGGACCGATTTCCATGATTCATATCAGTGACGCAAGAACAACAAATCGCGGCTCACAAATCATTCTTTGTTCGGATAACTGTTGTAATCCGAGGCACGAAATTATGTCATTGGAGAACAACAATAGCAGCAAGTAGGCACCGAGAAAACGAATTTCAAGTACAAGATACCTCTGATAACATCTACAAAATTTCTCTTGCTCAACCAGCTGGATTTTCTCACGTCAAGCGCCGTCGTCCCACCTTCGCCCAGATTTAGTGGACAACGTGAATTATTTGTAAGCAATTGCTTAGAATACTAAAAGCTATAATTTAGTGGCGCCCTTGAAGACAATTATTTCCGTATCTGGATGCGTGCTCGTGTTCATTCAGAAAGGCAGCGTGCAATATTGAGCGCTCTCCTGAGACTTTTAACACAATGTGGGTGGATGTTAAGCAATAAAAATAACGCATTTCTTAACTTCGCATGTTAGCGTGAAATTAACACATGCAAAATTTGAATATGCAAATTATTAAAAATGACGACTTCAAAAATAAATAGCTTTCCAATTATAAACAACGCATTCCCATACAAATCTTATCGCTCTTAGAATTATTTGTGTACAAGTACAATCGTATACAAAAGTAAGGTTCATACCAGGTACAGAGTAGGCAACGCACTTAGCAGAATCCATACATACAAAATACCAACAAAAATCATTTATCGCAGGATTGAAATGCGCATAACAGAAAACTTACCAGAAGAAAAATTTTGTTTTAGAAAGAAGGTTGGAACAAGAGAAGTGTCTGGGTTCCGGATGAAGAATATGAGGACATAGCATTAGGCAGAAAAAGGGAACTCCCAGTACGTAACTACAATAAACGACTAGAACGCCAAAGTAGGAGACCGTAACAAAGGCAGCAGAATCTCAAATAGAGGTTATTTCGGACTAGGAAATATAGGAAGAATGACATGGCATTCAACTACCATCAGAAGGAAAACCTCCATTGTATGGAATATCTTCTTCCAAAAACCACCACGAAGATCGACATACATGAGGTTTGCAAATAAAAAGTATCGTCATAATAAATTCGCCGTGGGCAGCGATCATAAACTAATTAGAGCATACGTTGAAATCAACATCGGGACGGAAAGAAAGACAATATTTCGACAACAACATTTTCCTACCCTGTATGAATTGAAAAACAACATCGACGACAAATATCAATTACCAGAAACACAAATCTTACCTGAAATCGCTGTTTGACGATTTAGAAAAATAACAAAAAAAACTGGACGGATCTGGATTTCAAAGATTAGTGACTTTATTTGTAGTACATGTTCATAATAGGAGATAAGTAATTATGGCTTTGAAAGCATACCCTTGTTGAGGTGATTGAGTAGTAATCGTTAAAGGCTAATAGTGCTTTATTAATTCGCTTTTTATATACAAGTTTTTACATATTCAGCTTAAATAAATATTAACAAACACCTAGTAGCCTAGAAATACTTGATAAAATAGAGTTGAAAGCAAAAAAGTATACAAAATAGTTTCCTATAATCGTTTTTTCTCAAAAAAGATGCATTGACACAAGAAAATCTGATAAATATCGGAAAGCAGATGGAAGAAAGAAGAAACATATAAAATGTCTCCACAATACATAGAGTTGAACAAAACGGTTCGAAAATAGATTAGGCAGGGCGTACGGAACTATAATACAGGCTTCGTCAAGACAATAGTGAAAAATGGCAATGCACCCTAAAACCATAGTATTACCTAGTGATGGGCTTATTCGAATCAAAAATAACCGGTTATCCGGTTATTGAAATAACCTGTGTAACTCGGTTTTCGGTCCAAGTATTCCGATGAAAAATAACCTCATCCTGATACGTACTACGTGCCGCGTCTCAGCGACCTGCGAGTGATCGAAATTCGGTAAATAATACGTCATTCATAACTCATATAACCTTTTCTACGTATGTACTTGATTGACCCAAGTGAGGCTCGCCGCTGCTTGTTGATGTTATTACGACATTTGAGACTCCCAGTCGACGAGTTAAATTTATGGGGCCGTTCCTATTAAAGATAACGTTCTGCTGAGTATCAGATTTGCCGAAGCTCTGGTATTAATATATAACGGTCTAAATTTTTGCTTCGAAACGCGGTTGATTATGCCTAATAAAGGATAAACAGAAAGCGAAATAAGATTTTCCAATATCGTAACAGATTTATATTTAATTTTTAATAACGGAGCAGTCGGGACAAGAAGTGGATTTCTATGTTTAAAATTTTAAGTGTGCGTCCTTAGAACCGCGGAAAGCTGAACGTAGATAAATTATGGATTCTAAAATATACCGGTATGATGTGCAAGCGAAAAGGGAAGAGTGCCTACTAGAGAATTTTAGTAACTAAAAATAGATTCAATAGATACTTTGTATTCGCATATTTATAATTTCTTTATGATTAGTATTGATATAGCTATTCTCAATGGTTTAAACTCCTTAGAAATCAAATAAAAATAATTTATACAATTATTATAATTAACGATTAACTGAGTTCCTCTGCTATCTGCAAGTTACGATGCCGATGCACATGACGGTGAACCGCCAACCGGCAAACCGGCTGACTTAATCGAAACGAATCGAGAGCCAAAATTAATTCGAATGATTATTCAAATAATCAATCGGTTATTAATATGATTCGAATGCAAATAATTCGGTTATGAAAATTGTCCGGCTATGCCCATCACTAGTATTACCGATGAAATGTCGAACGGAGGGGGGGGGGGGTTGTAAAGAATCCTGAATAAATAAATGTCCCTCAAAAAGTAAAATACCTGAGTCGTGGTCAAAGGGAACAAACTAGCAATAGATAATTACCGGCCAATAGGTCTCTTGCCACTCCCATACACGTTGTTAACAAAGATCATAACCAACAGATTAATGAATATATTTGAGACTTACCCACCTCCCGAGCGAGTTGGTTTGCGTAAAAGCTATAGCATCATGGAACATATTCAAACTAATCGTGCATTAATGAAAAAATTAAGAATATAATGTGCCATACACCTAGCCTGTGGACCATATTTAATGTGAGGAACAATAAGAGATACAGAAACTTCAACAAATTTATTTATGACGAGTTCAGCTCGAATAAGACTTGAAATCAATCAAAATACCGATAAAGAATAGTTAGGTCCTAAAGTATTCGCGCGTGCAAGAAAGATATTTTTCAGAATTGGGATTGGGACAACAAAGGTATGAACATCGATTTCCCTAATTTGAATCACATTCGCTATGTGGATGATGTGATACTTCTGAAAGAAATGCTGTCGCAGCTGAAAGTAAAACAGAGACATAATCTAGGAAAAATGAAGACCACGACTAGAAGATACCACGTTGCACATCGAAGGAATTGAAATTGAAAACGTCGACGAGTATGGGTACCTAGGCCACAAATTGAAACACCACAAGATAAATCAAATAGCGGTTTTTAGGAACTCGGAAATTCCAACTTAAAAAGAAATTCTTGAATATGTCTATTCTTTCAATAATGACTTGCGGGATGCAGACCATTACTCGTATTAATAGATCTATCAATATATTGAGAACGAGGGTAGTCGAAAGGCTCATGTCAGATGTAAGCCCTAGATATCATATTCCGAACGAAGAAATAAGGAGGACAACAAAAGATGATGATGTCATAGAGAGAATCGCTACTTCTAAATAGAGCTGGGTGGGAAATGCAGCTAGGAAAGAAGATACTAGGTAGACCTAATGAATAGTGCAATAATTGCATAAAATAAACGTGGTAAGCCCGCAAACACACTGAATACACGATATGAAGCCGAAAATTACACCAATTGGCCCAAATTAAGACATATTAAAAGAGGGAAAAGAACACCCACTGAAATTGGCTTTTGACCCGCTATACCTCAGCTCAAAGCAATAATTAATAACCTTTTAATAAATAGTACTCAGTTTTTATGTTTATGACATCTAGTTGATGTAGTGTGTTTAAATTCGAATAAGGGTTTCTTAAGCTGCAGTGGGTCAATTAACGGAACGTTGTTTCATTGATTATCTGTAACCTCGACTGGGAATCAAAAGTAAGCGTTCTCTTGTTGTAAACTCAGCCAGCTGACAAAGAGGGCAATTAATGATTCAAATATTAGGGCGTATAAGACGTCGTATTATAATACTACTTGTAACGCTGGGTTCCAACCACAGCAGGACTAAACAAGCCTTGCTACACTATGTACAAAATGGACAAGGATCTGCTACAAAAGAAGAAGAAAAAGTGCCAATTTATTATAACAAAAACATTCAAAAAATTCTTGTAATGATACTACCTGTATACTACAAAAATAGCTCTGCTACGGGAAATTCGAAGAGAAAAATGTTACAGCGATTTGTAGTCAAAACTAATTTAATATTCCTCATCTAATGATCTGTTGTTTTATATTGAACCTCGACCTTTTTGCATGTTATAAATTTAAGAATTTCAGCATCGCCACGTTTAAAGTTGTAATATCAAAATATTAATTATTTGTAGTTGCAATATATAAAGGTTTCCTTTTCAAATTTTAATCAAGGTCTTTTGAAATTTAATTTTTCCTTGCATGCAAACCCAGATTCGAGCTTTATGTCAACTTTTCATTAATGTAGGTCAGACTGGTATTACTTTGTGTTACAAAAGCAATAAGGGATTTATTCTGCACAGAGTTGAAGGCTGGCGCGTTTCGAAGCGCTTCCACTTTAAGTAATTAAATTTTGCGGGACAACTTTTAATTTGATTGCAAATATTATGAGCAGCTAAAACGAATGGCCACCTCCATTTTTATTTGCTTAACAAATTAGGATTTAAATTGCATTTGACAGAGAGCAACAATTATTTACATTCGCGGTTAACCCAATTCGAATTCTTTAATGAATAGCTTGAAATCAGCATTCCTATTTACATACTAAAACAATTAGTATTATTTATAACGAGAGCTGAAAGAAGCGCTGTTTAAATTATTTATGGAAAACTATAATCGTTTTCTTGACATTTAGTGTAACAACAAGGCACGATTTGCATGTTTTATTAATAATCCCAACGTATTTAATTATTTTTCGTCTCGTGCGTTATATTTCCTCAACAAAAGTTGGCCACAAATTTTGTTGCATTTGTAAACTTACCAAATGTTGCAATCATTTCGTGTAGGCAAGAAATTGAAGTGACTTACCTGAAAAAAAAAGAATCATTAGTTGTAAGTTCAAAAACATTAAATGTTTACTTAATTAAGCAATCTGATTTTAGCATCCTGCCAATACGAGTTTTGAGCAAAACAATCCATTTCTACCAATTAGCAACTTTTGATAAAAATAGACGCCGACCAGAAGATCAGCGTGATAAATTACTTACTACCAGGAATCCATTCATGTAGAATCAATCAATAAATTCCTACATGCACACGCCATACTGATTATCAGTGTTACTGGCTACCAACAAAAAAGTTTACAAATTATACAATGGTTTCTATTTAAAGCCTTTTCTGATTAAGCGATGGAATTTGTGTGAGGGATTTCTGGGAATTGACGACTGTATTTATGCGAACACAAAGAGCACAAAAAGCGCATACCATTCTCTTCCGCCTCTTCTCCGGAGATAAAGTATCTAAAATTTAGAATTATTTCGCATTCTGTCCATGACGTAAAATAATCTAGCATCCACGGTTTTTTGAATTACCACTTCTAGTGCGGTTTCTAAAGTTGTTGCGGATTTCCAGAAGTGTGTTCTTTAATGATTTTATCTATAGGTTTAGGGTACACAGTTTCAGGACTTTCGTTTATGTGCACTGTAAGAGATAATTGGAATGGATTTCATTCAACTTTTTTACATTGCAAAGAGGTAAAACGCCAAATCTGTATAGAATCAAGAACTTAAGCAGTGGATTTGTAATTTAACTTAATGCGTACAGAATGACTGGAGGAGGAAATTTTTGAAATGTCACGATGGTAATTTTAATTGCATTTAATTTGAAAGAATTCTCTAGTCATCATCAAAGGCGGCTGAGCAATATGGGAACAAATCACTGAGCTGTGGGATATCGGCTACAATCGAATTCCGGTATATTGATAGTTAAATTCTTAGCCAAATATATTGCAGAGGTCATGTACTTAAGTAGAATACAACCGGCCCCAAGCTGGAGTCTTGGAAAACTCCTTTGTTTACTTTTCAGAAATAAAACGCAATAAATAACCAACAAAACTAAGAAGCGAATGATATTTTTACACTTTCAAGCAACATTAATTTTTTTATTGGTAACTGTAATAGAATCCTATGTCGTGTACCCTTAATATTGGTTTTTGATAGGGTGTTCCGCTAAAATCTATCTAATGCAGAAGGAAGTGTGCAGGTATGGACAGTTGACTATTCATTACGTTTTATACTTCACATTTTAAAGGAGATCACGTTAAAATTGGTATCAAGATACATAAAATGGGTTACGTTCCGAACGTTTTACTTCCAATTTCTGCCCGCTGTTGCTGTGAGCCCGACAACGTCGAACGCTGTCGTGTATTTCAAACAGTCTCTTTCGAAAACTTTTCGTATGCAGTTTCAAGGTGGGAACATTCCTCCACACGAAATGGTCGACAATATGAGGCAGCTTTGGTCTTTTACGATAGTGGTGGATTTCGGTTTTCACATGATCGAATACTCTGTCGAATCTATTTTCAGATCTTTGTATTTTTCCTTTTTCTGCTCGTTGTACTTTTGATTGTGCTGCTCCTAAGTTTTTACTGGGGTGGGTTAAGAGATTCGCATTGCTATCTGCCAAATAACTTCACGCTGCTATCCTGCCCGCCTGCTGGATTTTAGATTTGACGCTAAAAAAATTTCCAAGCGGGAGTCCATATCTAAATATATCCTAAATTTTAAAAAGTGTAACAGCTATTAAGGTCACGTCTTTCAATTGCTTCAGTTTGTCGCGCACCTGGCATCGCATCTCACGCTTTCCGGTACAAGTGAAATACATGGTAAATCTTAAATTTGTATATTGATATTTCTGTAAGCGGTAAACAACCATCAGTTGAACGTTTTTAATTAGTAATAATAGTAAATCAGTAATCTGGCGATTATATGAAGATATCGTTTTTTATGCGATAATTTGTATTTTATCGATACTCGTATCAATTTGGGGAGGCTTCATCAGACGGCGCCATGCATGGATTATGTTATCATTGTTATAAAATAGTCTTTTTAAGCGCCCCATGGAGTTCATTTCATTCCAATTACAGTTTTTCACTCCGCTGAATCGATTCCGTGCGCTTTTATTTAATCAAATTCTTGTATATTCCCGTATACTATTTGTTGACTGCAGTTGCTCTCTACTAAATACTTACGTAAAATCATGTCTTTTTGATGTATTAAGGTCGAATAAATTGGGTTTTTAATATTTCCTAGCATCATTACGTCTGCCTTGTCGCATCTCGACTACTCCGGATGGCTAAGCTGAGTGTGTCACGTTGAGTTGTTGAATCTGACGCCCGCAACTATTGGTTTAATACTGACTGTAACAATTACATCCACGGCCTCTTTTTACTCAAAGTTATTGTAACAGATGCAACGCAAGTACTTCAAAATCCAAAAGAACTATCTAAAAACGGATGAGTAAATATGATATTACAAAAACGATATATCATGCATCAGGAAGAAAAGAAAATACATAAGAATAAAACTATGAAGTGACAATGAGACCTTTAAATCTACATGTATTTATATATGCGCGTTGTAAAATGTGCTTCATGTTAAGCTCACAGAAAGAGGTGTGAAGCAATGGATGTGAACTTTATGAAGCTAATTTTTTTCTGAAGTATCCATATCGCTTGGGATTATCAAATAAATATTTCCTTCGTTTACAATGTTTACTTTTTTCTGCTTGGTAGCCTTGTAAAATGTATGCCCGTGAGGTGTTGGAATGTATTTGAAGAACGCACGAAGGGGACACTCATTAATTTTTCATTGGACATTTTGAACGCGACAAACACTATTTACAGAATGGATTTTCAATTCAATTCCATTATACACCCTATTTTAATAAGGTATTACAACGGAAACACGGAGAGGTGTACGAAATGTATAATACAAAATCAAAAGAATGAATGATTCTACTTATAATAATTTGATAAGAGAAGTATGAAAGAGAGGCCGCCCAGTTGGAATATCAACAAAACTGATTAAGAAGAAGAAGATTGCCGTATTATAATCCATATATACCTTGAAAACCATCAGTTAAATAATAAGATAAACAACATAACACAAAAGTGATAACAGCCTCAAGGGAACCCACGCATTGTTAAGCCGAAGATTGAAGGAAAAAACTCATACGAAGAAATTAGACAAGTTTGGCAAACAGCCAGAGTGTGTGGTTACTTAAGTAACGTAATCGTATAGTTCGTCCAATTATATCTCTATGGTGCAGAAACACCACCCGATACAACACGAACAAGAAGATTATTAACAGAACCAGACATACAAATGTTGGCGTGGGATATGCGATATAATTAAGTTTGTAAAGACATGAGCAGAAGACAATAAAATAATCAAGATCGTTTACCAGTTAAATCTACCTAGCAGAAGAAACTCAGGGTAACCCCTCAAACGATCACTGGCTTACCTCATCGTCTGACGTCAAGTAAGAAAGCTTGAAGAAAAACAGCAGCAAATCCAATACAAAAGGAGGAGAAGACGATAATATGCAGTAGATAATACGAAATTTGCAAAAACAAAAGAATTGAGAGGTGGCATACCTCTCGAAGATTTCAATGCATCCAAAAGGATTACTTGGTCCAAATTAGGAAACTATTCGATCTTCGCTATAGCTAGGCGCATAACACGGAATTAAAATAATAACACTAATAGATATCTAATGTCATTTATTATATCAATACAATCAAATCAAACACACAGAAGAATTCCACTTAATTGCACTCGCAATTAAATTTAATTCTGTTCAGGTCCAAAGGACCAAAGCGATGGTGTACAAGAGAACTACCAAACTTGTGCAGGGTGTGCGCTTCGATACGTGCACTTCTGCCCAGAAAAAGCCAGCAATCAACATGCCACGATGTTGTGATAGTAACCCTTGACCCACCGTGCGTCACAGGTCAACGAGCAGACAACAATGGCTGTTCACGGTAACTGAACAAAATCATTTGCGATCGTGATAAGCCCCGTCAGGGCGCCTCATCTAAGAAAAATTACACATCAGAGCCTGTGGTTACTTTTATTGTTGCGTGGAGCGTGTGAACGGATCGCACTCGCGCACTTTGGGGTAATTAAACCCATTACGCTCAGCATCGCGATGTGCCGCGGGAATCCGCTAAATGAGAGCAAATCGCGAGTGCTGGGCGATTTCGCTAATGGCGATTGGGCGATGACGGGGGGCGAAGACCGTTCGCGGTTTAACGAGGTGCCATCGCGCTCTCTGCATGTAATTCTGTCATCGTCGCCTTTGATGCGTGGACGGTTCCCAGGCTGGGTGCCAACCTCCGGTGTCGACTTCTTTTGGACAACTTCGAATGAAATGAAAAAAGCTACCGCCGATATTAAAAATAACAATTTATCTTTTTGTTTGTCTTTGCCCAAACTGGCGAGTTTCTAAGAGCTTTGCTAAAAAAGTGATGTATGGGGTTGTTCACGTCGGATCAGATTACTGCAACCGTCTAGCTCATTAAAAAAAAAGTAAGGTAAATCGTCTGAATTTTATCATGCTATCAAATTTATCTTATCGTTTGTCTTTTATCATCGGTCGGTTGTCATCGGAATCACCACTATTTTGTCTCCAATTTTCTTTATTCATCCAATACATCTGCCTCTTTTTTCATCCGTTGTCTCTTATTTTTCATTTGCTATCGTCAGAAGAGTCATGATCGCCTTTACTCTCCAGCTGTCAGCAGCTCTTCATAATATGTTGCCACATTTCCGTGTTTCTAGTTCTATGAATAACTTGATGAATAGAGCATTGAGTAAATTCTTTAACTTGCTCATACTATCGTTCTGGAGAATATTTCTTCTATTTTTCCTGTACAATTAGTCTCTCTAGGTAATTGTCGTTCTTCCTCGATATATGTGCAAAATATTAAAGCATTAATATGCTAATGATATGTATCTTGCATCGCTCTTCGAATGTCCCTTTCTCCTATAAATTTGTCTGGTCAGGTACGCGAAAGCTACCTGTGACTTTATTTTCAGGACGGAAAATTAAAGACTCTTAATAGATGAATATAGTATTCTAGCTCCACGTTGCGGCGCCTTTTTATGTACTGATTGACTACGTTGCAATACTATTTATGTATGTAATTATTTTACGTTATGACAATATTTGTAATGCTTTAACTGTTACGTTTGACTATTCTTATTCTATTTAATTTTTAACAAATTCTCTTTTAAACGGAATTTCGGTAATTCAAATCCCCTTTAATATAAATTATTAGTGTTATTAAATATTACTAGTTCCAGCAGAACACAATTACTCTTAAAAACAGGTCGGGTTCATGTATATTTCAGATTATTGTTACACCTGAAAAGTAATTTTGTTTAATGAAAGCTTACTTTGAAAATTATCTGACATTTCTTTACCTGTCAGTGTCAAAAATCAGTGGAAAATCAGTCAAACATTTGTTACAATTCCAATTATCTGATAAACATGTAAAATGCAAGTAGTTCCTTTTATTATTCAGTTCACTTTATTATAATGTTTATACTTTCAGCCCTTTCTAGAAATGCATGCAGTTGTCACTACTCCAAGTAGTTCAGTCCGCCTCTTTACCGCTCCAAATGCGCTGTCTCTGCTCAACGAAGCTTTCTTCTGCACAACAACCTAATAGCAACCATAAACGTCCTTCATCCAAACAGGACAGTACACCCATTTACTTCCACCAAGAAGCCAGACAGTGTCAGCTACTGGTATCTGCAATACCTTTTATCCAATTCACAAGATGTTCACTCGAACTAGACGCTCAATGATGTTAAGTATCAGCAAAACAAATGCCCTTTATCTAATTCACCAGATGTCTACTTTAACAAGACACTTGACAAGGTACAACACCAACACCAAACGTCCTTTAACCAATTCACAAGATATCTACTCTCACTAGAAGCCACCAAATGAAATGCTTTCTATCCTAGTCACACGATGTTTACTCGTAAGATGAAACTCGACGAAATCCGCAACCAATAAATGCAACGTCATTCAAACCATATGATGTAATCAGCTAACAATAAATTCAACATATCACCCAATTCCAGAGAACACCTTCTTTGTAGATTTTAGCAATTTAACTATTAATTGTAATTATACCATGCACTTTCTGCTCCATAAATTCCTTATATAATTTATATTAAAATTCTACTTTTTCTTCACCTCGCTGATTTAGCATTAATTATACCCTTTTACACACTAACCATAATAATAAAATTATATTATAAAAGGGTTTTATTCGAAATTTTACTCTTTACAAAAATAGGTTTTTACATGTTTTCGATTCTAAATTTCTGTACCTACATAATAATACATTTCTCCATAGTGATATCTTTCATATAAATTTCTAAGTTTAATACAACTAGATATTATTTTACTACATTTGTTCAATGCCTGACATACAAAATGATTTCTTCAACTAAATATTTGATATTAACTTTCCACTTTAATTCAATCAGTATTTATTATATTTTCGAACCTTTATAATTTTTATTTTAAATTGTTCTACTGAATTGTATTCCTAATCAATTATTTTACAAAATACATATGTAAATTATTATGATATTCCCTCTTAATACTTAAATTCACCTTTGCATTTTTACAAATTTTTTAAAAAATAAATTAACAGTCTTATATGTAACCATTACAATAGAGCATTATTTGTAGTTATAGGCGAAAAATTATAAACCTTAACGAAAGCTTTCGTTTGTTTTGGGTATGCTGTAAGCCGATATCTTTTGCAGTTGTTGGGGATACCAGCTGAGCCTTAACTTTGTAACACGATCTTTTAATACTTGGCCTGGCACTCCTGGCACACGTGGTGGATCAGAAAACGGTGCTAAATTATGACAAGAGGATTAAGCAAAATTAAATGACAGCGGTGAAAGCAAACAGCTGAAAACCGCTAGTTATTTTAGATTAAAATATATTAGACCATTATAAAACTAACGCACATGTTAGGTCTTGACTGTTAGTATTATTGTGTTTCACTTCTATTTTTCGGAGTGGATAACCCATCCGACATCGCAGTATTTTAATTGTTAGTAAGATTGTTTACACAGACTCCTTGTCTAACTCTTAATTCGCTAGGTGGATCGCGATCTGACATCGCAGCATATTAACTGTTAGTAGGATTGTGTTTGTCTGACCTTTACTTCTCTAAGTGGATTACAATCCGACACTGCAATATCTCAAATGTTGGTAAGTTTGTGATCCACCATAACTTCTTTCTTTCCTGTTATCTCTGCTACTTGAAGCATAAGCTGATCACTGGCCTTCCTTGTTGCTACTATTTTTCGACGACGAGGCCGTCATATATTAAAGTACAAGTAGCGTTAGTTGCCTAACACCTGCTAAACTTCGCAATAACACCGAGCCAGCTGAACGAAGCCATTGATAACCGTCTTACACAATTAAACTTGAGCCCAGTTACGAAGGTGAGCGATGACTCTGACAGTTCTCGGTGCACGCTAAACCAGTTTCACACGGTGCGCATTTTACGTAAACTTCCGTGGCATGTTGCCGTAAAAGAAATTACCGCACAACCAAACAACGCTGATTCCTCCTCTAGTGTAACGACGCGTATAAACGGTGTTCAACTTTCTCTTCGAAACGGCCAACCACACAACGCCTTTCTATCACGTGATATTCACCGACCACGTGCGTTTGTTTACTTGGCTCGCCGTCCTATCTTGGCTGAAGAATGCCACAGTACTCGCAGGAGTATGTAGTACAATTACATTTGTCCGTGATGTTAGATCTCCATGATGTTGTTTCTTTTTGATGTGGGGAGCGAAGGTCTTCAGCCTCTTTAAGATTTGAGTGAGGAAGCCATAAGTACAGCCGCCTAGTGTCGTCCATAATGCAAACGAGGAATTCCGTAACTCAGAAAAAAAACGTACACAACGTAGGTTCACCCGCACATTAAATCCAACCAGTACCTTTAGTTAGGTGGTAACATTCCATTGACTATCTTCCATGTTGTCAAAGCGTTTTCCTTTACGGTCAATTTGAGATCAGGAGACAGCATTAATCTGGAGACAAATTTGGCGAATGGTTTGATGCTCCAAGACAGCGACATTTTTCTTCTCCGCTTCGCATGTAACGCAGAACGCACATCGGCATTGTCGTATAAAAACGATGCCACTTACCGGAGGCTGCCAAATACGGCAGCACACGACAAATGTGCTTCAGTGAACCCTTCATAACACTCTTGTAGTGTGACCAGCATGGTCTTTACCTTCAATTTTTGAAGGTGTTTCTTTTGTCCGGGAAACATCTTAGTTCGCCATGACATGCTTTTCTCTTACCGTACTGAAAGTACCACGACTTGTTACCACTAGCAAATGAATCCAGGAAATTTGGATCATTGTCGACGGTTGCCAAGAAGTCACGAAAGGCGTCCACTCGATGCGGTCTTTGGTCAGGGCGCGACTTGGCACTCCTTCTTGTTCCCCAAATTATTCTCCAAAATGGTCCTAATGGTATCTCGATTGATTACCAATGCTTGTTCCCTCATTTTCAATGTCACTTGTCGGTTAGCGGCCACAAGTTGCGAATCATCGGAAAGGTTCTTCCGACCTTCACGAAACCGGGAAAACACGAGTACGGGACAACGATTCGTCATAGTACAGTTTTTAATGTTCGCTCTCTACTCAATGCCTGTCTAGTGTCACACATGACACCTATACTAACTTCTTTAGCAGCATACACAGCCTACGCACAAGCTCGGAACAGGACGCCGCTTTGGCGTTGTGTAGAGGAGAGTTCTAGCAACAATTTGCATATTATTCGAGAAAATAAAGTTTGTTATAGCGCGTGCGGTTTTGCCAGTGCTATTTCATATTTATTCCACCCCGTATCTTAATTCTGATGTGTTGGAACTTTTACCGTGAAACAGACTTACGATTTAAAGGTATGTGAACTATATTGTTACGATCCTGAGGGCCGAGGGATGGATGAGTCAGCAACCTTGGCGATTAATACGCGAGCGTTCCAGAGCTTCTCGAAGCGGCTGCAGAAATATGAGTCACAGCGGTCGAATGCTCGGGAAGCGCCCTTACAGCCAGGTGCAACGGACACTCACGCTTCCAGGGACGCGCTCGAGGGCAACAAACGCGGATGCGTCATGCGGTTTCTAGAAGAGTCTAGCGAACGCGCGGTTAGTCTAGAAAGGGATTACCTGAAATATAAATACACGCCCGCATGAATAGCGGGCAGTTCGAATTCAGCATCAGAGCGGCGAGCTCCCAGATAAATAAAACGCGTGAAATAAATAAATAGATGACCAGATAAATAGAAATACATCGTTAGTGTTTAAGAGTGATATAAATAAATAATAATAGTTGTTAGAAATAGTGCCGTAGTTTAAAAGTAATTTGTAATCTGCTTGATAGTTCGTTAGTGCTTGTAAATAACAATAATCGTAATAATTCATTCTGTAAATAAATGTTTGAACCCATGTTTGTCGTATAATTGTAAATAGCCCGAACGTTAAAAACGTAACAATATGTTTATGCTAGGTCTTAGTAATATGCGATACAAGCTACGACGTGCTGCTTCTTCTTGTGCACACCTGTCAAAATTAGACAGTAATTAAACAAAATGCACTAAAATTAATAGATATTAAGACATTATAAGTCTTTCCAAACATGTTCGCCTAACTGCGTAATTGGTATTACATTCAGAACCTTCACTAATCAATCTCAAAACTTAAACTACGACAAAGTGATTGTATACATACCAGCAGAACAGAATCCAATATTGCCATAGCAGCACAACCATTAGGCTCATTTAAAATTCAGATTCGCTTAGTTTTACTTCATCGCGAACTTTGTGTGGAACTGTCATTCACAACGACTCCAACAATACTATTTCCTGCTTTAGCAGAGTTTCAATAACGAGCCTTACCTTAATGGCTCGAAGACCCTTGAGCGGTGCGGAAAAATGTTCCACGACGGAATTTGGCGAGATAACTCCAAATTAATATAAGCTATATCTTAATTAAGCTGGGAATTTCCAGCGATTATCGTGAATTTAGTTTTAATCCCATTATGTGCAAATTTAAAGAGGTAATTACCCATAAGCAGCCTCGAAACTTCATGTTTATGTGCCTCCGATTTCGATACACAACGAAAGGAGGGGAGAGGTTGTAAAATGTCGATTTAAAATTACAACTAAGAGAAACGGAAGCGTTAATGCTACAAGCATAAACATCAAACAGCCTAATTTTATTTCCATTTTCTATATGCACACTTGATTTTGCAATTTGCTTCTGGAAACTGTAGTTTCTCTAAATGTGCAACTTAACACGGGCCAAGCAGCACGATGTTGGTTTGAGTTTCCTTAATTATGTCATCTCTACGAAACGGAAAACATTACAAGCTCTTTGAAGTAGTTACAACACGTCCAGGAAGCAGCCTGCCACCATAATGAAATTTTAATGCAGAAGGACGCAATTAAGATAATTTCTTATAGAAAGCAAGGTTCTAATATGATGCGTTTGAATTTTTTGAATACAATGAAAAAATACTCACATGAGCGCCGAACAAAAACTAGGTTCGAGCCTATTTTTGAATATTTATGAAAGATTTGAGACTCTTGCTTTAAAACAGAGACCGATTAAAAGATGCTAAAATAAGAATCACATTGAGTGAATATGTATTTTAGAAGTTCAACTAATAGGAAAACTATTGCAAATTTAAGTGCAAATGCGCAGGTAGAAGAGGATTTAAGCTACGTATCTAAGAACAAGGCATCTTCGAACATTTTTTGGGCGAATACTTTTAGTTAATAGAATTCTTCTTCTTGTCCCCTTTTGCTTTATATTCCAATCTTAAGGTAGCGTGTGCTTTCTCGTGGTCCATTTTACTGAACTCCATTCGATGATAAAGCTCCTAATCTTCGTTATCTTTACACAGAGAAAACATCCTACAAAGTTTGATATAAATTATTAATCATCCGTTGGTAGAATTTTTCTGTATTTCATTAGAAAGATGCTGTTAACGTAAAATTCCATAACATTCTGATGTGAAACATTAGAAATGTTGTTGAGCTTTGGATCAACATTTATCAGGCTACTTTTTTAACCCGCATTTAGATGTTCCATCTCTGGACATACGCCTCACCAAGTTGGCGCACCTGGAAAAGTTAGGTTGCCAAGCTCGTCGTTGGATCATCTCTTTAGTTGGTAAGCTAACTTATTATTGCGACATATTTTTAATTACAAGATTATGCGAATAAAGGATTAATTTATCTTAATGATACACGCTCGCTTTGATTAAAAATGTAATGTATTTCTGCAGACCCTTTTTTGTCCCCCCCCCCCCCGGAATTTGCTTTGCACGTCTATGGAAAACGTCTGCTGAGAAGGATGGCTAGCATAGAAACCCATGTATTTCGGTAATGTCAAGGGTGAGAGGGTCCAAAACTGGATAATCCTACCCTAATCTCAACAACTAATCGGAAAGCAGAGTTGGTTACCCACTTCCGGTTTGCACATGGGGGCGACTTCGCAAAAGAATTACAATATAATGAAGATGACACCCACATCCGTTCCCACGCGGAGGCGGCTTCTTCACAAGATGACAAGATAATGACAATGACACCCACTTCCAGTTCTCACGCAGCGTTAGCTTCTTCGAAGGATTGTAAGATAATTACGATGACACCCCCTTCCAGTTGCCACGCGAGGGCAACTTCTTCAAAGAGTTACAAGATAATGAAGGTGACACTCATTTCCTACTGTGTCTGAGAAGATAATGGAGATGAAACCACACGCTCAGCAACATTTTCCCAGGCTCAAACAGTGGTTTAATCATTCTGGCTACTGATCTAAGGGTCGAGAGTTCGATCCCCGATCCCGGTGAGGTTTAAAAAAAATTAAAAAATTGGGATGAAAACCTCTACAGAATGCCATCATTCGGAAGTGAAGTAAAGCCGTGGGTCCCATGTTACTGCGATGTGTAGCATGTAAAAGATCCCTTGCTAAGGTTGGAACTCCTTAGTCTCGGCAAAATTCTAAATACGACTAAGGTACCTGGTACTCTGCATGCCGAGACCTTGTCCACGGGGTTAGCAAAAAGTGCCTATAAAGGCGTACTTGCTAGACATGATTTTCCCCAAAAATACATGAGTCTGCCCAAAAATACTACTACTACTACCCCCTTACCTACTTTCGTCCATTGAATTGCTACCACTTTCGTAATATCGTCACTCCATCGTGTTTTGGGTCTACCGCGGTGTCTCATTCCTGTTTTCGGCCTCCACTCAGTCCCTTTTTTGGTCCATATATCATCAGATGTTATCGACCTGCCCACTGCCACTTGAGTCTTGTGGCGCGTTCTGCAACGTTGCTCGTGTTCCTAATCCAATCGTTTGGATTTCTGTCATTTGCCGAGAATCGATCAGTTCATTTTTCTTTTTCAAGTATGGTCTTTGCGAGGTTTCTAAAGCGTATGTGAGTGTTGTAAAAACGCCCTGATTGAAGATTTGTGTTTTCAGATGCTGATGGAAATCTTATTTAACATGTTCCTAAGTTTTCAATAGGTAGTCCGTTCCATTCAGATCATTCTTTCCACTTCTACTGTTTGGCAGTTGGGGTAGTCGTTGCAACTCAAGTTGTGCTATGTATCCCAAACGGCGGCAATGTTCTAGGCGATTTTAATAACTTCAAGTATTGCTGTACTTATGAAAGCTTCTGTTTTATCCCGTAACAAAACCGACGACGTCAAAAAGACTAACAAAGAACGCTTCCACATAGTTCACACATCGCGCTACGGGAAAATTGAAAGCCGCACGAAGGCAATAGTCCGGCAGTCATACACCTTCCTTCGCTGGGCTAAACTCAGTGGCGGCGTGGTCTTTTATTCCAATTGTAAATAACAAAAAAATGTCAATAAATTTAAAAATGTTCACGTTTCTGTAGTGTTTGCATTTTCGGGTATTAAGTGATTTCTTTTTTATCCCTTTTATCTTCCATTAGTTTGCTTCTGAATATTTGTGGCCACTACGGTATTATAATTAAAGCGGTTCTTTCGTTTTATTCGGCGACAACCCCCCCTCCCCTGTCGTCTATTACCTTTGTTCGCTTGTTTCAGTTATTCTTTATTCATCATTGCTTCTTCTCTATTTCATCTTGGATTAGGTTTTCGTTTTGTTGATCTTTCTCGATAAGCTATTTACATCATAAATATTAAGTGTTATATGCTCCTTTATATCATTCACATTTTGTATTTCGTCAAACAAGTTTTTCCATAATGCGTGTTCTAGTTTGTTTAACTATTATTTTTCTTAAGTCATACTAAGGAAGGGGTTACATTTTTTGTGTTTTCTCTAGTGATTTTCTTCTCCTTAATTTTGCGTTCATTATTATTCTGGTTCTTATTAGTCGATGATCAGTTATATTTACGCACTTGAGGACTGATAAATCATGTATGAGTTCTAATGATGAAATCTATTTTGTTACATATTTTGTCAAAAATGTACCTATCGCTTTAGGCCGGCATTTATAACGGTCCATTTCATTTGTGCGTTCTTTTACGATGCGCTCCTCGAGTCGGCCCGCATCTTTAATTTTAATATCCCGCACGCTCCTTTTGGACGAGCGCGGAGTGAAATAATTTGTTTTTTTCCGAAAAGGCGCTGGACCTTCGATAAGACAGGTGCCTGGAACAAGCGGCGTCCTTCCGAAAACTTACGTGAGGCCGATTTCCATCTTTGGTGAGATATTTTTCTAGTTTTTTGCTGTGTACCAATTCAGTGGTAACTAGTCCTGTTTGCCACCCTCCAGGCATAATGTCTTTGTCACGAAGTTCTGACGGCAGCCGCATTGGAATTTCCCCGAATGTAGGCAGCACGAATTTTGGGGCCACGACCGTACGAGATAATTCAATTCCTCAAAGACAGCAGCGTCCTACAGTAATCTTCTCCCGAGCGATCGCTTGCGAGTGCGTTTGTGGAAAAATCATATAAAACAGTAAGTACATGCAATTTAAATTTCAGCGATTGACTGCGTGTTTTGATGCAAAGGCCTTTGAATATAAAAAACCGCACTTGTCAAAGTAATACGTAGTTTTATCAAAGCTATGGCGTTTTCACATAGGGATAGCTGAAATTGTGTACGTACCCTATAAAAACCTCACGCAGTGTGTCCTTGGGCACCCGGCTCACAGTAATTTCAACAGTTTTCAAGCCGGTCGAAGTGAGCTACGTATGCCATTCTTCAAGGCTAATTTTTTTGAAGTAAAAAAACCTGTAGAACAATATCGTGGTAGTTTCCAAAAGCGTGCTCTTCTTATAGGACTACGTACCTGCTCGTAAGAAACGAAACGAAATTGTAATAAGTGCTTGGTTTGGAGCGAGACCAAGACGGACATTTTTAAAGGTCTAGAATTATTTTATGACCGATGTATTGTGTATAAAAAAATGAATAAAAAATGTGTTATTTTGTTCGGAGGTACAGTACCTGGTCTATGTTATGCCAAAAACTCATCGGTACCTCCTCGTATAAGTCAACCAATGATTTTTAAAATACAGAAACGCCACTAATTTAACTAGTAAAGAATTGAATCTATTTTTATTTGCAAATCCAGATTTTAATTAAGAAGTGGTTAATTAGTATAAAATTGGGTTTTGCCAATGCAACTGTTCATTATTTTTTATTTTAGTTTCAAATTACTTTGCGTTAATTCAATATTGTGCAGTTACGTAAGGAATTAACGGCGATTTTATGCAAACGCAACAATCAACCAGTTATCATCAAACGCCGAAACTGAAATTAAATTGCATTTAAATTAGTAAAAGTTGCAAAATGTTTATTTTAAAGTGGAGAAATTCATGCAATTACAATAAAAAGGAGAAGACTGCATTTGGCGTTAGATAATGGAATTATGCAATGCTTCTTGGAAACTAAAGCGAAAGCTGCGTTTTATAAGGCGGTGTTATCGAAAAATTCTAAATCCTAGTCTAATCCGATTGAGAAGGTTACAAAATTATGACAACTGACGGTTATAAATCTCGGGCGATTTCATTGCCCATCAAAAGCGTTGTTGTTGAACGAGTCTCAGCTGGCACCATTTCTAAAAGTTATGAATAATATAAAAATGGACGCTTTCACTTATGTAACCTACACCGTGTTTACCTTGATCGCCGTCGTAGAACAGGACTGTGCTCCCTTTCGGTCAGTTCATCGATGCAGCTCAAACGCAGTACTTTTACCTTTCTATCCACCAGACGCGTCCATTCTTAACATTTAAATTTTTCTTTAACGGCTCAAAGCGATGACGATGGGACTATGCAATTTTGGATTTGTTTTTCTTGTTTTCTGACACTTTTGCTGAAAGCGTGACATAGTAAGAAACGCTAACACCAAAGTATGATAAAAAAGTATGACCGTCACCCACGCAGGCGTTCAGTGAGTCCCGAATTGTTGCATACCGACACAAATAAATTGTTACAGATTTTTTACTATTACCGAAATGAAAAATTATTTTCACCGCCCACTTCTGGATCCTTCTCCATATTCTTGCACGTCAATCTATCTCTAGTCTTTCTCAGCAAGCCTTCGAATGTCATCGTGCCACATTTCTCCAGTCTGTTCTCAGTATCCAGTATATGATCTTGTTGGTCTATCTGCCAGGGTCTTTTCCACCTATGTGATCCATCATCCCCATTTCATTGCAGCAATACGTTCGGCAACAATCATGAGTTTTTCTTCTTTATACCCTTATTCGGCATTCTGTTTCTTAGACTTATTCCATTTTTCGCTGGCATATTCTCAATATGGTTATACTTTTCTTCGCTAATGTTAACAGTTTCCATCACGTACGTCATTGTAGGGGAGCACACATAACTGGTGTACCTTATTCTTTAGATTTATACGTTTTTGGGGTTCTTCAAAATATTGCTTACAAAAGTAGTCCAACATAGTCCAATTCGCTTTCTGACTTTAGTTGTTTGATTATATTCGCCTATTTTAATATTTTGTCCCAAATAGACGTATTCTTGCGCTGTTTCCAGTACCTGGTTATGTTTGGTAACTCCCATTGAATTCAACGCCAGTTCTTAAAAAATATCCTCCGCAAGAATGAAGAGCTTCGGCGAGATCGTATGTCGTTGTCGGGCTCCTCTTCTTAGGCAAATCTTGTTTTGTATGAAATGTTGCACGTTTATATACGCATTGGATGAGTTTTGAATATTCGGATTCTATATACTCGCACTGTTCATTACCTTTATAATTGCCTACATCTCAATAAAGTCCAAAGCTTTATGTTAACCTTTAAAAGTTAGATGTAGAGAGTTGTTGTATTCTATAGGGTTTCTTTTGCTTTTGATAATAGCTTGATATTATCTTTCCCTTCCAGTTTGATATCGTGATCTTTCCCATAAGTTTCGCCCTAATCTAGTGTTCAAGGTTATCTTCGTTCTCATCAATCTCTGATTAGGTGATCGTCTGGCTGTTCTTTACATGCTATTTTCATAGCTTTACCTTTCGATGTAATAAGTCCATTTCTTTCGCTTTTATTGGTTACATATGTTTATTGCCTCATTTTTTTAGAGTTTACCATTATTAGGATGTCATCTACATATAAAGTGATTATACGCATGCCGGTGCTAAGATTCCAGTACCTAACTGTGGTCTTTATTGTAACTAATATCGTATTAAAAAAAGGAAACTCAGATTAGCAGTTTGATTTATTTCCAGTTTCATTTCAAGAGGTTCCGAACATTATCTGGACAAGTTTCTAATGGCCGTTCTTCGTTTTAGTGTGACCTAATATAACCTTTTATTGACGTGAAGTGCAAAGTATCTCTGTTTGACTTGCAGATGTGCCACCATTATAAAAATATTGCAATACTTCTCTTACAGAAAGGTGCATATTAGTCGTTCCTTAACCCACAGCCGCCGTTGAACAAGACTGCAACATTTACAATACGATTCGCCGCTCTCTGAAGTTTAATTACTGCCTATTGTACGACGTGTAATCCTAGCAATTCTAATTAAAGCACATTGTTATAGATTACAGGTGTTAGATATGGGCTTGACTGTTGCATAGTGCGAGAGAAAATTTAGTTTTTTCAAAAGTTTCAACCTGACAAGCGGCAATTTTGATCTGTATAGAATATTTATGAGAGGAGAAGAGTTTTCCTGGAATCTTTCCGTTCTACTACGTTCTTGAAAATATGCTTATAATCATGTATATATTCGTCATTTCTCATTTAATTAAGAATATCTTGTTTACGTAAATAAACCCTACTATATAGTTTTTGTTTTGTTAAATTTACATTACTGTTTCAAACGGACGCTTTCTGCTTGAAGTCTCAAGATATGTTGTTGCCTGTTATTTCATTATTTTTTCTAAACCCTTAGCATTCTATTCTCGCTGCTTACAATACACCATATTTGCTGTTCTCATTCGGGCTATGCTCCTTTCTATATGTAGAGGAAGTCATAAAAACGCCTCAACATGAGGATCTCAACGATAGTCATGATTCGCCAATGTATTTCCTTCTGGCAAGAGCCTAACGCCCATATATCATCTAATTACGAAGCTAATTTACTTCGACTATCCCACCTTCTAACACATTTGCAAGAGTGTCAGAACTTCCTAAGGTTTCTACCGAACGGAGGGCTCCTCGTTACTAACTTGTTATAAGCTCCCATGATGATGAGAAATAGGAAATCTTGCGGTTTTGAGATGCACTGAATATAACAAAGAAATAGTTACTTAATCCACATGCACATCCTAGTTAAACAGTTTTGAATTCGTCACTTTTACTCTGATCACAATTTTAGCTCAATTACTGTCTCATATTAGCTAATTTGCTTTTATTGGTAGTTCAGCGTTAATCTTAAGAGAAAATAGAATAAGAATAGTCTCAATAATATATAAATAAAAATGCATTAGGTTTGAATCGAGGCAGAACTGCCCCTGGGAAGACTGCAGCCCACAATACGTGGAGGCCTTTAGTAAGATCGCTGAATAATATTCTTCTGGCAATGAGCGCTGCATTTCGATACGGGCGATTTTTAAATTCAGCGGCGAAATGCAGGTCGGATCTTCAGGGTCTGAACGGGAGCTAAGCTTTTATCTGACGGTACCCTAGAACTATTTTAAGAGTCGTGTTTAGGTGCTGGTTCCAACAAGCCACGAACACGATGGACAGCTGTTTCAGGAGTTATTTGGAATGTCTTATTCAGGTGCTGGTAAAAAAAAACAAGAAAGACGAGGAGCAGTTTCGAAGAGATATTTGTAGGTGCTGGTTCCACAAAGCCACACAAATATATATGCTATTAAGTTTTGGAGTTCAGGTTTGAGAGTTCGTAAAAGATTTTTCTAGGCGAGTCCAGGGATTCAAGTGCCTTACGATTATGGACTAGCGGGGACTCATCTTTCAGGGCAAGACAAAGTCCAGATCGGTGCGGCGGGCCTATTTCGCCTGTCGGGGCCAAGCAGCGGCGTCGGGCTCGACAGGGGAGAGCCTTCTCTTGCAGGTGGCTTCGGCTAGCCACAGGGAGCCTGGTAGCTCTTCCAGTTGGAGCTGGCTAAGCGGATCTCTGGGCTCAACTGCCTTTAGCAGCCTGGGAAAATGTCAGGTTTGTGCGAGACTCGTTTGTACGCGTAGCTGCGCATCGCTGGGCCATTTTATCGTCGTCCTCGGGTACTGGTGATTCAAACGTCGATTATGGCTTTGTAGCGGCGTTCAAATTTGAACACATTATTTATGTGTAGATACACTAATTTGGGCTGGAGCTAACGTCACAAGTTTCGATATGTATTCTGTTTCCCCTTATATGTAACAGTGGTCCAGGTCCGCCGAGTCTTAGTGAAAACTGTAAGAAGTGTAGTACTAGTCCATCCGTCTGTACGCCAAGTGTACTATCAAAGATTCAACATTTTCCAGTAGTCTTAGTCATAACTGACAAACGCACATTAATCTTTCACATTTCCAAATGGCGTTACAAGCTGAAGAAATTGTGGATAAAATATTTCAAAATCATGCAAGTGCGTCACCTCTCGGGGTATTAAAAGTTAAATAGCTATTGAGATAGCTCCACATTCCCAGAAGCATTCTATGGAATATTCTTTGAAGCTACCATTATCCACATTCAACTGTTCTGAATACACGGCTGGAAGGATGATAAATCCATGTCTAACTACAGAAATGGATCACACGACGCAAATGCGTGTTATTACGGCCCTGCCTGGCAATTTAAAATAATTTCAGACTTTCACACAATATATCACTGCGAATAATTGCAGAACAGCACGCAATATCATGACAGTGGCGAGCGTTTCCGAAGGAAATCTGCAGCAAGAAGCGCAGCTGTCATATTTATTACGATAATTATTGCGAAAAAAGTTGCACGTGAGACAGGACTACGGAGATTATCCTGCGGCGGGTCATGCAGGCCCGGGAAAAGCCGCCGCTAATCAAGTGCATAAAATTTAATCGAACTGCTAATTGAAACTGGAAAGCCGATGGACGACACGACCCCTTCGTCATCTCGCGAACGAGGGCAACAGCTGGGCGTTTTGTAATATAATAATAAATGTAAAAATAAGTCCTGCTTCCTGTGCTATTTATTCCCACGACGTTCGTGCATGAGACTTTTAAATGAGACGTTCGCAACACAAAGGGTACGGGCGTTACAGAATTTACGTCGATTTTTATTCATCCAGCATTAAATCCGTCACGACCAACGATAAATCTCCAGCAGTACACAAACTTTGCTTTATTATTACTTATTTCCTTTTCGTGGCACGTAGCTGCATCTCTAAACTGAATTTGTTAGCTTTGGTAGAGCAATAGAAAAGTTCACAACGGTTCAACTGTTGCATAACAATGTACACTTCGTACTTCAATAATTATACCATTAATATTACCTACCACTAGTTCTCTGATTCATTAGGGCCAATGATGTCGATAGTTTAATTATAGTACTTCATATCAGTTTTTCCATTTCATCGAGAAGAAGATAACAAAACAGATCCACTCATACGTTCTTTCTCTTCGTTATGGTGCTTCATCTTAATTAGATTCGGTTTTCCAACTCCTGACCATCTGGTTAATGATTTTATTACGGGGGAATTGCAGTTCGGTTCTCTATTGACTACGAAAGCGAATTCGATAGAGTGCAGCACAACAAACTGATGAAGATCCTAAAAACCATGGATATCGATCAGGAAGATATATGGAGAACTTGCTTCTAATGTTGGAAATCCCTACAATTAAAAGAGTGAAACGGTTTTTTCATGCAGAGACCTCCATCTGAATTTGAGACTAAGGTCAGCAAGTGCTGTTTGATCGTTCCTCTTATGTGGAGTTGATGTCTGAACCCCTAAAACATACTCGCGAACTTCGAGTTATGGATCTACTATCGGGTCCTCAAGACTCCACCTGGATTGAACGTCAGTAACGAAGAAGTGCTGCGCAGAATACACAAAGATCGAGAGCTATTCGTTCAAGCTATCAAGAAAAAGAAAATTGCTTACCTCGGACAAGTAATGCGCAACCCCCAAATACGAGTTTCAAAAATTAATAATTCAGGGAAGAATTAAAGCATGAAGAAGTGAAGACCATATTATGATTAAGGAACACTGAGAAAATGAACCGGTCTACGAACTTCCGAACGATAGATTTATACAACAATCGATAACGAAAAACTACAACATGTGATCGAAAACATCCGTAATTAACCTACATAAGAAGATATTATTATATAGATGACCACGTATGCACTTTTTTGTGTTTAGTATCGTACAGACTACTATTTTCAGCAAAATGACACGATTTGCTTCCCTGCCTTGGTAGGGGTTGTTATTGTTCTTTTATCTCATGAATCTCGTATCTGAATATATTTTTCCAATGTTTGTATTTACAGCCTTTTTAATATATTTTCAATGTTCTTTCCATCAATATTTCATTTCAATATTCCATTATTTTGAAGATTTAATTACTATGTCTACCATTTATTTAGTGATTCTAGTTATGAATATAACAGTCTTAAATGTAACACATTCTTAACAAATATATTAGGCGTTAAATCACGAGTTCTTGTTTTTGGGGGAACTCAGCATTGCATGTGCAACCACTGGAGCGTATCGAGGAATTCGTGCCTGATCGGGAGCGGAGTTCGAATCGGGTGTAACAGCGTTTGGGGCGGTAGTGGCGTCGCGCCATAGGTCGCGTGTGGATGAGCAAGCAAGCTGCTTTGCGTATTTGTTGCCATATGCGATGAGGCAATAATGTGAACCAATAATTAATTATCATGTGATAAGTTGCGTAATGCGAGAAGCTGCGAACCCAGCCTATGCGTATTATTAGATAGTGAATTAGATAGCTACTGTAGAAATGTACGACTATCGCAGACAATTGAATGATGATTGGTAGGTTTTTGGAAATTACAGCGGCCGGTATACGTCAGAGGTTCTTGCTCGTGCTGGTCGATTAAGTGATAATCGAAGGTATGGATCCCGCGAAAGCACGAGGTTTCGCACCAGTGATCCGCGGAAGCATAAGTTGCGCAATAATAATGTAAGCACGTGGTTCCGCTATAGCCTAGCAAATTTACGGTAATTACTGTACTGTGAAAGACCAGTAGCCTCCGAGTTCTTACCGGCTCTGTACGGGTTGTAACAATAGTTAATGTAGTGGATTACTATTGGGCGGTACTAGCGAAAAGTACCGCCAGCTAACTCAACTAGTGAAGCCAACGATAAGGTGCCAAAGGGTTGATGCTGACCAACGCACGGCCAAACATGTGACGGTGTTGCCGGAGTACGGGGGGGGGGGGGGGGGGGGGGGCAGGGGGGCCGGTGAGTATAATTATTATTATCGATGAGATTCACAGATCAGTAAGTCTGTGATCTTTTACATTTAACCGCCTGCCTCCGCTACTAGTCCAAGGAAGGCTCACACTTGCACTGTTTGCCCCCCGTCGCCGCCTTGTGGTCATAGGGGAGTTGCATCCACCACTTTGACACATTTTAAAAGTATCGGAATTCGAATTTCAATATAACACAAACTTTCGCGTTTAACAAGGGCGCTTATTTATCATTCCCCCAGAAGGTTTGCAAATATGGCAACACACCTTACAATCCACAGGTGACCATTCGTTGGAAAGTTTAACCTTTGGTAACTGAACCACTGTGTACTGTGTACTGCAACTTTTGACACAGACTGAGGGAAAACCTGCTAACCTCGAATTTGACAGACTTACAGTGCCACCAACATATTATTCATACAACAAATATTTCAAAGGCAACTTGATGGAAAAGCATTTATAATCACCAGGTATTAATATGAGCAAAACAATGAAAAGCAGTTTGAACATCTGCTGTAACATTCTACACTGTGTTTTCTTATTATAATTTTTCTACTTAATTTTCAATATAATTCTTCATTGCATTATTTATGCATAAGAAAATGAAATGATAAAATTTGTGACATAATCTTCTTTTATTAAAAAAAAACAACGTGAACTTCACACACAAACACAAAACACCAAGCGACACAACGTGGCAATCGTCGACTTATGTCAGTTTTTAAATTCACAGTACACTATGGTTCAATTATCAAAGGTTAAACTTTTTAACCAAAGGTAGCTTTTGGATTGTGAGATGTGCAGCCTATTTGTAAAGCTTCAAGGAGAGAGGGGGGTAATGATACAATGGGCGTCCTGTATAAATTAGAAAACTATTCTTCTACTTTGCGTGCCAGTCATTTTATATTCTTTACTACTGCACTGTGTGTTTTGTCGATTTTTGTTTTTTCGTCCTTCCCATTATCTTTATAGGATCTCTCCTTGTTTGATGCATTTCTACAATATTTAATTGTTGCTTACCGCAGAATTATTTAGTTAAACGCATTTTACTACTCGTCTGTATATAATATTGCAAAGCGGTTTTATACAATTTATACTACGACTGCGTCAAAAATCAGGACCTGCGCCTTGCTGATATGCGTCAAAAATCAATAATTTTATTGAGTTCGTCTAGATAAGCGTCAAAAATAAGTGTAGAATCATGAAAATAATACGTAGCACTCTACATACATCTACATAATTATATACCACGAGTAGAAAGTTGTCATGACAAGATTACCAATCGCAGTAAATGTAAGTTTGACAAACGTCAGTTTTCATTTCAATCCGTCAGTGTAATGACTTTCATTGGTTAATTCAATTAATTGTAATTCTAGTTTGTAGTCGTAGGAAAACATTGTATGCACCTGTGCAATACTTAATTATTCGCTCTGGATACATAAAAATAACTATTAACAGAACCCTTATAAACAACCTCTATGAAACATCAGGTCTTTAAACGAATGAAACAAGAAGGTAACCGAAAATTGCAAACTAATAAAAATGAACGTGCGCAATAATACCTACGACTTACCATGACACACTCCGCTGAACTATACGGAGTAGTCCAGATGTAACGTCACATAAGCAAAGGGAGAGTAAACCCTCAAGAAAACAACATCTAGTTCCGAACATCAACAATACGTTTATCACAACCGTGGGCCGTAATACACTAAAAGACATTAGACATTGTCACATAAATATTTAAAAGAGATTGGGTGGCACAAATAAATAGTATACGGGGGATTACTCAAGCATAAAGAATTTGATTAGACAAGAGCGCTCGGAATCGATTTGCAAAGTATTAAATGATCTTACTTGCAACAGCATCAACTAACATTAAAAAAAACTTTTAGATTAAAATGAACATGACGCATTAATAGATATCGTACGACGTATCGCATACAAAATGGTTTGATGAAATAATTGAGCAAAGCGCAAAACTCCTAATTGAAGTTAACTCATAAAAAGCTATTCTACATTACACGTATCGCGCCGCCCGATGGAGCTCCGCCGAACGGATACGAATACAAATATCGTACAACTCATCGTATCACGAAAAAACTAGTTCTTCGCACAATCGCCGAGTGACGCGCATACATCAGTGAATCAACAGTTTACTATTCTTGAGAAATATAAAATACAGCATAAAATCAGAAACTACACAAAGCACAGAAAAAATAAAGAAAGACTTCCGAGTTGGTATGGTGAATCTTAGGATTACTCGTAGAAAGAACGAAGACGGAAAGAAAAGAGAGCGACAAGGAAAAAGGCTTGAAGTAGATTTCAATGAGCATTAGACCACTTGAAAGCAGAGAAAACAATTTCATACCAGAGATTTCGAGTGGCCAACGGGTGTTTTACCTCAAACTACTATCAAATCCTGAATTAACCAGACGGAAGCAGCAATTCGCCAACTCAATAAATCTAAATCTTTACCAGATTATTGTGGGATAAAGGAATTAAATATTTCATATTCCTTCTACCTGTTGGTAAGCCCAATGGTTTATTTCTGATCCATAGATGTCTGTTCTGTTTTTTAATACAAACACTTTCACGGATTTCATCAACCACAGAACATAAATTGTATGAAAAACGTCAAGGTTCGCAGATTTCTGAAATGTAATATTAAAGCAAGATATGCTGCAGTGCGGCGACTATCATGCTGTAGAAAATTGCACACACTTATGCCTATGCAGCGATTCACTGAAAATTAAACTAAAGTTTATCCATCAGTTAATTCTAATCCTAGTTGTCATGTACATGATTTTATGAGCTCGAGAAACTGCTGCTGTTCGATCATTAAACATATTCCTGCTATAATTAGGAAAGTTTTCGGAGTTCCACAGCTACGTGAGCTCAGGGGAGATCTTGACAGTAGAATCGATGCAATCCGGTTATCTCAATGCCATACAGTTTCAAATTAACCTGTGGCTGTTTAGTTGGCAGTCATGGGATTCCATTTTTAGTTAATATTAATATTCAATTGGGTTAATACACCTACATATATGCGACAGCAGGTACTTGCCTTATTTTCCGCAAAGAATGTTAAAATTCAGTGCTTTCACTCTTGAATTCCTCTATTAAAATTCTGGGCGAGTGAACAAGCTGTTTTACAGTTTATTGTTCTAAAGAGCCTTAATGCACAATAGCTTTGTAGATTTATGTCCTCTTTTACTAATTTCTATTGTATAGCTGTTTAATATTCTGCCATATTTCGAAAACCTTGAAGCCTTTATTAAATGTACAAGAACTCAATTATACCAAACCTAGTCAAACGCGATCTTTTACTGAGTTCCTGAGTTCAACACAGATTTTAGTAAGTATGTCTGACTGACGAAATTCGCAACCGCAACGTATGTAACGTATTAATATATGTATAAGCGGTTTTCTCCCATTTCTCCATAATTTAAAGTATAATATTTTCACGGTTAAATCCACTAGAATTGTTACTTAAGTTTATATAAAAACGGAAATAAGCAAAACTTGTTTTCAAATTACCTTATACAACTAGTTTGCGTAACTGTTCGTCAGCTTGTGGTTTGTCAAGGAAATTACTTTACATTAAATTTTACAATTAGCAATTACAACTCAAGTAATTTCCATTATTGGAAATTTAGCCACAAAGTCTTCTGTGCAGAGTTATTTAAAAGTTTTCGAGCGTTTGCTGCTATATGACCTTTAAATATTTCAAGTTTAGACTTCGGCATGCCAAAAAATGAAAAAAAAACAGTATTGGCGAGAACCATTCCAAGCCAACATATTTCTGTACATTGCGCTAGATTTTAAGGATTTTAAATTGCTTGAATTTAAGTCTGTATCGCGATTAATTTAAAAATAGTATCCACTTGCAGTTATCGTTCAAGGTTGTTATGTATTTCCTACTGTAGTGGTTCTATGATGTTTTCATCAGATGGTTGGTGAGGTTTGTGGCGCACTATCTCTATAGCGACAATTCTTCAAACTTGAATAACTATACATTGGAAAACAAAATTTCTTTGTCTAAATTCAGTGCAGATTTTATTTATGGATTTATCTTTCCCGTCGAAGATTTCTCACTTAAAATGTTTCATATACATATTCTTGAGTCACAAAGATTCGACAACTGGAAAAATATAGAAACTTTGTTGATGAATTTCCCTCTTGGAGCTTAACGGCAAATGGTGACTAGATTCATTGAAAAGAGTTGCATGTAAGTCTAGCCCATAGTAAACTGGCTTTCAATGCTCCTATTTTTCCATCCTAGTTGGTTTTGTATGCTGCGATTAGATGGTAGACGTAGTTCATAACGTACTATTTCCAATTGCAACTGTAGTATAAACTTTCTACTTCAATTATTTATATTGAGAAACAAGATATAAACGTTGATAAACAATAAAAACACTTAATTTTGAGCCAATCATCATCTCTTAAATTTAGCACCTTGACAAATAGGGCGTTGTACCATATTAACAATATAGCGACTCGCTATTATCGATTTGGTACAAGGTAATTTGGTTTGGTTTCACCTGTCATAATAATTCAGAGATGTCTTCTAAACTATCTTCAAAAAGTGTTTACCACGCAACAGTTTCGCACAATACCTAGTCGAAGTTTATAAGTCTCACACTGAGGAAGAATAAATAAATAAAAATTATGAATATCTCGGCGCTCATTTTTAACTATCATCGCCTATTAGTGCTTTCTCACCTTCAGAAATAAGAGATAAAATCAAACGTCTAAACAATAGAGCTTCTGAATCTAATCTCATAACTGCAGATATTCAAAAAGCTGTCCAATAAACCAAGAACACTACTATCGATAATATTCAACTCCAGCTTACGTTTAACATACTGCCCAAGTGCCCACTGCCCAACCAACCGAAATTTGATCACATCAGCATGGTCTTAAAAGCACGTAAACCACATGATGCGACAACTTTATATAGACAACAATCTCCAAATTGCTAAAACGGCAATACTAAAAATATAAAAGTATTTCAAAATGACTCGTTATAAGAAAATGGCATTCCACCGCACCAATTTGGATTTCGACATGCACATTCGACCACTCATCAGTGTCACCAGGTTACGGATGTTTAATGAAACTTGCCAGGATAAGGTATACCGTTCTGTCGTGCTTTTAAATTCCCTGACTAGGTGTTAAAATTGGCAAAGATGTTTCCACCTTGATCAAATCAATGCTGGAGTCCCACAGGGCAGTGTTTTAGGTCCTGAACTGTACATTTACTATACGGCAGATGTGCCCACCACCATTAGCTCCCCAGAAGTAGCCACCTGCAGGGAAAGCATCCATAAATCACCCCACGAAAAGCCTGCAAAACAGTTCAGGCTATCCTAAAAGTAAACACTTCAGTTCAAAACTGTGCAGTGTAACTGAATGATTGGCATCGTGATTAACAAATTACATCCGCGGCTTCAGTGATTACAATTAACCGCCCACAGAAGAAGTGGGTAATAAAACACTCCAGTAGCGCAAGCCGTCCGAACAATAGTGACGTAACACTTCGCCGAGGAGACCTGCTGTAGCAGAAGGACAATAAACCAAACTCCGATACCTTGGCTTAGAAACGAGGTACAATGGCTAAATTGCGCTTTCGATAAAACGAAGTGATAAACAATCCTCCACATACGCAACTGGGGAAGCTACATAAAAACGGACACGAAAACGTCAGAAAAGAATTCATGTTCAGCATTCGGATCAATATTCACCGCTCGGTTTACAACCACTGACACAGTGCATCTGCCTATCGTCTGGTTCGTGTCTAACTCGTGTTACTTGTAACCCGTTCTTTAACATAGCCAGTCGAAATATCGCTTCAAGTTGTTTTAACCGCGCTCTCTATATGTGTATTTGTATATCTAGCGTGTGTATATAAATGTGTTCGTTAAATAATTTTGCTTAGATAAATAAATAGTTGTTGTTTTCCAACAAGTCTTAGCATGTCGCAATAGTCGAACGCCCACAGATTACAATTACATTTAATGGTTGTAAAAAATGGAAAACAATGGAAACAGTAAATGTTATCTTGAATAATACAGCAGTGATACAATCATATTTAGTTCCATATGAAGGTATGAATATAGACAAAAAGCTTGAATGGAAAACTCACATCACTAAAAAAGAAATGAATTGGATATCCGAGTAAATATGTACTAGTTGATAGGTAAAACTCTGCATTTCTCTATAAAACAAGTTGCTTGTATATAAAACCATCATAGGGGCCATACAACCTTGAATTATGGGGACGTTCCATATCAGGATATGCGTCAGAAACGCTCTGTTTATTACAGCAGACGCATCATTGTTTGCCTTCAACATACCTTGCACAAAGATGTATGTCAAAGAAGAATCACTCACGAGAAACCTAAAATCGACAATAGTCCTACATGGTCCAACCCTTGTACTTGGCAAAATATGTTTAGAAAATTTGGCTGTTACTGTGAGTTCAATTCAAATTCAAATAGATTCATTTCCCCATTTTTTGTACATGCTTCTTATCATATTCTTAAATTATTTTTTTAAGTATTTACATACAAGTGGGAAGTTGCCGCACTAGACTAATAGATAATGTAGTCTGTATTGTGGCAACTTTTTTTTAGGTTTTAATGAAATTACGACAGGAAACCTACCATATTTAAATGTAAAAGTAAAATTTCAAAATAAGATTACAAAATTATAAATTACGCATGACTCTACCTGATATAACAATCAATTGTATTTAAAATAAAATAATCTGAGCTAGTTAGAAAACGTAATATACGAGTGCACAATATTTTGTGACGTTATAATACATATACTAAACGTCTCTCTGATGAATTTATTTTTTGCCATACTGTATATGAATTCATACGCAATTATTTACATCTACGATTTTCTACATATTGCAAGCCATATAGACAATACTGTATGTCCAATCGACGTCCTCTATATGAAATAAAGTTATATGCTGAATATATCCATTTATACGGAATACTAATATTAAAGAAATTGCATTCAATTTTTACTTAATGGTTATGCGTCGAGCTGGCATTAAAACAAACAATCCGGACATTCTTCTCTACTATCAAATGCATTCCTAACATCAAGGTTTCGCGCTTTTGGCGGCTCAGGCGGAGCAAATCCAGTGAACCGGAAAAGACGACTGCAAGTAGAGAAAAACTGCAAGGACTATCATCTTCCTCAAAACCCTCTCCACGCATGAACCGTGCATTATCGGAGAGGCAGCACTACAATTCGCAACGTTAGCTCCTTGTTATCCTTGATACCGAGAGCAAGTGAATTGTCAAAAGTGCAGCACAAATGGGCAATTACGGCACGAGGTGAACGTTCTTTGAGCATTGAACTCCGTCCTTCATGATCGCTATTTGCAGACGAAATAATAGCGTTTGGGAAAAATCGGGAGGCGAAACTGCCTGTCCCACGAGCGCAGTTATTGACAAAGAAGTGGGCAAATGTATGCGTATGTCATCGTGGGCCCACGCATCGGCAATTTGTAGACGACGAACAGAAGTCGGGGCTTGGGAGCGGAATGGCGACGGATTTTCGAAATAAATTAACAATGGCAGCTAATTAATTACGGCGAGGGCGTGGGAGTCGCGTGCACTTGCTCTTTCTCGCGCACAATGACTCCTGCAGGTATGGTGCACTCTCGAGATGCGTACTGACCTGTGCTAACTATAGGCACTATGAGAAATGCCTCGACTGGAAAGCCTTCCTTGCCGCGGCCAAGCGACCCTGAAGCTGCAGGAATGTTAACAAGCGCGGCCCTTAAAATACATTTCATCACTCGCGAAACGGTTCCAAATCGTACAGCGATTTTTTATCGATATATCAAATAACGATTTATTACTCCGTCATTTGAAATAATCATATAGGAAGAGACGTGGTCAATATATGGCTACGTACCTATTACTTAATTTGCACGAACGCGCTTTTGAAGAAACATACAAGCGGTGGATGGATTAAAATAGTAAGAAAACAAACACAGGACTAATGGAAAAACGACGAAATAAGGAAAACATTCACCAGAATAGGCGGAACCAAATAAAACTATCAAAAAGATAAACAGAGCCCACAAAAGAATACATGGCACCAAGTCACAAGGGAGGAAGTAGAACTTGCCCAGTCTCAAATGAAAAACGGCAGAGCACACTGCAGTTAGCGTGTAGTAGAGTTAGGATGTTGAAGAATACAGAGGCCCAATATGAAGAACGGATCATTTTCTAGTGAAGCAGAGAATAATGTTTCCACCCAAATTTCATCAACAAAAAAAGAAGAAAAAATCAAGAGCAGTTAATAGAAGAAATGTATGGATAATATCAACAGCCTTGAGGTGAGGAAGACAGCACGTGTTATGTATACAATCAAGGACGAATTAAAAACTAAATGAAACGCATAGTTGTATCAATACCAAGCATATGTATGAGCACATAAGAAGTCGTATAGATTTAGCAGCCACAGAGCCCTTATTTTACCACACAAAGTCAAACAAAAAGCTGCATTATGGAAATGACGAGGTTATCGAAAGAGAAGTGCATCTAAAAAATAAAAAATTGTAATGTGAAATTTCGAATTTAGTCAATTTACGAAAAAAGTAACGACACCTTTCGCTTTTTCATAATAATATTGCGGGGTTCCGCAAATGCGGGTCCTAATGTACAGTTTCTATTTCGCGCCATGTTGCGCTTACGAGAAAATTCAACTGGTGGTGAATAGAGGCAGACAAAGATATCGTTTTGGAATTTTTCGCTTATCAGTTTACGTCAACCTATTGGCGCTAGCGAGTCTCGTTTCAGAAACAGGTCTCAACCTGTCTGAGGTCTGTTCTGTTGCGAACTGTGATGCAATATTGCAACGATCATAAGATATACATGTGTAAGGGAGAGCTGACTGGAGACGCCACTATCTGCTGTTTATTTGGCTTGAAGAAGGCGAAAGCATTTTATGTGTGCGCCCCCCGACGATCTTGAATGTCAAGGGCCCGCTAATGCAAATCACCTTGTGCCTGGATCCTTCGAGATAGATTGAACTTTTCGTTGTGCCTGAACTTCGAGCCAATTTTCCATTGTGTCTTGAGCTAAGGTAGTGTTAAGTAGGTTCTCGTTTTCGCTGTGCCGTCAATTAACATTGAACGTAATATACATTTCGGTGTATAAAAAAAGCTATTCTGTGGGAAGATGCGTGTTATGTCCATTCCAGAAGCGTCGCATGTCTTTTCCCGGGCCCCTGGCCAAACTATTTTCGGACAATTCCCGATCTGTTTAAACGTCATTAAGTAATCTTATTTATAAAAAGAAGCACAAGTGTTTTTCTTTGCCGTCACTATAAGTGGATTTAACAGAATGCTAGCAACTCAACCGGAGCGTTTGTTTATCCAACATCGAACACCTGCAACGGCTGTCCATAACTGCCAAAGCTGGAATGACTCCATCAACGCCGTCATCCCTGTTTAGAGCTACCCCTGTTTAGAATAACCCCTGTTAAGAGCAACTTCGTTTGAGCACAAGGTATTCCAATGTAATTAAATTAGTAATCTGTTTATCAAAGTGCTGAAAACTAAGTGGTGTGATTTAAAGCAAGAAACGTTTATTCGACTGACAACGAACTTTTGCTTAACGTAATTTGCATGTTGCTTTTTTCCTTTTGCTTGCAACGTAATTTGATATTAGATATAAAATATGTGTCTTAGACTTTTGTTAACGTTTATCGATGTTGAGTTTCATTACGTGTAAGGCGGCTGGGGTATAGTCGAGGTTGCATGTTTTGAAATGTATACTCAAAGTTTGATATCTTCAAGCTGTCTTCTAGTTGTTTAAATGGATCCCTCATTATTATTTGCTGTTTTTTACCGAATTGTTTGCATGTGCTTTGATTTTTGAAACTTATTTCATATATTGTGTAAATCTCTTTATATTTTAGATTGCTTTTTTAGTTTCCAATCATTTTTAAATAGTTTAATAAACCGCATCTGTAATATTTTGGGTTTTTTTAAGTCACAGTGTCAGTTAGCTAAACAGTAAGGAATCGCGCCCTTCAGACGCTTCGAAAGTTGTGGTTAACCTTTGAACAGTAAATTGTTAATATATTGTATGTATTTAATAGTTGAAACAATTAAGCATTTAGTACACAAACAGGTAAGTATTCATGTTGCATTAGACCCAATCCACATCGACCGTGAACGAAGTGGTCTTTTCGAAGTATGGGTTGTTTTTCATGATGGCGCTATCGTATTTGACTGTCGGATATACGCAATAGGTAAGACCTTATACTGAAGTAGCACCTGAAAAGTATCGTTCTATATATAGTGGAGACTTGGCAAATAATCGAGAAAAACAGAAAACAACCGTTAGCACCATAAATAGATTACTGGCGTCGATCATAAAAAGTTTCTAGAATACAAAGAATACGAAATAAATAAATAAGAAGAGAACTGCATATAAATGAAGACATGGTTACAGAACTGTAACGAAGAAAATTAATCATGTCTAGACATGCCGAACGTATGCAGGATAGGTTAGTGAAGAGAACTATGGAACGGATCCCGTTAAAACATACGAAAAAGGAAAACCACAAGGGAATTCCGGCCAGGAATTCAAGAAGCAATGCAGGATAGAAGGGTAGAATCGGGAGAATGGTGGAATCGGGATCAGTCAGGAAGCTAATTGGAAGACGGAAAAAGAAGACAATCTACATAGTAAACCGGACAGAGAGAGAGAGAGAGAGACTTTTTTAACATGTGCATTCTTCCAGTGTTAACGTACAATATGACTAACGATTAGAACAGGCTTAGAACTACACAAGGATTTGTGCACGTGAATTGTGCTGAAACTGGGTGGGCCACGTTGCAAGGCCGACATAACTAAACGAACAAAAGAAGAGACACAGAAAAGAAGTAAGGGGCCTCTGTTAAAGAGAAGAAAACTAAGAAGAAGAAACGGACTTGTTCCACTGATAGTACTGTTCACATTTTCTTTCTAGCTGTTAGGGTTCACGTTTCACGAGTGAAGAACCTTAATCAGAATATTGACCTAATTGAGGTATCCATCGGAGACCTAGAACTTTCAATTTCAATTCAATTTTAAGTGCCCCCCACCGAGCTTACCCTAATTACATAAAAATACAGTCCGAGAATAAAGATACATGTTTATCAGTGGAAGCTTAATATGTTAGGGATAATAATTGGCGAACCTCCCTGGTATGGTCTTTATTTATTAATCACACACGAAATTGGGTCTCGAAAATGTGCTACTTAGCTATGATTACTAACCCAATAACTACAAAGAACGCGTGTCTTATGTTTCTTTGTCAAATCTCATAACCTCACACTAATTGAAAATAATGATCGCGCTTCTGCTACTTTCGGGAACATTTGTCTGTCACAAAGAAACGGTAACACGAGAGCTATATTTAGAAGAACAACAAAGGTAGTAGGTTAAGGTTTCAGAATCGCTGTTACGAAGCACGGCTATAATTAACTGCCCCTTTCATAAATATAAAATACAAGGGTTTCCACGTAACACTGCAATATACTGACCCACTTTGCTCGTAAAATCAATGCTCTATCCAGGTGCGGACAGCGACTTGTGTCGTTTACCTCTTTCATAATTTCATAAGCAATAAATCCAGAAAAATTACGCGTTCGCGTACCAAAGACATGCTAATTATAACTGCGCTAGATTTCAGCTATGCAACCTTGACGTAGCTGCATGACATATACAACAAATCTAGGTATATAGGTGCTGATATGCATGTTCAGTTACCAGCTAATAAATTGTTACGTTCTCTTCTAGTCGAAACGCTCCTAAAACCATGTTTAGGAAATGGGTGATTGAAAGAAAGAACTGAACTTGACGTTTTAGGTCGTCGCATCTATTTAATTTCCTTGTGTTGTAGTAGTTACTGTTGTACCCTCTCATTTTGTGTTTCTAAATATTCATGCATAAGCATTTTAATATTCAACAGCTTAAATATATTATGTTCTAAACATTTCTAAAAATCAAACTGTACCCAAAGTTATTTCAGGGGCCAGAAAGCTAAGATTGCTTCTAAACCTGTTATAGATCTTATTGCTTGAAAATCCTTATAGTGCAGGTTGTATCAGGTTTTATAATGCAGCAATTCTGCTGAATTAGACAATGTTTTATTGTTGATATTTCTGCATTGATTTATAGAGCTTTGCTGTTGGGTCGTGGTCCATTGCTATTGTTAGTTGGTGAGAAATAAGTACCGCTATATAGTATACTATGTGTCTGGATATAATAGACATCCAGCGAGATGATCACCAACTTTTAACCTGATAAGCAATTATCAGTGATCCAGGAAACGCACCTGGATAACCTGGGATGCTCAATTCCCACAACCCTTGAAAATTCGCACTCTGCGAGAGCGGTGTACCTGAAGATCATCTATCAGATGCTATGTGAGAGCATCGCGGAGTTGAATACGTTAACCCAAAACCCCTACGACCGAAAAAACCGTTTTGATATTTGGTAAGTTGCCAGTCTGTAATTTATGCGCGAGAACCTATTTTAATCTCATAATCCAGGGAACAATAAAATAGCCCCGAACTAAAACAACCGACCAACACTTGTTTTTTACAGTTTTGTAATGTCTACAGGTGGATAGGCAGATGCTATACCACGTTTGCTTGCAGCTGTTGCATTATTGACGATGATATGCTACAAAAGAAGCCATGACTGGAAGAGTAAACTGTTTAAACTTGAAACCAAAAGACACTAAGGTGAGTATTGCAATCTTCTTAAACACTAAGTAGCTAAGTATTGGTATATATTTCTGAAAGAAAATAGTAAGGTCGATCTTTTCAGAATTTTTCTATCCTTAATTGTACGACATGATATAGCAATCTATAACGGTAACATTAAATCTTCCTGGTTGTTCAGAAAGGCTCCGATGCGTCCCCTGTCACCTACTCCAACAAGTCAACTCGGTTAATTCAAATTAAGCAAAGAGGCGGTTTGAAACCCGGCGTTGGCAGGTGATTAGGTAACCCGAGAATAGCCCGATTTGAAAAGGAATTAAACGGTGACTGATGTCTGCGGCAATACGGAAATAGCAGATTTGGGTCGTCGGCCTCCGAATGCAGCTGGAGGTGTGTCAACCAGCCTCTAGGATGGCCCATTTCACGGAATTATTCTGGGACCCAGGCTCTCCAATAATTAATGCTTCGCTGCGCTGGTGACCAGAGCCCGACTTCCGACGTCTAAATCTGAACGCGGTCCCGTTAGGCATTGTGAGAGGAAGATGGTGGCGTCCGGGTCGCACTCGAAGATGGTCCAAACGCCTAATTTTACTAGTGCCTAACCGCAAGAAGCCGGATTTCGCACTCCAATGGGAGGACGAATTCAGATTCTATGCAGCTTGCAAGATTTGAAAATTCTCTATATTGGAAAAATCCCACTACAATCCATGTATTGAGATTAGTTCAATTAAACAGCCTATCTAACCCATTCTCCTTAGTTTTAAATAACCATTGCAATTTGCAATTCATATTTGCAAGAGAACAAGGTCGTCGCAAGAAGTAGAATGAATAGGCTCTATCACTAGTTAAAAAAAATAAGTCATCGGTGGTCTGTCTTGGTCGCCGCTATAATATATACATATACCTCTTCCTTTAATCAAGTCTTTAATTGCACCTTTCAATTTCAAATCCTATTTTGCAACCGTGTATTTTGCACTGGCTCTTGATTTTACAGAACACTTCCAGGTTGTGCCACTCTTGGACCTATATGCTGACCTTCAATTAAACTGGATTTTGGACTTACCAACATTATTAAACGTATTAAAATGCGAAGAGCCAAGGTCTTCAGGTACTACTTTCTCGTGGCTTTTAATTTCTCGTGTTCGTGCTGAAGAACCCATAAACGTCAACTCTTAGGAAGTACCAATTCTTAGGAGCTTAGGACCTCAATCTCTCAAATGTAAGTTTAATTTGAGCACATCTGAGCTCGAAATGTGAGAAAGGCGTCGGAAAAGGCGAAACAACCCTGCACAACGTAAAATCTGGACACGGTTGTTGCATATTCAGACTAATTGACCATAAAATCCAATTATCTATCGCTCTTGTGCAGTTTATCGGCGCCTGCATACAAGGTTGCCTGCAACTAAATCACTGAAATTATTGCGGCGCGAGAGGATTATTTGCGCCCGTAAAGATCGGGTCTGCATCGATGCAAACTGCTAAAACTGCCGTTAATTACTTTTTAAGCAATTAAAAGTGTAGTAATTGCCAACAGAGCATTAACACGCAGATAAATATATGCAAATTTATTCAAGCATCCGGCAACTACAAATTTTAATTAGACTGGCAAAACTCAAGCTACTTGGTGCATCCGACGAATTTTATGGACGACTTCCACGTCACAATTTTTTAATTACAATTCGAAAGGCAGGTATTACGTGGTTCTTAATTATGCTGTTTATTTTGAGGAATTTTCTATTTTTAAATGCGTAAATAAATACTCATCTTACACACTGTTTTCTTAGTAACTGCGACCAAAGTACAAGTACAAGTTGGCCATGAAAATGAAACACGTTACGTTTGCAATGCAAATATGATGAAACTGACATATTGTACTGCATGAGATAGGTATATTGATAAATACACTTATTTATTTATCTACTAAAGCAATTGGCTGCTTTAAGGGGTACACACCAATGAATTATGAAATGCTATGAAATTGTTATCATATACATATTATGAAACTGTTGTGAAATACTCAGAGGCGTAGCTACAGATCAACGGGCCCTGTATCATTAACTGCCAAGTGGGTCCCCCACCCCCACCCGATCAGGGTATTATCAAATAAACGTATAAAGATACGAACTCAATTTTTATTTTTTCACAAAACGAACTATAATTATAAAAACTAATAAAAACAAATAATAATAAAAGTAAAATTTAATTACATATTTTTACTAACGGACATATTACGTAAAAAGAGGGGTAGATCATAGTTTACAGTTTACATATATTTACACATAAGTAAGCAACCAGTAAATGGTAAATAGGGTTGCCAACCGTCCTTTATTTCAAAGGACAGTCCTTTATTTCAAAATAAAGTCCTTTGTCCTTTAATAAGGTGTCAAAGGACGCTAAATGTCCTTTAAAACCAAAAAAATGTATCAATAACTTAAAAAACTAATATTCAAAATAAAAATATGTCCCATTTAACGCTTAATAGTAATTTGTATACCAAGATACTGAAGTTTACTTTTTTAATACGAATGAGGACTTAGTTGCCGACTCCCGTAGGACCAATGCAAATAAGTCACATGACGTTTTACGATTTTTTCAAACTTTACATTGTTATAACATTTTTAATGTGTATTGATGTGAGATAGGTAACTTTCAAGTTGAATACCTCTAAAATGGGTTTATTTTGTTTATTAACTCTTATTTTAAATAGAACACCCAGTATATTATTACATTTTTGTATTGAGTTTAAAATTTTAGAGAAAATTTGTCTCTTCAACTAATGCTCTATTGTATACGGTTTCTGTAGAATTTGTAATTTTTTAAAAATTTTTACAAATGCTTGAAAATTAAAAATGAGATTTTTGGCTAATTATAAGATCACTATAAAAGGAAGTTGTGGGCGTGTATCACACCAGATTTTTAAGTATGCACTCGATTAGAATAACTGTTTGGTTCTTGGTTTATGTTTTAGTTTTTTATTTGTGTTATTGTGTTTGTTAAACAGGACAGACACAAGTTGATGCTTTATTTTTAATAAATACTCATTCTTTTAATATGATTTTATATCTACTTCTATGCGTATTAATACATTAAAAAGAAAATACATTTTCCTATATCTCTTTTTAGTATTATTTTGGTGAATTCACCAAAAAAAAATTTTTTATAGACTAAAAACAGGTGTTTTGGAGTGGCACCCATAAAAATTTGAGCCTTCGGCGAATTGCCTGCGGCGCTGGCTTGTCCTTTAATTTTATATTCGAAAGTTGGCAACCCTAATGGTAAATAACAAGAAAAAAGGTTGAAGTAAATAGTAATTATTTACAGAATTACTCTCCGAACTTTTTTCTCCGCGAAAATGTTTGTAAGACGTTCCTTATTTGGAGATAATTTAAATTTTTTAAGCTTTTTTTCGATAGATAATATGGTTAAATCCGATAACCAAACACTTTCCGCCTATATATAGCGATGTGCCGTCCTCGAGTGTAGACGTATAGTGCGGTGCTCCTGCTAATTTTATAAAATATACATTCGCTGTGCCAACTAGTTAGTTAAACACCGTATATATATTATCTAAATATTCAGTCCTAAGTAGTAATCACTGGTGATTCTGTGTTTAGTAGTGCTACCGTTTAATCATGCCATTTACAAGAGATCAAATGGAAGATATTAATCAAATTATTGCTAATACAATGGAGAGTTTTAGAAGATAAAAAATTCATTAAATCAATTGCCGACGCTGTTGCAACTATAGTAGCGGAGCAAATTAACAACAAATTCCTGGAGTTAAACGCCCAAATTGACGAACTAAAAAGCCAGGTGAAAGAGCTCAAGGCTGCGAATGTGAAGTGTGTAAACGATATGGATAATCTCGAGCAATACACTCGCCGCAACTCACTAAGAATATTTGGTCTAGTAGAAAAGGATAACGAAAAGCTACTCGATACGGTACTAGATGTTTTTAATAACAAAATGCATACCAACATAAATCATAGTTGCATAGATAGATTGCACAGAGTTGGGAAACGGGGAGCTACTTCCATTAGGCCCGTCATTGTCAAGTTCACGTCGTACCAAGCCCGTGAAATGGTCTTCCGAAATAAAAAACAGTTAAAAGGGAGCCGCATCATTATTACAGAAGACTTAACAATGGCAAGGGTTAAATTATTTAAAGAGGCGACTAACAAGTACTCTCGTCAAAATGTTTGGACACACGATGGCCGAATCTTTGTAAAAATTAATAACACTATCAAGAGGATAACAACTCCAGAAGATTTTTGATTTGGATTTATTATTGGTACAGGCGCATTAAAATTATTGTTATGTTTTTTAGGAGCTTCGCTGTTTCGGTTTGCACTTATTGATTGCCATTAAAATATTTTTCACTATTAGGTTTTTGTATTGTTAGTTATAAATCAGTTATTGTTATCTTTATTTAGAATTTTTATTTAATAATGATGGAAATTACTATAGCCAACATTAATGTTAGATCTTTACCTGCTCATTTTGGTATTTTTAGAGATTACATTGCAAGTAACAACTACAGTATTATCACGGTGACGGAGACGTGGCTATCAGCGGATTTTGGGGACGAGACTATTTTAATTGATGGTTATTCCTTGATTCGAAAAGACAGAACAGGCAAAAGAGGTGGCGGAGTAGCTCTTTATGTAAGTAATACACTGATTTATAAAACTGTTAATATTACACGTGATCTATGTGAGCAGCTTTGGATACAAATCAATTTAAACAAGAAAAATATAGCAATCGGAGTGGCTTATCGTCCTGAATGGGTTAAAATTAACGATTTTTTTGACGTAATTGAAAAATCCTATTCAGAAATTATACCTTACTCCGATGAAATAATTTGCACTGGTGATTTTAATATTAATTTACTTCATCATGATACGTCTAAATCAAAATACTTCTTGAATTTTATCAATACGTTTAATCTTAGCCAAATCATTACAGAACCTACACGTATTACATCAACATCACAAACATTGTTAGATATAATAATTGTCTCTAATAAAAATTTTGTCATTGAGTCAGGTGTAAAAGAAGTTCAGGATCTAGCAGATCATTCACTTACCTTCTGCAAAATATTAGTTGAATCCGAGTCACCTCCGGTCTCTATTCGAACGTATAGAGATTTTAAGCATTTTGATATCGCTGATTTTAATTATCAGTTGGAATCTATACCATGGAATCTTATTTATTGTTTTAATAATATTAATGATAAATTGCAATTTCTAAATCATAACTTGCAAACATTACTTAACGTCCATGCCCCAATTAAAATAGCAAAATTTTCTAAACCTCCTTCCCCTTGGCTAACACCAACAATTCAAATCATGCAGAAATTACGTGACAGCGCTCTATCGAGATTTAAGCGTACCAAATCTGTACAACATTGGGATTATTATAAGTCCCTACGAAATCTTACCTCCTCTGCTATAAGGCGGGAAAAGAAGGCATACTTGGAATATCAGATTCGAGTAAGTGATAAGAACAAGCTTTGGAAAACTTTAAAAAATTTAAATGTTCATAACAAGACTCAAAAATCAAACCTGCCCTTAAATTTACAAGTTGCAGATAGTATTAACGACTATTTTATTGATTCGGTGCAACGTATTGCGAAAACACCTGATCAAAATTTGATACAATTTTATAAAAGTAATTGCAAAGTTGATGTTAGTATGAAATTTTCCTTTAGCTTGGTGTCCGAAAATGACGTATCTAGGATCATTGAAACTATTACAACGAAATCGACTGGCACTGATGATATCGGAATACAATTAATTCAACTTTGTTGTCCTTACCTATTGTCACATATAACGCATATTGTTAACTATTGCCTGAAATACAGTGTATTTCCAAAATGTTGGAAAACTGCCTGTGTTATACCACTTCCTAAAGTGAATAACCCAAGTAGTTTCAGTGATCTTAGGCCGATTAGTATTTTACCTACACTTTCTAAGATTTTAGAAAGAATAATGGACACACAGTTGAGAAAATTTCTAAATGAACATGCATTACTCCCTGCTACTCAATCTGGATTTAGAAAAGGCTTTAGTTGTACAACTGCACTGTTGAAAATAGTTGATGATATATTGGTCGCCACTGATAATAGTCAATTAACTAGTCTTGTTTTACTAGATTTTACAAAAGCTTTTGACACATTAGATCACAGTATGTTATTGGCTATTTTACATTATGTTGGACTCAGTAATAATGCAATTCTTTTATTTAAGAATTACCTTTCCGATAGATCGCAGCTTGTCAAATTAACAAACCAGAAATCTGAGATTCGCTCTATAAAAAACGGTGTGCCGCAAGGCTCAATTTTGGGTCCATTATTATATGCAACTTACACTTCTAATTTTGATACAGTTATAAAATCTTGCAGTGTTCACTTTTACGCCGATGATACCCAGGTTTACCATTCTTTTGATCCCAATGACATTATTACAGCAAACAATTTGATTAACACTGATTTAAATAATTTAATTACATTGGCAGAAAACCATTCTTTGGTAATTAATCCCTCTAAATCTCAGGTTGTCCTATTTGGCGCGCCTAAGTCTCGGAAAGCTAAAGTTGACCAATTGAAAATTATGGTTAATAACACTCAGCTACCTGTTGTCGACGTTGCACGTAATCTTGGACTTTATATAGATTCTGATCTAAGATTCAAAAAACACGTTAGTCTTAGTATTCAAAAAGCTTATGCAAATTTGAAAAATATTTATTCTAATAGACACATACTTAATAAAAATGTAAAAAAACTTTTGCTAAAATCCTTAGTTCTATCTCATTTTAACTTTTGCGATTCAGTATACGGGCCTTGTCTGGACAGTACTGATGTAACCAGGATACAACGAATACAAAACAGTTGTATAAGATTAATTTTTGGTTTAAGAAGGAGAGATCACGTTTCTCATAAGTTAAAAGAACTCAATTGGCTCAATATGTTAAAAAGAAGAATAGTACATTCGTGTTCATTATTTCATAAGATCATTATTTTCAAAACTCCACCATACCTATTTAAAAAGATTAAATTTCGCTGTGATATACATAGTATTAACGTAAGGAGTAAAGGACTGCTTACGCCGCCTCTCCATACAACTAGCATGTTTTGTCGTTCGTTTTCATATAATATTGTTAAGTTCTACAACTCCTTACCATCTTTATTTAAGGAACCATCGTCTTCAAAATTTAATAACAGTATCTTCACGTATTTTCTAAATAACTGAATACCTTCTTAAACCAGTGGTCAGTTCAGCAAATTGTTTTTGTTATAAACCTACAGGTAAACTGATAGTCATGTCAGTCACTAAGACACTAAATTATTTCTATGGCATATAAGTCACTAAATTAAATTATCTTGATGGCATATAAGTAATTATCTATTATATTAATTATTGTAACTAGGTTAAGTGGAAGAGCAGTAATTTTACCAAAATTACTGAACTTCGCCTTTTGTTATCTTGAATTGTGAATTTAATTGAAAGAATTGGTATTATTTATTTTGTGATAACAATAAAGACATTATTATTATTATTATTATTATTATATAAACCTAAATTCTTAAATATGACCTGAGCAAAAGTTTCCAAATTCAATTTATATATTTTTTTTGAGAGCTTAAGTGTTGGTGGGCCCCCCTGGCTCGTGAACCCTGTATCATTGATACGGCAGATATAGCAGTAGCTACGCCCCTGGAAATACTACAAAATTATGGCAACGCTATTATGAGATGCTATGAAACTATCATAACATATTTGTGAAACGCTATAAAACTACATATGCATTATGATATTTTAAGAAATTATTACGAAATACTACACAATTATTTTGAAATTCTCTCAAATTATTATGAAAAATATGTCATGTTAATAAATGCTCTGAAATTACTGTAAAATATTATAAAACTGTTACCTACTTGGAATAATATTGTGAAATTACTGTGAAATACTAAGAAATTCTAAGAAAATATTAAGAAAAGTATGCAATTATCATGAAATACATAACACTTTAAAACGGTGTGAAATATATAAAATACCCGAATATTACTGTAAAATGCTGTAAAATCTAAGAAGTTAGTATCAAATATTTATGAACTGCTATGAAATACATTGACATTATTCAAAAGTACCCCAAATTTATAGGAAATACACACGAAGAATAGTATGAAATACTCCAAAACTATTATGAAATACTATAATGAGAAAGTATTCTGAATAAGTAGGTATAAAATAATAATGAAGTACCAACTAATGCTATGAAACGATTCGGAATTATTATGAAATAGTATGAACTGTTATGAAAGTATTATAAACGACTAAGAAATTATGATGAACAATATAGAATACTGCGCATTATTATAAATAGTAAGGAATGCTTCGAAATTTTCATCAAAACATATAAAATATTGATTCTCATACAAATATTATGAAAAACTATGCAATTACGTACCGGGTGGCCAATTAAGAAGGGCACTCGGCCCTATCTCAAAAAGTAATTGTCGTAAAGACTTGGGGTAAAAAAATGATTACTAAAGCGGCCAAGAGAAAATGCTGGAAATTATTTTTAAGTTTCTAGAATGGTCGCCAGGGGGCGTAATCGCATTCTTGAATTTTGAATCCCGTTTTTTGAGAAATATTCTTATATTACAGATAGCTAAAATGGACACCGTTTTAAATCTGAGATAAATTTGATTCTTTTTTGTTAAATGCTTTTTGCTCCATCTCTTAAGGGAAAGTGGTGGGGGGTGTCCGAACATTTTCGGAAAGAAATGTCAATAACTTCAAAATGGCTGAACGGATTTTGTCAAACTTGGAGTCGTTGAAAAGGGCCTTTCTTAGGCTATCAACGGATTGATTTAGATTGCTTGTGTCGCCGCTAGAGGGCGTTTTGCGACAACACTACAAATGAAATGGATTTTCCCAAAACAATTAAATGCATCGATATCACTTTTATTGCAACAAAAGATAGCCAAATAAGTGTGAAACACGCTAGTGAAAACCGCATTTCGATATTTGTTTCCTAACCTAAAATATCAGTAAAGGAAATTAAAACTCGAAATAATGTCGCATCTTTGGGAATATTTTCAGTATACCTGCCATGGGGCTATGACACAGCGCCCACTGGTCACAAACCCCAACTCAGAATTTAGTCATAACGCCAAACTTCCATTCTAGTGACAACGCCCAACTTGGGTCACAACGCCCAACTTTTATTTTGGTCACAACGCCCAACTTGGTCATAAAGCCCAAAAACGATATTGGTCATAACGCCCAACTTCGATTTTGGTCACAACGTCCAACTTGGTCACAATGCCCAATTTCGATTTTGGTCAGAACGCCCAACTTGGTCACAACGCCCAATTTCGATTTTAGACAGAACGCCCAACTTGGTCACAACGCCCAATTTCGATTTTGGTCACAACGCCCACTTTTGATTCTGGGCACAACGCCCAAATTGGTCATAACGCCCAAGTTTGATTTTGATCACAACGTCCAACTTTGATTTTGGTCATAAAGCCCAACTTTTTTAAGCACATTTTCATAGAAATTTCGGGCTAGATTGAAGTTCATAGCTGAAGATGTCCAGACATCCAAGTAAGTGTGCAGACCTTATACTTCCATATATGTATGTGGTAATTGAATACTGTTGAATTTTAATTATTTTTATGGCAACATGATTGACGTGGTCGGGTTACAAGTCAATAAAAATATTAGGCAAACATACATTTTGAAAAATATATTGTAGACGAAAGTGTTGAAAGAGGGGCTAGTCATGTATGTGTCATATCGATTATCAATTGCACTTTGAATGTTATTGTAATAGTCATGCCATGTTTCATTTATTATCAACTGTACTTTGGATGTTATCTTAACTGATAAGTTCTTATATATAAACTTGCTCATACTGATTCTATTTAGTCTTAGGTCATGATTTGTTGCTGAACGTTATTATATTCGTGTATCTCTGTAACTCCTATGTTTGAAACATCATAGTAAAATAAGTTTTTTTTACATTTGTTTCTTATAAAAAACGAAACTGGCGCAGTCGGTAGGATTCGTGGAGGAAATTACACAGTGATTTCTCGTGCGTTTCAACGTTTTACCGCGAATCCGCAACCATCGTTCCAAGGGGCGGTCCTTAAACTTTTCCAAAGGACGCACGAATTCCAGGAGGGGCGTAGAAAGAGTCCAACATTGACGAAAAATTACCTACCCCCGGATCCAGTTCAGCCCACCAGGAATCCATCATTGAGATTACCAGGTCAATTGACGACCACTGATCATCTGGATCAACCAACTACATCTACCCACTAGAAATGCAGAAGAATAATGTGCTTTATAATAGTGATTTGGTGACGAGAATTTTTCAAATAAAAAAATTTACAATTATTTAAAATAATTTCCGATTAGAATTCCCCTAGCAATTAAAATTGTTTGCTAACAATTAATTACATTTTTGTGTGTGACCGTCCATGAACGGCAGACATTTCTTAAAACCACCTGTTTTAGTAATAGAAAATAACAACCATCAAATTTATATGGCAAACCTTTCTCCACCCGGTTTTAGCATGTCAATGTTAACCGAAATCCCAGTATATGATGGCAAAATGAGCACTTTTTCAGAATTCGTTAGAGCTGTAGAGCTTATTGTCAATCAATTTTTCATAGCAGAACAATCAGGCGCATATATTAATAAATTAATAATTTCCTCAGTCCGTATAACAAGCTACAGGGACCGGCTTTGGAGGTAACTGCAGGTTACGAGTATGGTAATTGGAACGACTTAAAAACTGTTTTAGTCAATAACTTTTCCGACCAGCGGTCTGAATTAAATTTAACTATAGATCTGGCAAAAATGCATCAATATGTAAAAGAAACCCCTGTCGAATTTTTCAACCGTATTCGAAGTATGTTAGCAACTTTCAGCTCCAAAATTTCGTTAAGTAATGAAATTTCAGCAATCAAAGCATACAAATTAGATAATGCAAAACGACTAGCGCTTAGGGCATATCTTAGTGGACTAAATTAGCCTTACGGTTCGCTACTAAGATGCAGAAATCCAGCTGATCTAGAAACGGCAATTTCAATAATTAGGGACGAAACAGACATTTGATATTCACAAAAGAACTATACCACGCAGGTTAATCAATCTTTTAGACCAAATACAGAAATAGTGAGACCCGATAATTTCCCACAGATGGCATATACTCCAAGAAATAGTTTCAATGTACCCCAAAATATCAAACCCCAGACGTCATTTAAAAATAATTTCAGAAATTCCCCATTTAGAATAAATCATCATTTTCCTCCATCAAGATTTCCTAATCAACAATCAGCCATAAGTAGAAGTTCAAATGTTTTTCACCTCAAAAAGGCTACCGGATTAATTGGATCCGATTTACTTGCAGATACAAATGCTAGAATTGATTTCAAGTGGATGCACATTCAAACTGAGAATACAATCATTCCATTCTTCTATAATTAATCTAAATTGAAACAGGAAATTCAGAAGCGAAATGAGTGTAATTTCTCTAAAATAAAAGGTCAATTATCACCCACTAAACTTATAACTTTACCGGCTCGTTCGGAAAAACAAATCAAGTTGCGTACAGTCAATAAAAATGGCAGTTATTTATGAAATCAAATCCGTTTTAATAATCATTGTAGCACTCCTAGGGCCGTTGTAAAAGTACATAATAATTATTTTTTTTCTACCGCTAATAATTAAATTTTTATATCTATGACCCTTTAGTTCTTGAATCAATAGCAGCTAATAGCGACGTGGATATTAATCATATAGAATTAAACAACCAGTCCGTTAATAAAACTTTTAAGTAGTAATTTAAAAAATATTAGAAAAGATCATCGGTGAAGAATCACATGCTTTAATGACTTTATGTTATGAATATAAAGATATATTTTATACACCGTAAATACCTCTCTCATTCACTAATTTGACGAAACACTTTATAAGAACCAAGAATGATATCCCAATGTACACTAAAAACTATAGATACCCCCGGGTGCATCGCGAGGAAGTAAAAAAACAAATAAATAAAATGTTAAACGACGGAATCATTGAACATTCAGAATCACCATATAATGCTCCAATTTCGATAGTTCCCAAAAGTTAGACGCATCCGGCAAGCAAAAGTGGAGAATCGTGATATATTACCGTAAATTAATCGAAAACACGATAGAGGATAAGTATCCCCTACCGCTAATAGAGCAAGTGTTACACAATTTAGACAGGGCAGAATATTTCACTACGTTAGATCTTGCATCAGGATTTCATCCGATTGCATTACATGATAAAGACAAAGAAAAAAACAGCATTTTCAACAGAGGAAGGCCACTTTCAATTTAAACGGCCCCCAATGGGATTAAAAAATTCACCTGCCTCATTTCAACGATTAATAAATCAGACATTACTTGGACCTACGCCCATGCAATGTATGGTTTACTTAGATGATATAATTTCTTCCAAATCGTTACAGGAACACATGGTAAAATTACGCAACGTCTTTGATAAATGTCGAACAGCCAACTTAAAAGTCCAACTAGATAAATCAGAATTTCTTAAAAAATCAGTAGCCTACTTAAGTCATATCATCACTAAAGACGGAATAAAACCAAATCCCGATAAGATAGAAGTTATCACTAAAATTCCTTTACCAACCACACGAACAGAAATTAAGTCGTTTTTAGGCACGTTCGGATACTATCGGAAGTTCACTCAAGACTATGCAAAAATTACAAAATGTTTAACAATTTGTCTTAAAAAGCATGGAAAAATTGTACACGACGACTTCATTTACAATTTTAACCACTTAAAAACAATTTTGGTCAATGATCCTATTTTAATATATCCTGATTTCGACAAGCCTTTTGAGTTAACCACAGACGCGAGTCAATATGCCATTGGTGTTGTAAATACAGGTCACTAAAAATGATGGATTTACCCATTTCACTGTTTTCACTAATCACTCCAATCGCAACGACATGTTCGTTAAATTATTAACAGAATTCTGTCAACCCAAAACACATTATTATTGCATATTTCAAGAAGACATTTTCGAATCCTTTTCAGATTTCGTTGTAACAAATACCAATTCAAATTCTCTCATGTTTCACCGTTGCTTAAAACAAGTAACCTATGTAACCAACACTAAGAATAGGATTGAAATTGTCTCCAATTATCACTTAGGAAAAACTAACCATCGTGGTATCAAAGAAACCACTGTACATCTAAAACGCTCATATTACTGGAAAGGAATAGACAAGGACATTCAACATTTTATAAACAACTGTGACACTTGCAAAAGAGAGAAGTATAATCGCAACCCCCAGAAAGTTCCGTTGCAACTCACACCCAACTTAAACAAACCCTTTCAATGCCTAAATGCCGATATATTCCAAATTAATAAAACTAAATATTTAACAATTATCGATTCTTTTAGTAAATTCACTCAAGCTTACTCTCTGGAATCGCATAATAAGATTCATATAATTAAGGCCTTACTAAAATTCTTTTCAAACTATGCTATCCCAAAAAAATTATTGCTGACAATGAATTTGATAATGTCATAATTAAAGAATTCATGAAGCTACATAAAATACATCAAATGCATTAATTGAAAGAGTTCATTCAACAATAATTGAACATTTTCGACTACTAGAATCAACTCCAGAAAAAGATAAGAATGCCTTATTGTATACTTGCTTACAATAAATAATTCAATATATTCGGATCTCAAATTCTCTCCTTTTGAAATCCTTTTCGGTCATACTGAAAACCAAAACCCATATGAACTTTGCACCGACAAATTTTATGAAATGTACGTGAATGATCACAAGAATAAAATGTCACAACTTTATAAGAATATACAAAATATCCAAAATAATACGAAACAACAACGCAACAAAAAAAAGCAATAAAGACAGACAAACTATAACATTAGACATTAATCAAAAGGTGTTCATGAAGAACGATAGACGTGATAAGAAAAGTCCGAAATTTAAAGGACCATTTAAAATAATAAAAATCCTCGATAATAATAAATATGTATTACAACACCCTCAAACTGAAAAGACATTTGAACGACATCACAATGAGCTTTTGATTGTTCCAGGACAATCTTCATCATCCTTAGTTTAACCTGGTGTATATACCCAATCAGGTGATGTAACCATTTTGGACATAACCGACAACCCCGGACTTTACCCACTTGTACTTGGTACAGCACAATTAAAGGAAAGTGAATGGACTTTAATAAAAAATATGGTCTATACCCCTATTATAAATAAGTATATGGATTTACGTAGGAATCTTATTTCCATCATTAATGTTTTGGAGAAAAACCCATTTGTCATAGAGCATAGGCAGAATCAATTCATAGGCAATTTGAGCATTTCACATGATAACATGGTAATTTTAATAAAACAACATATAGAGAAAATTGATGATTTAATAGCCCAAATTTTCCCTGAAGTAAAATTAAAAAGCAAGCGAGGACTTGTCGACGGAGTAGGTTCTATTTTAAAATTTTTAACGGGTAACTTAGACGCCTCTGACGGTGAACGTTATGAAACCGCAATTTCAGATCTACAAACTAAAGAAAAAATGTATGATAAAATATTAAAAGGACATACTCATGTGATTAATGATACCCTGAATGATTTGAAGATATTACATTAAAATCAGTAAATGATAACCTCGAAACTAAACAAATTCATAATTCAAAATGAGGAAATGGCTAGAGTATTTCATATTTTTGCTGTTCGTAATATTTTAAGTGAAGCATTATTTTCGTTACAACTATTTCTCAACACTTCGAGCGAATTAGAAAATGCACTGACTTTTATACAAAAACAACAGATGCATATGTCACTTCTAAGCAGTTAAGATTTAATCTCAAACTTAAAGAAAATTTTATTCTTCCTTAGTGAAAAAGCTGATAATTATTAGAACCTACCGTATCCTGTAGACCTCATAAATGTGCATCTTTATGAAAATATAATTATAACTAAAGCATATCAAATAAACAATCGTATCACGTTTATATTCGAAATACCTCTTGTAATTAAAAATCAAAATTTCCAATTGATACAATTGACACCTTTTCCAATTTACATTAATGAACGAAAATATCGGATGATTATACCTGCTTACAATACTGTTCTTCCAGGTAATCCCGAGTCAATACCTATTAAATATGATCACTGCAATTTAGTCAGTGTAAATGATTACTTTTGTTATCAGAAAAATTATATCAAAATACCGAATGACAAGTTATGTGAAACCCAATTATTATCATCCAATCCAAATCAAACATGTATACCCTACATTTTCGAACTCGCTAAATTAAAAATATCTCAAGTTGATATATCAACGTGGTTAGTAACTACCCCATCTGAATTATTGATTAATATTAATTGTATTAACAAAAATTATAAAAAACTGATTAAATTTTCAAACGCCATTCATTTAACACCGGATTGTTCGGTCTTATTAAATAACGATGCATTATTATTTAATAAGTATGAAAAGTACTTCTAATAAAATTAAAACTTTGCAAACCCCTAATATAAATAAACTCAATATAAATGGTACTTTTTCGTATAATATTTCTAAGTTAGACCTAGGTTCTACTAATACTCAACAGTTGGTGCATAATCAATTACTCTTAAACAGTATATTGGCAGCTACAGCCACTGATAACAGACATTCCTATATATCTATAGCTTCAATCTTAATTGTAATTGTTGTACTATTAATTGTCGTAATTATAGCATATGTATATTGTAAACGACTCTCTCTGAAAGATAAATTTATTCAATATATTTACAAAAAATCTATAGACGTACCATTAGAACTAGTTCAAGCTAGAGTTTAATATATTTTAAAATATAAAATATAATAAATTATCTTATGAGGGAGGAGTCATGTATGTGTCATATCGATTATCAATTGCACTTTGAATGTTATCTTAACTGATAAGTTCTTTTATATAAACTTGCTCATACTGATTCTATTTAGTCTTAGGTCATGATTTGTTGCTGAACGTTATTATATTCGTGTATCTCTGTAACTCCTATGTTTGAAACATCATAGTAATATAAGTTTTTAAAAAAATTTGTTTCTTATAAAAAACGAAACTCGCTCGCGTAACCTGAAAACTGTGACACCCGGCTTCCTACCACAAGCTATACGATACAAAAAAAAACTTCGTAATGATTATAAAATAAAACGAAATACTATGAAATTATTATAAAACACCCGGAAATAATTAGGAAGTATGTCCTTCGAAATAATTGTGAAGTATTCGGAAATTATTATGGAAAACTATGCAAGTTTCATGAAGTAATAAATGTTACATATGCTTCGAATTTATTTTTAAATACTACAAAATGCTTTAAAAAATATTACGAAATATTTTTGAAATGCAAAATACCCTGAAATTATTATGGAATTTGATGAAAGCAGTACTCCAAAATTATTAAAATTATATTATTTTGAAGAAACGATTTGGAAGTGGCTAGCCTTTTGGACCATATTGAGCAAAAATATTCAATTACTAAACAATAGTAACGATCTGTTGTTAAATAATGAAGCGATTTCATATTGAAGCAGCGTTTGAACCGTATATGAAAATAATGCTAGAAATCCAATTGTTTGTAGCTCAACAATATAACCCAATTAGACCCTAATACCACGAGATAAAAAAAATGATTGCCAGCAGCCCTTGATATGTGTTATACGTGTGGCAGTACTGAAGTGTATTGTCAGTCTATGTCAAATTCGAGATTAAAAGGTAAGGTTTTGTTTGTTGTTTGACACAGACTGACGTAAAACTTAACCTGCAAATCTCGAATTTGACATAGACTGACAATACACTTCAGTACTGCCAAACGTATAACACATATCAAGGCCTGCTCAGAATAATTTTTTTTAAATCTCATGGTACATACTAGATGGATATACTATTAATCAAGCAGACTACGAAAAATCAGTTCTAAACAAGTAAAAAGGTATAGTCCTTTGTTTACCAGATGCCTTGTTTCTCGCGGGCTACTTGAAAAGCACACCTCTTTGTTATTTGGCAACAACGTACCAGTTAAGTGTGATAGAAACATCAACTATGCACTTAGCCACTACTGCAGGCAATTGTTTTATAACCATAGCCTATTGTTTCACTGTGAAGATCCCCATAAAGCTGCAGACATGATTTATTTCCACGGCCAACTGGGATTTTATCTATGTACAATTGGCACTCTTCTTGCGTTCTTGGCAATTAACAGTTCTACAGTCTTGTTTAAATGGTTATATATGTAGCGCTGCGCTGTGGAAAAATCACAAAATGCTACTACTACTTCCTATGAAGCAAGCCAATTTAAATTAATAACCCCGCTGAATCCCACCAAGAAGTAATTTTTCCATTTTTCTGTTGCCGTAGCAAATACAGTTACTTAGGTTCAAAACTGACTATCATGTGGAGAAATAATTAATGCAGCTATCTCATAAGCAATTCCGTTTTTACTTGCACGAAGCCATTAATAAATTTTAATAAATTATCCAGTCATTCCCTATATTGAATATTATATGCAAATTACAGGATAGGGACTATAAATAAACTAATTAATGAAGGCAAAACAATTATATACTATCGGCTAATGCATTAAAAAGGCAATTTGCAGATTATCTGTATTTTCCGTTGCCCTACCTGAGAGTTACTCGTTATAAAATCTTTCAATAATAACCATTCATGTTGTCTTTGCAAACAAATTTCACGCTCCGAGTTACCATGAATCCAGTCAGTTCACTGATCACATTCCCCAATTAATTTTTGTTATGGCCAATAACTGATAACAAGGCCGTTACTTTTCAAACACGAGAACCGGTGACAAAAATCAAGGCCGCGGGCGTTCTACAAATCGTTTCATCCTGCACGAGCTCGTAAATCATTTTTTAAATAACCGTGGACAGGCAAATTTCATCAGATAAGGAGGTGTGAATATTCATCACGCTTTTTAATTAGATGTGACTGCAGCGCCGCGAATGGCACAAAAAATATTTATTGTCGAGGCGGTTACGTGATTTGCATTCTGGATTAAATGGCAAGATCAAAGAAAATTCTAGGAAAAGCTAAGGAAGAAATATCTGCAATGATTTAGTGGCTCTTGGTGGCTAGTATCTTTCGAGCGTCTCGTCCTCTTTTTAATAGTCAAATGTTTTAGCGTAGCATTTGGATTTCGTGTTTTAGAATCGTTTTCTGTTGAAAAAGAAGGATAGAAGTAATGAACATGATTTTTAAGGCTGTAAATAAACAATTTTCTTTGATAATGAAGCTGCCGTTATAGTGTTGGTTCACGTACACGTACAGCCTGCACGTGCACCAACACGAATGCAGAACTTCAAGTACGTGATGTATATGATCGCTGGAATCAAAAAGGATTAGTGGAAGCCTTACATGGGCAGATTTTATGCACGTGAACCAATACAGTGCTAGATTGGCTAGCATTATGGCTTATAGGCTGAACTCAAACTGTCGCAGAATCAAGTCGGCTCGATCAGCTGCTGCCACCAAAATGTAACATAAAAACTACAAAGGCACCCTAGAGCTGCTACGACTACCATAGCAGTATTCCCATTGCAAATTGTAATAAGAACTTTGTACGTTTCAATGTAAACAATGGTAATAATAGAACCAGTTGTGTAATATTCATTGGATGTTTTTAGAAAACTGAATTTACGCATGTATGTTGCGTCACGATCGACTCAAACGTTCAAATTGTTTTCGTAGAGAAGTGAAAGGCATTCTTAAGCATTAGATCGTAACTCCATGTGTTGTTGAACTAAATGCTATTGAATAAAATTAATGAGGGAGTCAGAATTTATATTACTGGAAAGCATCTACACAACAGCACAAATTATAACAACGCATTTCAACTTCACTATGCTACTTACAATTACAGCATACACATTAATGAATTTCTTTATATTTCACGCTTTATTTAAATTATGTGATACGAGGTGAGCCTATTAAGTATCAAGATTTTTTGTCCATGTTATCCGCGTCTTTACCTGTCCTGGAAGTTAAAGGGCCAAAGGCAAAGCGTCCCCATAAAACCTCCTTTAACATTTAACAACAATCTGTAGTTTTGTCTAAATTTACAAAAAAATTGTAATTTATTCATTGCTCGATTTTCTTAGCTTTTTTCCTGTGTTAGGTAAAAATACGTCTGTTACAACTTACAAATGATTTGTGTAACATATCAACTAAAGATAACGAGCTGAAACTTTTAGAATATGTTTCGACATTTCAACGTATCCCTATCTTAGTTAGAAGTAAGCTGGTACCTTAACTATCGCTTTTGGCGTAGATCAATGTATCTGATGTGGCTTCGATCTCGCACAGGTTCTGAAGCGAACGACACCAACACAGGTTACAAGAACAAAGTTCTAAAATTTCATTCAACAGGAACCAAAGTCACCAACAGGAATCCAAGAAACACTTAAATTCTTAAAGTATGAATTCCAAACCCAGAAAGCTGGGTACTTCGTCAATACACATATCCAGAAAACATTTAAAAAGATAGAAGGATTTATACAAAGAAATCCATAAACATAAAAAAGAAAAGCCGAAAAGTCCTGCGATAATAGCACACATTAGTGTACAAATGCCTTTCTAAAACTCACTTCTGACGTATATCGGCTTAACGTTCTCTCCCCAGTATTGCGTAGCCTAATCAGGAGGTATAGATATCTAAAAGTGGGATTCAGATTGCATAAGTGCCGATATCTAAAAGTGGGATTCAGATTCCATAGTACCAATGTACTCCACCTGTTGGTGTAGTTTCCCGATACCATTCTAATAACTGACACTAATGAAAGGAAAACTACCGGAGACGCAGAAATCCGTCCATCCAAATCTTCCAGGATGGGTTCGACAGAGTATTTTAAAGATTTCGATAGTGTTATTATTTTCAGTCAAAGATGCAAGTAATTCTCTTGGAAACCAAAACAAAATAGGCTAACCACCACAGTCAGACGAAATGACACTAGAATTCCCAGCTACATACGGAAGTAGCTAAGCAAATGCGCCAGATCTCACGGCAACACTAGTTTCGCGAAATAGAGTCGGCAACAGGCCAGAATCCAACAGAAAACGTTTGAAGAGCCATTCGATACGAGACCACGCATATATCTGACTAAATATGTATGTCAAACCGGGTATTAGCGTAAGCGAACTGCCAACTGTAGCTCCGCCGGTGGTAGTAGAGCCACAGCCTCCATTTACCATCTCAAACGTCATTTACTTAACCTTCACAATCGCAAAACAGTTCCTTTATCGAGCAGGTAGATATAATTACCAGAGCTAATTACTTCACGTGACCCTTTAATAAGGATTTTAACACACCCTGTAGACAACACACAACTCGAGGAGAGAGACTACGTGCACGCAGGCCAATTGTATGTCTTCCCCCAAATCCAACTTCCACGAAGGCGTAGAAAATATCCGATGTGATTTTATAATTCGCACAGCAAATAATTAGCTTAAGCTAAGATAAGGCGATGCATTAGAATGCTCAACAGCGCAAAATGAGTGTAACAACTGTAAAAACTCGTCTAGTATAACATATACACGACCAATTTTAACAAACAAAGAAGTTGCGTTTCCTCTTTGTTTTGAATATAAAAACTATTCCATTTAAGTCGATTAGCATACGAAAGAATTAAGATTTCCGGAGTAAAACAGGTTGTTATACTTTACAAAATAGAGATGGGAAATTATTCTCAATTTAGAAATTGATACTACAGTACAAGTTACGTAAACCAACAAGGAAAATTTTTCACGGCGAACTAAGAATAAATCAAGCATGATGGTAAAAATAGGCGACGAATGGTCAGTTTATCAAAATATATTGCATATGTAATTCTATCAATAATTCCTACATCGAGAAGAACAATAAAAATGTAAAATACAACTAAGATTAATAAAAAGTTGAATGCTATTCGTCTCCACGTTGAAACAGCCAACACGAAGTAAAACAAATTATTTTCTTCGTTTTTCCGATGATAATACCACTCAGCTGTACGTTCTAAATTAAATGCTTCTAATATAACGTGACGGGTGTTTATTTACAAGCCCGGTTGTTAATGTGTGAGTGGTGAATGAAACTCGGCAGAGTTGATTCTGCAGAATCGATGATGGGCAAAGAATTTCTCGAGAAATGCAACATCCTCCGAATAGCAGTCGTTTCGCTTTTATAACAGGAATTGTTTCAGAAATTGCGCTAACTGTTTATTCGAAGTAACATTAACAATTTTAATTCATTATATTCTAAATTATACTTTTATATTTGCTTTTAGAATTCTGCTATGTAGTATGATACACAATGTTTAGCAGTTTTTTATTTATAGGAAGTGGAAAGTCGCCTCGTTTTATAGCTTACACGAATTTCTAACACGTAATATTCCCTACTATACAACTAAGTCACTAATACTCACAGCTAAGATGATCCCTTATGAAAAACACCCAGAAAATCGTTGGGACTTACCTAAAACAAAAAAGAAAATATTAATTACTATTTAAAAAATATGACATGTAGTTTTAAAGAGATTATGAGCTGAACTAATTACATATTGCAGTGGTTCTCAATGAATGACACAATAAACATATGAACACTTAAACCAGTACCTACGCGATAACCAGTGGTTACTGTAACCAAATCAAATGTTAGCTATTGTTTAAAATATATCTAGCATCTATTTTTAAAATGAACGCAATGTGAAGGTATTGAATACTCGCTATATCAATAATATATGTATCTACATAGTAAAAATCGACTGTAATCATTTAAAATTTCAACCAGTTAATTATTATTTTATATAGTAGCATCTATTTTGCAAAGAATACGAAATACCTATTGTTGATTATTTAGACATCTAAATTTATCATTTCATCATAAAGCTTCTTAAAATAGTACGCCATAGCTAGTACATACTATAATCAAATTAAACGTATTCTTACAAATATATCGAGGCTTTACTTTAAAAAAAATGACCTGAAAGTTTTGATCATTCAAAGTATTAATATGACAGGTAGGATTATTCCTTGGTAATGACGATACTTAAAATTTTAAATTGAATATTTGGTCATAACTTTCCGTTGAAATAAAAGATCACGCCGCCACTGGATTTAGACCAGCGGAGTGGGGTCTGAAAGATACAGCTGTTTGTTAGCCTGTTGCATAGTTGCCCAAATGCGGATTCTAGTAGCGAGATGTGCTAGAAGTGTGGAAGCAATTATTGGCCACCCTTTGTGGCGTTATAGGTTTTGTTACCAGATAAAATGCAAGCTTTCGTAAATGCTATATACTATATTAAGGTCCCTTCACGTTCCTTTTGAGATATAGTTGAATATCGTCTTCAATTCATGTTTCTTTTATGGGTATACAGCCATAAAAGAAATATGAATTATATCACGCCACAAAAAGGTTTTAGAGATGATCGTCTTCAATATTGCCGCCTTAGGTTTCTTTCTACCGTCGCTTGCTAAGTACACCTATTCGTTGTTTAATTCTCGCATGACCATTATCGTCCATTTGGTACACAAGATTTACGCCGCTTATATTTGTAATATGTATTTGTAAGTTCCTGCGTATCGCCCGTATATTGGATTCAGATTTTGAGCTCATCCTAGTCTGGGTGTTTTAATCGCTATTTGGAAGCTTGGCTGGCTTGCTTGCAGTCCATTAAAACTTCTTTTTTAGGGTGTAAGCCACGTGACGTCACGGGCTTTAGGTACTCTAAGATTGGCGTTAGATACCTACTGTAAGATTGACATGATACAAGTCCAGTCCTCAGCTGGCCTCCGAGAATTTCCTGTAACCTTGTGTGTTTAATACAACAGCATTCTATTACATCATGTTAGATTTCTTGTGAAATGAAATTCAGTACGCGTTTTCATGGATATAAGATTCTAATGAGCTGAAGGTAAAGGTAGCTCCACTCCGAACATAGAGCACCTCCTTCCCGAAGCCGAAGCCAATCAGGCCGTCCATGGTGGAACCTTTTCAATGCAGCAATGGCTAATCATTGGTGGCCTTCAAATAATAATAAACCGCATTTTCTACGTTTCTACCAGTTTATTTGACTTATACAAGTAAACACCTGCATTTTCAGATCTCATCTCACTAAAAATTGTCTAGTGCAACTTTATTAACTTTGTTACAGGTAACAACAGGTTTTCACAAGTAACAAACGCTATAGCTGTCCTTATAAACATTTTAAATGAAAATGATGTTGTTTTATAACAGACAAAAGAAGTATCTGTAATTATATAATTATTAGAAACTCTTTAAAACATACGGATTTTTTCCAATGAACAAAAGTTACTTACGAATATTTACAAAGTATATTTTATATAAAGATGTTTTATGCCTAAGAACAAGAACTTGACATAACAAGTCATAAAAAAATGAGAAGTTTACAGAGGAAAACATGCTAGTGTTGTGCGCATCAAGATCGACAATATAGACAAGATAGACAGCTAAAGTCAACTAATAGACGTATAGTTGTGTCGTTATATGCGAGTTATTCTAATAGAGCTTGCAAAAATATCGTGAATCTTTAAGCCATTTTGAGAAATGTAAATTTTTGATGTGTACTAGATGCTACATGTAATATCTCTATTGTAAATATAAAGGTTTCACCCCTCTCATTTACAACAACATAAACTAAAGAGAATAATTATTAATGCTATGTAAAATACATTATCTTGTCAATTGAAATGCTAATTAGATGTTTGGAACGATCTCCTAAATGTATCTGCATCATGTTGCATTGAAAGTACTATTTCCTAATTAAAGTCTAAAATTCTCGTTCTGTTCATTATCTAGTTGTTGGCCACGAAATCTCAAATGCTGACAAGGTTATTGGGTTACTAGTTCTTGATAGTAATTCCATTAAGTTCCATTACTGCAGAATTGCGTTGCTGTAAAACATTTGACAATGAATTCTCGAGCTAAAGTTATTTGGCTTAATTTTTTTATAGTCCGCGCCGTCGTTCTGATCTTGTTCGCCTTTGTTGCAGCGAGCGCTTCTTTGACTTCGCGACTCACTGGCGATTTCCCGTGTCATTTGATCTCGATTCCCTTAGATGCCCGATTTCGACCGTTAGGGGTAAGTCGCACGTGTTCTGGGCCTGCTGTCTCATATTACACAATGAGTAATGCTTTGGTGTGTTTCTAGCTGTTTTCCAGCCATGTTCTCGTTCCGTATCGTGCAAGTGCTGTTCACTTTTCTCGGCGTGACGTCCACCTTGGATGCATGAACGTTCGGCCTTTATTCCTGGCGAATCCTAGTGGATGGGGCGTCCTTCACCCAGATCACGGTTTGGAGTGCTTGCTGCCACTTATGAGTTTATGCTCAGGAATAAATCTCCCAAGGGAGCAGCAGCTCGAGTTTTGTCTTTTTATTATATGTTAGTTTGCGGTGGGGCGGTCTGAACCTTTCAGATTTTCCGTGCAGTTTAAATTGCGTCGGTTCATCGAGATTAATTGCTGTACGGATCTGCCAGCGGATTTCTTCGATGAGTTTCCCTACGACCTCATCGGGAGCTGAGGTTGCTTTACTTAATTCTATTAAATCTTTAACATTAATTCACCGAGTTTGCCTATTTAACGTGATTATTATTGTATTTATACATTTTACTGTTTATTGCGTGCGCCCAGCGTACTAAACGTTTGTATCTATGTGCCATATTATTGATGATTATACATTTTACTATGTTTATGTGTGTTTTCATTCCTGCAAAGTGAGTTAGGATATTTTTTGCCTTTCAGGTTATGGTGATTTCCGTTAAGCTTTGAGTTTATGAGTTGTCATTTCTATCTGAGCACAATTGTTGTATAAAGACTCAGTGGCGCTCCTTTTGTAGGGATTAATATATTGTTTAGCTAGGCGGCTCCTCAAATGTGGCCAAGTGGTTTGATGTTGGCTTTATATTTGACAACAGCTCAGATGATGCCATAATGCTTAAGACTGTACAAGTGATTTGTTTGATCGATTCCGGAATGGTGTTAAAGAGATTGACGACGAGGAACGATCTGGACACCCTTCGGATTCATGCACAAACCAAAATATTGACAAATAAGCGAAACGGTTCAATCAAATAGAAGATTGGTCAATTGAGAAATAGCTGACGATTTTCAAATCTCATTCGGTTTAGTGCAGCAAAATTTTACTAAAGATTTAAACATGAAGCGAGCTATTGAAAAATTTGCGCGGAAAGACTGGCTAGGTGGGAAAAAACACCCCTTATCACACATTGCCATATTCTCGAGACTTGGCACCTTGTGAAAATTCACAATAAGCAATCGGTTACAGTTTGTTTTGACTACCAAACCTGGTGTGAATTCGTCACCAATCGTACTCATTTTCATAGCAGCCGCAGTTGCTCGTCCTCATAAAACGCATTTAAAGAAAATAATTGGTTTTGGTTGTATTTTAAAACACAATTGGCTTCGCACCACCTGTTACGAGGGAGTGCTTGTATGTAGTCGTTTTTCCCAGAGGAAGTTACGCGTATCTAAAAGAAGACCCAGAACTAACAGGAAGTGGTAAACATAAACACTTGCATTCCTCGTTTCCACAAGGTTTCGCGATTATAAGCAGTCCTTAGTCCACGTTGCTTTTACTTAATTATTTGACACTTTACAACCCTTTTACATCTTTTCACTTTGAAGCAAAAAAATTAGTATTAATTTCCAACATAAATATCAACTTAACGAACTTTAAAAAAAAGTCGCAACGACATAACTGGGCCTCTGCTCTGGCAAAAACGCAAGACGTTTCCTCAATGTTAGCACAAAATTGCTACTAAATTTCGAGCCAACTCGTGAATCACCGCTTGTTGCTCGCCTGCTAAATGATTTCCTGAGGCCCTAATTTTACGAAATTGTATAAATACCTATGGTGACAAACACAAAGGAACGACTAGAAGTGAGTTTACTCACATTCTATTACGGGCGCATGCATTCAAATCCGACTGCTATTTTCATACAAACGCCTCGGTGTAAATCTGCCAACACATTAATTATATCTATTGCGAAACTCAGATTCAAATAGGTGGTTGTGAATAATTCCATTATGAAATTTAAATACAGCGGGGAGACACCGATGTACGTGCTTAGGTTACAGGGTCGGATTCAAGGAAATTCACTTTGGATGTTTTATCAGTCCACGGTCAGTCATAAATCACGAACGAAACAGATGAACAATAAGAAAACTGGTGACCTACGTTTTTGGCAGATAAAAAAAATTCAATTACTGAAATGAATGGCTGATATTGAGCCTCATTCGTGGCCTTCCAAAGTGGTAGAATTAATCCTATAATTCAAAATTGGAATTCCTAATGAGTGTGTATGCATTTTTGCTCAAGCTCACTTCTAGGTGCAAATGAAAAATTAAAATTAATTCAACTTCAACGACCTCTTTGCCCACAAAGACAGATATCGAATGTTTCGATTCAGATGAATTGGAACCATAGTAACTCCCACGTTCGACAAATAATGCAGAAAATTGACTTTTGAAGGCCAAACTTTAGAGCGGTGCTGTTATGCTAACGTTTATGTTGAGAACATTTACAATATGCATCTATTATATACATACTCGCATTGTTAAAAATGTTCGCCAAATATTAATTTTCAGACAATTTTAAAGTACTAGAAAGAAGGCCAAGTCACAAATGAAACCCGTCAGCAATTAATATTTGTGTTTTAGATCAACTAAATCAAGGCTTACTTAGTTCATATAGTAGCAGACAATAAAAACATATTGTTAAAACACGCAAATCGAGCATTTTCCAACGATCAGATATTTTAAAACTTACTAAAGATTTGCAAAGATTGCTAAGCATTATGAAAAGGTAGAAGAGATTTTCAATACAACAAAGTTCCAATAATGATCGAATATTATTCGCGACTCTCAAAAAATAACAAAAATGAGGGACTCAAAAAAATCACTATAGAGTTCTGGAGATTTCACAAAACGATTATAGGTTACTAAGGAATTCCAAAAGATTCGAAGCATGACGAGAAATGTCCAAAAATCAGAGGTTTCCCCCAAGGTTTGATTTTTTAGCATTATCAGCCATTTCTAAACATTATTAACACGTCTAACGTTCTAACACGTATTTAAAAAATCAAAAAATTAGTAAAAATTATGAGCAACTATCGGCGATTCTCAAACACTGTCACAAATTTCCATTATTTCTATTAAAAATTACCATAAAATGATTACAAGTTATCCCACATATATCCAAAGATTACTAGAGACTTTTAAAAATTACTAAGCATTATTAGAGACTATTAAGGTTTACTAAAGATTTACTAAAATTACCAGTGAATTCTAAAGCTTACCAGAGACTCCATTGATCATTGAAGATTAGTAGATATTTTCCAAGATCATGAGTGGTTTACAAAGATTACAGAGGATTTTCATTATAAAGCATTACTCCACAGACTCTCAAGACATCTAACGTTAAACAGCAGAGCTTTCTAAAAATTACAAAGATTTACAGCATTTGCCCGTTGTTTCCCAAGACTGTCGGACACTTCCAAAGATTTTCAGCGACTAATAAGATTGCCCACGAGTATTAAAAATCTCCAATGTTGACATAGATTACCAATTATAATTAGATACTACGACAAATTACCAGAGAATTTTAAAAACTAGAACAAATTTCTCAATATCAAAGATTTCCAAAGATTTTTAGAGAACACCGCAGATTTTCAAAAAGTAGTAGATACACATCAGAAATTACTAGAAATTTACAAATTCGTCTTGTGTTACCATAGGTTTCCGAAGATGACCAAGAGATTTCTAAAAATCATCAACGTATTTCTAAACATTATCAAGACATTTCTACATTATTAGATATTACCAACGATTAGAGAATATCAAAATAGTTTCTAAAAATTATAAAGATTATTAAGATTCCCATCAGAGATGCCCAAAAACTGTGAGAGTTGTAAAGACTTGTGAAGATTATCAACAGTGTACAAAACTTATAAGATATTACCAGAGATTAGAAAATATTATTTCTAGAGGTTATCAAGAGCTTTCGAAGTATTAACAAAGATTTATTAAGATTCTATTACAGATATAGATTTCCAAAAATTGTGAAAGATCAGAGATTTCTAAAAATTATCGGGAGCTTTCTAAAGAAATATTAATATTCTCACTAAACATTTCCAAAAAAATTTTAAAAGATCATCGAAAACTTCTAAAGAATGTTAACGATTTGCAAAAATTATAAGTTATTGTCAGTGATTAGATAATATTATCAAACGCTTTCCGAAGAATTGGGAAGATTGAATTGTAAAGATTTATTACTATTTCCAACAAAGATTACAAAAACTTGTGAAAGCTTATCACAAACTTCTAAGGATTTCTAAAGATGTATTGAGATTCCCACCAAAACATTTCCAAAAATTATAACAGGTCATCAGAGATTGTTAACTATTTATTTACAAAAATTATAAGTTATTATCAGAGATTATAAAATATTATCAAGCGCTTTCCGATGATTTACAAAGATTAATTAAGATTTCCCACAAAGATTATAAAAAATTGTGAAATTTCAACATAAACTTCTAAGGTTATCAATGACTTGCAAACATTATAATATAAATATATCGCCCGAAATCAGAAAATATTATCAAGAGACTTCTAAATATTATCATGAGTTTTCTAAAGTTTTACAAAGATTTATTAATATTCCCACTTGTTCTCATAATTGTGAGTGAGCATCACAAACTACTCAAGATTATCAACGATTTGCAAAAATTAAAAGATATATCAAAATGTTATTAAGGGATTTTTCAAGATTTTCGAGAGCTGTTTAAAGATGATCGAGCGCTTTCTAAAGATCTCGAAAAATGTATTAAGATCCCACCAAACATTTCCAAAAATTGTAAAATATCATCAGAAACTACTAAAGATTATCAAGGATTTGCAAAAATTATAAAATATTAGCGAAGATTAAAAAATATCAAGAAATTTCTAAAAAAATATCGATAGCTTTCTGAAGATTACAATTCCCACCATATATTTTTAAAACATGGGAAAGATCATCACAGACTGCCAAAAATTATGGATTTGCAAAAATTATAAGATATTACCAACGATTACAACAGAACATATTACCATGAGATTTCTACAGAATATCAACTGCTTTCTAAAGAATAACAAAAATGTCTTACGATTTCAACCACAAATTAACAATGATTTATTAAGATTTTCACCAAAAGTTTCCTAAAATTGGGAAACTCATCACAAACTTCGCAAGATTATCAACGACTTGGAAAAATGATATCACAAACTTCGCAAGATTATCAACGACTTGGAAAAATGATAAGATATTATCAGAGACAGATTAAAAAATATCAAGAGATTGCTAAAGATAATTCAGCACTTTCTAGAGATTTATTAAGAATACCACCACAGATTTAAAAAAATCTGAACGATCATCACAAAATGCTAAAGATTATGAACGATTTGCCAAAATTATAAGATATTACCCGAGATTAGATAATATTACCATGTGATTTCTAAAAAACACCAAGAGCTTTCTAAAGATTAATACAAATTTACTAACATTATCAGCAAAGGTTTCCAAAAATCGTGAGAGTATATTACCAAAAATTCGAATATATCAACGGATTTCGAAAGGTTACTCTTTACTTTTATTTACATAAAATTAACTAGTAACAAAGCCATATCTAACAACTTTTAGGAACCTTCATTTCATTACAATATAACGGGTGTCCGCCGGCAAATTTCATTTTTAAACTTGAGATAAAATTTTTATTTCTTAAAATATGTTATTGAAAAAAAATACAAAATAAACCTTAATCTTTGGGAAATTATTTGTGAAACAGCACATCCGCCAAATGACGCCCTTCACGTCGTATCACTTCTTCCAAACGAACTTGAAAATTTTGCATCACACGCGTAAGCATAGCAGGTGTAATCGCACGAATTTCTCGGGTGATGTTCTGCTTTAACACATCCAAAGTGGGTGGTGCATTCTCGTAGAAAATTTGCCACTGGACACCCACTTTTTTTGTGGGGATATCTCAAATCAAAAGTCTACGAGAATGCACCACCACTTTGGATGTGTTAAAGCAGAACATCACCCAAGAAATTCGTGCTTACGCGTGTGATGCAAAATTTTCAAGTTCGTTTGGAAGAAGTGATACGACGTGAGGGGCGTCATTTGACGGATGTGCTGTTTCACAAATAATTTCCCAAAGATTAAGGTTTATTTTGTATTGTTTTTCAATAACATATTTTAAGAAATAAAAATTTTATTTTAAGTTTAAAAATGAAATTTGCCGGCGGACACCCGTTAACATAACACTCGTAATACCAAAACGAATACGATAATTAATCCCCCTTGCCTTGCCCGTCCAGCAAAGGTCACCAATTTACATGCTTTTCCACAATTTTACTCATAATGCATACCTTACCCTCGCAGCAATTTTTTACGGTGACCAGCACGCGATGACATTCCACAAGAATCGATATCGAACCGAATATGTAATCCTACCAGGCCATTTTCGTGTCGGGTATTATGCGTGGGCAAGTAATTGAATTTTTGATTAATTACTCGTAATCGTCTTGCAATTTTTGCAAAGGCTTTTCGTCACCAATTCTGCACCTTTTTCCGAGTTAGATAAGAATGGCGTCAGCTCCGCCTACGATAGTTGGCAATAATAATTAGTCGTCGAATAAGTTAATGGTCCTAGCATTTTCAAAAGGACAAACACGTGAGTAATTCATTCCAACAATATGTAATGAGTGGGAAATGGAAATTATACATAAATAAATGGGTTAAGGGGGAAAGTTTGACATGTAAATAAGGAGAGGGCTGAAAAAAATAAGACGAAATGGCAAAAACCCAAATTTAAAAAGTTAAAGCTTCTGTGAGAAATTTAAAAAGAAATTCCCAGACTGGATTACCATTGATTGCAATAATAATTAAAGTTTCTCACATGAATGAACTGCGTTGCAAACACCTATAAAACCGATTGTTTTTGCATATTGGGAGTAGGTGAAGAAGGCATTGTTTTGAGTTTAAGGTCGCCCACCCTCGCCGCATGAGACGGCGTCAACGTTGTTGAATTCGTTTGATCAAATCTGGATTGCTAATATTGCATAATTCAACCTTGATAGAAATGTGGGTGCTTATATATGTCGTCCCGCAGAATTAAGACACAAGGCCGGAATGATTCTAATAAACGGAGTTGCTCCAAAAGAAGTTCTTCAGGAAGTGCATGGTTTATGTGGAAGACAAAATGGGCGAGTTACAAAGGTCGCAAGCAATGGCATTGTGAATAGTTTAAAGAAAACTCCAAAGCTATAAAAACCATTAGTACTGATGCATTCAATGAAAACTAAGGGAAACATGCAGCAAATTACTATAAGTATACGACACTACGTTGTACTGACGGGTGATTTTTGAAAAATTATGGCACAAAGAGAAATTGTGAGCTGGATAAAGAAATACAATTTTTTGAATTTGATTGATCTACGGTAGCATGACCTGACCTCATTACATTTTCCATTTAGCTTGTTATTTCCAAGTTACGACAAAAAGTGATCTTTTTAAATGGTAGCTATAGTTGAGCACGATGTTAAGAAAGTGTAAACCTCAAACCTCAAAAAACACACAACTATATGTACATGATGCGTCCCATTTTCGACGTCTTCTTATGGAAAATAGTTGCTAGGTCTGTTTGAGATTTTACGCCGCCACTGGCTTTTAAACGCACGCGGCGAAGAAGCCTCACAACAAATTTAGACGGGGAACCGATCATCGAATCATAATAGGGCCAGCGATGATCCTGCGAAGGGCTTGTCCGTATGTGAGTGTTATTGTTCCGCGAATGTAGCTACTTGCAAAGCCTTTTCCGTGCCACTTTTGGCAAATTACGACTTTTATCGAATATTCCCAGCTTTCAAAACGCAGCTAGTCAATTTGAAACTTCAATTTCGTATTGCATGAGTACCGTCGAAGATAATATTTCGAAAACAAAACATCTTGCACCCGTAGCATCAGAGAATTAATGCCCCACTTGACTTTGCAGCAACTTAGATCAAAGTAATATTAACCTATTTATTTTAATCATGCGACTCGTAAGTGTTTCTCGTAGTGCGATGTGCTAACCGTGTGAAAACGATTTTCGGCCCTTTAGGGGTCATCGGTTTTCACACGGGATAAAATACAAGCTTCCCTAAATGTTGTAATATTTGAAGTTCCGTTCACGTTCCTTGAAGTGTTGTAGAACTTTAAGATTCGATTCATATCGAATACCATCAACATCGCACTGAATATTCCCAACTTTGTTGGTTTCTTTATACCGCCGCTTGAGTTGCAACGAGCGTCCCATTTTCGAGTCCGAAGATTGGGTTAAATTTCTCCCTGATTGTCCTTGATTACTGGCCTCAAACTCCTCATGCTCTCTCGAGCTTGGATATAGGGTCGCCATCATTTTTCTTCGACAATTGTTTCGAGCTGTACTCCAAACTCCAGTCTTTGGTACCGTTTTTACTGCATTACAGCGGATTGTAATATTGTAACATCCTACGCATCGCCCGTTTAACGGACTCAGATTTTGAACTCATCCCCATCTGGGAGTACTAATCGCTATTTGTCTAAGAATGACGTGGTACGAACTAAACTCACGTCTAGCTTCCGAACATTTCTTCTAATCGTGTGTGTTTAAGATAACAGTATTAGATTGCATCCTGTTTGATTTCTAATGAAGAAAAATGCAGTACGCGTTGTCAGGAATATAAAATTTCAATGAGATGAAGGTAAGGGTAGGCTCACTCAGTGTGTCGAGTCAATAGGGACTGCAAATAAGAGCTCAGCTTCAGCCTGACGTCAGCACAGGTAGGTAGAATTGCCCAATGATTGAATTTACTTCGCCTCGCATCGGCCATATCTACCTACCTGTGCTGACATTAAGCTGGAACGGTGAGGCCTTGTTTCAAGTCGGTATTGGTCGAGTACGCACATCTTCCCAAAAACAAGAGCTAGGTGACCCATGGTAGGGCCTTCTCAAGCAAATACTTGCATTTTTAGATAAAATTTTATTACAGGCAGTAAACAAGTTTTCATCTATCACACTTTTCCAACAAATAAACTGCATTTCTTAGATGCGATTTTTGTTCGTAAATGTCCATATTATATGCAGTTCAAGTTATTTAAATATTTGTTATTCCTATTGAAACGACCAACTGTGTTAATACTAATTTATTGACTTGTCGGAACAGTATACTCATTTTAAATTAATACTACCGGCACTAAATCCGTTGTCCCCCTTTTAATAATTTTAGCAAATCCTAAAGAGTTTCGTATTTCCCTCACACCATTTTACTAAGCCTAAAAATTAATTTATATCAACCCGGAAATTTTTGTTTTTTTTTGCGTTTCATTAATTTTGATTGGAGGATTAACCATTATAAATGCAAATTCTACCATGACGGTAACGTTCCCAGAAGTGTTCAACTGCTACAAAATCCTCCACGAAACAAACTTGGCTGCTTCCATGTTCCCAAGGAGCATATAGATGAATGCATGTTTATGCCAGCAGCCTTAATCGGCCCATTATATTTAAATGTGGTCTAAATTAGAAGACTGCTTGATTATGTCTATTCAGATTATTCTAGTGTCCTCATGAAGTAGTTCCATAAAATTAGGCGAAAACTGCAAAACAGGCGGCCATAAAAGACGCCAAAATTGCTACGACGCGACGCGCGGATGATCAATTTATTTTTACTTCGGAACAAGCATTGTTGCTACACAAAGGAAAATATTAGATTGCGATAAGCAAGGTATTAATGAATTCCATGCACGCAGTTTCACTTTTTCCACTCATTTGCAATTTCAGAACGTAAGGCGCACTCTCACTGCAATACTGTTAAATAATTGTTTGAGTGCGTGTTAAGAAATTAAGTGTTTCAAGGGCAAATTAGATCAAAATTATAAAAAAAATCAATTGTGCACTTTCCAGTGCTTGGGAAAAAGTCGTAATTTTTTGAATGTTGATAATTCTTAAGTGCTGCTTCCTTAATATACAGAGTGAGTTTTGTCCGCTGTACTTGTAGAAATATCATAAACTAGCGGATGGAGAAATTGGAAAAAAGTAGAAGCGAGGGCAGTGAAAAAGTTTACTATTTATAATTTGGACCACACTTCTTCTATTCGGATACTAATTTATTCTCAATTATAGTGCCATTAACTAACTTCGTGTAATTATGAAGACGATTATTAATTTCCTTTAAATCTATTTTCGCGATAAATGCGCCGCCACAGGACTCCGATAACATTTGTTTATACACATACACGACTTTTCTGGCATTCAGATAATATCAGATATAAATAAAGTGCACCCGTTTGCCTTCACTTCAGAGCGGATTTATTCAACAGGGAAAATGTTATCCATTAACGGATAATATTAAATCATTTCTGGCGTTTATTGTAGCGATGTGTTGGGGAGTGTATATGCTGTGGCACAATTTGAACTTAGCCTACAACTAATGGAACATCTTGCGGCGGTTTGAAGAGAAACCTGCAAAATCCGCAACCAATATATGGTCTAATTAGAAGCTTTTTGTTGTGTAGTATGTGGCTTTATAATTAACTTTCTCTGTTAAGGACAGGCTCCCCAGCAGTAAATGGCAATATTGCCAACAATGCTCGATTTACAATTTCCTGCAATAATGACATTTAAATTAATTTATTACTTGATTACTTTCAACAATAGCTTGGTAAATAGGTTTTCAGCTCGGCGGCTATAAAATTATACTGCTACAAATTCTTTGAAGCTGATTAAGATACTAACGAGTGCACTCTGTATGAATGGATTGTTTATTGGAATTTAGAAATAATAAGAAAATTTAAAAACATAATTTAATAATAATCAGTCCATCTCAATTCATCGGCAATCGCGTAGCGTTATTTTGGTTGTTTTCCGTTGTATAAGTTTGATTATTAATAAAATACCAGAAAAACACAATGAATGCTCAAAATACAATCGAAAAAGCTGTAATACTGAGCCCACGGAGTATTATTCCAAATTAGAGTGGCACAAAAGATTTAAAAAAATGTTTACAAGGAACAGTAAAAGATAGATATTCAGTGTTGAAAGAAATCTCATACTAAGTAACTATTAAATCCTTTGGTAAAATATGACCAAATACGAAAGAGGCATACTAGTAGAATAAAGAAATTCAAGATTTGATGAAAAAGAGATCCAGAAGACAACTACACGTGTAAACAAGTAATTAGGGAAAAGAAAAAAATCAGAAAGTAAGAAGAAAATGTTGTCTTTGACTCCATAGGAATTGAGGAATGGAAAAGGTATTATAAAGATCTACTAACTGAGAACACACCAGAATGGATTAATAAACCACAAGAACAGTGTACAAAGGGTAACAGTAGAATAAATACGCAAAGCTCTCAGAACATGGAGAACGCCCTAAAAAAATGGAAAATTGTTGCTAATCATAGAGGATCACAGTATCAATGGAAAAATTGTGTGAATGAGTAATTAACGAAAGAGTAGAACAAAATATCTGATAGAAGAAGACCAGTGCGGTTTTAGACTGGGCAAATCGTGCACTGAAAACATTTTCAGCTTGAAACTACTATGTAATTGAAAACAGCTAGCTCATGGCACATGCCGTTGGTAAACCTGGAAAAAAACTGTAGAAATACAGAAATATACAGCAACAAACATCTCATCAATATATGATTGCAGCAGGACATGGAAAAGATATAAAGGTAGGAAACGGAATTATTAAATACACAGCAGGATAAAAATATCTTAAGAGCTCATCTAGGGGATTATGAAAAATTCGAAAAGTTATTTCAAAATGGGAAAGGCAAACGAGTAAGAAAATCTACTTTATGTGCGTTGCTTTCTGAAACTCTTCTCTTGAGATCAACTGATTAGTAAGGGGGGGTTGCAAATATATCATCACTGAATTACCTGGGGAGGGTGATAAAGATGAATCGCAAATACTAGGAAACCGAAAAGAAAGAAAATATTATGCAGTTTATTATACTCGTTCCATTCGTTGAATTTAACGATGAAGGTAAAAAATACAAGATCGGTTTTTGGTAGAATTTATAGACAACTATTCTTGGCCAAAGATGGATGTCATTGAAGGGGCGGATGACGAATATATTTTCTGTGGTTCCATATATTTTAAGACCTATCTTTTTAAAATAATCTGATCAGATGTAGTAAAGATCCAAAGATAATCAGATACGTAAAAATCAGAGAAATAGATAAGTAATTTAATGGCGGAACCACAACAACAAAATAAGACACTTTTCGGCGTATATGAATCCACCTTAAAAAATCTGTAAAGGGGTTTACACGGAACTTCCTTCGAGCGAATTAGATCAATTTGCAAATAAAAAAAATATAGTCCACTCCGATTTGAACTCCGCGTTCCCAGGCTAATATTTCGACGGGAATTTCTGGTCCACCGCTAGAATAACTGAGCCACAGGCCTGCTCGAATTCGACGAATTTCTGGAGTTAGAAAGATATAATATTATTCTGTATCTGTTAGGTCTCATTTTCGCCAATGATAAAACCTGAGCTATGTGTAATTATTACTTTTATGTTTTGCAAATAAAACAAGTTGAAGATGTGACACTAAATATTTTGAAAAATCAAGGCAACTAGGGGCAAAAATATCTTAACGTTCTTAATAATACTGAAACAATAAAATGAACCACCAGGAACGGGCGCTATAAAATTCAGCATGGAGGTATTTTAAAAAGTATTGCACATAAATGCATTCTTTCAGAGTATGATATATTTAGAAAAGAATGTTTTTTTAGTGAACGTATAATCGCTGTTGCTTTATTGTTGCAAAAATTGATTTTTGTACGTTCCGTTATTTTCCGCTGGGTGTTTTGGATTTCACGGGTGACGCGCGGTACGAATAAATACTGCGCTTGCAAATGATTTGTATGTATTTTACTTCTCATAATTATATTACGCTGATTGTTTATATGTGAATCATGTCATTTGTAATCACTAAAAAATAGAAATTTAAAAAATAATTGACTTGCGAACAAAAGCAAAACCATTAAAAGTAAGTACTTCATGTTCTTCATTTATTTATTATAACTTAAGGGCGAATAAAAACATAAAAATAATGCAGTGCTTTTCTCACAAAGCAGCTACAAGCACAAGAAATTTCAATTAAATCAAGGGAAAACAGGGCTAAAAATATCGTAACGAGCCCAATAATATTGATACAATAAAACAAAACCGTTGGTTATGCAAAGTAAAAAAATTACTGGCGGTGAGATTCGATCTACATCACCTGCGGATGCGATTGTAACCGCATCAATATGTGACACTGTGCCATGCAGCTCCACTGGTACGTGTGCGACGCGCGGCTGTATTTAACAGAACGATCTTATTGTTGAAACGCTTCGACTCTTTTTCGACATTATCCTGTATCTGTTGGGTCCTATTTTCGTCAAGTGTAAAGCCTGACCTATGTGCAAAAATATTACTTTAATCTATTTCAAGATCACGCAAAAATAAAACTTAATTTTTTTAAGGTGCTCACCCTGTATATATTTGTCCGAAATTTTCTCGGTTTCATGCCAGGTAGACACATATTCTGCATGCAAAATATCGTCATCCTCCAACAAATAGTTTTTGATTTATACCGCCCACAGACAGGCAGACAGAGAGACAGACAGACCATGTTTTGTTTAAATATCAAGAAATATGATGCAGATGTCGAATTTTTTGTTTACACATAGAAAATCACTATAAAACACTGAAATATTTTGTTTTAAAGGAATTGTTTTCTAATAACGGTTCACAAAAACTAACTAAATAAAAACTTAACCTCCTGGTTGCTATTTTACAGTTCCAAACCTTTCTTTTGTGACACTGGGACACTTATTGCATATGTGAATATGATACACTAGTCTAGTTGCATTGTGTATAAAGCACCACAAAATATCCAATTGTATTTACACGTATTGTGTTTTAATTTTATATCTTTTCCTTGTTTGAAATACTCTCCCCTCTATACTAGCACATTTCGCACGTATCAGCTCAGAACACCAAAAACGAAATCGCCGCAGTGATTCGAATTTTTGAATTTTGATTTTTTTTATATCGACTTACATGAATTTCCCCCATTGTTCTTTAATAATTGTCCATACTTTTTCAGCTGGTATCACTAGTGCATTTACCACCGCTGTCATCACTGGAATCGGGAATCGCTCATTTTAAAAAGAATGACGCTTGAAAGCTATCCCATTACCCTTCTAACAAATTTCGGTAATTCCCCTATGTTCACAATTAACACTGAAATATTTCTCTTGCCCTTAGTACAACAATCATTTGTGCGTTTCCCCGTATTTCCTGCTAACTTTGTGTATAAAAACTGCACGTACTGCAATGTATTATGTAATTATCCTGTTATCGGAATTAACACCAAATTTTATTCTTTCACAATTCGTATACGTGTGTCAAATTATCGGTAATTCCCCCAAGTTCAATGTACCCTCCTCTTTCAAACTTCGATGTTACTTTTGAATTAGCAACCTTGCAAATCAGGATTGTAGATTACGGCAAACAGCAATACTGAAATTAAATATTATAGAAAATGAGAAGTTCTGGGTTCAATATTATTCTTCTTATTATTATTATTGCAAAGATTAGTTCTGGAGGTGTAAACACATACTAAGCACCAAATACAGATACAAATGCGCCTATATGATGGTGAAATCACTCAGTAAGGTTAGTGTAACTAGCGAGCAATAGATGGCGCCGCCTACTTTTATAAATAACATCGCGCGAATTTTAAATATCGGCGAATTTTCCCCAAAATTCACTTGGAAATATTCGCTGCTTAGATCCTTAATCTTACACACTGAAGGTCGTTTCAGTTCTTTGGATATACTTTCAGGATTAATGTAAGGTATCCTACTCTTTTCTATAGTTCATATTCGTACGCAAAAACCATCTACGCATTCTGGTAAGAGCTGCACCAGTTGACAACGCATTCTGTTCTGGTTACATATAGAAAGCTTGCATACTTCCAACCGGACGTGAGGCCTAGACTTCCAACCATTTCGGTTACAGTCGCACACCTGTCCTTTTTTGAAATCCGTTAACACAGCGATAACACAATTGACACCTCGAAGTTAAAAAAAAAAGGGAAACAAGGAAGCTTACTGGACGTCATCGTGTCTGGACGCATCTATGCCAGTATCATTAATTAGTTGTAAACTACAACTAAATTTTTAGAACTTTGTAGACACCCCTCGTATGGGATTGTCTTGTAAATGGTGTGGCATAGATTTTCCTGGGTTTTTCAGTAACATGATTGAAATGTATAGAGTGATTTGAGAATTGATTATGCACTTATTCTTCTATTTGATATAAACGAGACATCTAGATTATATCATGCCGAAGCATAATCTACCTATAGGTAATTCACTTGTACTTTGTCATTGTACAAATTGCTAAATGCCATCGCCATCTGTTCCGACATATCTGTAGATTGAGTACGCAACCCTTTTATCTGCGAGCATAAAGGAATGTCAATTGTGAACATTGAATTATAGCAATTTTCCTTTACAGCAATAATTAGGAAGTAGCATACGCATACTGACATTTGTCAAAGAGTGTACATATTGACCACAGACTGTAGGTAATGCATACATTTGCATATTCTTCTCCTTCAATTCAAACGCTTCGCATGGTTCTTTTCCTTCTTGTTCCGCAATAATAGACCAAAGGGGATAATTGAACGTTATATATGCCGCTATGTTGAAAATATTTTTTTAAGTCGGCCAATAAATAATGTAGACTTTTGGATTGGACGTATTCTTCTTCAATTCTTATTTGTTAAATAGAGAACAAATCCTTCGCTAATATTGTTTTTTCTGGAGTTCCTCAAGGGTCCAACTTATGACCCCTACTTTTTCTAATATTTATCAATGTCTTTTGTTTAGTTACCGCATGTAACTAATGGTGACGATTTAAACGTAATCTGTAGGTACTTGTTCTAGTATTGAGGCAATGAAAGCGTTATTATTATTAATAAGCTTTCCATTAGGTTTGTTCGATAACTTGATTTTGAAAAATACAGACGATTAGAATAAAAGTGACTCACTTTAATGCTGCACTTGAGTTGAAAAAAAATGGATAAAAAATAAACTGACACGACAAGAAAGCTGTGAACCTCACCTTGTATTATCTGAACGATATCCAAGCAGCACCTTTGGCGCAATTTCACGTACTAAGTTATGTATATATGCCAGCGCATTGCAGCTGACAATGTAGCAAATAAATTCGAGAAACAGGTCATCTACATTCGCGAAAGTAGCCATAAATCGCATTAAACGGAATGGTTAGAGCATAACTCCCGCGGCCACGCACCGGGGATTTCAGCCGATTTCGGATATCCTCGCCATCGAATACACGCAAACTTCAAGTAAGATCCATAAAGTTAGGAATTATCCTGAAATGTCTTTTTTTTTAGTCACGGAAATGGGCTCATCTTCGGTATTGCTGTCGCAGACGCCGCTCTGTTATTGCCCGAATATTGTGATGCGTTCGCTGACACCAAAAGGTGTAATTAAGTCGTTAGTACTGCTACAAAAAGCCAAACGGCAGCACCGCATCAAAAGCGGTAGTTACTTTTTCTTTCAATAAGCAGGCCCCGCACGCAATTGTAGAATTAATAACGTACTCCGTCGGAAACGCCTAAATTCCTGATTTCTTGCAATTTTCGGCGTCCTTCTTCTGCAGGCAACAGGTGCTTCAACAAGTTTCTGGAGAAGTAGGCTATGCATAACAGATGTGGTCTTCGTGTAACTCGCAACATGATTTTCGATTTGCCAGTCGACAGACTCTGCCAACGAGATATTTTGATAACAGATATATATAGGTGTTCCAGGAAAAATTAAATGCTTATTTCTTTCTTAATTAAGCGAAATCTCCCTTATTGGGTGCCAAAGTTGTCCCTTTACTCTCTTTTTGAACATTTTTTTCGCTATTTCTGTTTTTTCCCTTATGTCGAAGAGCTTTTAATTCAGCCTTTTCCCAACTTTCTCGTTTTCCCTCTTGATCTTTTTCCACTTGTTCTTGATTTCTCTATCTTCGTATTTTGTGAATCCCTATTCACTCTGCACATGTGCCCCGTTCTTCTTCTACTCTAATGGAGTCAAATCTCTTGCATTTATTCATTTCTAATTCTTACACTATCCTTGGGTATTCCATTTCTGCTCCTTGCATTTCTGATGTCTGCCTTGTGTCCATGTCCCAGTGTGTTAATGTTGAATATTTTGCTTTAATGGTACTCGACACCAAAAGGTAAAAGCGTATGAACGTATGTAAATACTATTTACTACCTTAGTTTTCTTCGTTATTTCAATTTTTTAATGTATCATACACTTTTGAGTTATCCTAGTCTTCATATCTAGATTCTTCTTCTGCAAGTACCTATCTAGAAGTTTGACTACTGGACTCTTGTATTCAAACGGCATCTAGGGTCCCTCGCCTGGATGGTTTATTTTCATATTTATACATATAGCCAGTTTGTGTTTGCATGCTTTAATTATTGTAATCTAGCATAACGGAAAGTGCGAGAGTAGTAGAGAATATACACTACTTGCGAGCACGGCCATGTTTAGTGCGTGAATCGCTCGATTACGTGTGCTTACCGATCGATACAGATCCCTCGAGCAAGGGCAGTCCTGAGGAATTTAGTCAATGGCAGCTGGGCTGAGCTCGAAGTCGCACGTAACCGATTCCTAGTAAATTTTGCCTGCGGTGAGTTAAATAAACGCGACTGGAGAGGCTCAGTAAATAGAATTTGCTGCCTATAGTATTTGTATGCCACAAGCCAGTGTTAATGAGTAAGTATACAGTTGCGAAACCGCCATGGAGTTAGTCGCCCTAGCCAAAAGTCAGGTACTTCTCCGCCGTATTCGGGGGAAATGTCCATACGAATCGTTCAACAGTTGACGTGATCCAGTCCGAGTGCTGTTCAGCAGTTCCCAGGCAACGAACTTAAGGCAACCTGATACGGGGTATGCTTGCAGTTTGCGCGATAAGCGTAAAATCCAGGCTGTGTTGTGAAGGTTTCGCTAGCGTGGCGGAATGCGATTAATGCACAAATAAATAGAAGCGTGAATAGCTTGTCTAGGCATCCATGCAGCTTAATATGTGAGCATAAAAGACAGTTATTTTGGCATGTTTTAAATGTTATTTAAATGTATATATAGCCACAAGCTATTGAGCGTTAATAATGCATTCCTATTTAAAATCGCTGTGTTTAGAAATTGCCATTTATTTTAGGCGTTAATCCTGATTTTCTTTATTGTTTCATGTGTGCATTTAAAGAATCAATATGCCCGTGTTTATAGGAACAAATAGGATTTTCTTGTGAATATTGTTGTAGCGAAAAAACTCATTACAGTATCTGCCATTGAAGCTATCATTGTTATTTTTCATATTAATATTAACTCATCTTCTCGTTTCCGTTAGCTCTAGGATTTCATCCGTCATCCAAGTTTTGTTTTGCATTCTTACCTGTTTTTAATATAGTTTTTTGATAATTTCTATTACTTGGCTGAATGTACCTAGTTCAGCTTCAACAAATGATTTCTTCTTGGGATTTGAACTTCCCTATAAGCTGAAACGGGTCAATTCGTGTACCTATATTTATTTCATTTTATACCTCTTCGTTATATAGTAATCAGCCATAAAGCCTGACAGTAGGTGTTCTCATGTACTAGTTACGTAGAGCCAGTATGACGGAAAATCACTGTATACGCAGGCAATGACTATAGAGTGTAACGCGCCGCGATTATGTGAAAGAATGCGCTGATAGTGCGTGTTAATTCGGGGAATCATTCGTAGCGTAGTGTAATTAACGCGGGGGATTTGCGCCCAGACCATCGAGGTAAGAAGTTCGCGCTAGTCCGCGCAAAAGGGTACGAACATAGCGTAGCACTTGGTGCGCTATCCAGTTCAAGTTAGAACGAATCAACCTTTAGAAAGGGTCATAGAGTGCTGTAGGTAGAACCCGCAGAAGAAGAGCAACGTTGACTCAGCCCCAGGTGCACACGGTCCGATTTGACCAGCACCGAAACCAGATTGCAGAAAACCAGTCTGATATCGCGGGAAGCTACAATTGCTGTAGAAACCAGGTTAGTTACGTTTGTAAACAAACAGCAGAACAAGAACGCTGTTTGCAATTAGCACAAGTAATTGCATAACGGCCGGCAACGTGTTTCGTCTCTAGAAAGGGACATCGCCGGCGAAGTAACACGTCATATGCTGAACCGGCAGATCGCGGGCTTATTCATGGAAGTGTGATTAAGAAACGACAACTGCGGGTGCGGCGTATCAGTTTGAACTTAATGATTGCACATTTCGCGTTGGTGAACTTTGCGCTTTCACTATAAACTCAACATTAAGCGTTTAATTAAGATATTTTCTTAGGCGCCGTGCGCCATTGTTTTGTGTATCTGTTTACATGTATTTGCGTCTTGTTTAGTCTCTTACAGATTATATGTATTCATTGTAAGTTGTTGGGATTTTCTTGCCATTGTGGTTGCATTGGTAGTACCGTATTTCAGGTGTTCACGTGTTGACCTCAGCAATATTAGCTTTCCCATAGCTGCTCTGACGATGTAAAAAGAGTCTCATAGCACACCGACTGATTAAGCTAGCGAACCCAGGGCATTGTAAAGTAATAATTCAGTAGGTGTAGGGCTCGGAGTAAGAGGCCGTGTTACAAAGCGCATTTAGTATCTTGGTCTTTATAGTGAGTTCTCTGAGATTTCGGGCACTACTTGCTTTGTTTACTTTCTTTTCAACATTTTCATTCTTATTTTAACACCCCCACCAGTGGATTATCGTTCGAGCCTATCTCGACCCCACGGAATATTTTTACAGAAGTCGTGCAGTTTCTACGATATAAACAATGCGATTTCGAACAACACCATCTGGAGAGTCCACGGGCGATTTCCACGTACACAGTCTTTTTGTCGGTAATTTGTAAAATGTATTCATTACTGTTCGGCTGCAAATATGCTCAGTTATTTCCAACGTTCATTTCTCTCTTCTAATTCGTTTGAGCCAATGTGAACTGTACTCTTCTTTTGCATTAAAATCTCCCATTATGATCGACAGTTCTTGTTTTAAGACCTTGAAATCTATTTCATGATAAAAGTTATTCGTTTCTTCCTTGGTTGTACCAGTTGCAGGAGAATATATTTGAACGATGTTGATTGGAATAGGGTTCGTAGAGATTTGCAACAACATCCTTTCAGATACAGGTATAAAGTTAGTAAGTTAATTAGTAATTAGAGAGACTAGAGAGACTGTTTAAAATTTGAATATACCTAAACGACTCCAACTACATATTGCTGTGTTAAAAATGTAATAATTACATACTAAAGTGCAGAAACATAATACCAATTATAGAACTCCTCCGCTATTTTTCTCAACTTTAATTTGATAAATCTAATTAAGACTTAACTAATATCAAGCTCCAATATAACTAATTCGAAAGATATTTTAGATATAATATAATAACTACGACGAATGCAGACCTAAAGACACAAAATTTTGCATAGCAATTTCAAACTGTGCAAGCTATAATAAACAGCAACTGCACTATTGATAAAGATATTTTTAATATAAAGGAATGAGATTGCGTGTTTGTGTACTAATGATATAATAACTGTATTTAACTAAGCAATTTAGTGCAAAATGAATATCACTTTCATAACTCGTTCTTAAGTTGCATAATAAATTTAACATTTCAGTATTTGATCTATATCAAGTGTAAGCCAGGGTTATAATAATTTTAGATTTAATACCTATACGAGTAGATGATATGGTAACTACAACAGTTAGGTCACGAAACTTGGAGCACCTTACTTCTTGGGACTGCAACCCAACGTACACAAATCATTCCAACACCGATACTCAATATTTATCCAAAAGACATAAACTCTATTCACTATACTCCCGGATGGTCAATGTCAATATCCAATTAAAAACAACCCTTTATATCATGGTTAATATTTTTAAGTCAAGCTGTGGGTAACTAGAAACCCTTAATTAAGTTACTAATGTCACAACTATAAATTATAGGTTATGGTTAAATCAAAATATTTTTTATTTTGAACTGACTTAAGCAAAAATACATAAAAGTTGCCAGGTAACAAAAACGCAATTTTACAAATTACGCTTTTGCGTTGTCCAACTTATTATTCATTTACTTGACACCCACACTGTCAAACTGACAGTATGTTGGCACCACTGCTATTTTTCACATTTTAACAATTAAATTAATGTAAAGTCTAATAAAAAACACATTATTTTGGAGGTAGTCATGATATTTTTTTTTTAATTTGGCACTGACAGTGCGGATGTCAAGTAAATGCATAATAGGAGTTACAAAAAATCAATAAAAATTCAACAGTGCTGCCATAAAACGTCATTTTTGACAATCCGGGACTATAATGAATAGTTTTCAAATGGTGCATACCGCCGCATTATCATCTATACGGTCTTCACCATACACTAAAATGATTTCGATCTTTTCAATGCTTGTTAATTGTTAACATCACTCAAAGCTTTAACTAACAGCTGTCAGAAGGAACGTTCAAATGCTTTAATGTCATACAAGTGCAGCAACTCTGACCAACATGTCTTTTCGATAAATATTGGGTATCTGTGTTGTTGTTGGTAGATGTTCGCTATTTACTTTGCTATGTTATATTTATTTTATTAGTTATTTTGCTATTTACTATTAGATTAATATATATTTTGCCTTTATACACAACTGTAAAATTTTGTCTACAAATGACGCATACCTAACTTGTTTATTCCAAATTCTTTTGCAACACCATATCACAATTATTATTACTTCGTCTTAATTTGTTATCTATTAATAGTTCACGAAACAGAGTAAAACACATCACTGAATTTAAAAATTCAAGTCTGTACAGGAGTTTATTTTGCCGGTGTGTAGTGATGTAAAAAAAACGCGTTTTTTTTAAATCGAATAAAAAACCTAGAAAAAAACCCAGAAAAAAACGGTTTTTTGTTTTTTATTCATTTTTGTAATTGGCGGCACGTTTTGGTAGGTACCCATCCCTATTGGAAGTTGCTTTAAGCTGGACCCAGCTCTGAAACTGTCGACCTGATCGACGAATCAAGTTACGTTAGCGATTCATCAGACAGTGACATGGGCGACGTAAACTGCATGGATACTGACTCCGAATCAGTTGAGGAGTCAGCCATGTCTGTTAGAGAGTAATTTCTGCATTATCCAACCAGGTAAATGAATTGTTTATCGCGAAAAAACATTGGCTGCCGAAGTTTATGGAAATAAATTGCGCCTGTCAGAATTTACAAAAAAAAATTGTGATGATTCTGACTCTGAAGATTGAGGTGATTTATATTGTTTGTACATTATTTTCAGACTTGTTTCCATTTTTGATAAATAAACTTAACATTAATTTGTAGAAATAATCCTTATATTTATTAACATTAATAATAATACATATTTAAATACATATTAAGAAAAAATCTTAATAAGGCAAAGAAAATCACAAAATTATATAAACAATGTTGTATACCGATGGGACCATAATTATATATCACAGCAATGAGATAGCATAAACAAAAGCAAATAATACTTGAGTAAGAAAGAGATAACCGTACAAAAAGGGTTGTTTTAGTAGGCATATTTAGTTGACATAATGCCATAATTAAAATGAGCGTCAAGTATACTCAAATACTTGTTTCTATGTTCATCGCTTATTGAAACATTGAATTCTGTTTTTTATTCATGCTATCTCGTTGCTGTTATATACAGGTTTCCTAAAATTGTACGGTAATTCCATGAGTTGGAAAAGGTTCGAATACTATTTTCCATAAGAGTTGTTGCCAGGTACCAAAGTAATTATTGCATTTTCTATTTCGGTTACTCTCATGGAAAATAGTATTCGAACCTTTTCCAACTCATGGAATTGCCATGTTTCGTACAATTTTAGGCAACCTGTATAGGTATGTCCCCATCGGTATTTTGGGCAGTAAATGTTCTCAGTGCAGCTATTTTATTCTAAACTTTTATAAAATTCGAATAGAGCACCTTCAGTTACCAATCAATTATACTGGTTAGATTAGCTTTATAATATTTGTAAATGAGGCAACAAATACCCGTTTAAATACCCATTTTGGGTATTTACCCCTAAAAATAAATAGCCGGGTAATTTACATCACTACTTGTACCTACTGTAAAGTTCATCGATTCTTATTCTTTGCCAAATTCTTCTACTGTACAGTTCATCCTCATTTTCATTCTTTACTGAATTCTTGTACTGTACATTCATTATCATCCTCATTCTTTATCATTTTCTGAAACCAGTTGTAAAGTTCATCCTCAATCTTATTCTTTGCCAAATTCTTGTACTTTATTGTTCATCCTCATTTTCATTCTTTACTCATTTCTCGTACAATACAATTCATGCTCATTATTATTCTTTAGTAAATTCTTGTACTCTGCAGTTCATCTTCATTCTTATTCTTTACCAAATTCTTCTACTGTACTGTTCATCCTCATTCTCATTCTTTACTGAATTCTTGTACTCTGCAGTCCATTATCATCCACATTTTATACCAATTTCTTGAACCTATTGTGAAGTTTATCCTCATTCTTATTCTTTACCAAATTCTTCTACTGTATTGTTCATCCTCATTCTCATTCTTTACTGAATTCTTGTACTGTACAGTTCATTTTTTACCAATTTGTCGAGCTTATTGTAAAGTTCATCCTCACTCATTCACCATCAATTCGGCGTACTATACAGTTCATCCTCATTCTTATTCTTTATTAAACTTTTGTACTGTACTGTTCAGCCTCATTCTCATAAAATACCAATTTCAATACCAAACACTATACAGTTTACTCACATATTTATTATTTTTCTTTACTAAATTCTTGTACTGTAAAGTTCATCCTCATCCTTATACTTTACCAAATTCTTGTGCGGTAAACAATCACTTAATTCGTTATTTCTTTCTTGTATAGTAAAGCTCTAATGCTGTAACAACTTGAATTAGTCAATCCTTTCTCAAATTACGGGATTGCCATAAAAAGCTTCAATCCGATTCAGCTAGTCATTTCCAAAACCGTTTATTAAATGCATAAAATACTGCAGTTGTTTCAAAATTTCTAAGGTATCAAAAATAATTACTTTTAACACTATGCCACCTCCGACGTACAATAAACTCCTTTCTAAAAAAACTAATACGTTTAAAATTATTCCGTAGTTAACTATCGTTATGTATTATTATATTTACATTATAACGCTTTATTTTATTTTATTACAATTTCTAAAATATATCTTTTACATTCTTTTGCATTTATTCTTCTTCCTATAATGACCGACGAACCACCATTTCCACATGATACAACCATGAAATGTGTATGTTGAGGCAAGAGAATCCAAGTTTCGTAGCCCACCGTTACGAGCACAGTTCAGATTTTAAGTAATTGTTGTAACCCCTAATTTTTCAAATAAATTGAACATTTCTATCTTATAGAAATAACAGAAATTCAAAAACGGATTGACTTCTATGATCCTGTCCCAAATGGATATTGCAATCAATATTAAGCATTTGATGACCCAATACACATCCCCATGGTTTTAGTGCTGTAGAAAATATTGATAACCGGAATAAATTAAGTCTAAGTCAATACACGCAGTCGTGCAAATCTTGCTGTTTACATTTCACATTTTACCTCCAATCTGCAACTATTTGCATTCTCTCTGTTGCAATATGCGAGCCAGCGAGCCGGTGCAAGATCATTAATCGTGCAAATAGCAGATAATCAAATAACACGAACTATCGCCTGCCCAAAAGACACGCAATGTTTGTTTTTAAAAAGGTCACTAGGCAAACATGGTGGCCAAATATTAAAGAGAACAAATCGCGGAAAATTCGCCGAACCGTTGAAATATGCTGAAAATACGCACCAAGTCACGGTGTTCGTCTTGCCTACTTCTGTTATCAGATACATAATATATTAGGCGTGGAGTTTATTACGAAAAGTAACTTCGAAGCGTGGGCACCTTATGCCAGGCTTTCTCTAAATATTATGTCTTGAGTATTTCCGCGAAGTTAGCTTTAAACTTTCGAACTCTAATATTTGTTTGTTATCAATTTCGCGTTAACTAAATTCCTGAAGGTTAACTGCGCTCTTTTACATATTTATGTCAATAACAACTGGCCCTGGTTCTGATAGCTTAAAGGCAATATAGTAGTTGTTTTCCACAATACCAAGTGAAAATCTGAAAGCAACGAAGACACTTAGTTACACTATGTAATGAGTTTTATTCAAATATCGATTTGTGCTTTTACAAAACAATGTTGCATTCGTGAGATGTTGCATTGTCCTGCAAAACTCACAATCTGCTGAATCTGCATCGCTGCTTCTCTACAGTTGTTATCCCCCGCTGTGTTAGTAAGCTTTGTATGCTTCTCTTCATAATTTTCTTGCGAGTTAATTCACTTTTTACAGCTATCCTACGATTTTTACAATTATCAGTGTTTTGTAATATGAATTCGGTACGCAGAAAACTGTTGAAGAGTGCTGACGACGTAGAAGTGTGAATCCAAGTCTCATCCATTGTACCTAGCAGCAACTTGAACATTTATTTATATATCTCAAAAGACATTCCTGTCTTCATGAATCTTTTCACATTTGAATCTCTTCATTTAAGGGTACTACATGAGAACACCGGAATAGTTGAAAAAAATTCAAGGGGCTATGCGACCTCGATTCTCAATCAGACTTGGCCGTCTAATTTGACGCATATGAAAGATGGTTATTTGTTCAATCCAACACAAATACACCTCCTATCTCTTGCAACTCTAGCCAAACATGTAAATAACCAACTTGTGCACTATATATCCATACATTTTCCGTAAATACCCAACAACAGTACGCTCATGCATCGAAAATAGCTACTCGACTTAGTGTAGTCATCCACAACTGCACATTAGAAACAACATCTGCATTTTGGCAGCTCCGCAGCTATTCATAATTAGGAATTTATTGCAGTTGTCGGAGCCAATTCTTTCAACTATCGCCAATAAATTGCTACCGTACCAACACGGAAAACAAGATTATTTAGGGTCGTCCGTTTTAGATTAAACAGATTTAAGACACACTTGTTTCTAACCTTTGAACAAAAAATTGAAGACTTGTACAAGTACCTTCTAGCAACTACTATTTTCAGGCTTCAAAGTAAATTGTATAATCCCTATATTCTTCTATAAATACCTAACCTTTGGAAAAGCGAAGGAAACCGTATTATTTCTTCCACGCAAATTTATAGGTTGCAGTCTTCAATTTCACAACTCTCGAGTTCACACCTGTTGAAAAGGGATTTTAAGCAGTTTCCAAATATTTACTGAATTCGCTAGCGCGACTGATTTGGAAATTCTACGTTGATCTTGAAACTGCAAAGGTTACTCGTAAATCACTCTCCACAACAAAAGTAAAACCGACCACTGTGATTATTTGTAAATTAGTGTTAGCATTGATTGAGCTAACTTTGATCGGTGTTGGCGGCCTCTGTGTGACGAAAATAAGATTTCTTTAAATATATTATTTAAATGCAGCAAATCTGCTGCCTTTTCGTTATACAACTGTAGAGAAAATCTGTTACGCGGTGAGACGACAACGATTTTATATTTTTAATATTTGAACAACTTGTATGTAGATTCTCATTATTGTAACGAATGATTGACGCCCAATCCAGCAAAATTCAATTCTAAGATGACCTCTACAAAATATGCGTCATCACCTGAAAATACAAGGCTTTTCCCCAGTATGAAATTTAAGATTTTTAGTTAGCTTTAGCCAACTATAATAAATAAATTTTGTTGTGTTGATGAAATGAAAGGTAAAAATACCATTTTAAATTTGACTTGCCAACTCATGGCAACAGTGTGACTAACATCTTTCTTACAAAATATCTGTATTTCACATCCTTTAAGTTTCGTAATTAAAACTACCCTTCTTGCAGAAAAACTGTTTATGCAAATAAATACGTGAAGCATTAGCAGCCGATTATAAACCTGCCAGTAATTAGTGTTTTCAGAGAACCAAGTAATTGAATATCAACCGAATAAGAGGCACGAGCGAAATCAATAATACTGACCTTTTCACCTTTTTCCCGACTTGTCGTTTCTATTTGCGAATTAATTATTCCAAACCGAGATGAAAGCTCCACAACACAAAGCGAATATTTTATGTTTCGAGAATTACAACAAAGCCAAGGAAAGTTCTGTGAGCAAGATGTGAATTTGGAATAACAATTGTTAGGGCGAGTCAAATAAACAATCAATTGTTTCTATTATTTTCAAAACGAAAATATTTAAAAACTGTTTCCGGTGCTAGGTGAAAACTAAAAGTATTATAATCAATCCTTGCTCAATTTAACATAAAATAAACGTCTATAATTGGCTTTTAACAAAATGAAAAATGAAATGAAAAAATGCGTTTCCCATTTCCTGTCTTCATCGAACTTTCCAACATTTATCTACTGTTCCAAATACTTCAAAACTGGCCGGTGGAAATTCATCACGTGTGATCTGATTTGTTGAGATTCATTTAATCAATGTTTTTCTACATTTCATCATAAGGCAACACAACAATATAACAATTATTATAAGTAGATCAGGTGGAAGAATGAATACTCTCAAATTATTTATTATTTCCGACTCATTCTACAAAACATTTTAAACAATTAGGCTGCTTTGGTAATTTTAAACTGGCAGTCTGGATTAAACATCGCGTACAATTATCTAGATCAAACACCCATAAACGCAACTGGAGTTGAAAGCATGCCTAGTAAAACCGTGTTAATTCTCAAATTGCTTAATTAAGATCAACACCGGTATAAACAGAAAATGTTTGTAACCGTTCGACCGGAAAAAACATGTTCTTTATCATTATGATCGTAGAAACTCACTACGCCCGGGGCATTCCGTCTTCGCTGATGATTTTTATGTTCCAGCTAATTCCTCTGTCTTTTAAACATCCACTGTTTCGACTTGCGCTAATGGGCATCAGTAATAATATGAAAGTTTAAGCTTTGCATTTGTAACGATTTCAGTTTCAAGGATGTTTTCAGTATTTTCAGTACAGCGTTTACAACATTTTTTTTGTAAACCGTGTTTTACAATCTAAGGTTTGGTGTTGATTCAACTCCACAAGTTCATATTACAAACTACAAAAACATAATATATGATTACAGGGATATCTAGTGAATTTAATGTTCTAATGTTGCATGCATCGTGTGGGGTTGCTGGGTCTCCCATCGAGTCCCTAGTGGCGAATAGAGGAAACTCACCAGATATGGTGCGTGGTTAGAAGGGGATACGGTACTCTCCCTATCGCTCTATAGTACTACTGCATTGTAGGTAGGTGTTGGCACACTTACAGCTTGGGGAAGAAAACCCTAAACACAAATTACCCGTCCTCCAGGTTGGGGATTGCGTCACAAGGACGACGATTAGTATTCAGAAAAAACTTAATGAATAGTTGCAACTAGTTTAAAAACCAATAGAAGCTGGAATGTACAGGAATTAGTGGAAAAATCTGGAATGTACAAGAATTAAGTGGAAGGATGCCAGACATCGTACATGAAATAAGTAATTTGAATATAGTAATAACACTGCTAACAGAAACAAAGAAAAAAAGTAGTGGGATCGAGCAACAAGAGCCATATTTGCACATATAAGCGGTATATACCAAAAGGACAAAGAGCAAAGAAAGGGGTTAAAGGCGGGTTCTTCTCTATATTAGACGAAACTCTAAATAACATAGGTAAAAATAGAGACCTAATTATGCTAGCGAATTTCAACGGACCAAAAGGAGTCTAAATAAAGAACAAGGTAGTGAGACAGTATGGTGAAGAGGTATTGAATAACAATGGAAACCGGCTGATAAGTCTATATAAACAATACCAATTGAGAATAAATAATGGTTTTGTTGGACATTACTAAATTCACGTGAAGAAACACAACATGGCAACTATAACCTCTCGGCAGTGCTCACATAGAGAAGTTCAGGACGTCACAGTGTATAGAGGACCAATATGTAGAAAGGATCATTTCTAGTGCAGGCTGGGATAATGTTTCCACCAAAATATTATCAACAAAAAAGAAAAAACAAGAACAGATAATGGAAGAAAGATGTAACATCAATGGCCTTGAGGAAAACAGAACGTGTTATACCAATCAAGATTGAATTAAAAGCTATATGAAACCCACACTTACGCCAACACCAAGCTGTGTAAAACACATAAAGATAATTGCAACTAAAAGGGAAATTGTACAAAAGATGGTTAATACAAAAACATAAAATGATAGGCAACGATTTAAAATGCAGAAGAGAAAAGATAAAAAGAATTGTAAGAAAGGCAAATAACAGCAGATAGAAGAAAACATGTACGAGAATAGAATCAAATACGGGATCAAAAAAATCAACAGAGGCATAGAAGATACTGCGAAAATATCACTACCACTAATAACACATCAGCAATGGGGAACTCACTATAAAACTTACTGACCATAATCCTGAATATACCTATACGACAAGGGAAAATGGAAGACATAAAAGGGAAATATATAAAAATAAGTATAGATGAGGACGATGGGGCGAAGAAAACAATATTCAGAAAGCGCCGAACTGAGGAAATATCAATAGAAAACTCGTGAAGAAGGGAACAGATACAAAATTATTGCAACCATTATCGAGGTAAATCGGTGACAAATACAATGAGTACGATCTATGACAGAAGAGTCACACATAAGAGAAAAGAACAATACAATACCAAGAAAGGCAGAACAGTTTCACCAAAGGAAGATCATCTACAGAATTATCAGACTCTTTTACTTATCAAAGTTAATACAAAACAGCAGTGGTACAAGAAGAGAACTATTTATGTGATTCACTCGTCACAGTAATATTCAATGCGAGATTAACTAAATTCTCGATCTCAACAATTTTTCAATTGCATTTTTATTTTAGGACTTCATTTGAATTTTTTATAAAACTTTCATAACGGTTGCCCTCCTAAAATAACCGCAGTCTCAATTCGGTAAGCACAGCTCATATTTAAAATTAGAGAATCAGAATCTCGAGTTCGAGATTAAGAATCGACGTTGGAGAGTTTTCGATTTCGAGATCGTGAATCAACTTTTGAGAATTTACCGTAGCACTCAAAAATCATGGGAAACATTGGCAGTACTAAAATTAGTCGAACCCTATTCAAAGCTGTGAAAATCTGTACTAAGGACAAATATCTAAGATAAAGGTGGGAAAACGGTGTTGTCTCAAGCTGTGCGAGAAGGATGCAGCATGTCTCCACTCTACAGCCATGTTTAAAATATACTTACATTGATAAAGCACTGAAAATGTGAAACAATAAATTTAACAGAATGGGAGTTCAGGTAAGACAAGAAACAGTCTACACATTGCAGTTTGCAGATGATCATGTCCTAATGGCTCAAGACTATGGAGACATATTATACATCACAAAATGAATGAAAAGTATCATAAATGGGGGTTGACTATAAAAATTGGGAAGAACAAAATATTTGGCAATAGCAGCAGTGACACAACACATATCACTAGAGACAGCAAAGAGAATAGCAGGGTGTAAATGTTTAGAGGTAAAAATAGGAAAACAATGGAAGAGGGACATAGAACTGCGAGAAAAGGTAATACCTGGTAGAAAGACAATAGATATGTTGAATTCCATACTATGAAATAGAACAAGGAAAAGGCAAATATATGAGTTAAGTGGAAGAGCATAAGACGGTCTTGGTCATTCCTATAACTTCGTCCTTTGGGTATTTATCCTATTTTCTCAAATACCAATGGGGCCACAATTATATATAACAGCAATGAGATAACATGAACAAGAAAATAATTCGTATTGCTTGAGTAAGAAAGAGATAAACATAGTAGCAAATATTCGAGAAGGCTTATGCATAATTTAATTATGACATTTGTCAACTAAACATGCCTACTAAAATAATTTTTTCGTATGGCCATCTCTTTCTTACTCAAGCATTCTATTTTGTTATTCATGTTATCTCATTGCTGTTATATATCGGGTGTTCATAAACAGTCGTCATCCCAGTTGCTTTGAAAAACAAAATGTTATGTCGTTGATTAATTCGTGCAACACAATGAAACGTCATTGAGTACTGTCATAGCGCATTTTTTCTCAATTTTAATAGACATACGTTTCTGAAGTCAAAACCTACTGGGATGACGACTGTTTATGAACACCCGTTATAATTATGGCCCCATCCGTATATTTGTTTTGCTCTGCGAGTATGCCGAAATAAATACATTATTATTATTAGAAAACGATAGTGGAAAGCATCGTTCCATTTGGAAATGGACTACTGGCGTGGATCATCAATAGTTTCTAGAATCCAAAGAATACGAAATGAGGAAATAAGAATATAAATGATTTTATAGTTACACAAATATAAGACAATTAGTATTTGTCTGGGCATGTCGAACTTATGCAGGAAAACAGGCTACCGAAGAGAATTATGCAATGGGTTCCCGTGGAACGTAGGAAAAGAGGAAAACAACCAAGAGAACGGCAACAAGGAATTAAAGAACCAATGCAGGACACACAGTTAGAACCTGAAGTATGGTGGAATCGGGAGCAGTGGAGAAGCCAATCTTCATAGTAAACAGGATGGAAAGCATCGATTTGACATTTTTGAAAATTGGCGTTCGTGGTGTAGTTTTGAATTCTCACGCTGAGTTTATTTTCTAACCTACGACACTTTACTTCCTTTACATTTACATCAACAGCAGTTCTATTCAGAGCTAAGTTACTATTGTATTATTTCAGGTAAATAGCTTCCTTTAATTCTGTAACATGTGGCATGCTACTGCTACTGTCAATTTAGTTCTTTAAACGTGATCGCCAACAGTGTTAGACTGGTTGCCTATATTACTTGGTCTTCGTCATTTTTCGATGTCTCTGTAGAAGTTGGGAAGTAAAAAGTTTCACCAATTGCTTGTTGTAAACTTTTCAATAAATGAAACCTAAAATCCTTGTTTTACAAAAATTACATTTGCTGAAAATATCGATTGCAGCTTGTTTACAATGGGCTTTTTGGGATGGAAAATCGTGTTTATGGGTTTATATTTGTTAACATATTTTTCCAAATTTCAGTGAGGGGAAATGCACTGGCTTCTAACCGCATCGGTAAGAGATTATTTTGTAAAAACTGCTACTATTCAACAATTCCATTCCCCGTAATTAAAATCCCAAACGCACTTATTCAACCTTCAACTTAACACACCCTCTAGCAAACGGCCTAAATTAACTTCCTGGCCCTATTTGAACAGTTGTTGTATTATAGACACCGAGGGGCAAACCACCCCTGAAAAGCCCGGAATATGTCAATGGAAATATTGTGGTAATGCCTGACGGTGTAGAAATAATAGGACATATTGCAAGTAATAAATTGGAACATTTTTGGAATAGCAAAAATACCAGGATATATACGAGCAACCCGTAGCAATCCCAATGAAAAACACATTCAATATATTTGAGAAAATAGTAGTCTTTGCATGTTGCAAAAATTCTGTCAAATTTTGCTCTGTTAAAAAACAGAAATTTTGACACATTCGACTGATTGGACTTTTACAATAATAAAGTGAGAGTTGTAATTTTTTTATTTGTCGTGACCTGTATGGCATGGCACCAAGGCACTGGAACTAATATACTAGTAGTGCAAAACCATAATGATCTTTTATTCAAAACTGAGCGGTGGGCACTTCGAACATCTGTTGTAAAATAACATTCTCTGTGTATACTTTTAATTTTTTAAATAAATCGTGACTTGAATCTCTCTGGAGTCAGTAATTGAGGTATACGATTCAACTGACGACATAATGCCTTAAATAAAAAATGGAAACTATTGCCCTTTACTTTGTCACATTTTCTTATATTTTATATTTATCCCAGCTTACTCAATTATGTAAACAGCTTATTGTGCGGAAGTACTAATAGCCGTTTTAAACTATTTAAAATATCTTTATATATCAAGGGGGCGTAAAACGGGCTTTTTTTGGCCCACGACGTGAAACTTGTAACACGAGGTGCGGAGCACCGAGGGCTATAACACGACATGAGCCAAAAAAGCTGGTTACGCTTGAGGTGCATAGAAAACATTATGATCGAAATGTTATTTAAAAATTCTTAGTTATTTTAGCTAAATATTACCGTCGTAACTAAGGCATATTCGTGATTCGTACATACACATATAACATTTTATTATAGCATGAACAGGATTTGTTACCTTTAAGCTGTACAAATTGGTATTGAAAACTGTTTTAAGAGTGGATTCTTAACTATTGAAAACTGATGCTACTAATTATTACAAGAAGTCGTGCGACTATTTAAATTGTTGATAAAATAATTTTTAGAATTTTAATGTTTCAAACGGATATGTCTAAAAGATGTTCCTAAACAATCCATAAATTCTATAATTCTAAAAGTGTTACTATTAATGGCACTAAATGTTTCGACTAGTTTTGTAACTTTAAATGATTTGTTACCAATCAGCTGAGAGTTAAAAAATTAAAAACGCAGGAATAATGGTGCAGTTACCTATTTTAAAACAACAAAGAGACTTTTTTGCCATTCCATACGTAGGGGTATTTTAATAGGCGCAGTGGGTAAAATAACAAAATAGGGTAAAATTGCCAACTATATGATGCGCCTAAACTGTGTGTTGTATACAATTACAAACAACTTACCTTGTCAATATATTTCCAAAATAATAAAATTGACTAAACTATTTTAAACATTATTCGTTCCAGTACCGCCAACGTCCGGTATCGGATAAAGCACTATAAGAAGCAGTAGATACGATGCATATAGGGACTGTACTAGTGAGTACGAATTCGAATTGCAAGTACAAAAACTACAAAATAATCTTTACAATTATTGAATCCCTTGCAGGAATGTTCAATTATTTTCTTTTCTATGAAGAAACCTGCAATTTGTTAGATATTTTTGTACCCAAATTTTAGGTGCTGATTTTATAGTAATTTCCTTCGCTTGTTACATTAATGAGAGCTTGATATTAAAATATGTACACCTGTTTTCAATTTTATATATTTCAATAAATATGTTTTGTTTTTGTTTTGTACATAAATAATACAGACTCCGACAACGATGCGGAAGTGGAAGGTATTTCTAAAAATAGTAAAAATATGACTTATTTATGTTACATGAAATTTATATACAAGTTGTGGGTAGGAAGGTGAGTGCCATTACTAAAAATATTTTTAGCGGTAAGTACAGGATGGCTTAAAAAAGTGTGGCAAATCAAGCTGTTTGTTAATGAACGCCTAGAAACGATAATCATTTTAATATTGAGTTCTATGGGACTAAAGTATCTGTTTTGGTGATATTAGTGTTTTTGATTAAAAATGCTGAATTTCAGATAGTTGCTGTTAAGTACCACAAAATTCTTGAATGAACGAACACGTACAAAACAAAATGGTTTCTTGTAAATTCCCTTTCGCCTGTAAAATAATGACGCTGGACGATTAATGTTATACAAGATGCTCAAAATTTAAGTATTAATTAGGATTTTTTAAAATGTAACACCTTCTAAACTATTTTTGTATTATAGAAAGGCCGTTTCTGTGAGCTTTCTTCTATATCTTACAACATACCTCTAAATTCGTTTTTTAGATATTCCAGTTTAAATTTTAAAGAACAATGGAATAACACACAATAAAATTGTTCAACAGTTGAACTCTCAGAACATAACTTAAAACGAGGGTTCGAACATAACAATAAAGTAATTGTTAATACAAAAAATAGTAAAAATGAAAAAACGAAAAAATGTATAAGTAATCTACGCTGTAAAGGGTGGGCAAATTTTGATATTTTGATAGGGAATCTCAATAACTATAGGAGATATGGGAAATTGGCTATTGTCTTTTGTTTTTAAGATAGAAACAAAAGTTAGATTTTTTGACTTTTAGTTTTGTGGCTATATCCCACTCATTTATAAAAATAGAGAAAAGTAATGTCTACGTTCTTCAGGTACCTTTTAATAAGGATGCGGTGGCGTAGTCAGTTCTTAAAAAATGTTTCTAAATTCGAGTTGTAACATAAAGTTGTATTTTTTATACTCACCGTTGGCTGTGGCACTATGAGAAAGATAATTTTTTTCGCAGTTATACTTGTTATTATTAGCTTAAGTTAACACAAGATTGTACCCTTTTTAAATGTTTTAACCATTTTTCTAAATAAATATATAAACAAATAATCCACACAATGGCGCTAGTTTTGAATGCTCTTTCTTATTATTGCCTAAAACACCCTGTTACCATGTTAGCCTTAAAATCAGTGAAATAGTACGTTGTCTAATTTTTGCCTTTAGTATGTCTCTTTTTAATACTTTTGTGAGGGCAAAAATGAGATACAATTTTTCATTTTGAAACATATGAGAAGGGAACCAGCATTTAATATAGTACTATACCAGTGGTGCTCAACCTTTTCCTTAACGTAGGTACGCGCTAGAGTTTTGGCTGTTTCTCAAGTACCCCTAAAGACTATTGTATCTCAGTTGTATAAATAATATTAGAAAAAGTGTTGTTTACAAAATAAAAATTGTTTAATACGATTGTGAGGTTATTTTACAAGTATAGCAATAACATTTACAAGAAACACATGCATTTTTTTGTAATTTAAATCACAAAAATTCTAAGAAGTCTAAATAGAAATAAAAAGAAAAATAGTCAAAATAAATAAATCCGTAGTGGAAACCGAGGTGGAAACATAGAATTTGAAGAAAATCTACTACATGCTTTTATAAACCAAATTGCAAAATACGTTGATAATAACGCATAATTTAATTAATCACTTGTATCAATCTTGCAGCTATTTTTTCAAAGTTTCAAAAGGGGTCGGTTTCAATGTCTGGGTCACCAGGGTCGGCTTCAATGTCTGGGTCACAGGAAAATGTTCGTCAAATGTGGTTGATAACTGTGTAAGATGTTGAATAATTGCTTTCTTGAAATTAGACTAAAGAAATTTATATTGTATTTATATTTATAAAGTCTCTTTCCACCTGCATTATAAATTTTGCTTTGAATGCAGAAATGTTATCATTTGTATATTTATAATAAATAGATGATAATACACAAGAAACATCGTTTTTAGTAACGTTGCTTTACATTCAATTGTTTTCAGTTACTTAACAGCAGCCACCAGAAGTTCGGCATTTTCTTTTTGTTTCCAAAACAGTCAACGTTAATCCCACATCGAGACCCATATATAGTTGTGCACAGATACAGAGAATTTCTGGCATCGAAATAGGAGAAATTGAGATACCTTATTACTTTGACAATTCCAGTGGCGTACACATCACAAAAATCTAATTGTGTTCTGTCATCTGTACAGATAAATAAATTACTAGTTAGTGAAAGGAAGAATTTTTGCTCTTTTCTTAACTGGGTTCAGGAATTTGACTTTGACAGTTCGAAGCCTACTGATATATGTAATTGTATTATACATACATACAATAAAAATTGGTCCACTACTGAGTTTATAATTCTTAACAAACAATCATAAGATTGACGAAATTTTCAATTGCATCCCCTCCGTATTACCGGTACGTGAAACCAACTGTATCCTAATATTAAAATAATTCTGATTTCGATGCAAAACTTGTAAGCTAGCTATATAGAGGTACTTCTATCAAAAAAGTAAGTTTGGTTCACAACACATTTTTGAAGCACCCTATCTAACTAAAAATAGATTACTAATGGGTACCATTTTAATACCTGTAACGTTAATACCAGCAAAACTCACATAGTTCTACACACATCTTCCACTCTACTATCGTTGCCGAACCCGGTATGTACATTTATTTTACTTACATATTATTTGTACTGGTAATAAAGATAAACGAAGCATTAAAGTCATTAATAAATAATTATTAAAAAAATATAAAATACGATATTATCCTATGGGCAATTTATTAACTCTGTGACAAACTTTGGCAGATTAAAGCTCAAGTAATTATAAGAGAAATATGTTTTATGGATATGGGTCCAGATTCAGCTTAGTTAACGAGATAATTGAAGTTGAGCTGTAGAAAGTGATTGTATTCAGTAAATAGTAGCGTCATTTTCTCTAAACTTTGTACGTGATTATAAAGTAAGTTGTTCTATTTCTATATGGAAACGAATAGATAGAAAATAATATCTGTAAGTAGGCCGATTTGTCTGAAAATTTACCATTGCTTTTAATTCTAAACAGCTTTTCTTAATATGTACTTTTTTGTTATCTCTTCTAATAAAGGTAGTTTACTCTTGGCCATTTTTTTAAAATCGATTTTAAAACCACCTTGTATATTAATTAATTTGATTGATTTTCTTAAAATCCTGGTTGGAGAACAAGCAGGAGCGATTCCTGGAATATTAACATCTAACTCGAAAGTTTTTTGTCATTTACACCTTATGTGAACTCAATCAGCGGACAAACCGTATAAATGATATTTAATTTTTTTATATATTTATGCTGAAAAATGCCAAAAATGGTTTTTTCCGGGCTTATTTTTTTCTGATAAAATCAGCAAACGAAAGAAATAAACAAAAAAGTTATGAACAAAAATTATACGAAATACAGAAACAGTTTTGATAAAAAAATGCATTGTGAGCGAGATACAGGGCGCTAAAGTCCAAGTTACTTATTTTATAATGCTTTGTTTTGCATCTGCGTAACTATGCTTTTTCAGTAAAGATTTATGGAAATTGTAGTATTATTTTAAACGGTGCGATTACTTTGCGAAATGTTGTATATGTTAATTCATAATAAAAAATAATATAGATTTCAAAAATGGCATCCTGTTTTATCTTAGCTAGTGACGTGTCATCATTATTTTTTTTTTTAGAAAAAAGTTCATCAATTTTCAGTACCTACGCCACTGGATACTATACTGTCTATCTGTCCCTGGCATCTGGAAATAGACCACCTCACTTTATAATCACGTACAAAATCTCCACTCCTTTAAAAGTTATTGAAGAAATTCGATTTATATATCTCAACTTCAACACCCCCGTGCCTTACTGACTAAAACGAATTAGACCTGTTTATTAGACATTTTTCAGATTGCGTCTGCCAAAGTTTGTCATAGTGCTAATAGATTACTCTACATAATTAAATTTTCTCTTTTTTTATTTTAGCAACGTAGTTTTGTATTGATATTCCCTACGTTCGGTTTTAAAGTCCCGCACTGTATCATTAAAGCCGGAACTACAACAAACAAAAGAGCGTCGACCCAAACAAAACTCGCTTCAGCCGCCCGCAAGGCTTTCGGCAACCGCAGGCAATGAATTATCGCCCGCGAGGGTCTGCTAAAACTGGAAACCCTCGGCAGCGACCTTGAGGACACTCCAAAGCGGCCCTCGATCAAACACCCGCCAGATGGCGCACACGCGACCTACCCTACTTGCAAAATAGACAAAAGAAGACTCACCCTGTGGGGGGCGCAGAGCAACCTGTGCACGGCCGCCAGCTGGTTGATGAGGGGCAGCGTCACGCTGAAGGTGTGCACGGGAGGCCTGGGGGGGTCGGGGAAGTTGGTCGTGTACGAAAACGGGTCTATGTCGTTTAGATATTGGACCCGGCATGTCAACGACATCGTGATGCGCCCCTGTGCAACGCACTCACATCGTTATTAAAAGTCTGCCTATCATAACAAGGCGGCGGCTCGGGGGTCGCCGGCTTCGATGGGGCACTTTGTCACTCTCTAACTGTGCTTTTACGGCGAGAGAATGACCTGTAAGTGTTTTTGGGCGATTACGCACAGAACAGGCTGAAGAACACGAAATAAGTCAAACATTAAACGGACAGGGGTTCGCTTTTACAATGTTTCATTCATATCTTGTGTGAACGCACAGCGTGGCTCATAAGGTAGCAGTAGCAACGCAAATGAATCAAAGTAGGTGGTCATTTTAAGTTTCAGTCTTCATTTCGACCGCTACTTCAGTTGCTTAGCGGTGGTCACATCGTATCCAGCCGTGCCCAGGTGAGCACATTAAGCCGTCGGTCCTTGTTTGGTTACGTTCGAGGCACTCAAGCAACCTGCAAACTCTTGGCAGTGACACCAAGCTTCCTACTACAAGCCACCCGATATCAAATATATGATAGAATCTTTACTGATTTTTTTCGATTTTCTCATATTTGTATGATGTACAGATAAAGTTGGTGCATATTTACAAAGTGAAATACTTTAAATCCACGAAAACTTTCATATCTACAGGGTATCCCATTTACAACAGTATTAAATGGTAATTTTCGTTATTATTAGAATCAGACGGAAATAATTAGCCTCCACATTGTTTTGTCACTGAGAAAAACCACAAAATTAATTTATTCTGTACATCATTTCTTAACATTTGAAATGAAGACAACTATGTATTTTATATATTTTTAAATCCTAGAATTTTTCATTTTTACCAATTCTACTACATGATTTTATGAGACTAACCTAAGTCATATTTGCAGTTGAAGTAAAGCAAGTTTTATTTTCAAAAACTGCTGAAAATAATGAATTATCACTATATACAGTAGGCGCAGCGAACAATGTATTGTAGCAAAAGTTGCTCTTCGCGCAGCATTGAAGGCGGAGCTTCAGATTTTCAAGTAATAACCATAATAACCCTTACTCATAGACTAATAGAATTACATTCAGAGGCGAGTACATACAAAATAAGACCGACTCGAAATGATTCAGATTTTTAAACGCTGCGCTTACTGTTCATATTTTCACTTCCTCAAAGAGGAGCGGCGTGCAGTGAGGATGTAAGCAAATGGCTGACGACGACATAGTTTCACTAACAAATCTATTAGCATGTAATTCTATCAAGATTATAATAGAATAATAAAATCTAATTTTGATGTGTTTATTGTGTTTATTTATTGTGCTACTGTGCGTATTTGACTTGTTTTAATGTCTGTCTTTTTGATTTGTATGTCGATTTTGTATTGATATGCAGAATTTGAGAAAAAAAGGTCCCTTACTGCGGCAGACCTCTTGAAATCTGTTAATATTCCTTTAGAGAGTGTAGATTAATTGCAGAGAAGGGGCGAGTGATGAAGACTGATGTGGTTTCGTACAACACCGTTTCAAAAACGAAGCCTCAGCTGTCCAGCCTGACGTCACCAGCACAAGAAGGCCGAATTGACCTATGGTTGAATTTATTTCGCCTTTACTCCGACTCGAGCCTCCAGATAAGGACTCTCATTGGACAATTCGACCTTCTTGTGCCGACGTCAGGCCGGAGAGATTATGCCTCGTTTTACAGTCATTGCTGATTCAGATGATCAGCCTGGCGGCTCCTCTATTGAAGTCTAGAAATCTACTTCAACAGTCTCACATGGCAGTTACCATAACTGCGTCAATAAGCAGTTGCAATAATACAAACGGATGGGGCGCCGAGCAGAAAAGTAACGTATTACTGTCTGACGTGGAGAAAAGAGTTTTTAGAATGTGACGATCTTCCTCCAAATATACTTGAACTAGATTCGATTTTCAAGTACTTTTTTGATGACAAATTACTGCGCAAATTACAGACCAATGTTCTTTTTATCGTACTCAATATAATCTCCATAAGTCATAATACGGATTATACCGGTTTGGACAAATGTTGGAAACTACTTGACTGAAGTAATGGGGGGGGGGGGGGGCGATTTCGTAAAAGAAACTGTCTTTTAATCAATTTGAGAAATTACATTTCAATGATGATAAAAAACAACTTCCCGTTGTGTAACCAGGCTGTCATAAACCACACAAATATAGACCATTCATAAATTGTTTACAAGAAATGTTTTTGTCTGTACTAAAGACAGAATATGTTAACTGACGAAAAATTGTAATCAACCAAAGTAGGACACCATTTGCAGCAGAACACTGCAAATAAACCCTATAAGGGCGGGTTTTCTAGATATGGCGACAATGTTGAAGTATATACAGGGCAAGACGTTTGGACGAATCTGACCTACATGCAAGCTCAAACGTAGTAGTACGTTTGGGCAGGGATATTCCAAAATTTGAATGGTACAGGCTCTATTTCGACTTCTACTGTCTCTGGATCTTATGGAGTATTTTTACAAATAAAGCATTTTACCGCTAGGAACAGTGAGAAGAAACAGAATCCCCAATCGCAACTATCTATTGAACAAGAATTCAAGAAAGAATGACGTGACACATCCGTTGAATACGTTGCTAATATCAAATCACTGCATGTTTCTTCTTTTGCTTGACTTGACTTAGTAAATATGCGACTAAAAGGTGTCAACCAAACAATTCCATACAAGATACGTTGTAAGAAACAGCAGTAGTACCACCCAATTGATGTTCGAAAAAATGCACTGGACCACTGGGCTGCTTCGAGAGCTAACCGTGGAAGATATAAATACGGAATTTTCATTATTAATATAATTTTTCCAAATGTTCAGTCATTAGACCAAAAGTTTTAAAGAAAATAGCTCCAGCGGTACCACAAAATGTGTTATTACAATGACAATAGAGAAGTAAAAGAGAAGAAGACTCAACACGACACTACAAGATTGGGTGATTAGTTGTTTTTTTTAAGAAAAGCTTCAATAGGTAGTAATCAAACACACAGGTGCACCTGCTCATCTAGGATGGAAATACATTTGGGTGTACCTCAGGGCTCTATTTTGGGCCCCGTTTTACTCATTTTATACATGAGCTCGACTCTCTCTCTGCCTTTTAACCCGTTTTATTATGTATGCAGATGAGCACTAGTTGTGTCTGGCAAGAACAATCATATTGTAGAGATTAAGAAAAGAAGATTCAACACGACACTTCAACATGACGGTGCCACGGATACAAAGTGTTCGAGATTGGATGAATAGTTTTTAAAATGAAACCTTCAATAATATGAATGAAACACAGAAGTTCAAAATACCTGCTCGGCTAGGACGGAAATGAATTTGAGTGTACCTCAAAGCTCTATTTTGGGCCCATTTTACTCATTTTGTAGATCAATGAGCTCGATTATCTCCTCTTGCCCGCTTTATTATGTATGCAGATGATGCATCACTAGTTGTGTCAGGGGCGGACTGGCTAGGGATGCCGGGATGCGATCGCATCCCGGGCCCTTGGGCCGTCCGGGCCCGCAGGCTGTAAATTAAAATGCAACACCACTAGCGCGTTTACACAGGCACATTTTGGCCCCAGGGCCCCCGCCCCGCAATTAATTTGTAATGCATGTATTCCTCATTTTCAGAATAATAATGCTGATGCATGTAAATATTGCACACCATGTGCATTTAAATTGCTCTATAAATATAACGTCCACTCGTCAGCGTATACAACCCTATACGTTACGTACAAGTTTCTAATGACACTGGCGTGTACGCAAGTAAACTGTGAGCGAAGTTACAAATAGTGAAAACTCGATTGTGACCTCAATGAAGCAGGATCTCCTGGAGGCACTTTTACTAATCAGTATTGTGACGTTTCATCCCTTTACTAACGGCGTCAAAATTTTACCTCTGGTTAAGCTCAAAATCGGATAATTACGTTCACGCAAATATATATTCGATTAGTAAAACCACTAGATATTACCCAAATAAATATAATGTTTTTAGCTATATACAAAGGTTAATTAGAAATAACTGAATAGTACATTATTTAATTAATATGTTCTACGGAGACGGTATCTGGTTTCGTGGGACGCGCTGCAACCCACTACACCGGGGCGAGTTGCGGGCTCCTAATAAACTGCGTAGGTCGTTTGAATCGTCTACCCCCACGCACGTTGATTCTTTGGAAAATGGGCAGAGTCGATCTTTTGTTCCTTCGAACTTTTGCCGCAGTGGTTGACAGTGATTTTAAGCTGTAATTTGCCCGTGAAATTAGCAATGAATTTATTGAACACGAGCTCGAACTTTGGACCCCAAGGAGACGTTTTTAAGCGTCTAAAACGGACTCTCCAGGTGACTTTCTTGAGGGGCGGTTACTGTATTCTAGCCCCTCGTAGACAGGATAGCTGTTTCAATTCCTACAGGTTCAATTATTAGTAAATTTAGGTTATGCGATGTATTTTCCTTCTCGAAGCGCCGGGATTTGCGCTTAATAATTGTGCGGACTGGAAGCGGTTATCCGGATGGGCTACGGAAAGTTTAAACTTCGCTGGGCTGACAGTTCAACCTGTCACATCCCTTGAAACCTGGTCAGGTAAGGGGTTGTAGGCTTGTTCCGTTAGACAGTTGAACGTGTCAGACCGGAGAACTCAGGTAGGAAAGGAGAGGAATAATTGGTAGGTTAAATCTCAAGTTTTTTAAATGAAAGTGCAGTCTTCTTTTATACCTTTTCGGCCGCGTTATCAGGGTGCTTGACTTAGCTTGCACTGGAAGGGGAACGAGGCTGTCGTTCATTTAGCGCTACATTGCGCAGAGCGGGTAGGATTTCTTATCGCCTGTTCACGAGTCGAATTGATTTAGCGCTTGATTAGGCGATGTATTAAATTTAAATACATTTTATGTATAATAAGAATTTAGTACAGGAGGAAGCGTTACAGTATAGAATCAGATAAGATTCCAAGCACAGAATCAATCATAGATGTACTTGGAGAGTTCTAAATTCCTCAGTAAAATGTTGTTGAGTAGTTCAACTGGTAATATGCAATATATAGATAATAATAATAATAACAGTCTAAATTTGAATAAACAAAATGATGTTACTTACACAATGAGGACATATATAGTTTCATTCATATATATTTATATATTGTTTGTTTATGAAGTATTTTTGATGATTTTATTTCTGTTTTTGTGCCCTAATCTTCTTGAGAATGAAAGCCTAGTCTTTCGAAACGTAGAAAATAAGAAAATAAAAAAGTAGTTTGTTGTGTGGCCATTACCATAAACTTAAAAACATTAATACCAATGGATCACGAAAGCCTGCAACAAAATATAATTTATACTTCAATATATGTACCTATTCAATGAGATGATTATTAGAAAGTTATGCAATGCATGATTCAATCAACATGTTCAGTACATTGAGACTCGCCCCTGACCGCCACATTGCCCCTTGCCAAATCCACTCACAAGCTCGCAGGTTGCGAGTGCCAATTTGGTACTTGCGAGTTACATTATTGGTCGTAGGCCTTCATCCAATATAATTTTTGCAAAATTTTAATTGCGCACTTTTTTTTGCTTTGGCGATATTTCCTCCGGCGGCTGGGGCTTCGCCCCAGGCCCGAGCTACACAGCACGACCTCGTGCGGGCCGCGGGCCTTCTAGGCACCCAGCATCCCGGGCCTATTAGTCCCAGTCCGCTCCTGAGTTGTGTCTGGTAAGAGTAATCATATTCTAGACTTGACTAAATGTAATGATCTACTGATATTCCGTATTTCTCTACAAAACACTCTGTAATAAACTTAATATTATATAGCTATGACGACCTATAAACTGGCAAGACTGGTGAATAACATATGCCTATAAGTAGTATGTCTTCATTCTGATAAAAAAAGAAGCTTTATTCCTATATGTGTGCTAGGAGTCTCGTGTTTTCAGTTCTAGTAATGACAAACTAAGAAACTTCCTGCAACTAGCAGAAAATTATTTAAAATATAAAACAGCGTTTTGAAGAAAATATGTAAAAAATTGCAGTAGGTCTTTTAATTTATGAATTAACTTACGTTTCAGTATTGTTCTCATTTATTTTGTTTTGTATTGAATTATATTTTCTTCTTGAATTTCATTTATTGTTTTTTGAATTATAAAATAAAACATGTACATGTTTACCGTTCGCGACACCAATACAGTTATTTCAATAAATTTAATCATTTAGAAAATAACATATGCATAAATTGGAGCTCCAAAATTGGTAGTGACTCAAAAGTTGACTGCTTTTATGTTTTTTTAAATTTTTTCAAGCCATTACAGAAACGTGTAAGAAAATTCTTTAAAATAGAAAAAAACTAAATATACAACAGCCACCCATCTCAGCCCCTATGTAAAACTTATTTTTCAAGTAAGTACACTGTAGAAGATATTTGAATGCACATTTCAATTCTTACCGAGACTTCTTACAAAAAAATAAAGGCACTTCATTCTTGAACCAGTGCAGATTATTGCTTCCACGTTGTACAGGGTGTATTAAAAAAGTACACATTTTTGTCGTAACTCGAAAAATTTTCTTAGCAGTATGTTGGATATGGCATCCTTATACTATAACTTGGGAACCAAAAGAAATATTCAATTTCTGTTTTCTCCACCGGAAGGCTCTCAACATGTTGTTGGCCCCCGTAGTATGCAAACTATTTTGTTCTAGTTCTAATAATATTGGATATTTAGTGCACCTGATCGGTGGGTCATCTTTTAATGATACTATTTCAAAATAGTTATTTATGTACAGAGGGTAGTGTTATTCTTCAATTGGGTCCTTAGAACCGACGTTTGGAAGCATTAGAGACCGAAAAATACACAAGACAACCCGAAGTGCGTATTTGCACTTTTGGCACTGTTCAATTAGTAAGACACTAAATAGATTGTAAATGACAAGAAGAACATTTATTTAGTGGTTGCTACGGACGCAGTTTATCTAAATGTATAGAACTTTTTGGTCTAGAGCAAAAACAGTAACATTCTTGGCCTAAGCCTGTAAGTGAAACTATTTATGATGTATGTTCATAGCGTGGATTGAAAAATTCTATGTGAAAACTGCAATTATCTTTTAAACATTATACCATAGCGAAACTCGAGTCTGACCTTTAATAAAAGCCAAGCTCATAATAACATTAATGTCGCAACTGCAAAAATATAAAGCTAGGCTTTGTCACTGCCCACATTTTTTTAATTACAACTGCGTACTCGCTAATTAAACTAATTAATGCGTTTGGCGTCCTTGAGCGTTAAGTAATATTTTGCTTGATATAATCGCCTTCTGGGGAATGTTCGCCAATGCGTTAGAAGTCAAGGCACTTGCCGAGTCTGCGACAAACAATTCTATTGTCCAAACGCAACATGAAATTAGCAATTTTTGTAGGGCGCATTGTTACTTGCCTGCCGCAAGGCGGCGTGGGCGGAAACTGCAGCAATCAGGATAATTGAAATTTTGTTTATCACAACTCTTCAAAACTTTCCATATAGGTTTCTATTTGCACACGTTAAGAGCTTAATTGCCTCGTGTTCTTGCAATTTTCCACAGAGCTAGATTGCAGTAGTTTTGAACAAAATTTTTATATTACATACCAAATGTGCTAAAATTCAAGGTTAACACTTTAATGGTCCCATTTCAATTTCTATTATTAAAGACCACTGCAAGACTACTTTATTTAAATTATGTAAGGGAACTTTCTTAACTCGCTATTATTACGTCTCTTTAATAAATCTGGATAAATCTTGTATATGTTAAAACTATTGGCTATAGTTTTTGTCCAAACATAATTTACACAATTTTCCTACTCTAGCATTTACATTTCCATCGTACTGTTTTACCGCAAGTTTATTTATTAAACTTTGCCAAACTGCAGACGATAAACGGACGCCCAGCAATCCAATCAAGCCTATCTAGAAAAAATTTGCTTAAAAAGCCATTGGGTCAATTAGCCAGTTGATGGAAACTGTCGGAACCAGCTCTAAATAATCGGATATCGTGCCAATTTTCTTTATGAGTCGTAAAATTAGACCGAATCGAGGACAACTTTTCTCAATATAATTTTCACACAACTCGGTTAATGCTCTGTCTTAATTCGGTTACGTAGATTAGGTTTCCTGCTTGGACAAGTTTCTGACAAATGAAGTGCCTCTAACCTGATTTTATTCAATTATTTCAATGATTAGTAACATCAAGTCTGGGTTTATTTAATTAACACATTTACCAATTCGTCATTTATTCGGCCAGACACGGTAGCTCAGTGGTTAAGCTACTGATCAAGGTTCCGGTGAAGTTTTTAAAAATAAAAAATGCGGATGACTACCTCTGCAGAATGCCATTATTCGGAAGTAATGTAAAGCAGTGGGTCCACGGTGTCTAAGGTACCTGATACTCCGCATGCCTAGACCATGCCCACAAATTTAGTCGACAACCAACCGAAACAAGAGCAAATTGCAGCAGAACTTCAAAACAACTGCGAATCGGAAACCCGCCGTTTTATTTTGTTTTGGTTCACTTCCTCGCTACTAATCCACTACGCCCAACAAAACACTGCAACTTTGTCGTAAAAAGTTTTGATGAGCTCTGGAGATGTTTTCTGCCCAACGCAACAAATCGATTCGCCGGCCAGCTCAGCCGACTCATTCCTCCTGGCAGCCTCCTGATGTTCCTTCTGTCAGGCAATTTTATTGCGACAAGAGTTACATGAACTTGAAATCGAAACTGGATTTGGAGATTTAAGGTGGAAATTGGTGAGGTTTCGTTCTATAAGCCGGACGGATGCCTCAGAATGCTAGTAATCGGATACTTCTGTAAATTTGGGGATCCCGTTAGTCTTTTATTTTTTCCGGCAGTTCAGTAACCTCAAATTTAAGACGAATTTGTATTTCACTTAGCTATTGCTGATGTCGACAGAATCATGTAGCTCTAGTGCTCTTTTAAAAACAATTGCATTGAGAGTACAGTTTATAAAATAAATGACAAGCTATCAAAAACTTTCTTCAGTTTAATAACCTCCAACATTTTAGGTATTATAAAATATTGAAATATCGCCATGCTGCTCTAGACCGGTTTTAAAACAATTGCATCGTTTATTAAAGAACAAATGACTGTAAGTATGTATAAACAAAAGTTCGATGTGGCTTTAAATGACACATGTGAGTTATAATTTTTAGAGTAAAAAATTTTTGAGTGTTTTGATGGTCTTAATTTTGCCTTCAATTTGATAACCACAAAATTTTGGACTCATTTCTAGTTCATTTAGCTACTGTAGAACAGAATAATGTAGCTCTAGAGCGGTTATAAACAATTCCATTTGGAGCAGCTTTATTGAAAAATAAATGACAAGCAACTAGAACCAAATTTCGATTCTAAAATGTTAAGACAAATTTGTATGTAACTAATGTGGAATCTAAAAGGTCTCACCCAGAATTGTTCTCAAGCAGTATTCTGTTGATCCTTAATTGTATTAAATTTCGTAACCTCAAAATTTTAGACACTTTCATTTTACTTGAAGTTGCCAGTTCGGAAAATAAGTTGCAGAGGTGAAAAAAATAAAAATGCCTGTAAATAATACAAAAACTGATTTTGCCATACAAATTGCTTTTTAAGGCAAACTTGAATTTCCCCGTCAATAGAGCCAGAAACCTTCACTGATTATCAAGCTGTTCTGGACCGGTTATGAAACAATCGCACCGGTTATAAAATAACAAATGACCATGCGCAACTACAAACAACGTTATGATTTTGTTTTTTAAATGACATTTTGATTTACCTTCTTTTCAGTAACCTCAAAATTTAAGACGAATTTGTATTTCACTTAGCAATTACTGATATCAACAGAATCATGTAGCTCTAGTGCTCTTTTAAAAACAATTGCATTGAGAGTACAGGTTATAAAATAAATGACAATCTATCAAAAACATCCTTCAGTTTAATAACCTTAACATTTTATATATATTTTAGAGCAAAAAAAATGTTGAGTGTTTTGATGGTCTTTAATTGTACCTTCAATTTCATAACCTCAAAATTTTGGACTCATTTCTAGTTCATTTAGCTACTGTAGAACAGAATAATGTAGCTCTAGAGCGGTTATAAAACAATCGCATTTGGAACAGCGTTATTAAAAAATAAATGACAAGCAACTAAGAAAAAACATTCGATTCTACAGTTAAATAACCTAAAAATGTTAAGACAAATTTGTATGTAACTTATGTGGAATCTAAAAAGTCTCAACCAGGATTTTTCTTAAGCTACACCTTGGAGCGCATATAAAAACAATCATTATTGCAATTTAAACAACTAAATTACTGGGAATTTGGATTTTGGATGATATTTGTTAGCATTAGTGTATGCCTCTTCCGGATCGATTATTCTCAAGTTTTAAAACAAATTTGTATTTCACTTGACTCCTCCAATTTGCGTTTCACTTGTCTATGATTGCCACTTCTTTTAATAGAATTATTATCAAGCGGTTAGAAAAACAATTTCCCTTATTGTAAAATAAATATCACAAGCCACAAAAAACAAAATTGCAAATAATATTTAATTAAATTTAGCAAAAACAGGAATTTTGCCTAATTACATTGTTTGTATATATAAATCACCAATTTAAGTATTTTGTTCAATTGTCAATTTCGGAACCTCAAAATTTTAGACACTTTCATTTCACTTGGTCAAGTTGCCAGTGCGAAAATAATATAATTGCAGAGGTGAAAAAATAAAAGTGACTGTAAATAATACAAAAACTGATTTTTGCCGTAAAATTGTTCAGGATTCGCAAATTTGAAGACAAAATTGCATTTCCCTCTCTATAAAGCCAAAAACCACTGATTATCAAGCTGTCCTGGACTGGTTATGAAACAATCGCACACGGCTATAAAATAACAAATGACCATACGTAACTAAAACCAGCATTTTGATTTTGTTTTTTAAATGACATTTTGTTTTACCTTCAGTTCAGTAACCTGGAAGTTTCAAAGACAAATTTGCATTCAATTTTTCAATCGCCTCTACAAATTACAAAACTTTCATTGATATAAATAGCAGGACATATTTTCAAGCTTAAAAACAACTGACTTCGTAAAATAAGTAACACAAGCCAAAAAGTTCGATTTGCTGTACAAATCCCCAGTTTCAGTAGGTAATCTGTTGGTCTATAATTTTGTATTAAATTTCATAAACTCAAAATTTTAGACACTTTCATTTCACTTAGTCAAATTGTGCGGAAAAATAAATACGGCGGTTATAAAATAAAAATTACTGGAAATGTACAAAAACAAAAGTGATTTTGCCTTATAAATTGGGGCCGAGGGGGTAGTCACTTGCGATTTTTTAGGACAGAAAATATCCATTTGTGGAGATCTTCTTGTAACTCCATAGATCTCCATGGATATCTTTGGATCTCTACGGAAATCCTGGAATCTCCAGGGATATCCTTGGATCTCCATGGAGATCTTTTGGATTTCCATGGATCGCCGTGTATCTCCTCTGGACCTCCATATACATTAACAACTTTTCAATTTTATATGGAATTAGATCTTTCGAAAAAAACACGTTTTTACTGTCAGAAAGTGGTAGTCTCGGTGATAGTTTGATATTAATAATAATTTGTATCCATATTTATAATATAGATAAATCACAAACTTTTTAGAGGTAGTAAGTAGACTATTACGAATGGTATGTAATACTTGACCTAATAATAGTAGATTTTGTAGCATGGCAGAAAATAGATTAATACTGTCGAAGGACTGTATAGTTAACTAACTCAGTTTTATTCTACCCCCGCATTTTACTCACAACTTGTTATGGTCTTTTAGAGAAGAAACAACATCTGAACATGAAATTAATGTTTAAACAAAAAAATTCAAAAAATATATGACATCATTTTAGTTTTATTAAAATAAAAAACTATTACATACGTATATCTTTAGTAACACATGATTTGGTCAAAATAATATTAAAACCTATATACTAAAAAAACAAACAGTGCAAAAAGGACATAATGTCTTTTTAGGTATCATAAAATTAAAAAAACATAGGAACATCAGTATATAATCACTGTAATGATAACTAAAAAAATAATAAAAAGAAAAAACAACATAAATATATTTCTTGTTGACCTGATAAACAATAAACAGGTATTCCCAAGTCGAAACTTAACTTCTCTCTCTAGAATACACTTTGGAATAAACACATAAAGTAGGAACCAGTTACCAGTATAAAAGGAACTCGAAAAAAAACTAAACTGTTTCTAAGACAAATCTGATTTAAACACTTTTTTTTAAAGATTTATGTAAAGTGTGTATTTTTACTCTGTCTGATCGTGACAGTTTCATAGGGTGGGTACCCAGCACTATAATGGGCCCATAAATAATTTGAATGGGCTCTATTAGTTGCAGATCATCTTGTTTCGGCCAATAAAAATCTTCCGAAAACTGCCGTGCACGTGTTGCCGAAGACCTATAGCAGATATAATACACATATATTGCTGGTAGGGCCTAGAAACTTCAGAAAACATTACGGCGCCGACATAGTATCACTTGGAGTATAACGCGTCTCGTGCGCATGCGTGGGAATTCGAACTCCGCCTTTAGAAGCGAATTTTAAACTTGACCACTTCCCCATTGGGCGGACGACGCCGCCGCGCTTGCGCACAGCTCACCGTATACATGAAGGAGTTGGTTGTGTGTCTCACTTCATTGGTGAGTTTCCCACTCATAGCCGATAGCAATATAGTAAGTATTAGATATATGCGCACGCAATTACGCTTTTCAGATTCTACACGACTGCAGCCGAAGTTCTTGGATCTCCACGTATCTCCATCGGATTTCCACGTATTTCCACCGGATCTCCACGTATCTCCACGGATCTCCATGAGATCTCCACATATCTCCACATATCTCCACGGATCTCCATGAGATCTCCATCCCGTAGGACAGAAGATTTCCACAGTGACTACCCCCTCGATTGGGGCATTTCGTTAGTCTGATTCTTCATTTCAGGAACCTCAAAATTTTAAAACAAACTTGCATATCTCAGTCTAAAAATCTGGAAACCTTGACCGATTATCAAGCTGCCCTCGACCGGTTATGAAACAAAACATTTCCATTTTGTTTTATAAATGAAATTTATGTTATCTGCAGTTCAGTCACCTCAAAATTTAAGCAAATTTGTAATTTGCAATTAGATATTGCTAATTTTGACAGAATTATTATAGTGCTGCTCTAGAATAGAGAGGTTATAAAATAAAAGTAACCAAAAACAGAATTTCGATTCTTCAGTTTTATAACCTAAAAATTTTAGACAAATTTCTAATTACACTTTTGTGTAGAAGCTAAATACGGCTAAAAAGTCCCCACCAGAATAATTGTAATCAAGCTACACCATAGATCGGCCATAAAACAATTGCACTGTAAATGTGTAAATAATCAAAGTTACTATGAATTTGGTACTCTACTTATTTGGCTTCACTCGTATGGTTCGGTAACCTCGAATTGTCAAAGAAATTTATATATCACTTCACTAAATATAGGATTTTTTAGGTTACGTTCCCACAGGGCTTTTCTAAAAATTACTGTAAATAACTGAGAAAAAAAATCGCTTTTATTTAAAATCGGCATTAAAATACCTCGAAATCGTCATTAAAATACGAGAAATCGGCAGTAAAATAATCCATTGTTTTACTTTTTTTGTAGGTGGCGAGGGGACAGATAAACGTCAACCGACGTTAACATAACATGTTGGTTAAAATGTTGTAATTTCACGATTTCTCGATTTCAAACATAATGTACTCCTCGGCACTGAAGTTCCTTTTTATCCCTCATGTGGTTTATTTGCCTTGGCCCTACGGGACTCGGTAACTAAATCCACATTCGTGATAAAAAGTTAAACTTCAGTGCCTTGGTATACAAACTACTATTGTATTATTATCATCGACAAATTAGAGTATTCCCCCAGTCCTATATTTTGCATTTGTTCAGCAATCTCAAATTGTAGGCCAAGTGCACATTTCACGTGTCTGTGATCGTCTCTTACTTCAATAGAATTATCACGAAGCTGCTCTAGACCGGTTATGAAACAATTGCACAGGTTATTAAATAAGTCTTAGTCGTACTTTTGTATGGTTCACTAACCTCAAAATTTTTAGACAAATTTGCATTCCACTTTCCAATCGCCTCTAAACTACAAAACTAACATTGATATAAATAGAATCATCATTAGCAAGCTAACCTAAAGCGGTTACGAAAACAATTGCCCTCGTAAAATTTCTAACGCAAGCCACTAAAATAACAAAATTTCCATTTGTTGTATTTGGGCGTTACCTCAAAATTGTCGGCATATCCATTTTACAATTTTTGTCCCAGCTCCAAGAGTGCTGAAAAAGTAGCGGGGGTGATAAAATTGCGTTTCCTCGTCTATAATTCCGAAAACATTCACTAAACTCATTATCAAGCTGTCCTTAGCCGGTTATGAAGCAATACTACCGGTTATAAAATAACAAATGACTGCCAATAACCGAGAATAAAATCAATTTTGTCTTATTAATGACAACTTAGGGTACTTCATCAGTTTTATATTTTGGCTCAGTTGGCAATCTCAAATTTTACAATGATTGTCGCTTTATTTCAATAGAATTATCAGCACGCTGATCTAGACCGGTTATGAAACAATTGCGCCAGTTATAAAATAACAAATGGCTGTAGGTAGTGTCGGTACCCAAGAAGTACATAAAAACAAAATCTCAAAGTTTTTTTGAATAACAAATGTTAGTGCTGCCTTGTCGTATTTTTGATCCGTTCCGTAACCTCAAAATTGTTAAGACAAATTTGCATTCCACTGTCCAATCGTCTCTATAAACTAGAAAACTTTCTTTGAAATACATAGAATCATGATCAAGTTAACCTAGACCGGTTACAAAAACAATTGTCCTGGTTAAATAAACAACATAAACCACAAAAAACAAAATTTCTGTTTGATGTATAGGTAAATCACCGATTTGAGTGTTCTATTAGTATTTGATTTTGCCTTCAATTTTGTAACCTCAAAATTTTAGACGCATTTTCGGTTCACTTGATTGTTCCAGTGCGGAAATAAAGCAAGGGTTAGTCTGATTTTATCTTCAGTTCAGGAACATCAAATCTTAAGACACCTGTCTATACAGCCGAAAACCTTCACTAATTAAAATCTAATTATCGAGCTGTCCGCCAACGGTTATGAAACAATCACACCGGTTATAAAATAACAAATGACCATGCGTTACTAAAAACAACATTTTGATTTTGTTTTTTAAATGACATCTTTTACCTTCGGTTCAGTAACCTTAAAATTTGTATTTCACTTTTTGCACACTACCCTCCTCGTCATTAGTAAATGATCATTTTGAGCCTGTCTTGGGGCAGTTATGAATTCATAAATGACAAAATAGCCAAAGCTTTTGTTTTATAAACAACTAATATCGATCACTAAGCGATGGAAATTTGCAAAAACAACGTCTGCTTTCGCCGACTATTCCAAGGCCCGATCAGAAAAAGTGCATCGGACAAGTTTGGGCTCGAAAACAGCTGCGTGTTCTGACAAGAGTTGAATGAAACATTGAAATCGAAACCGAACCTGCAAAGTGACAAAACCGGCCTCGTGAGATGGCCGGGGGAAAAACTACAAAGAAACCAACGGCAACAGGACTCCGGGGCGATTTGCACTATCACAGCGTTCGGCAGCACCACAGGATCTTATCAGCACAACGGCACGAGCGTTTGTGTACCTGCAGACCGGCACCACGAAACTACCTCCTACAAGACCGCGGCGGAACTGATCCTTCGGCAAGTGTTCGCAGCCAGCGCCACCGCCAGCAGACGGCAACAAGAAGGAGTTGCTCCTTCACGAGACACTCACCTGGCCGGACGCCGACCCATCGCTTCGGCGACGCTGTCCCTGCGATTCGCCGGCCCGGAATTCGGAGATTAACTGGATTTTGAACAGCAGAGACGGATTGAATCGTTATTCGCGGTTGTATTTCTACTGTTAGAATACTATTGGGAAACTTACTCCGTACATAGGGGCGGATTTAACCCCGGTCGCTTGTAGGCTAGAAACTACCGATCCGGCCCCTTTCATTTAATGTTTATTTTATTTTTTTTTCGGTGACGGCACATCCATGAAATTGTATTATACAGTGGCCGGCATAAATGTGTGCACATATGGAAAAATGTATTGCCCATTTATCAAAAAATTTTATTCTTGATAAATGTTCCTGAATTTTATCAAACTCAAAATGCACTTGCCAAAATTTAAATATCTCCTTTTGTATACGGGTTCGAAAATACCAAAATGGCTCAAGAATATTTTTCAGCATACACAAAAATTATATTTGGAAGAGTTGTTTAGAACTGAAATGAGGTGTCCAATATTAAGTCACAGCCACCTGCTCCGAAAAAACCTACCCTGTATAAGAAACGAGGTAATTAAATGTTGGCAAATACATATGTAATTTGGGAAAATGCAGACAATTTTACCAAGAATAAAATTTTCTGATAAATGGATAATATTTTTTTGTGTCAAAATTTATTAGGGATACTGTATAATACACAGGGTCTCCTAAAATAGGCACACCTAGCTTAAACCTAAACTTTCTGGCTGATAAGAATAGCACGCCAGGATCAATTTGAATGATATTGGGTTGTCAATACATTTTTATATTGTAAGAACTTACGGCTAATTAGCCTATTTTCTAAATTACGGCCCCACTTGTATATGGGGTTTTCGTATTATTCCGCCTGAATTTAAGCATATCGAATTTTATGCAAGCATTTAATGGTTTCTAACGCACACCCCTAGGTCGTTCGCTTACATCTATCAGATCTGAAAGGCACTCATTTGGCGTAGCTTGCTTGTATTCTTTGGCAGGCTAGGTTACAAATATCGATTTGTCTGCAAGTCGCATTCTGGAGCATTCCGTGACGTAAAATTAACAAGCAACGGCCATGTGTGCGAGAGAGCAAGCGACCATGTACTGCTCGGCTGTCCCGTTTCTTTATCGATCACGAGCTGTCTGGCGCTGCATTTTGAGTTCAGTTGGCATCCGGCATCTGAAGGCAACAGTTGGCCTTGGTAGTGGTGCAGCCCAGCGGCGTTTTCCCTTCGGGACGGCGTCCGCGAGGCAGGTACGACGTCTTGTTCAGTGTTGCCAACCTAGTAGATTTTCTACTAAATCTGGTAGAATGAAACACGTATTTAGTGGACTAATTTTCACTCTGGTAGATAGTAGAAAATCTGGTAGATTACACACATTTTTTAGTGAATTCCTGGTATTTTTCTTCAATTTTATAAATTAGTTGTCAAAAGCAATGTCAACACTATTGAAGCATGGCCAGCTTTATTCATACCCACTGACGTGTAGTGGAAACTGATAAAGCCGGCTATGATTCAAGTAAGTATAATAGCATTTTGCGGGAAAAAAATCTGGTTCAAATACATAATATTTGTGTTAAAAAGTGAATTAAAGCGGCATAACTGGGAATCTACATCTTTAACGGGAATCTACATCTTTAACAGCAACTGTTTGTGTTGTAATGTTTGCTTCCTAATTTTAATAAAAATAGGAAATAAGTATATATTTTTTATGTTAATGTTATTTTTTTTTACTTTTGTTTATCTGTGCTGTTGTGAATAAAAGATTATTCTGGCAAAAAAAATTATTAGTGGAATGCTGGTAGATTTTAATTTACCTTCTGGTGGAAACCGATTCTCGACTGTTGGCAACACTGGTCTTGTTTTGTTGAGTGTTTTGCCAGCTAACGTCTTGTGCTGTTTAGTCTGTGGGCATGTACCGTTGTTAGAGTGTTGTTGGGACTCTCGCCGTTTTAGGGAATTTGGCCTTGCGTTACGTATTTTATCGGGCTATTTTGCTGTGTGGGCGTGAGTGACCGTTTGGGGGTGTCGTTTGTCGATTACCGTAAGCCTTTTGAGTTTTCCTATTTGTCGCGGAGCCGCAGACTCCCATAATTCGTGTCGATTAGACGGATTCCTTTGTTGGGAACTCATTAGTAGTGTTGTGTTGGCGAAGCTGTCGTCTTACCGTTCTGCCTTCCATGCAAACTTCGTATTACGTCTCGTATGAGAGGATAAAGCCCCATGTGTCTAGCTCCCGCAGCCCGTTGAGTTGCTTGCAGTATGCTTTCCGTTTTGTCCCCTGCAGTATCTGGGTACCGTAGCCGTTACAGCAGCTTAGGACGTCTAGTTACCGCACCAAGCTCCTTACAGGTATCGTTTGTATTGCTTATTAACGCTTAATGTGCAGATTAACATATATACAGTGTGCTTCATCGAATTATCGGGCAGTTGGTGTACCGTCTCGGTTATTTGGCTCTTAATGCGTACCTTTAGTAATTGTCTAATTGTCAAACCGTTATAGTTGTGTACCTGCCATTTACATCCCGTTTAACGGCAGTTGATAGTTCACTGTTCATATCGTTTGTCAGAATTAATGTCAATTTTCCTAATTTATGTCAAAAATTTTAAGACGTTGAGCAATTAACCGAACTGCCGTATATATCTTATATATATTTGTAAAAGCTATGACTCACTCATCAACGCCCAGCCCAAACCCTTGGACCGAGAAAGCTGAAATTTTGCACAGAGGTTCCCTTTATGATGTACACAAGGAATAAGGTAGGATATTTTGAAATTTAACCCCTAAAGGGCTAAAATGGGGGTTTCAATTTTGTATGGAAAAATAATATTAAATAGACATTTCGATTTGAAACTTCGTAGGAGTACTCCTAAAAACAAATAAGCAAACACGTATTTCGTGATTTTCCGAAAATCAATCCCTTAGGGGGTGAAATGGGGTAAATAAACCTAAAAATCGATATGGGTGTCGTTATTGAGGTTTTTTGGTACGTTCATTGCGAAAATTGCATTTATTTTTAAGTCCAAGACGGTGGACATGACATAAAATTAAAACTCTATAGTGGTGAAACGGGGTTTCAGAGTTTGTATTGGGAAACAATATTAAACACTTTCTTAGGTAGGTTTCCTGAGCGAGCGAAGCCGCAGGCAAAAGCTAGTATTTCATATTTACATGTACCTTTTTCTACGTTTTCTAATATTTTGGTCATGCTAATTTAACTGTGGTTTTCTTTGCTATTGTGCATGCGATTTGTGTGTTCATATATCACAGTAGTAAGAGAAGTTTGACCAGCTGCTCAAGTGGATATTAAAAAGGTAGGTCCGATGGTGCTGAACCGGCTCGCGGTGCAGATTACTGCCAAGTTTAAAGTCAAAATGTGGATTTATTTCCTTCCCTGTTCCTCAGTGAGTATTTTCGTTTATTGCCATTGAATTGTGGTGGCCCCTAATTTAATTTAGATCTGTTTACCGTTCCTTAGGCCGTTGCCCTCCTGTTATCTCCTGTTGTACCACCCCACGCTCCACTGTAGCTTAGTCGGCAACTCTTGTTATGGGCTGGGCAGCGGTCCTATGTGAGTTAAATTCCCGATTTTGTGAGTTATTGTACGCGCTAGTCGTCTAGCTTTATCGTGGCTTTTCGTAAATACCGTTATAAGCTGGCGCCTTGTCGTAAATGTTGTCTTAGCCTGTAACAGGGTGTGTCACTACCTACTGGTATAATATATAAGTCATCTTTTTAGATTAGTATATTGGTTATTATCGGTGGACTACTGGTGGACGAAACGTGAGTTTTTCCAGGATTTGCCGACAGCACTCAATCAGGACCTTAATAGTTCCCCTGATAATATTCAAACAGTAATAAACGAATGTTACTCATTGATATGAATAGAGCGATTGAAAGAATGCTAAACATTTAAAATGTTTTGCTTTTAATACGATGTGTTTGCTTATAAAAAAATGCATAGCTATTTTAACTTGGTACTGGTTTTGTTCAAAAAGACTTAAAAATAATAAATATCGTAATTCTGATATATATCGGATATACAAGCTGATTGTAAATTAAGGGTCAGTTGAACGTCTTCATTGTCATAAGATATAGAAAAAACTTTTATGTAGAAAAGTTATACCATTTTATGGACGGTTAAACAGGAAGTTTCGTTACTGTTGGTTTTTATTATGAAATACTCTCCTGTATTTTTTAAAATAATTTGATAGTTAAGGAAATTATCTTTAAAAATCTATTAACCGGCTGCAGGTGTCTAGGGTTAATAATTCACAAGCTATTAGCGTTTCGAGTTATGTAGCCAATAGCACTTTCAGCTGAATAGGAGGTTACGAAAAAATAACGACCACCAAATAAATCTATAATTTATGTCAGCCTTAAAATTTTACATTGGCTGGAATAAAGACCTGTCTTATTGAACTACGTGGGTTTTCTCTGAAATGCACCAACACAATATCTTCATTAGGAAATCCCCTATTTCTATTTTGCCTATGTTTAGAATTTTTAGTTTAGCAAATGTACGAGGATGCGGCTGTCGCATATTTGGGTAACAATTTCGAGACATTTCAATAGCTCGCTGAGATTTTTTTCTGACACAAAGAGTATACTTCTAGCATATTCACGCGTTCTTAATTGGAAAACGAATTTATTTGTGACAGATCGGTTCAATACAATAGTATTTTGACAGAAATTGAGCATTTGTTTGTTTGACTGTAATTTTTATGGGCGTATGCAATCAGTTTCACTTTAATTAGTAATACTGTTTCTGTGTACAGTGAATAACTTCAATATTAATATCTTGTTAATTATTAACTTTAGGCCTATAATTGGTTTTGATTTGACTTTTAAAGCTAATCACTATCAAATTAATATAAAAAATAGAGGCCGTTCCAAAAGAAACACCAAAACTAATGAAACTTCCGGTTTAACCGGAAGTCGAATATTTTTGTTCGTACCCTTAACAATATTTGTAACAGAAAATAATATAATTTTAAACAATTACGAAAAATGCATTTAAGTACTAGCCAAGATAGAAAAAATACCAAAAAAGTTGTTTAAAATGTGATTTTTTATCTAAATACAAAATTCTTGCTCAAAATTTAAAAAGTGCTAAATTTTTTGAAAAAAAATCTCTAATTAAATTAGTATTTTTGTTGCTGTTGCTGTAAGAGCTTTTAAATAGTTAAAGCAGTTCTCTTTTGTGAAAGTAATTCATTAACAGGGGTAGATTAGAGTTTTTAGAATCCGTTAAAATAGATATTAATTATCCTAAAAAGCACCTTGCATCAAAAACGTAAATATTGTGCAAAAATATTACTTTTCGTCAAATAATAAAAAATCTAAAGGGATATTTTAACATTTTCTATTGTTACCTAAAATTAACACACCATAACAAAAATTCATTGAAATCTTGCTTAATTTCCGAAAAATGTCACTTTTTGGATTTTGACAATTTCGAAAAATGCTGACGACAGGCGTTAAATAGGTTTTTAAAAAGGTTTTTTCCCCATTTTGAAATTTATATAAATGCCATGATATTTACGAATCCTATAGACAGCAAAAAAATCTTTTTGGATACAGTCGAATTTCTAGAGCTGTCGGTGCCTTCCCTGTTTAACCCCTTAACCTTAATTTTCGTTTTTCTCCGTCTCCCTCTTCTCATTCTAGGTTTCTTTTTCATACTTAATCTACTTCGTTTTCATTTCGCCATGATCATCTCGGCCTTTCCTTTTTCTAACCCATGGAGCTTCAATCTGTTACTCTGTTGATCCATCTATTACTACCCGCTCTTCTTAAATACGACATAACAATTTCTTTTTTTCAAAATAATTATTATTTCTTTCGACTTTCATCCTCCTTCAAACCTCTTCATTTGTTGTTCTTGTATACATGGCCCACTTTTCTGCTCCATATATTATACTTTGCAGCCTAGTGCTATACAGAATGAGTCATAAGTATGGCCATTAAATTAAATAGGTATATGCTGCTCAGTAGAAATACATTGCACTAAAAATGAATCGCCCTTGGAAAATATCGCATTAGGATTTGATCAAGACTTTTAAGAACCACTAGCTAACACCAAAAACCTTTATTACTTATGAATCACTCTGTATATTCTCTTCTTTGCATTTCTGCAGATGTGTGTATCCCAGAAGATTGAATTTAACTGTTTTATACAGGTTTCGGTTTGTTCCAATCTAATTTAATCACTGTATTTAAAATACGTCAGTGACGTACAGTAGCCATATCCAAAATTAAATTTTTCTGAAGTAGTTCTACACGGTATTCTTACCGCTATTTATGTAATGTAGGAAGACTTTCGATACGACTAATTAAATGAACCAACTCTAGTTCTTTCAGTTGTGTAATCACTACTTCAACTTTAATATTTTTATGTTGTGATACAAACTTAAACTGGCAGCTGTTGAGGTTATGTATACAAACCACCAAGGCCAAAGTCAAACCGTTATAACCTAAGACATTTTAATAGTTACATAACTATGTGCCTTGTTAATATATCTTTCTGGTATATAATTCTATCAATTTTTATAAAAGAAAATGCTACTCGTAAACATTGCTTCCATTGTTTTTATGTCACAGACTCTTACTTGGCATCTTTCAAAAATGAGCAGATTGTAATTAAAAATGTTTTTAAAAGAACATCAAATTTTATGATCAAATCGTATTACCGGAATGGAAATCGTGGTTATTAATTTTTTTTTTTAATATTGTTTTATTACAGCTGCGCTCGGTAGCTCAGTGGTTACGCATTTTGACTACTGATCTAAGGGTCGCGAGTTCAATTCTTGGTTCCGGCGAGATTTAAAAAAAAATAAAAATGCGGGTGAACATGAACACCTCTACAGAATGTCACATAAGCATCGTAATCAATGAGATAACGCGCAAAAAAATGACAGATTTGCATATAGAATGCAACTAATGGGTTCTTGATTATCAAATAATCATTTCTGTTTATACGAGATATATTGTTTGGCAATCACGCTCGTCCTTCGGACTCGCCTAATACAATATATCGAGTGGAAACAGAAATGATTTGATAATCAAGAAGACACGAATTACATTCGGCTAGATTATATCATGAGTCAATAAACAACGTTTGAATAGTGTATTTTAAATATTAAAAGTACCGTTAATGTGGTTGTTATGACAATTTTACTGACAGCAGGTAACATGATGTTTGTGAAGGCGTGTGATTATCACCTATTAATCAGGAAGGCATGTGATTATCAGTTGCTATGTATATTATCAAAAGTTAGTACATGCGTAACTATGCATTTTGCCGTTTTTCATTGGTTGATGTTAGAGGGATTGGTATAATCCAACTAATCATTTGAACATAAATACAATCGTTTAACTGAATTATTTAAAATCTACCGCATCTTCAGTCGACGCGACGTTTTAAAATACGAGGAACACTAGATTAATAATCTACCTATGCATTGTTTCAGACTTAAAGTTCAAAACACTGTCTTATGGAACACAACGTAGCCACATTTCAGCGTAAAGGTTCTTTAAAGTAAATATGCAAAAGACTTTGCTAATAAAATTAAAAACAACGCAATTAAAATTAAAACAAATAATTAAAAATAAAGTCTTTAGAAAATTTCTAAAGAAGTTGACAGCTTCAGCAGCCAAACGTCAAAATTCAATTGACGACCACGGCATAACCCGGAAGAACCTATCATTATAGACAACGCCCGTGAAAGCCTACATTCAACTAACTAATTAAAAATACACAAACTGATTTACTCGAGCTGTAATTACTTCTTAATTATATTCCAATATAATCACCAGCTAACTCAACATATTTTCTTTTTTTTCGGCAGTTGCAATATCCCCTTAGAATAGAAGTATTTTTATATTAAGAGCGACCTCGTAACTTCTTTTTTAAGTTTCTAAATAAATTATAATGTGTGGAGGGGGGAGTATATACGCTAGATAATCTAGCTCAAGTATTATACATTTTGAATTCAATTTTGTACAGTTTGGGCCTTGTAGACTCTTGATTTGTTGTGAACAATTAGAACCTCTAATTTCTTCAACAAATTTGGACGTTTTTCCTGTTGACACGATGTAGTTTTTCAGGTGTAGATCACTTAGTTTGGATATTCCTGACGCCACAGCGAACTCTGCTATCTCTAAACGATCATTTTTCATTTAACTAAACCCATCTTTAATGACAAAGTGCGAGTAATACACAAGTAATTTTGCACAATAACTATTCAAACATAGTACTCGTATATTACGATAAAATATTCATTGAATATTATACATCTTTGATCTCTGCTATTTTAGATTTTTCATTCAAACTGTTTGACCTTTAGCGCCGTTAAATAAATTTTGTACTTAAAAATTTTAATTGGGTACGATGGAGTCTTCCAACTGAATTTTCTAAAACTCGATTTTAATGAAGACTGGGTCGTTACGAAGGTTATATATTCCATCACATAATCGAAGCTGGAATAGTCAATTTTCTTTCCTAATTGAAAAGCGTCCTTAAAACAATCTTGGTGGGTCATTTCGTTTATCAGTTGCTTTCGATACAATTACAGATACATGTTAATCTCTCAATAGGCTATTAATTCAGCTTTTCGCTGATGGTAAATGTCAATTTCAAATTGCAGATACCAGCTGACTTAATCCTATGGAAAATATACATTTTAATGCCACTACATTCGACCTATAATGCAATTACTTCTATAATCACATACTCATCATAATCATTGCTACAAAACATATGAAAAATGGTATAATTGATATTAAATCATCAAAAGATACAAGGTACTTTCAATTACAATAGATAGATTAGGCCACTGGAACTACTTCTGGTTCTGGCTTTGGCTAAGTCGACTAGTATCAACGATTTTAACAATGCAGGTACAGGCAGGCGCGTAGGAGCCGCGGGGGCCACGGGGGCCAATGGCCCCCTCAAACAATTTTCAGCGGGGCCTGGCCCCCTCAAAAATATCTTTTTCTAGTTTCATCATAATTTATAATTTTACGTATTTCTTATAACCACTAACATGAACATATATGAACTTGAAGTGTAATGAACCCCCCCCCCCCCCCCGTCTGTAAATCGCATTATTTTTTATCGGCGCCGAGTGAGCTATATTAAATTTCACTATTCCAGAAAGTAATCGGTGCTGTCGGATACTGTTTAGAACATATAATTGAATAAAGAAAAATCTCCTTATTTAGACAACTTAAATTTCCTAATTTTCGAAAAATAGCACTTTTTAGATTTTGGCAATTTCGAAAAATTCAATTTTCTAAATAAGTAAAAATTACTCGGTATACCGGGTGATAATGAGACTAGGGCCATGCTTATATCTTCTTTATTTATGGATCGATTTGGATAAAATTTCATAGCAAGATACTAGACATAATTTTTGATTGGCCGATAGATATAGTCAAAATGGCTGACTTCCGGTTTTACCGGAATTGATACCAACTTTGATTTTTTAAATGGAACACCCTGTATATTTTATGTTTTTATGAATCTACGAGTCAAATTACATATAACAGTGTTATTTTTTAAAATTTATTTGAAAAAGCAAAGTGAGTGTCACTTCCGGTTTCACCGGAAGTGACACTAACTTTGATTATTTTAATAGATCACTCTATATGTTTTATGTTTTTCGGAATCGACTCAAATTGCATACAACAATGTTGCCAAATTTGCTTCGGTATTATTAGTTATTACATAAAAATATTTAAAAAAATAATTAGGTAATTAATTTTCAGTTTCAGATAAAGATAAAGTAGAGCATGATGCATATCGTTAGATTGGTAATTACATTTTCTATCTAATGGCGAGATGGCCCTTAGTAGGTGCAATTTAAAAAAAAGACTTTTTCTTAAAAAACCAGTTCAGCAAACTATATTCTTTTATTAAATGTTTGTAATTGACCTTATTGATAAAATAGCTTGTTACGTGTAATTTTACATTTAGATACAGTTAAGGATTGTTTGGATAATTTCTTAGCCTAAATACATTCATATAGTTAGATTTACCTGCATACGTTAGGTGTAGCTTTGGTTGCATACTCATTTTTGCAATTTTTGGGACTTGAAAAATCCTTGATTTTTAGGGAATTTTTAGTAACAGTTTTGAAAATTGTTTTGATAGTACGATTTCCGGCGACCATTTGATAAGTTTTCCTTTTTGGAGCTGCATGTGATCCGATTGTATTGGGATAAATATATATTTCTGCAATTTACTTACTCGAGGCCACATTACAACTCTGGTATGTTAATTTTTGGTTGCCGTTGAACATTTTTCGATAACGTCTCGTATTTAGGCCTCCTCGTCCTAGTTTGCTGTATCGTGCTCCGATTTTTCGGGATCTATTATGCCTGTGGCATTGATGTTATTTGGCTAAGGCACCTGGAGCAACGATTCCATTCCAGTCCGAGCCCCTCGGCATATGTGGTAGTTCGCATGCAAGGCTTCTCCCCATGGTGACTGCACTCGACTACGCTTCTCACCCGCAAAGTTAGATGAAGCCCTGACTCTTTGGAGGTTATTCAAGCTGGTGGACATCTTAATAGCTATCCCCCATAGCTGTTGATGTAGCGGCCCTTCTGTGCACAATCCAGGTATCTACAACACCTAGGGCCGGTTGCAGAAAGCAATGTTAAGTCTGGTGTTAGCTAACATCGCGTCAAATTGAACAAAATCGCATCAAATTTTGTTTACTAATGTATTAGTTACCATAAGCATTTGAGATTTGATTCGTTTTTGTTCACTTTGACGCGATGTTAGCTAACACCAGACTTGACATAGCTTTCTGCAACCGGCCCCTAGTGTTATCTACCTTTTGGTGTTTATTGAACTGAAAATATCGTTCGTTATGGCACTATGATCTTTACTTTATGTATTGTACTTACCTAGGTTTATGCTAGCGAAATTCAATCCGTTTTACATGCGGAATATTGTGTAACTTCGTTGTACATCACGTGCAATTACTTTTGTGTAATAGGATAATGTCATTCTATGCATTTAATATCTTTACGTTTGGTAGTACTGCTTTGGTTGCATTCAAGTTTCAAGTACTTGTCAGTGTTTCAAAATTTAAACCATTATTGGCGGAGGTCTCCGGGAGCATCAATTTGACATTTAACATAATATGAGCACCGTAAATACACCATGTTATGTGTATTAGCACTCCCCTAGGCGAAATGGTACCAATTCGAAGAGGTTCGCGACTAGATAGATTATTTACTTAATTAATCAAGCGATTTAGAACTTGCTATTCTCCCGCATTCCGGTATCGCTTTTTTTTTAATTATATTTAAGTCACTATCGTAGTTGATACACGGGTACTCGAACGAACTGCGATTATCGTAGTTACATTTTCGACTTTATTGATATAAAATCTTGTACATTACATACCACTAAGATTACATTTACAAACTATTCCATTTACATACTATTATCACAGAATTGTGTTGCCTTTTTCAAGTATGACACAGAATTTTGAATGTGTACAAACTGTAAATAAATAACTAGGTTATTTCGAGTCTTGGTGTTTTCTGTCTTTTATTATTTTTTTTTTGTGAAACAGCTAGTGGTTTAGGAATTTACACGGCCACCTGTAGGTTTTCTGGTTTGGACCGTCTCAAACCAGTGGCGCTTCCGGACCACCCACCCCATCCTTCTCAGGACCTAGCTTGGCAAACGTTTGCTACACGACTAGACGATTCCTGTACCACCCTGCTGTGAAGTATTTATAATTTTTTTTTTACGTGCGAATAAATTCCCGTGTGTTGCAAATGTAATAAGCTATTATTAAGAGTTGATAGAGTCAATTAGAATAGATTTTTCCAAGTCAAGGCCTTCTGTGGTAAAAAATAAAAATTGAAAAAATAATTGTTTTGTTTCAGAAACCAAAAGGAAATCAAAATTTCCGAAAATAGGTCCACTTATCAACTAATGTGACAGTTTGTTAGACAAAACGTCAACGGCTTGCTTTTCTTTTTTTCCACGCCTACATGATTAAAATTAGGTTTCGATAGCGCTTGCCGTTCTCCTGAAGTGGCAATGATAAACTTTCTCATAAAATGTATGGGAAAATAAAAAACGTGGGCAAGTGACACATCACCATAATCCCTATAAGATAAGCTTTCATTTGAGATACCACGCGATGGGTCATTCCATTTAAAATTTTTGGGGAGGTGTTCGTGGGGGCGCAGGGGTAAACGTCAAAAGTGTGAATCATAGGTCAAACCGTTTCCCCATATAAGTGGACCTGATTTCGGAAATGTTTAATTTCCTTTTGGCTTCTGAAATATTTCAGGTGGATCGTTTTCAAAAAATCACCCTGTATGTAGTTTGACTCGTAAATTCAGAAAAACATGAAATATACAGGGTGTTCCATTTCCGGTAAAACTGGAAGTCAGTCATTTTGACTATATCTATAGGCCAATCAGAAATTATGTTTAGTATATGATAGGGGCTAAATAGGTTTTTAGACAAGCACAAATTATTGACCTAAAAATTGTTTTTGAAAAATCAAAAATAATAATGTTTCCCATATTATGCCCACTTTTTGGCGGACACTGTAGATGAGGTCGAACATCTATATAGATCTAGACGATCTTGTAAACGATTTCGTAGGTACTTTACCAACTAGAATTTCTGTTTTTGGTAAATGATAGTTTCTTAATTGCATTTATTTCTGTATTTGTGTTTTATATACATTTATTATATTTACTTACACCCTTATTTTTTGAAAACTAGTTGTATATTCATTTAAGTTTGCTTATGCATGTGTATTCTTTGCTTATGTGAAAATCTGATAATAAAGATTGTTCATTGTTTAATTAATTTTTTATAGTATAGTGTTTTTTTAATAAAATAGTACTTATTAAGTAACTAGTGACTAAAATATACTATTATAGTATTAAACTAAAAATTGATAATCATGAAATCAGAAATATTATAGCTCGTATTAATGGATCAAGTTAGAAGCCTTTATTGAAATTAGAATGGTCCCCGCAGTCTAGAAAACGCTCCTACGCGCCTGGGTACAGGTGTCTGTAGTGTGGACTCAGTTAACTTAAAAAATTGATTACTAGGTCGTGCTGTTGTGATTATAATTAATTCTTGTTTCATTTTAACCAATTCGGCGAATTTGTTCTCTAAAACCAGTGTTAGGTAGCTTAAAACTTACCCAGGTATATTCAAAACTAGTTCATGTTTATTGAAATCCAGTTAAAGCCTATTAAAATCTGTTGAAAGTTAGTCGGCAATAATTAATGCTGATGAAAATTAGCGGCCGTATTGCAGCTCACAGAAATAAAATGCCTATCATCGATACTCATATAATATAAACACCTATATCTGTATCGCGGCAATTTTTGAAAATATCGTTGATAGTTTGTTGACTTAGTCGAGTTTAAAACTATCGGAGCTGGTCTTGAATTAGGCTAATCTATATACTTATTGAAACAGTATTCTGATACAATGTGGATGCGTTTATTTTTTACTGTTGCGAAAGGTTTAAGGAAATTTTGAAGTACATTTGATATTGCGTTTAAAAGGTGTTCTAGTTCGTTTAATTAAAAAATAAACTCTTATATTCCTCGTAGTACTTGTAAACAATAAAACATTCTACTTTAATAATAATTTTTGAAACTTTCATGCAACAACTCTTTTATCGATCAAACGTTAAATCAAATTTTTATGAAAAAACTATGTTGCGTAAAGAACTGATTTGTTTTTGTTTATTAAAAAATTTATATTTTAGGTGAAATTTGAGGAGTATGAAGAGTGAAGAAACCTGACAAAACTTATACTTGAAATAAAAAATAGTGCAAATAATTTAGTTAATTTTGTAACACTTCGAGGTCTATATTCAGTCAGTGGAATTTTCGTTGCACTTTGTTTTATAAATCATAAAAATACTATAAGTATTGCCCTATTTTTGGATCGTGAAGTTGTTTTTCACCACCACATACTTAAAAGAGGTTGATTAAGGACACAAAGCGGCGAACACCATTAGCCAATTGAAGTTTTCGAACACGCCTCTTGCTCGGGGCGAGTTGATAAAGATAATTGCGCTATAATAAATCTTCACACCTTCATATCAAACTGCTTACTTTATTATCTACATAAGTCGTTAAATATTACATTTCCAGCTGCTAGTAGTGAAAAAGAAGTACATATATACACCACAATTGAGAAGGCTAGTACAGACCTCGTGCCTTGCACCCCTCGGCGCTGCGTACATCGAAAAACAATCTTACCGTTTGGGCTATAATAAGAGTCTTTTCAACAATAGTATATAAAATACTATTCTTCTCCTTATTGTGCCATACAGAATCCATCACACGTCAGGTCAATTCTAACGAAACTGGAAACGGTAATTCACCGACTAAGTTCTGAACTATGTACTTATTCAAATTGTGATGACTGTATTTGGAGAGTTAATAAAAATATTACTTAAGCTTTTGTTCCATAATAATATCTACAACTACATCTGTTTAAAGCATCTGTCATAAAAAAAACTTTTATGATATGAGCTCATGTTATTGAAGGACACGAATACACCGCTATTTAGATAACAATTTATTTGTTTTAGTACGAAGTTATAGGCTTAACTATATATGAGCAAGTCGAAACTTCCAAACGCTCCGTGTCTACCGTAAAGCGTTACGCCTTCGCAGGAAATATGCATAAAAAATTTCGTAACTTCATGTTAATGTTATTTACGACAAATAGGTTTGGCAAGTAGGGCGTGACACTGAACGGGCAGCTACGCAGACAGTGGCGAATACGATTAGTTTTGATGGACATTATCCACTGTTAAAACACTCGATTTGCATGTGCTCACAACTATCGAGGTATGAACGGACTCGTGTATTGTAAAATGCTAATATGTGCACTTAAATATGCCATTAAAACCGAGAGACCTCGTCCATCGACGGAAGGATTTTTCATTAAAATCAAGATTAAATGGCACTGAAGAATATACACGACTACACCAATTGATTCTAAACTATGGGTGAATAGGGGATATTGTGCAGATTTCTATAAGGATTGAACGGTATTGCCAACTTTTGTCAAGTTACAGGAAATATTTATTATTATATTTCCGGTTTTTACAGATTGAAAAAAAGTCCTGTAAAACTTAATAGAATTTAACGAAGAGTACTTCTTTACTTCTTACTCACGGACCATCTAAAGGCTTGCACATTTTGCATAGTACTTTCTTTTGGAATATTTCTTGGATTAGTTGGTTCTGTATTTTCAGTGCCCATACTTTGCACACATTATCTGTGAAGAAATGTTATCAGAATTTTATTGAAAAATTCTCAACTCCTACTTTTATCGCATCACTACTTCCTGGTCTTTTTGCCAAAATTGTCCCCAATTACGTAACGAACCCAACGTTTTTTAAATGTACACAGGTTACTGCTTTGTTTTCTTCTATTACAATGCTCGGGAAATTTCTTCTGCTTAAAAATAATAAATAGTCTCAGTCTCCTAGAAAGTTCTGCCCTTGGGAAGTCACACCCTTATTCCAGCGCTTCTTCCACTGCTCGAAGCAATTTTTATGCTGACATTTTGGAATATTGTTTAGTTGCTGCATCGCGTTCTTCTTGATTTACTCCGCGCCCTCAAATCTATACCTTTAAGGACGATTACCAGTTTTGGAACAGCCAGAAATCGCACAGAGACATCTAAATGCCGAGGACGCTATTAATGAGAATTTTTCCCAAAAAATCTTGGATAATATGTTGCTGTTGGAGCTGCCAGTCACCACTTTCCCACTGCTTTTGCATTAGCACTTCTCTCAATCTTTTCAAAACTCCAAGGTAGTGTTCCTTGTTCACCGTCTAACTTTATGGACTACTCGTGATGAAAAATACCATCGTGGACAAAATGATCATTGTCTTAACATTGCTCTAATTGTAACACGTTTTCTTTGGCCTGTTCTTTTCTGGAATTTTACACTGAAAAGGCTGTAATTTTGTTTCAGGGGCATAGCCATAAACATATGAACCATCGAATGCACATAAATATCCAATTTTTTGGCAAAACTGGTCCACTCTAATAAACCTACACAATTCATTGTCACGGAAGAACCAGTTGGGCAATATTGTTGTTGGTCGAATATTTACTGGACAAGCCTTGTATATGTCCTTGCACCATGTACTTTTTTTTCATTAATAATAAAGCTTATATTCTGGACAACATTCGATTATCGTTTCACGACAATTTGAAGGCTTGTCCTGGTGCTTGTTAAAAGTGTTAAATCATCTGCGAATGTTACACATTGATGTAATCTGTAAATTGTTCTCTGTTTGTTTATATTGGCTTTGAGTATTACATTTTCCAGTGCTAAAGTAAATAAAACGGTTGACAACGGATTGTGTAGACAGTTATATTATGTGCTATCATATGTTTTTTGAAGTCTAAACTCAAGTAAATAAGTAGTTCTTAAGTGTGAAAACTTGATCAGCCACAGATATAACTGCCCTCTATGGTATTTTGGGATTAACCTATGATAGTACCTATCACCCTATTTTAGTATTTTTGATGCATATATTTCATTCCTGACATTAGCAGTTCAATCTACTTATAATTTTCACTCTTTCACGCCGTTTTTATAGAGTGGTTAAAGTAATCCGCATTTATTTTTCCCTCATAACTAATTATACTATCTTCTTTGCACTACTGTTGTTTCTTAAATCATTTATTACTTTTTGTATTTCTTCTAATGTTGGTATTTTATCATTAATACCTTCAACATATTGTTCTCCTTGTCTGGGTGGGCCATTTTACTTTCCTTCGCCTGTTTGTGTAGTAGTTTTTAAAAAATATTCTGTCCACCGTACGACTGCATTTCTTGTATACTTCTTGTGTTTGAGATATTTTATTATGAGCATAATAAAATGGTAACCGCTGCTGTTTTGAGAAAACTCGAACGTGCAACGTCTCTTCTGTCGGAATTGTACACATGGCCTTCTGAATATGCTTCCCGGACGCGGCGCTGCTTTTCTTCACCTGAACTCGATGAAGTCACCCACTACGTTGCAAAATTGTGTAAGAATTCACATCACTAACCTAAGATCAGCGTCACCAGCTGCGTCCAGACTGCTCGAGTGTCTAAGCGGCCGTGCCTCCCATTGAATGTTAAAATATCCTACCTTTGGACCCACTTATTTGCCCCTCTGCTCCCGCTACGGTCGATAAACTGTTGAAAAGCTGTGTGACTCTTCGATCTGGTTACCATGCGCCCGTGGAAGGAAGCAGCGCTTAACTTAGGATAGCAGACAGAGAAACACTGCGTCAGGAATTTTGTTCTAGATCTCTTCATGTCGGTGACTGTATCGTTCATTAATCCTTTTCGAGGTTTTTTTCGTTTGCGTTTTTCCTTTGGCGTCCATTTCCAAACTTTTAATGGGAGACTGTCATCGGTCATTTGTAACGGACGAATTCGTGCCACATGTATATATGCATTTTATATCTTTTTATTATATCCTGCTACCTATAATGCCAAACCGTATTTATCATTATGTAGTAGCATAAGTGGTTACACAGTATAAGTGTCTGGACGCGAGCGTCGCGGAGTGCGAGGAAATGTGCAACAATAGCATGATTCAAAGACTTGGAAGGCATTCTGCGGGGTTCTATTCAACACAGCCCGAAGCTTCAATTTTGGCCTGCAAGAAACACAGTGCTTCCGACGACCAGCTCATTTCAAGAATGGACAGCTTCACCTAGTTCATTTGTGAGCGGAATTTAAATACATTTCGAGCTTTCGGCGTTTGACTTTGCTTCTACAGCTGAACATTAACGCACTATTTAAGGTGTTTTCATGCATGTAGCGTACAGTCTTTATACGAGTATTGTATAGCCTTATATGTATTTTTATGCAATAACGCGAGTAGAAACAGCTGTCGCTCGTAGATAATTAAAGTATTATTAACAGCTTCACTGTATGTTTGGACGTCGTTCATTTTGTTGTTTTATGTACATGTTTCTCTTGTATTTTTATTTTTCTTGCAGATTATATATCTTTTTGTGTAAACTGTTGGGGTTTTATTGCTGGCAGTGTTTGCATGCATCATTTCAGCATAGTAGGTGACAACGAGCAACTCCAAAACAATATTAGCTTTCCCTTAGGCGCACTGACAATATTAATAGAGTCTTATATCTCTAGGACTAATTAAGCTAGAGAACCCAGGGCAATATACATTAATAGTACAGTAGAGTATAGGGCTAAATAAAAAGCCGCATTACGCATTCATTGCCCGTATCATTTCAACTGTTTTTCCATTATGCCATCTTTGACTCCGTGCTGAGTCTTCATTCTTTCTCTATCATTTCATACGTGATTCCTCAGTGTAACTCCAGTAGCACACTTCAGTGAATAAGACCGTATGAAAGTTTACTATCCATCACATATGTAATATAACCTTCTCTCATAGTATGGTAAATATTCTTGTTTGTAGTTCTTGGTAAGTTTTATCATCACCATGTTTTGCGTCTTTTCGGTGATGGCCTACAATCATATACGCCATATCTTGTTCATAGTTCGCTACGACTCCTACGTTTATAGAAATTATGGCGACAAATATTGTATATTACTACAGAAAAAAATACTCTGTCAACAGTGTCACGGCCAATTACGTTTGTATTTTCAAATTTTTTCTAGATATGGTATATTTTCTGAGAACTCTATGGATAAAAACAACTAAATTCGCTTTTTTAAGGAACTGTTTTAGAATATAAAACAAGGAATTTATAAAATAATACGGAAATAAAGTGTCGTAAAATCTATTATGTTTTGAAATACATGTATGCTTTCTTAAACATAATTTCTTTATCACTGTTAGCACAACTATGGCTGGAAAAGCCAACTCCATAAAAATACGTTAGAAGCATTTTAAGTTTGCTTTAAGAATTTATAAGAAGTAAAGTTTTGGTTTATATCGAGCATATTCAAGTCCCTCCTTCCAACATTTTCAGCTTCCCCGAAACGCTTTTACCATATTACAAATTTGCGAAGTTTCGCACAACAGAAAACGTCGATGTTTGGGCAGGAAATTTGAGGGCGTCTGTATTTATTCCTGCCTTGTTTGCGAACGTGGGTAGCAACATTCCTTAAATATTTAAGTTTGTAGTGGTCTCTGCTCGGTACTTTCCGTACAATTGCGCTGACGTCATCGGCGGATGTTCTTGCAGGATTAGCCAGCCCTTCCTGGAAGTACATTTCCATCGACTTCGGGCGACAATGAACACTTTTGAACTTAAATTACTTCATTTGAATAAAATTGACATTAAGGCAGTTTGGCAGGATTTTTTATTTGAGGGTTGTCTTCTTGTGATGCTCACAAATGGCACTCTATAAATTTCACAAAACGAAACCCTCATAGCTACTCTTAAAAAAAAATGAAAGTTATGCATACCTACTTGAACGCAGAGGCGTATTAACTATGCTTGCCTCCAGAAGCCCTATAAATTCTGCGCCCGTACTTAGCACTATTAGAAAAATGGAGAAATATTTGCTGCAATCATTTTTGCTCGGAATTTCCACTAAGAACAGGGTGGGAAAATTTTGATGTTTTCATAGGGAATCTAGATAACTATAGGAGATATGAAAAAAACAAACTCCCCCACCCTCTCTCTTAAAAAAAACTGAATGTGGGGAATCAAAATTGACTATGGTCTTTTGTTTTCGAGTCATAAACCAAAGTTTAGGTTTTCGTATTTTCGTTTTATGGCTATATCTCGCTTATTTATGAAAATAAAGAAAAACAATGTCTTTTTAGGCATTTCTTTTTATAAAAACACAGTAGCGTAGTCAATTTTGGAAATACAAGTTATACCGTAAATTTGTATTTTTTATACGAAGCTCATAGTTGTTTGTAGCATTATGAGCAGGAAGATGTTCTCCCATTCCAGTGATATACCGATTGGTGGCGACTTGTGCGAACGTAGGGCATGCATAAAAATTGAGTTTTCATTGCAGGCATCTTGATGTACTCTACTGTGAAGTAGGTGACGATAGAAACTTGCATGGCAATTGAGTTTTCACTAATTTAGGTTCATAAAATTGTAATTTTGCATAAAAAAATTGAATTACTTTTCAAAATACAGTGTAAATTATAATTAGTAATTGCCATTTTTGTTAAAACTTACTTGACAATTACTTTGCAAGCATTTGAATTACTTGTGGTAATTGAAATTACTAGCGGTAATCGATTTACTTTCTGGTAATTTAATTACTAAATTACTGACCTCCATAGGGTATTAAATGTCCAGAAAGCAAAAAATAAGATAAGGCCATATTAAGTTTCATGTTAAGCAAATGGCAATAGGATATTCCTGGAGCAATATAAGTATACTTTATGATTTTCTATGGAGAGTCAAATAACATCTAGTTTTATGCACGGGCAAAGAGATATTTGGTGTAGGCGCGTATGTTCGTAGATGAGATTCCATGCGTTGTATCTTGTATAGTGTAGGTTGTGTAGAATGTAGCATTGTATCTAGTGATGGGCTTATTCGAATGAAAAATAACCGGTTATCCGGTTATTGAAATAACCTCTGTAACTCGGTTTTCGTTCCAAGTATTCGAATGAAAAATAACCTCATCTTGATACGTACTACGTGCCGTATCTCAGCGACCTGCGAGTGATCGAAATTCTGTAAATAATACGTCATTCAGAACCATAAGCAAGGCAGATTGTACTGATTGACCCAAGTGAGGCTCGCGGCTGCTTGTTGATGTTATTAACACATTTGAGACTCCCAGTCCACCGGTTAAATTTGTGGGGCCGTTTCTATTAAAGATAACGCTCTGCTGAGTATGAGATTTGCCGAAGCTGTGTTGGTATTAATTTATAACGGCCTAAATTTTTGCTTCGAAACGCTGTTGATTATGCCTAATAATAATAAGGGATAAACAGAAAGCGAAATAAGATTTTCCAATATCGTAACAGATTTATAGTTAATTTTTAATAACGGAGCAGTCGATGCCCATCCGTCGTCATATGCTATGAACGTGGGACAAGAAGTGGATTTCGATGTTTAAAATTTTAAGTGTGCGTCTTTAGAACCGCGGAAGGCTGAACGTAGATAAATTATGGATTCTAAAATATACCGGTATGATGTGCAAGCGAAAAGGGAAGGGTGGCTACTAGAGAATTTTAGGAACTAAAAATAGATTCAATAGATACTTTGTATTCGCATATTTATAATTTCTTTATGATTAGTATTGATATAGCTATTGTCAATGGTTTAAACTCCTTAGAAATCAAATAAAAATCATTTATACAATTATTATAATTAACGATTAACTGAGTTCCTCTGCTGTCTGCAAGTTACGGTGCCGATGCAGATGTCGGTGGACCGCCAACCGGCAAACCGCCAACCGGCGAAATCGAAACAAATCGAGAGCCAAAATTTATTCGAATGATTATTTAAATAATAATTCGGTTATTAATATCATTCGAATGCAAATAATTCGGTTATGAAAATTGTCCGGTTATGCCCATCACTAATTGTATCTTGCTAATAATTATTGTGTAAGAAGCGAAAAATATGGCTGCGGTAAGTGCGGAATTAATTTTTTCCATAACACTCGACAACAAATTGCTTCATTGTACAATATTGTTTAATAATAATTAGTTATTAATTTCAATTTGCTTGTTTAAAACGGTGTGCCAGCACATGACTATCTAAATACTACTAAATATAAATATACGACAACAATTTCTAGTGAAAGTAATTGAAAAAGTAATTTGGGTTGTGCAATTTTAATTACCAAGGAATTGATAATTGAATTACTATTTTGTTTCAGTAATTGAAAGCTCTGGTAATTCAATTACTTCGTTGGGCGGTAACGTAACAAAGTATCTGTATTTATGTTCTTACAATGCCGATCGGTAGATTGACAGAATTGATCACGTTTGATTGTTGCTTATAACCTTATAGATTATGTTATACATTGTGGTACATATCACTGACATGGAAAAATTGTCTTTTTTATGATGCCTCCAGAGGACATACGTGTACAGTTGCGACCATTATTTCGATTGTCTCGATTCCAGAGTCAACTATGAGTTCCATATAAGAGTATAACTTAAATTTCGATTTCTTTTTTTTCACAATTGAATATGCTACTGAATTCTTATCAAAAAAGTACGTTAATAATGTAGAAAACATAAAACGATAGCCAATTTTGGTTTTCACAATTAAGTATTAAAAAAAGAGATAAAAAATGGGGGGGGGGGGGGGTAAATTTTTCCATAATATAGTTATCGATATTCTTTATAACAACATCGAAATTAGCCCATCCGCTACGTGCCTGGGAATTAATATTTATAAAATAATTTTTTTGTTGATTTTGCTGCAGAAGCCCGGGCTTCTCACGCTTCTGCTATAATACGCCACTGCTTGGACGTTGCATAATATTACTTCATAGCGGATGCTTTGTCGCTTTAAACAATGAATATTTATAGAAAGAAGTCGCGTTCGCTTTTTACTGGGATATAATAATCGTAAATTTCGCTGTTTATTTACAAATGGTCCTATCCATAGTTTATACGTGGTTGTGGCATGGGCAAAAACGCGACCGCAGCATTTCCATAAATTTAATATTTCAGGATATTTGGTTGCACATGGCTGTCGTAAATGTTTATCTGAAAATGGTTTACAGTTATTGTTTAAAGCAGTCTGGTTGAATAAAGTACTTTGACTGATAACTCCCTTTCAACGCACTCGTATTAATGGCTCTCGGTCTCATTAGAGGTTAAAGTATATTAGCCATTGTAAGATACTTTTGCTACCTCACAATAACTTAAACAATACTTATTCAAACCATATTTTTTTTAGAGACTGAGGATTTAAAATCAGTTACTTGCACGTGCGGATTGGCTATAAGAGTGCTTGCTGATTGAGCAAAATTGTCAGTGTTTTCTTAAATACTTGTGAAAGTACAAACATTTTTCTATTTGGGCAAGTGGAACTAAAGATATTTCTCACATAAGCATTTAGAAACCAATATTTCTAACCAACAGAAAACAATTCTTACAACTGTAAGTTAAAATTTTAGATGCCCATCGTGCAATTGCCTCCAGCAATTTTTTCAATATCATCTAATTGAGCGATATGACTATACCACATTTCCTTTCAATCCCATAACTCTATTTAAGATAATACGAAGTGGGGTTACTAGATAGGGCGCTACCCCGGGTGGCGGATAGGTGTAAGCCTACCAGATGTTGGTGTAACTGGGAAAATAAATCACTCGGGGTAGACCAAAACTGGCACAACAAAACATTGGTTAACATTATGGAATTTAAAATTTAACATAGTATCAAAAATATGAGGAAATGCATTTTTTGTACCCCTAGTATTTGTTTTATATGAACAGCTCATAATTTAACTTGTGATACTAAATTTAAGGTATAATCACGATTAAAGGACTTTTAAATGCACATCTTAAACGTCTCAGTATTTGCAGACATCTGGATTAGGTTTTATTTAAGCACAAAACATGATTACACCTTCCTCGCGATTTTGGTAATCTTCTAATCATGACTAACGATTTCATTGAATGAGCGAACAAGAAACTTAATGATATACAAATAGTCTTTAGTAACAAATGTACTAGTTTGGCAATCAGAAAACCAAAATGCTCTGATGGAAAATATCATCCATAGAAACACAAAATGCTGCAATGGGTACGGCCAGAGAGTTTTTTAGTGATGGGAAAAGTCGGAAATAGGATTTTAATCGCTTATCTAATATATTCAATAGGTCAATTTGGATGGACGATAGCAGTTTTTAGGCCACTATAAGATTTGACACTATCACTGGGATTTTAACGCACTCGGCAGAGAAGGTCGGTAATTCGTTTAATCGCTATCGAGATTTCAGGCGGAGGCCTGATCTCTAGTCGGGCAATTGACTTCAAGTAGAGAGGTTGTGCGTGATAGCATTATGGTTATGTTAATGTAACTATTTAGGAAAACCTCACCGTGCAAATTGTGGAAAATTACGACCTTTATCGGATATACTTAGCTTCTCAAAGAGCAGCCTACCTATCTCGTTAGAGTGCCGCAGAATTTCACATCGATCTCCGATCGGATATATATGTATATATAGAGCAACATCTCGTTGTTAGCGTGTAGATCAACGCCTATTGCTCGTAGCCAACCTTTGCACTGCCGCGTCTATTCTTTATTCAACAAGCCGACGCAGCTCTGAAAGGTCTTCCGTCACATAGCGTGTAAAGCGAAGCTAATATGCCTCTCGAAGATCGTGAAGCTACTCATCTTGGTTTCATGAAACCCCGGCCGTCAAGTACGGCTTCCATTTTCAAGCTTACAATTCTCAACCAACTTTTGGCCGCTAACGTCGATTGCATTGCTTCGCAAGCGAAAATAAACTTGTTTGTACTGCATGTGTTATTTACCGCAGATTTTGAATATGCACCATCGGGAGCATAGAAAAGTGAACCACTCTATACATATTGTTGAATATTTTTTGAGATTTCTGGGGATCCGCAAGATGGACCATTTTTTAATTGCTTTAAATTTAATAAGAAGGTAGCAGTTTGTAAATGGCATATATCTGTTATGTGTAGTTACGCGTTCTCTTGCAGTAAAATAAGCTTTTCAGAAATCTCGTAAGGAAATATTCTCCTGGTAGGAGCTTTTCTCATTACACCACCAGCAGAAAAAACATCGTGTGGCGCTCTTAAGAATAAGAACAATTTGTATCCCTTTTTCCAGGTACAATTGTCTTGACTATTGCGAGCAAATCCCTTTCTATTTCAGTCTAAGACCCACCCCTGAGCTACCAGACCCCTTTAAGCTGGTTCCCTGTCGTAAACGAGGCTTTCCCTATAACACAGTGGAAATTGTTTTGTAAAACTTTTTAATTTTCTACCCTTACTTAGTTCTTGGGTCCGCAGGAAATTTTTAAATTATATATTTCTTGTTTAGCACAAATGATTTCGTTATCCGTAATTGTATGTAATGTTCTCACTATGGCGAAATAATCGACATTAACATAACCACTTTGGTGCTAGTAAATCTAAGAATAAAAATCCATTGCTTTCATACAAAATTTAAAATTCCTGCCATGACAGAATCATAAAACTAATTGTGCTAAAAATATTTTATGGTTAACTAGCTGTGACCTACCCGGCGTTGCCCGGGCATAATATTACGTGAACCTATGCGTGTATGAGATCCCATACAAAATAATCTTTTTGATTTTCCGAATTTTCCGGTGGATTTTCCCAGAATTTTCTTTCATACAAACCTTGTCCTGACAATTACGAACACAACAAAAAAAAAGAGCCAACTCAGTCGAGTCGTTCTCAAGTGATGATGTACTATACATGCGGCGGCAATTGATTTTTATTTATATAGATGAGCGTGCTGCTTTTTCGCAATGGAGTGAAATTATTTCTCAATATTATAATTTTTTGTACGACCCTTACTATAAGTTACCCTTTTAGTAATAGCTGTTCGAATTAGAAATTATCGTAGGTAAGTGAAAAACAATGTTCAATTATTTAAAAAAAACAATCACTAACTGACCTATTTTTATTATGGCATGTATTACAACTGTCATAAATTGAAACTATAAAAACTTTACGCTCGCAGGCTATTACACAAATTCGCATATTTGCGTTTCCATCGCATATCGATAGATAGACACCATGCGAAGCGCTGGCTCAAAGCCTCGCGCCGGCATAACTATCAGGATGCTTTCAGTGAGAGTTTTATTTGCTACGGTGTGAGTGTTCTGAACCGTTTGTACCAACTGCAATGTGTGTGTGTCTTCGATTCGATATTGATTCGACAACTGTAACGTTAATTTAATATTAGTGTTAAATGTAGTTTAGAACTATTTGAACTAAATGAGGAAATGAATATAACACTTTGCAAGTTCACCAGTAGTAATTTGTTTCCGTTCTGTTCTGTTGATTATTTTCCTATGGCTTATTAAGTAAAACTAGGTTTACCTACTTAGCTTAGCGCTACGGGTCTTGCAGGCTTGTGATCTTTTCAACAACCTTTTCTATTGACTGTTATCCATTGCTGCCGATCTCGAATTTTAGATTTTTTCCCGTACAGTCGATTACTTTCTTCTGGGTCTTCTTCAAGCTCTGCTGTTATCTACTCTTCCTGGAAGAACTTCTTTTGCGGCGCTACATGTGTTTGAATTGGCATTCTTATTTATTATCACATTTTACCATTAATTGATCTTCTTTACCTTCTTTTATTTTGAAATACTTCGATTAATTTATGTGCTGTTGTTGTTAGACTTTTCACTATTTCTATTAATGGTCGCGTTGGTTCTCGAATTAACATAACGCCCGCACTGTACACTAAGCATTCGTGTATTCCGGTGAAAATTATCTTTGCTCTATATTTGCCTGTCTCTTGAACCGCCTTTTTTAGAATCAAATTATTATAATTATTAACCTGACATTTTGAAAATTTTGGTGCCGGAGTCTCTTTATTTGTCAGTGTAATTTTGACTAATTATTCTCCTTAGCATAGAATTTCGGCTTAGACCGCGTAGTATTTGTATATGAACATCCAGCATTTTCTGGCTTAATGTGCCTTGCACCTTGTGAAGTCGAGCAAAAACCCGCGCGATGGCCATGCTGTTTGGTGGCTCGTGTTGTTTGTGCATCCATATTCACTAACGCTTAGCAAGACCTTGCAGCTTGCATCATCAGAGTGAAAGTCGCACTAAGAACCGAAGGTTGGTGTGGAGCTATTTATAGTCCCCTGTGTCAGGCGCGCGGAGTGGCGTAACGCTGGTTGGTCATCCGAGTGCAACGTAATCCGTGGGGCGTGGCCGTATGACGCACAGTGGTTATAATGCTTTAGATCGTGTATCACAGGAGTCCACGTTTTACTAAGTTTAAAGCCATCTTCCCTGTTAATATTATTTGGATGTTTTTCTATTTCTATGGCTTCACGTATCACTCGCGGGAAGTAATGAGGTACTCTGGCAAGTACTCTGGCATGCTCAAATTCTAAAGTGTGCCCATTTGTAAAAGTATGCTCAGCTACGGCTGATTTTGTGATGCGTTTGTGTTTGCAATCGGCTTTATGTTCTTGGAGTCTTAGATCAACGGAACGACCAGTCTGTCCAATGTAACTCGAGCCGCAAGAACAAGGAATGCGATATACGCCAGCGGTTTTTAAACTTGGAATCGTGTCTTTTACCGATCTGAAGCCGTTACCCAAAGTTTCCTTGCTCGTAAACACCGTTTTGATGTTGCATCGTTGCAGGACACGTCCTATCTTATCAGTCGAGCCTTTAACGTAACGTAGAAATGCTAAGCCTTCCAGAGGTGGAGATTCTTCTTTAAGATCTAAGACTCCAAGAACATAAAGGCGATTGCAAACACAAACGCATCACAAAATCAGCCGTAGCTGAGCATACTTTTACAAATGGGCACACTTTAGAATTTGAGCATGCTAGAGTACTTGCCAGAGTACCTCATTACTTCCCGCGAGTGATACGTGAAGCCATAGAAATAGAAAAACATCCAAATAATATCAACAGGGAAGATGGTTTTAAACTTAGTAAAACGTGGACCCCTGTGATACACGATCTAAAGCATTACAACCACTGTGCGTCATACGGCCACGCCCCACGGATTACGTTGCACTCGGATGACCAACCAGCGTTACGCCACTCCGCGCGCCTGGCACAGAGGACTATAAATAGCTCCACACCGACCTTCGGTTCTTAGTGCGACTTTCACTCTGATGATGCAAGCTGCAAGGTCTTGCGAAACGTTAGTGAATATGGATGCACAAACAGCAAAACGGCCAAATCTGCCTAAGTATCCTCGTTCTCAAGATACCCAAACAACACGAGCCACCAAAGAGCATGGCCATCGCGCGGGTTTTTGCTCGACTTTACAAGGTGCAAGGCACATTAAGCCAGAAAATGCTGGGTGTTCATATACAAATACTACGCGGTCTAAGCCGAAATTCTATGCTAAGGAGAATAATTCGAGTAACCGCGAAAGCCTCAAACAGTACATAATTTTGACTAAGTCGACTAATTTTCTCAGTTTGACTAATAATCCAAAGAATGGATAAACTATGTAACTGCATAGTGCATATTGCTCACAAAGACAACTTTAATTTCCTTGATAAAGTCCTAGATTAGACAAATGGTTATCTGTGTTCATTCCTATCTAAGTTTGTATATTTCCTTATGCAGTTTTCCTTGTCCGCTTCTTTTTAATATAATGGGCAAAATCATAGAAGCAGTAAACGATAAAAATATGGTCTAGGATACCACCGAGTCAATATGATTTGTCACGCAGACGACATCGCCCTCATCCTCATCGCAGTCGTAAAACGACGTACTGTACACATTAAAAACTATAGTGGAAAAATACAACATGACCTATAGGTGATTGTAACAGGAGCTTGACATTGCTCGCCTAAGTGTGCTTAAAGTAGAATTTGAATATACAGCTGATTTGTACTTGTGTGTTATTTATTGTTTGTTGTTAGATGTAATTAATTAATATTTAGTATGCCATTAGAAGTTTTAAACGCGCGCTAATATGCATGTGCGCATACTACGTTGCAGAGCCGGAAGCGGTCGAGTTTTGTAAAGTGAGTCAGAGTCGGCTTTGAGCTCGCGGAGTGCGAAGGTGTGCTTCCGATGTGATCAAAGTACACGCCGGGCGATCTAGATTTCGCGGTGTGAACCAGCATGAGCTGAAAACTAGCGTTCTTGCTTTTCCTGAGGAACTCAGTGAAATAATAAAGAAAGCGACTGCATCATAAAGTACGCAATAGCGAAAGCATAGCCGAACTGAGAGGATCGGATTCAGGTATTTCAAACCAGGCGGTCGTTAGCCATTGCTGCAGTTGGGTGCTTTATTAACACATTTGGTGATCCAAGTGGGTCGCCAACGTGCGTACACGCATGCTCTTTAGTGTTCGGTGCGCACTGCGCTTGAGCATATGCGCAGTAGACCGTGAGCACAAAAGTGTCGGTAAAGCAGCTCGAGGTAATTTGATATTTATTCGATGTGTGAGTGCTGTGACGTCTGAGCTGTAGACTGTCATTATAAACGTGTCATAGAAGCAGCTGTCGGAATATGAATGAATTATTGTTAAAATAAATGCGTAACAGAAATAGCATTTTGCGCAAAGACTGGCATTATGGCTTATACAAATACACAGTGGAAATACATATTCGTTTTGTGGTTTTAGTCTTTAGGTCCACTATTGGTTAGCGTTGTATTTTACACGAAATATGGCTATTGTTGTTTATTTGTGTTTAAAAAAATTGGCTTTTCGTCTTAGTAAATTTTCAGCTTAGCACAGGGACAGGTCAACTTTATTTCAACAAAGGCTTTCTTTAACCATGAACTGAAGTAAGTAGAGTAAGATAGATCTCATAGCTGGCAATCAAAAAGGGGCAAATTAATTTATAAAAATGGCGGGTCTTTAAGCCGCAGCATTATAATATGACTTCACAATGGAGGTGATCAAGCTGCAGCCTCACTGAAGCATTATAATTTGGCGCCCAAACAAAAGGGCTCGTAAAAGACCCGTTACATCATGTCTTTTGACTACTTAGTCAGTAAAATCTTGATCTGTGGCGATCTTAAAGACGAAGGACGACAAGTTAAAGCAGCGGGGATATGTAAAGAAACGTCATATGGATGAATAAGAACACAAACATTCACTATAAAACTCACATGTACAAGACATGCCTCAGAGGGAACTAACAAAACAACACTCTATCAACAATCGAGAAGGGAGGAGATGAAAAATCTGAAAACGATCACAAGCTACACATTGCATGTCAGAAAAAGGAACGTAGAAATAAGAACAAAATGTGAAGTTGACGACAGTTCGGTGATTGATTTAGCTTGTGTGTTAACATCTCCAGTATTTTTGTTCTTTTTTAATATTTCTATGGTCTGTTGTATTTCTGGTGATTTGTACTAATTCCCATTTTGCTATTGGTTTTCTACTTGTTCTATCCCAGTTTGCTCAACATTCAACTTTTTAAAAATATTTGCTCAGTCCTTTCAGTGATCCTCCATTTCCTTTCAAGGATCCCTTATTCTTGCAGAGCGTGGTATTTCTTTGGTAGTTGATGTAGATATCATGAACTTTGAAGATATTCAAGTATTTGAGCTCAGATTCACATTCGACATCTGAACCAAAAGGTGCGTTAAAATTTCAAAATTACTTTACCTATGTTATTTTTGGTAATAATCAAATTATATTGAAAATAATATTATTCACTGCTATTACCTAAATCCCCGATTGCGGCAGTTATCCTGAAAGGCTTCAACAAAACTAAATTTGTGAAACGTGAACTTCCAAAAAGATCCCATGGACGGAGCCGACGTTGTTCGCCTGGCGCATTGTCTGCGCGAAGCTGAAGTGACCACTTAAGAATGTATTGTAATTTTCAATACCTAATCTAACTCGAGCTACGAAAATCGATCCTTATCGCAGACAACGAGACAAGATAAAAAACCGCTGTCAAAAAATCTTGCTTAGCGAATTAATTGTAAATAGCGTGGTATGGGAACTGCGCGCACTCAAACCGCGGATATTTTTCAAGGGAATTCTAACGGAGAAGTTCGTTTAATTAAGTAGATTGCCAGTAACGGTTTGTTTGGACCTATTGTTGCTGGGTTGTAAGAAAATAGAATATTAAGGCGACATGTTTATCGTGAGATAAATAATGTTTTAACGAGAACAAAGAATATTAAGTAAGGCTATGTACTATTAAAGTCAAGTAATACTTTTTAAAGCGATACGTATTGACATTTAAATTTGTAAATGTTCCTCACCGTATACGTCAAAAATAGAAATCTTAGGGTGGGCTTTTATTGGAGAAGGAATTATTACTTTCAACATTTGTGAATGTACCAGTCAAAAAGTGCACTATTTTACTACTTTGTCTTCTTCTGTATTGGCACTTGTTCGAAGGTCTTCCTTTTATTCCTCTGCGATTGTCTGTTATTGAAAAATTAATTTAAAAAAAGAAGTTCTGCTTTGAAAAAAGATATTAGGAAGTGAATTACTACCAGTAGTAAACTGGACGATTTTAATACTTTTTCTCCTCTTTTAATAATATGCAAAAATTACACTGGGTTCGTTATGTTCAAAGCTACCCAGAAAGCTATCATTATTAAATTATCATAAAGAATTTATCAGATAAATAGTATGAGAGAATTATCAAGCAAATCAAGGAATTGATTAATAAGCACTGGAATCGAAAAGCAAAATCAACCCCTAACTGAGTTATAGCCTCATTAGGCGCTTATAACCTACTCCTAAAGTAAATCACGTTATGCCACGTTTATCGCAGAAGCTTCTCGAGAACGAAGCACATTTGTAATGAATTAACCTTATCGCTTTATCTGGAAGACACGGTGCGCTATCAAGGAAATGGGCCGTTTACTATTTTGACATTTAAAAACACAGTGCTATATGAATTTCAAGGTACGCAAAATAATTAAATCAATCAGCAAGAGGAGGGTGTTTAGATAAAAATAAAATATAAATAAAGCAAACGCACTGATTGTCTTTCGTGGCTTTCTGTGCTAATTTGAACTCAAGCAAGCGTAGGAAACCCTAATCAGGCCGGTAGTTTTGCGGTTCCTCCATGTGGGTCGATACGGGCTTAAAAGCAAGGCGTCAGCTCTTCGGCATGACGTCAAAGGCCGAATTGGCCTTGAACCTCGAGATTAGAGGTTCTGATTGACCAATTTGGCGTTCTTCTGTTGACGTCAGGATGAAGATCACGGTTATGGCCTCTCGGAGATCGCACAAAAATATTGGCTTTGCGAGTGTAAAAGAAAACCAATATCGCTCACGAAAGGACTGCAAATGAATTTTCCCAAGTTAAACCACGAGAAATATTGGTGTTATCGCATATCTTAGATACTGATCGAGTTTAAAGATTGCTGGCGAAATAATAGACAGCGTATATAGACAAAGGGCGGTAATAATCAATGTGAAATCTATATACCTACGTTAGGTTTGCTTTTCACGACGCGGAATTACAACAACTTAAATAGGAGAAGTCCTCTTTGAAGCCCCGACTTACGTCTTCCGTCTTCGATGGCAACATGTACCCGGAAGCTAAACGCACAAGAAGCTCAACACGAAAGGAGGGCAAATTTGAAATTTTCAAACTACATCAAAGATTAGCCAAAATGAAGCTAGACAACCTGATCCACACACAGGCGCTGAAAGTGACCTAATTTCACGCCATTTCCGACACTGGTGTTTCTCAACAGTACATGGGCCATGCTCATGGTGAAGCCATCAATGCGGACATTTATATAAGGCAATGTTTAACAAAACTTCGTCTGTTGATAACTACTAATCACCTAATTCACGACATTATCTTCTGGTCAGACCTAGCTTCGTGTCACTACGCAAGACAAACGGTAGACTGGTTAATCGCCAATAACATTAATTTTGGTCAGAATATAGACAACCCACCAAACGTGCCTCAATCAAGATCTCTAGAAAAATGTTGGGCTCTTCTGAGTAGAAAAGTTTATGATGATGGCTGGGAGGCCCAAAACGTAGAACAGTTAGGTCGCCGGATCTACCAAAAAATTGGAGAAATCGACATTGGTGCCATCCACAGGCTAATGGCGTGAGGTAGGGTTACATTGCGCGCCATTGAAGAGCATGGACCATTATTCGTAGTTTAAGATTATAATTCTATTAAATATAGCTGTAGAAATAAATATTTGTAGTTGAATTTCATATAAAATTAAAGCAACGTAAAATATAGCTGTTAATATTTTTTCTCAAAACTTATGGGACATGCGTTATTAGTGATGATGATTTTCTCCAAATCATGGAAGGGAAGATTATGTTCAAGGAATATTTTTAATTTTAAACTGGATTATTAAAAGTAGCAAGGTTTATGTTTTTTGTACTAAAATTTAAACGTAGGTTTTTCCTTCAAAATTAATCTTCGCCTTCTTATCTTCTTCTCTATATTAGGTCCGTGACTAGTATTTTTCGTATTCTTGAGATGTCCATATTCAGTTGTCCTTTCATCTCTTAATTCACTTAATTGGTCTCTTGGGTAGTCTGAAGCCGTGTGTTTTCTGATTGATTACTATTTTTGTAATTCTGTTATCATCCATCCGTTGTAGATGCTCATTTCAGTTCCTTCTTTTTTCTTCTTTCTGTGTTATTTGAATCTATCCTGGTCTTTATCGCATGCGTTATCTTATAAGTTGTCACTTTATTGTTTCCATTCATATTTTTATTTTTCTATGAAAATAGCCTTCACGCAACCAGATGCAAACTCTTCTTTACACTTGTGTGTCTCAATGACTTAGGAATTCCACGTCCAGATAATTGAACTTCCTCATTTGTTCTATAGATTTGTAATTGACTCCAAGTGTCTTTGGATAAGGTAATGTATTTTGTTTTAGACGTGTTGATGTTCATATTGTATTATGTTGCTATTAGATATAATGAATTGAATTACTGCTGCTAGTACCACTTGTTTTACTAAAAAAAAATAAACAGATTCGTATTCATTGATAATACCAATTTAACAAAAATTATTTTGAAAATTAATATAATTTGATAAAAGCATTCTACTTTGGCGCTAATGGCTTTATCCAAATGCTTTCGAAAGAAATGATTATACTTATGAGAAAAAACTATTGACTGAATTTCTTTAATTTTGGTAATAAAAGAAAGCAATGCCCTTTTAACTTTCAATAACCTTCAAGAAATGAGTTTACACAAATTGTTTGAAAAGGAAGATTATTTATATGGCAATTAAGAACTACAATTTTATCTGCATTATTTGGAAGAGAAAGCTTGTTTAAAAGAAACTACTCTGTTGATACCGTGATATAAACAGCATTCTACTTTGACCTTTGGTCATTAGTGATGCCTGCTTTACGCAAGTTATCTAAGAAGAGTAGAATACGTGGAAGAGAAAGTTTGTACTTTGTTAAAGATAATATAGATAAAATTATACTTCAATAAAAATTATTATAAACAAAGAAACCAGTTTTATTATTACACACAAAATTCTCTTGGAGTTTTCGTAGAGCTTTAATAATTGGCAATAGGGATTCCATTTAAATTATTGAGAAAGAGAAGACCATTTTGAAGAGTTTTTAGCAAAATCACTCCACCAGAGTTCAGAAAAAATCACTTATGGAGATAAGCGTTGTTGCACTTAGCCCATTCAATAAAACTTTAATTTAACACTAACTGTTAAATTAATTGGCATTAGCTCGTGTACCATCTGCTGTGTCCTTTCTGGTCCGACTCAGATAAAGTGTAGTTTTTACTCCACCTAATAAATTAATAATAAATTTACTGCAATTCACTTCAGTTAAGGACAACGGCTTTGTTGGAAATAAACAAAACGCTTCACCCAAAATCCTAGGTGGAAAATCGTAATTATCCAGCAAGGGTAAAATGTGGTAAAGTTATAATTTGACCTTTGACGTACATAAAGTAGTTATAATTATACGTAATAAATTCATGTAATCAGTTTTACGAAGAGATCTCACCACATAGTAAATATAGTTTTAAGGGCTTTGGTTGACCGGCTGCCATAGTAAATAAACAGATTTACAACATGCATTCCTTTCATAAATAGCTTCAGCTTCATCACGATCGACAACTAGATTTTTAATAAAAGCAGCGGATTAGAAAAAAATGGCTAAAATTATTTCTAAGATCTATAGCTTCTCCATCGGTATCGAAGGACATAGTACTTATTTGGTTAAAGTAGAAAATTTAAGATTGGAGAAATAAACGTGATTTGCAAATTTATGAATTCGTGGTAAATAAATGGTAATTTTGTAGTATATCCACAGATTTTAAAAAATTAAATTATTTTTTCCTGGTGATCCATCGATTTTACACCTCACAATCCCGAAACAAAGTTGCTGGAAAGCTGATTAACTTTCGATTCGCCTATTCATCTTGTTATTTTAAAGCTATTATTTAAATTTTCAACAAGTGATTGTTACAGGAACATTAAATTAATAAATAACATGCATAAATTCCTACCAGCTGCAAACCAGCCGGTAGCATTTGTTTCTTATTACTATTGGTTTGTTGCATTTCATTTGCTTTCCATACCTTATTTAACCTTGAATACCACAAAACAATGAAACTTTACAACTCCTTTATGTCTAGAAATTACCCCAACAAGCTTTGTATTACTACAAAAAAGCACAATTACGAGAAGTATATGAAATGTTCGTCGAACGTCGTGCAGATGGTGCTGTCATCGGATCGTTCGTATGTTTTTCGAAGAACGCTCATCTGTCACAAGAACACAAGCGAACATTTAGAGCAATCTGTCAAGTAGTTTAGTGTTGAGAGCTGCTTAAATAAGTCAAAGTGTTCACGTGTTTAAAAATGAGTAAAGGTGAAATTCGTGCCGTGATTAAATATCTCGTAAAAGCTGATATGGGCGATGTGTTGTAGCAAGAGTCCCCGCCATTACAAACACTGAACAAGTTGGCTCTTATGTTTATATGTGGATGTCAAAGCTGTTATGATGACCCCCGCAGTGGATGCCCGTCCACTGCGGTTGCTCCAGAAAATGTTAGAAAAGCCCAAATGCTATGCGCCGATTTGTAACTATGAATGAGACTTGAGTTCACCACTATGCAATTGAAACCAAATAACAGTCGATGCCATGGAAACATCCTGGTTCACAGATGCCAAAGAAAGCGAAGTGATAACTTCTATATTTGGAATGGATATAATATAAATCGACTATTTGGGAAAGGGTACTAAGATAAATGGTCAACGTAAATGTACAGTGTACATTGTTGCAAAAATGAAGACGAAGATCACAACAGAACGATTCCGTTTAAAGCGTATAAATTTCCCCAAATTCACCATCGAAAAACTTGCTGTTACCGGGAATGTTGTAAGAAACTCATGTTTGAACATTATTGAAGCCGTATGCAGTGTCACGAGTGGTTGGTAACAAAAATACGTTTTGTTCATTGGAACGGCGTCATTCATCATGAGTTTGTTCCACATGGTCAGAGATGCAATATTGACTGTTGCTTAATGTACATGAAGCGTTCGATGGAGGCACCCCGAAAGAGGAGGCATAAGCTGTGCACAAATAAGATGTGGATGCTACATATGATAATATGCACCACTCTTCAGAAAAATGAGTTTGCAACTCGGACCATATCATATCTTCTTTGAATGCCCAGCATTAGAGCGTAAAAGACACCAACTCGAATGGAGCCTTAACTCTATTGACAACCGCAAGCTAGTAGGAGACATTGCAAATCTAGTAAAAGATGTCGGCCTGCTAACTTGAAAACTCCCGACAGTACAAAAAGCCCAAAGGGCTGACGTGCGCATGCCGCCAGCAAAAGACAGTCGTGGAATCTAAATCTAATCTAGTCTAACTCGGACCAGCTCGAAACTTTCAACGATTTGTTGTCTTGAGTATCAGGCAATCATGGCAACAACAAAGCTTGCCTGACGTGTCCTAACGGGCCTATAACGCGTCTAATTAGCAACACTAACTCAAATGGGATATAAGCCTATCTTAAGTAGAGAGAGGTCCAGTGAACACGTGCAGTAAAAAATTAAATTTGCACGGCTTGCATCATGGTTGAAAGTAACTGTGCCACCGCTTCAGAGAGCTGGAGTCGTTTTCGAAGTCTACCGAATAAAGTTATCTCTACTCTCAAAAGTTCCTGGAGTTAGTAATAAGAGGGAGTATGCATGCATCCAGAAGCAGAACCTAAGCCGCAAATGCAAAATTAAATAGGACCGTAATAAATGCACCTGCTCACACGCAGGTCATCCTCCAGCCCTAATATCTAGCTTTGGTTCCTGCAAACCTTTTCATTTCAAAACTTGCAATCAAATCGGAAAGTTCGTCAATTTCATACAATAAAGGAGAGAATTCGCTATGGGATCTGCGCATCATCTAGCAAAAAACACCTCAGGGCATATTCCAGAAGTTACGAGAACGTTGGGAGTTGTATATAAATAGTGAAGGGAAGTGTTTTTAATGAGACAAGTCTGATTTATATCTGGATTTTTTTGTGGGCAAGTCTGGCTAAGTGTGAGCCTGAAAGCTGTTAAATAGGAATCCAGCAGTCTTACCACCGCGCCACCAAGCTTCTATTACATACTGTACATACATATACTCAGGGGTTCGATTATTCCTGAGAAATAAATCCCGCATTGAGGAAGTTCCAGTGTAACGTATACAGGGTTATTCACATAAGATGATGAGCCTGACCAGGTAAAAAAACCAACATAAACAGTGCTAACCGAATGCAATAGGGATCCAGTTAGCTTTATAAATCGTATTTTGGGCTGCATTTTTACCTGGTCAGGCTCGTCATCTTATGTGAATAACCCTGTATAGTAGAAGGTTTATATTTTTGTGCTTTTGTACTATGCTGCAGTAAGCGTTTTTGAACATGTAATGGTAGGTTGAATACCTTCAAAAAGTGTTATCAACAGCCTTATTGTCCTAATGGCAGTGTCATGATTAGAATTTTGAAATAATTCCTGTCACGCGGCGCCATCCATTACAACTTTATTTAAATTTCCTGTTTGCCATAAATCCCGTTAACTAAAAGCCCACAACTCATACGTCGGAACATTTGCGCGGACGTTTAAACGAACGTTTCTTTAAATTGTTCAGGCGCTGATGCGCTTTAAAAAGGGAATTCGTATCTGTGCAATAGGCAGAGTAAGTGACCTGCTGGTCTAAAATAGCCATCATTAATGAACCCGAGAGCGCTCGGCCCCAATTTGAGTGCGATTACCGCATGTAAACTCGTGTTTGCTTTAGCCTTGGCAATAAAACTCTAATTACGTAATTACAAATCGAGAAAATACCTAAACGCTGAACGTGAGCGAACCTGTGCAGTTATAACTGAAATTTCGAGCTGTAACGAAGTACCCATTTTAGAAAGGAAATTGCCGTTTTACGACGACCTATGTTTAGATTTGGGATTAGAACTAGACGTGCACATATCAAACTCTCATTAGCCTGTCCAAAAGATGCAACTGCCTGTCTAAAATCAAGTATAAATGCATTTTTTATAATTTTTGGCAAACCAAGATAATTAAATACATATATTGATGAAATTTCGTACCCAAAAGTCAACTCGTTTTACACTAAAGAGCCAAACAAAAAAGATATAAATTTAAAAATCCAGGCAATTGAGTAGCGGTCCATCATTATGTATGTACCCATTTTTAAAGGCCTTAAAAGAGTAGATAATTTACGAATGATTAATATGCATCCTATGTAACTGTACAGAATTGCGTTGTAATTTTTAAAAAGGAAATTTGACGTTGAAGGTCCGGAAGCCCAGTTTAATCTTCAATTTTTGAGAACATTCATATTGTGTATGCATTGTTTTAACAAATCGCTGCCTTGGATTAGGTGTCCATTTGCATCACTACGAATGTTTTTTAGCATTTATACTATTTTGGATATGCAAAACCTTTCACAAAAATGGATTTCATTTTTCTATTGCCAGTTAAGTATACATATTTTTATATTTTAAATGTGTATATATGTTTAATTACTATATTTATGCAATTAAGAGAATAGTAGTTATTACTGAGTTGCGTGTAACCACTTTACATCATGTTTGAAAACATGAGAAAATCATTTGCTTAGTAGTGAATCAAGGAGGTTTCTGGACTAAAATACGTCACTACGCAGATTATTTTGTGGGCGTGGTTGATCTCCGTAATTGGTTTGTAGGCGTATTCAACCACTGCGCAAAACAAATAATAAAAATTACTTTTGCAGGGAACCTGGGCAATGACAAGATTTAGCCCATAACCTATCTAAAGCTTCTACTTCTAACGTAACGATCTAAAATATCAGAGTACAGCTGTTTTTCGGTTTTTGTTTTTAGTAAATGACCTATTTTTCATTTCGCTTCTGTGATTGAAGACGTAGGTCGAAGGCTTGCGAAAGGAAGTTATCCCCTAAAAATTTGGCAATCCGGCGTCGTGTTGAAAGGCTGATTTGAGCATCTCGATGCTGTTGTGTAATATCGCTCTTTGATGATATGCGTCAACTGTTATTTCCCTAGCAATGGAAATCACTTCGAGGCCGACTAAGACCTAAGGTAAGCAATAAAGCCGTTTATTTTATGTGGTCTGAGGTGCTTCTATGCCTGTTTCCTTGAGTTGGAATTTTTCTAAGCTCGCAAGGCCAACGATTTTTGGACTATCCACGAGGATCTCGTCGTTGTTTTGCGAACGCCGAAGAAACTGGCCGGTTTGGTTGAGGTTTCTACGACTTTTTGACGTTAATGATCTACAGTTAAAGGTCAGCTTTCTTTTATTCCACCTATCGACTACCCAAAGTCGCAGTTGTAACCCCCAGCACATCACTCTGCGGTTTGTACCCGCCAGATCGCGTTGGTTGCTTGTAAATTTTAAATTCAAAGTAGTAGACGGTAAGTTCCATGAAGCGCACCACCTGGCGGTAGGCGAAGAGTTTTTGTAAACATTAACCTTACGTTATTTAACTGACGACAGCAATGCATGGCTTGAGTAAGTAAATAGCTTTCTGGAGTGCCTACCCTAATTGTACCTGTCTACTTTTAGAATTATTAAAGCTTTTTTTACTTCTGGTATTTTCTTTTATTTGATCCACCGATGCCTTCTCTGTTTTTAGAAGATTACGATTGCATGAGAGAGAATCCCTTAACTGCAAGTGAAATGTATTTACTGTTGGTTAGATTGAAATTAGTTGTCAAAAGACGGCAATTGGCGCCTATTTGACTACAGTTCAGTAGCTATAAGAAATATTTCTTTAATCCAAGTGAGGACAAAAAATCTCGGCAAATATCGCGTTGGCTTGGGCCGTGAACCCATCCCGTGTGATATGGAAAAAGCGCATTGTAATGCTAAAGAAAGGATCACGATGAAACAAGCACATATAAAACATAATGAAAAAAAGGAATATTTTGTAAACTATATTGCAAATACCTATTTTTAAAAATCATCCTGTTCATTAACCTACAGCGATCTTTGGTAGCTTTTAGCCGAATGATAGTAAGTTTCCTGGTTCTCGCCGATTGCGGTTTTCAAAAGATGCTCCGCTGTTGCCGCCGCTAGAACAATATAAACTTCCCCATTCATCAGAATATGCCGCAGCTGCCCACACTCGTGTCGATCGTTTAGAGCGGACATTAGTCCCAAAATATACGAGCTATAAACTTGGCACAACCCCACATCCGTATTGATATTACCACCCAAACTGTGTGTAGCTGCCAATTTTTGAATGCAGAAGTCTACTTAGTTTCCGCAGTGTTTAACAAATCAAAATCGCGAGCACTCACGCTTTGCAGACAATATCTTTGGAGCTAGTAAGTAAAACACCAATCAATTAAAAATGGAAATCTATCTACTACTACCTTTAGAAAGCGATGTGTAGCATAATATAAAAAGTTCCTTACTAAGCGTGGAATACTTTAGTCTCAACCAAATTCTAGTACGGATTTGATCATATGACCAAAGCAGTCAATGTTTAAGGTACTTGGTACTCCGTATGCTTTGACCTTGTCTATAACAAACAACAGCAACAATGAACATGTAATCTACCTAACCCTGAAAATCAATTGAAGCAGTCGCCACTTTTGCTGTCACGTTTATAGATGGATCTACGTAATGTAGTGTGAATAAAAAAATTTCGATTTCTGCAGTTTTGGTAGTGATTTGCCCAAAAGACAGTGCTTTAAATTTATTTGGAATACAGAAGCCTTATCAACTTTCTAAGGGAAGAGGGTACTGGATCAGACTATGGAAAAAGACGCCGTTATATTTACTTCCAAGTGGGGTTTTGATTAAAAAAAAACAATTTCGATATGGTAGGGAATCGAGTCAAAACGATCCAAGCAGCAAAGGGTTTGTGGGAACAAGATCCTTAAAAATATTGAGGACTTGGTGACGTCGGATCAAAGAAATAGGGTTTCAGTTACCGCTGATGAAGTCAGAGCGTCAGAAACAACTGCTTTGAAAATTTGAGTATAACACTCTATTTGAAGACAAGTGTTTTCAAGAATTAGGTAATTACAGATCAGCATGAAACTGTTTTAAGGCACATGTCTTTCTTCTCTATTTTTTCATTTGTTTTCAATTGTCTCTTAGTTCTTCCAATTTCCAGCACTTAACTGTTTCATTGTTCTGTACACATTGAAGCTATCTTCTACCATTGCTGCCTTCTGGCTTTTCGAATGAAACTTTTGGGCATGCTAGTACTGTCCATTCTCATTATGTGACCTAATCACTTTATTTTGCTTTGCTTCATCTCACTTATTACCCCCAGGGCAATCTAGAGTTGTTGTAGCTCCTTCTTCATTCTTTTTCACGTATCTTGTTGCTTGACTCCACCATATATCTTTCGTAAAATTTTCCGCTTCTAAAGTGTCAACTTTTAATAACCTCTATCCGCAAAACTCAACTCTCAGTTCCACAGGTTTGTGCTCAGTAATGTTTTAGAGTCTAGTTTTCCCTCTTCTGGAAATTGTTATGGTTAAAGATTTTGTTTACAAAGCCCGCTCTTTCTGCTTAACTTTGGTAATTGGGTGTATGCTTTACTTGCTTCAAGGAGTAACTTTCTGCTTTTCTATTAATTCTTAAATTCTTCTAGAAAACTTTTATTCTGAGTTTATCCTTACTTTTACATTCTTTTTTTACCAGGGAGCAAGTTTCTCCCCATGTGGGGTTGCTAGTCCCCCATCGGGGGCTTCCCAAGGTGGCGGATAGGGGTAATATCACCAGATATAGTGGATACTGGAGAAATAAAATACTCAGAACAAAACAAAAACTGGTTCTCCATGTTAGGAGCGGTACTCCTCCTAACAGAGTGCGGTACTACTGCCTTGTAGCTAGGTGTTGGCACACTTAAGGCTAAGGAAAGAAAGCCTTGACAACCAATTACCCCGGCTGGGTATTGGGTCACAGGGCCAACTACTCAGTACTCGTCAAAAACGCAACAAATATCTTCAACTAGTTAAAAATCTTAATAAAAGCCTCAGAAATAAGGACGGAAATAAGAATAGACAAAAATAGCAAAGAAAACGAATAATGATTTATGGAGCCTGGCATGTAGTAACACCACTGCTAATACAGGCAAAGAAAAAAAGAAGTGCAATCCAACAACAAGGGATATATTTGCACATATGCAGTGGTATAACAAAAGAACAAATGGCAAAGAAGGGGATATCCATATTAATCCAGAAGAAGTACAAGTGATATATACGTAGAAAACTAATAACCTATCAATGAAACCATCATTAAAGTCAACATGGAGGTTTGGAACCAAAGCATCACTATAGCAGGAGTGTGTGCTCTTAGCGAAAAGAAAAATCTGATCGCTAGAAATCATTTCTACTCTATATTAGACGAAACCCTCAATAACATAGATAGGTACAAATAGAGAACTAATTATGCTAGAGAATTTCAAGAGACGAAAAGTGGGACGATATGATGAAGAAGTACTGAATAATAATGGAAAACTGCTGCTAGATCTTCATACGTGAACAACATCAATCAAGAGTAAATAATGATTTCTTTAAATATAAGAATGTACATAAATTCACATGGAGAACTGCAATCAATCATAGACCATATATCCACTAGCCGGTGCTCACATAGAAGAGTTCAGGATGTTAAAGTGTACAAAGCACCAATATGCGAAAAAATTGAAGAAAAAAGAAGGCAATGGAAGAAAGGTATAACGTCAACAGCTTTGAGGAATACACCACGTGTATTTATACCAATCAATATTGAATAAAAGGTTAAATGAAAACTTCGAAAGAGAAGTGTAACTAAAAAGGAAATTGTACAAAAGATGGCTAAACACAAAAACAGCAAATGATAGAGAACAAGACAAGATACAGGAAAGAAAAATTTAAAAAATGGTACGAAGAGCAATGAATAACAGATGAGAAAAAATGCAGGAGAATAGAATCACAGATGGGATAATATCATCAATAAAAGTATTATCATTCGCAATGAAATCCCAAAAAGCGGCCAGTCCAGGAGACATTAATATAGAACTTGTAAAGAAGGAAACCGAACTATTGTATAAAATGATAATAGAATTAGTAAGTGATTGTATAAATGGTGGCAAGATACTAAGGGGATGGAAAGCAGCCTATATATTATTAATTCATAAAAGAGGAAGAAAAATGACTGCAACAACTATCAAGGATCGAAGTATATCACTGACAACTATAATGAGTAAGAACTAGAATAGTAAGAAATAAGATAGAGTGGTTTTACTATAAGAATATTGTGTACGGACAATATCTTTTGTTTATCGCAGTTAATACAAAAAGAGATTCATGCGGGAAGAGAACTCCATTTGTTGTTCATAGATCTTAATAAAGCACCCAATAAGCTGTGATAAACATTGGAAAATTAAAATTAATTGAACCATAGGTAATCAAAGCTGTGAAAAACCACTACTACAATTATTTAGATAAGGGTGAGAATGGTGTTGCCTCAAGGGTTTGCAGTCACAAAAGTTCTGCTGCTAAGCTGTAGCATGACTCTAACCATGTCTAAATTTATATAGACGAAACACCGAATTGCAAGTATACAAAGCTATGAATATTCCCCACTGATCTACAGCAGTAAGTCTTGGTTGCTACTTGAATGAAAACGCCACATTGCAAGCTGCTGAAATGAAGATGCTGAGGAAAATAGAAGGAACATCAAAGATGGACAGAAATTAGAAGCAGACTAAAAGTTACCTCATTACAAAAACAGGTAGGAAACAACCAGTTAAGAAGGCTAGATTAGCGTATGTAAGTAAAATGTGCGCAGGTAGACTACCAAAAATAGTGTGGGAGGATAAAGAAAAAAAAAAGGAGGGTAGAAGGTAGGCCACATGTTATGTGTTCAGAACCAGCTAAAGAAGTGCTAAAGAAGAGAGGATTAGAATGGAAGTAAGCAGGTGACCTAACATAGGATTGAGAGGTGTGGAGAAAATGGTACAGCACCACCTAAAAGGATCAACCCAACAGTGATAGGAAGAAGATTAAGTAAAAAAGTAGGTAAGTATAGATAGAACACTGAAGGTGTTGGAAAATAAATGTAGGTAACAGAATGAGAGTTCAATTAGGGTCAAAAATGGTCTACACATTACAGTTTGCAAATGAGCAGGTTCTAAGAGGTACGGACTATAAAGACATATCATACAAGTCCCGAAAAGTTAAGGAAGAGTATCATAAGTGGGGTTGACTACAAACATAAACAAACAAAATAGAATGAGCAGCCACTCAAGACATATTAGGTTTCTACTAGAGACAGGACAGAAAATAGAAGGGTGTGAATAGTACATAGTAGCAGTAAAAATTGAAAAACAAGGAAATGGGGATATTGAAATACGAGAAAAGATAATATATTTTAGAAAGGCAATATGTATGTTGAATTCCATACTATAGGACAGAAATTTAAGTAGAACAAGAAAGAGATAGCGTATGCTTGACAAATAATAATAATCGAAGCTGCTAGCGCTAGAAATGGATTCCTGGAGTTGATCATTAAGAGTTTCTAGAATCCAAACAATGCGAAATGAAGAAATGAGAAGAAAAATGAATGTAACTGAAGATATGCAACGAAAACAATTAATGTGGTATGGTAAGTCAAATGTGTGCAAGAGAATAGGTTACCAAAGAGAATTGTGGAATGGGTCCTGCTAAAATGTAGGAAAAGAGGAAGACTTCCAAGGGAATGGCAACAAGGAATTCAAGAAGCGACTCAGGATAGAGGGTTAAAACCTGAAGGATAGTGGAATTGCAAAATTGCAAGCTGAAAGAAGAAAACAATCTTCATCGTAAATCAGTCAGATAGTAAGAGGAATAATGTCTTCAATCTCGTTTTGTGTTGGAAAGGTTAGTTTCTGATTCACCTGCGGTGGTTTTGGTGTTTCTACTGCTTTGTTTGGATTTCTTTAAAGTATTCTACCCATTTCTTAATTTCTGCTTATTTATCACTAATTACAAGCTTTTGTTTCATTTTGAACCATTAGTGTCTTTGGTTGAGATTGCTTTCTATATAGGTACCAGTTATACTGTCCTTCTATTTCTGGAATTGGATTATTTAATTATTCTTTTTTCTTTGTCTTACAAATGTCTGCTAATTGTCATACTTTTTTGTGTTTTATGATATTTTCAACCTCGCCTTTCTTCTCTTTTCCAACGTTGCTCGCATTCTTTGTCAAACTAACTCTTCCTCAGTTGTTTTGTGACTGTTTCAAAACTTTTTTGAAAAAAGCCTTTATTTGCTGATTCAGGAAATTCAATTCTTCTTTAGCTTTTGACTTTCTTCTCCATTTTTGAATATTTGTTCCAGGTTTTGTACATGCAATTCCTATGTTTCTTTTAGTGTTTCTACCAATATTCATTGTTTTCTAAATTTTTTTATTATTAGAAAATATTCAGCAAACATGTTCAGGAATTATGGGGACATAGTAATGTAACGAATAACTGATATTAAGTTGCAATTTTCAATACTTGTGGGTTATTTTTCTTGTACTGATTATACCAATCAAAATAAACCACGCCTGAAAGTTTCACCCTGGCGCTTGCTGGTGCAAGTCGATTATGAAAATTTGATTTATTATTATTAACAGAAAAATGGTAGTTTTTGTTGCAAATTTGAAGTAGATGGCATTTAATTAATTTTTAAAATTGATAAAATGTGAATTTATGCAATATATGGATTAGTGCAAGCTTATATTTTGATAAGCGAACTGTCGATTCTTTAATTAATATTTTATAAGTCACATATAAATGTATCCCATTTTTTTTTTCAATAACATCACTTTATTTTCATTTTCCTTTGTGCTTAAATGCAAAAAGTTATACAGCTAAATAAATCGATGCGGTTTGGTAGGCAACCAACGTTACAGCTAAACTCGCAGCTACCTCAATGTGAATTATTGTGTATCATAGTCGTCTTTCAGGGGCTATAGCTTCGGTCACTAAATTAATAGTGATATGGCAAAGTTATTACAATTGCGTAAGAAATTTACATATGCAAACTGTTTTATAGTAATATGAAAATATTTAAGACAGATAGAGTCCGCTCTTCAAATTTTCTAGCTTAATTCTATCTTATCCCTTTGTTAACTGTAGTCAAATACCTTCAATAAATAGCTTAAATGAATGTAAATCTAAACGAATTTGAACTTACAATTATAAATTATACATAAAATGCAGCGTTTAAATGACTCACCTTTCCATATGTAGCATCTCCATCTCTGTAAAAATAATTACGATAGAAAACTTAAATTTGCACAAAATAATCGAACTTACACACGATTTGGTTGGATAATTCCGTGTTGAGCAGTGCTATCATGGATTTTAACTTGATCAGGGTTAACTTCCTCACAGTCATCTTCCAGAAATTGCTGTTTCTCGTGATAGCCAAAAATCCTATCTAGCAGGGGGCTCAAGCAATGGCTTGTCCCTCCCAAAATGTCGTCAATGTTCTTATGCCTCGAAATAAACAGCGAGTCTGGCCTCTTGGGCTTCATTTGACTACTGGGGACATTATCATAAGGAGTCACTCTTCCTTGTTCGCTTTCCTTTGGCATTTCCAATCCTTCTGGACTAGCTCGATCCCCTAAGGGTATCTCGTGGTCATCTTCGCTATCTGACAACTCCTGTGACTGCTTATTGGAATCTCCAGGGCTTCCTAGCCACCATTTCCCTTGAGCGGTTTGTGATGACCATTGCTTGCTTCCTTTTCCTGGTTAACAGCTTCTGGTAGATTTTCACTGCTACACATCCACCAAGCCCTCTCGCCTGAATCGATATGCCGTATTTTATATTTTTGCAAGTATTCCGGTCCCATGATATTTCTTCTGCTGGTTTGTTACCACTAGAATAAACAATTACTCCTTCGGGGGCTTCTCCATTTTCATCCAACCACCAAGCATTTTCCGCACTTTCAACGTGGCGAAGAGTCATTTTCTGACCCGAATCATATTCCCCAATAGGGCATACTTGCACGCCTTCAGGCACCTGACCATTCTCATCTAACCACCACGGCTTTTCCCCACTTTCGATGCGAGGAAGATATTTCCTTTGGGGTGGCTGAGGCGGTTGTTCTAACTTTTTAGAGCTATAGAAACAGAATCACTGTTGCTCTCCAGCCACCACGCTTTGTCCCCAGATTCGATGCGTTGTACAATTATTCTTCTTGGGCTATTTGAATGCCCTGCCTCTTGGTTTTGTTCTAACCACCAAGTTCGATCCCCTGACTCAACTGGACGTATTATGTATTTATTTTCTTCGAGAGGTTGGCTTTTGGACAGAGCTTCTCTATTTCCTTCTGAGGCGTTTTCCGAACTACTGTCCATCCAGTTGATTTTGTCATTGGAATCCTGATGTTTTACCTTAAAAAAGCCAGTCACTGGAGCTAACGCTCGCATGAGGAACGACTTCGCATCTGCTTCTGACTTAAGCCCCTCGTTCTTAGGTCTGGGGCTGATAGGAGGCTTTGGGGATTTTTCTAAGCAAGGTTCATCCGATGCTATGAGAGAATTGCGAGAAGACGTCAAATTCCTCCGAGTTTGCTTATTTTCAGATTTTGATCTGCCCGACTTTCCTTTGGAATCGTCTTCGCTTCCACTTGTAGCTGCCGTGGAGCTGGAATTTCCCTCTGAAGGAACGCTCGGGGAGCGTGTGTTCGAGCGACGTCCTCGCGAATCTGTGGGAGTTCTTTTGGGCAGTTTTGAAGCCGACGAGGAAGAAGTTTTGTGGAATGATTTGCAACTGGAGAGGTTCTCAGAGGTGTCGTTTTCGGTTGCTTCGGACAGAGGAATTTCGACTTCCGACTCGGCGGAGCTGACGGAACCACTTCTTTGAGTCTTTTTAATCTTCCCGTCTGGGTTCATGTTCAGTACGGACTTTCTAAAGTCTTTGTTAGGCATTATAAAACCAGGAATTTGAGGCGGAAGCTTCTTGCCACCTTCATGATTCTGACTAGATTTTGGAGGCGAACTACTGTTTAGTCTACAATTAGAGTTTGAGTGGTTAATACTTTTAGATGAATTATTTCTAGATACATTCTTTGGACTATTAGAGGTACTTCTTTGATGCTGCTTCTGTTTCGCAGCATCGTTTTGACTAGAACTTTTCGTGGATTTCGATTCTGCTGCTGGACTAGAAAATTTCAGATCTAAGAAGGAAGACCACGGTGTGGCTGAGACATTGTTTAGTTTCGAACTTTTAGAATTGTCATTCGAGCCATTTTGTTGAATTTGTTTATCTTCTGCATCTGAAATGTTTAACTTAGCAACTTGCTGTTCAATTGCATTCAAGGTATCAGCTTTTGCTTCCTTGGCACGATTACCCTTAGAAGACGCATTTGAGGAGCCGTTAGTAAAACTTCCGGTAGTTTCAACATCTACATTTGACTTATCCCTTGAGGTATCTGACATATTCGAAGAACATCTACTAACAGGCCTGCTGCCTTTACCAATATCGCTTTGAGTATTTATAAGATTTAACAATTCTCTATTTTTGCGACTTGTTTCCCTCTGACTCGAGGCAATCCTTGTCGACGTTGGTCGAGTATAAGCCGTATTGCTTTTCTCCACGGTATTTTTAGGCAGAAACCTGCTGGTGATATACTTCTTTGGGCCGGGATCTAAGTCTTCACGCGACACCGCTCTGCTGGCAGCCTTAAATCTAGGTGCGCTTAAGTCTTCTTTCGATTCATTCCTTGATGTCCTTCCTAGGGAGTATATGTCCTCTTTGGATATTGAAGATCTGCCGGTG
>OW679199.1:11518631-11605357 GCA_940337035.1 Agriotes lineatus | reverse complement strand
ATAGATATACGATTCTAATATAAATAATATAAATCAAACTTACTAATAACCTGAGTCCCTCACGTAATTCGGTAGTGTAGCAACGACTTATTACAAATTCATTATGAAAAAATTAAAACAATAAATGTAATTTGCTAGTATAGCAATGGTTGTTAATTGAATTGTCAATTAAATAACGGCCGTGCCTGTTAAATTTTAACGGTCTTGGCTGTTAAGGGTGATATTTCAATCAAGCAGCCAGTACTGATATAGTACATAATAACATGTAGGTATTTTACTAAAATGTATACATACTCGAAAATCATAGTTGTCTCCTAGAAGTAAGATGTGTTGCCTATTTCTCTCAAGCAGAAATAGATAAAATGAGCGTTTTGCATAGTAAACTGACATTAGTTTTTCTTGTAGTCAGTTTGGGAGGATCATTAATTGGCATTGAATAAGTTAAACCCTTCGTATACTCCCAAAGTGAAGAGACATTTCGAGTCAGGAAATCGCACAAACTATCCAGCTGGATCTATCACACTATCCATCTTTAATTTAAAGTCTAACTTATGTGTAAAATAATATTTTTTAAACTGGGGAAAGAGGAAAATCTGGAGTGAACCAGTAAAAGCAGTTTTATGAAGGGCATCGATTAATCTGATCGTCGATCAAGTCTATTTATGTGATTGTACCGCCCTTCAGCAAAAGGCAAGCACAACTATGATTAGCTCAAACTTTTGACGATTTTTTTATGTGTAAGGTTATTTAATGAAACAAAATGAAGCAAAGTAAAAAAAGGGCGCCAGTCGTCAACCACGACAGTGAAAAATAAAACTTACCGTATACGACTCATAGCTTACGCTAACATATACTCTAAAAAACGAGCAAGTATCGGTTGGGTTAAGTAAAGCATTCAATACCAGTAGTGGGAAATAACAATAATGCTTTAATGGTTATACTATTTGAATTCTGTTAAATATAACAAAAAAAGGAGGTAAATATCTTTCTCGACGCATAAGCAATTTTTGCATATTCTTTGATCGTCTTTCGTCGCTGTTCTATTAGTTTCTTAGTTTCTTGTGTGAATTTACCTTCTCTAGTCATCTTAATCTTACTGCAGCGCTGTTACGTTCTTGTTAGTATTGTTAATATGTTTGAGTTGATTTTTGTTGTTTGTTGATTGACATATAGAGTAGCTAAGTTTAGGGTTCGCCCTCTTTTAAAATTCTGTTTGGTGCTGATATTTGTAATTTTTTTAGAATTTCAGTAGTTGGTGTCATAGATTTTCGAATAAGTTTTCTTCTTTCCATTTTGTGGTTTCATCTGAAAGTGGTTCTAACTAACTGATGGTCACTTCCAATGTTGAATTAATTTATTACTTAGACATCGTTACACATATTTCTGTTATTACTGAGAATGTAGTGTATTTCGGTTTTTGCGTTTTTACTAGGACTAACACAGTCCATTTACCTTGTTTAGACTAGTTTTTAAAAGTATAGATTTCTACCGGAGATAAACTCTTATACCATTTCCCCTCTGGTATTTCCCTTGCTTAATCCAAAGTGTTCGATGTATTTTTTTACTTGTACTTGTTTTCACCAATTTTTTTGTTGAAGGATTCACTAATAATTACGTAATGGGGGGAGGTTCTTTTTTTTTGCTTTTACTATGTCTTCATATAGTTCTTCTAGGTTCTCGTAGGTGCTATACATAAATAATTTGAAAGTTATAGTGAATACTTAGTTTAATATCCATTTATGTAACTCGTTCGGATATGACACACTATTTAAGAACATCGTCTTTTATCTTCTTATTTATTAAGGGTGGATTTTACAATGCAAATTTATACCGTGAATAGAGATATTCCTGGTATAAACTGAAGCACCTTGTTCTACAAGAACAGAATAAATAAGGAATAAGCTATTCTTGGCATAAAATGAGGAATAACTTACCCGGTCGTTGTAGAGACGTACACTGCGTTAACTGTGGAATAAGTGATCAGCTGGTGCATATTTTAACCTCCTTTTGACAAGTTTACACGCTGTCGGGCATGTCCTATTATAAATTTCCGTTAGCAATATTATTGTTATTTATGATGGCTGAGTATAATGTGCATGTGTTTGAATCAGATGATGAAGTGAAGGAAAAAAATATATTGCAAGACCAAGAAGAGCAAACATATACAGCGAGATATTCAATTTATTTTATGACCTGCACAATGCACAATTTCTTATTAGATTTAGGTTACAAAAACCAACTGTAAAATTACTGAACCGATCGCGTTTCTCGCCTTTATTTGGCATGATGCACTAACACAAACTACACAGTAAAACCACGACACAAGAACGAACTGAACGATGCGACAAATACGATGCAACGCTGCGTATATGAGGTTATGTTTTTGGTCATAGTGTTACCCGATCTAAAATTTTAGACTAGATGGGAATGTTTAACGTTTCAGCACTACCAACGTTGAAGTATTACAGCTTATCCTAAGAATAGCTAACCTGGGAATAAAATTTCCTGGTAAAACATTTACAATTCTATTCGAAGTATAAATTGTAGCATAAATATATTCCAGGTATAAGTATACCGTGGTTAATACTAGCATTGTAAAACCGGCCCTTAGAGTGTTGCTTCTCCGTTCTTAGAGTTAGTGTCAAAGTTCTTCTGGAATAGCACGTGGTCGGATTTTAAGATTGTTGTTTCTCTCCAAGTAGTCAAGTTTCACAAACGCCTAATGCATCCCAGTTTCTGTATTTAATTCTTCTTCTAGTTCTTCCAGATGTTCATTAATGCTAAGTTCCGATCTAGCATTGATTTCATTGTTTAGCTTTACGGTTTGATTGATTTAACTTGATGGAATGTTTGCTCCCCCCACCCCCCACATTGACTGGCGTTTGAACAGATTGAGACTGCAAGATTGCCACTCTACTCACCTGGGGCACTATACGCTGGTTTGATATCCAAATGCATCATTTGTTTGGAGGTTTATAGCAATTTAAGACACCACGCTTGTCAAATGCGAGTTAGGATATATGAAGGATATGTGAAGGTTATTACGTCGTGCGAGCACATGAGACTGGTTCTCTTTCTCATTATAGGATGTACGAGTAAGAGCTAACGGTGTTGATAAATTGCCGAATTGATTTTAAACCGATTTTCTCTAGGCTTTGCAATTATTAGTTCCCGTCTCCGGAATACTGTTTAGACCAATTCGTCTCATATATGCCGCATTCATATATATAACATAATATGATACCGGTCATTGCGGACGATGAATTACGTCCAAGTCTTCAATTTGGTTCTTCAATCGGTAGAAGTGGGGTTTTTGTGTGTCGTGTTATTCTATGTTTCTGACATTTCTCAAGGCAAGTTGTTTAATGTCTTTGTTCATAAGTGCCATAGATATCTCGCTTCAATCATCTGTCTTGTTGCCTTGCCTGTGCTTCTGTCGACCCACATTGGAACCCCATTTTCTGTGGTTACGTGTAAAAACGGAAAGTTAGATTGCTCCTTAACCACTCTAATTCGGTGTCTGCCTTCTCTGATTTTGCAAAACTATAAAAATCTATTAAATTGTCTGATGGTTTAATATACCCTACTCGTGTTACGGTGACAACAGGAATATTATCTTTTTTTTTTTGAAGGTAGGTACTTAATATCCGTTGTAAATTGTGACTTGTATTCTAGTCGTCTAAATGTTTTTGGTAAATGATCAACTAGATTTGTGATCCGATCCGTATGTACAGTCGTATTCAAAAACGTGTGGTACAGAAACAGTTATAAGTTTATTGGTAAGTGTGTTTTTACTCAACAAAGGCTCACAGTGTATCATTAACTAGGTAGATTTTTAAATTTGTGTAATCGATTCATATTCACAAAGCGCAAGTGCTGTACTCTTGAATGAACACGACTGTAAGTAAAAACTCGGCCTACTTTAAAATGCATGAACTTGGCATATAATAAATAGCTAACAGCTCACAGAAAAATACTGTATTTTTATTCTGTTTACGTTACTTCTAGAACAAAAATCTAGCGTTTTCCATTGTTCATTTTCTAATTGTTGTAGAACTCCTGAGATTATTGATAATGAGCTATGAGAGGCGATGCTAATATCTGCATATAACTCAAGTTGTACCAATAGTGTAGCATTTGTTAATACATTCTTTCCATTGGAAAATGTGTTTTTTGTTTAGTATTAAATATAAATGGTTTATACGTGGTTTTTCCTGGAATAACTAATTTATGGAATAAAACTATAATATAAGGGGAATTTGGAGTAAATTTATGATAATGAAACAGTCATTCAATAAAGTGTCTGTGTTGTTTTTGGGTTTTTGGCAATTCATAGTTTTATTATCTCTACCTTTCATTGATGGGGTCGAATTCGGTGTTTTGATGCGGAATAGCCTCTTAACGTCAAAGTTAAACCAATTTTATGTTGTTCTAAATCTAAAAATAAAACTTTACCCGTTTAAAATTTCATTCATAGATCTTGACTAGAACACTGGACACTCCTAAGTCTATTACTGTTTGTTTTTGAAGTAATACTAGCGCAATATGGGAACGCGGGGTTTTATTAGTTAACAGAGAGTGATTAACGGTATTAACACAATTTATCCGGTAGACTGTTCATTGTTATTCGGTCAAGAACAGTCGCTGAATTAAGTTTACGGTAATCGCCCCATAATCCGATCGAATCATCAATATTTCCGACCAAATAGATTATTGAAGGCCAAGGACTATCGGAACACTCAATGATACCGGCATTGAATAACTCCTTGAAGTGACTTTCTTGAACAATCAATTTATAAGGATTTAAACTTCTACGCTTGGCGACAATAGGTTTACCTATTGTATTTATTTGATGAACTACTACATATTTAAGTGGTAAATTAATATAAAATTTTTGAATTAGTTTAAATTTACTTAATATATTTTGCGAAAACATCAGTGCACAACACACGTTCTGCAATTGAATGCAATCTTAAGTTTTATGAAATAATATAACATTTTTATTTGAAAGACCCTCTCGTTTGCAGACATACTCACAGATCACACCAGAATGTCTAAGAGAAGTTTTTGGTTGGCGAAGGAAGTGAAAAGGTCGCAGTTGAGTCAAATTTTTTACTTTGGTCATTAATGAATGGCTGGCGAAATAACTTCACGTTAGTGCAATCAAGCGTTAAATTTTATTCACGTAGTATAATCTTAACTTGGAATTAGATTGCAACGTTTCGTAATTGTTGCAATTTTAGTTTGACGTTCAAGATCGAATTCCTGATTACTTTACTTTAGTTATACTTCCTGCAGGTAGCGTTGGTTCAAGGTTGTAAACAGCTGGAGTAAAAAAGTGGAGTCAACATTTTCAGATTTTTTGTTGTCTTAACTAAATTTACAAATTAAAAGAAAAGTCCTGGTTTTAAATACGTACATTATAAACAAAAAAAAAAGTTCTTTCGGTTGGTATCTGCGTTCCGGGCGGGGCGGCGTTCGCTAGTGGCGGATACAAAAGATCCTCTGTGCGACCTGGAGCTAGAATGGCTAGAAGCAGACCACAATTAAATAATCTAGTTTCAGCTCGTTAATCCCAGGCTTCTCCAGATTATAGGATCGATAAGACAACAGCCGAAATGATTTTGGGGCAGTTTACAACCCTAGGCCGGGCAAACGAGAACGTTTGCCATGCTAGCAAAAATAATTGAAAGATTTCAGAGTCCAAGAACGGCCTTCGCCCCCGGAGTTTCGTTAAAAATCACCGGCCAAAATTGAAGCGGCCCCGGTGCGCGCTCAATTTGCAACTCAAATTTTAAGCGAGTTTGCGGCTCTCGGATTTGAGCTTTGATTCGGGATTCCACGTGAACCTTGGGCTGCTGAACAGTGGCAGGAGAAATTGTTTATTAACAGGGTGATTTCACGGACTACTGGACGGGAAAAATAAACAAATCTGAGCGACAAAATGTGGTTCCGTCGCTCTATACGCTTTGCCCGGACAGGATAGGTTTGGGGTCAATCTGAGCCGCAAGATGTTGTTTCGTTGCGCTGGAAGATTAATAGGACAGGGTAGGTTTGGAATTAATCTGAGCGACAAGATATTCCGTTGCACTCGAAGATTAGCAGGATAGGGTGGTTTTATGTGTAAAGGACTCGAGGGCCCAAGTTAGCCTCCGGCTGAGGCTCAGGTTGTGGTCTGGATTCTGAAAGGAACGGGTTAGATCTCTCTCTGGACTGAGCGGACATCGCTTTTTTATATGCTTCTTAATCTCCTTCCACATTGTTTTCCTAGGAAAATGTACGAGAGACTAAACGTGATACTTCGCTGCGGACGGAAACTAGGAATGCTCGGATCGATCGGTGTAGCCTAGCTTGCTCAACTTGCCGGTTTCCCACCTGTGTTTTATCGGACAATCAGCAAGATCTCTTGACGAAACCTTTCAAGTTTTTCTTACCCTCCGCAAGGCGCCAAATGTTCGCCTGACACGCATTCTTGTAACTGCGATAGCGTCTACAAATTGATAACGGCAATTAAAACGTTCGAAAACAATTTGGAATCAAGCGAAACGTCACAAGATATATCTGTTAAATAAAAAAAGCAAAATATGGTTTGATTGTTAGGGCAATCAAATTTTAAATTTAGGCCTAATAGTGTTTCAATTAATTTTATGGAAGTATTATCTATAACAAAAAGTTATAAAGTATGCTTTTTCAATGAGGGTTGGTGCAATGCAGAAGCAGGAAGCAATGCACAATACGAACCTGTATTAAGAACAAGAAAATGTTACTCATTTTGTCCTGTAAATTAAAGGAAAACATGTATTAAATTTGATAAGATTGAATGTATTTCGTCTTTTGACTTAGTTTTTTAACATCGACCAGGGTGGATACAATGTCGTGCATTTGCACTATACCTACTGTGATAATAACAAATATTGTTCGGCAACAATATTCGCCAGCCGAATTAATTTGTGGCTTTGCTTCATCGGTGATCACAGTGCTTCGTTTAGGATCTCGATTATTTCGCATGCGATCACCCAAATCAAACCTTTTGCTTTCATGGTTCGTGCACTTACTCTATCCGTATGCCAGTAATTATTTCTTATGGGATTGTTTTGTATACACAGAACCGACGTAAGTTTTAATTTGTAGTAAAAGCATCGTAGCTAAGCCCAGAGGGTATAAGAAGAAGATGCTTGGCCTGATTAAGACAGCTGCATCTGGAGAAACCATCGAGAGGGGGGAGCTTAGGTCCAACCGCTTGCAGCCATAGAAGGCTTTCATGGCGAGCCCGTCCAGCCCGAAGCCGCCGCCAGGCCCACCTGATCCTACAAAACTAGTTTCCGCCAAAGCCTTCATCTAAAGCTTCATTTCTCTCCAGCAAAACCGACGCCGACCTAACCACCACCGTAGCTAATTAAAGACAAAACTTACATGGGCCAAAAACCTCCTTCTAGCCAACAGGATCATCACACGACCTCCCCTGGCGAAATTGCAGCGAGACCCAACCCGGCAGTAATTTTATAGCCGGGAGAAAACTCAAGCACGCTAGAGCTATTTGAATGGTATACTTTGATTCAGTACACACCTCGCCCGCTGGCCCAAGTTGACGACTTAAGACATCGATAGCCCCTGGTCTACACTTAACACCCGAAAAATTGTGCAAGGGACGCAAATTATTTACAAATTGCTGCATGTCATCACATTGATGTAAACAACACAGCCGCGCCGCCATTTAACCGTTAGTTTCAGTTTCAGCCACAACAAAACGCAGCACCGTTGCCGAGATACTCCGATCTGGGGATTGGGTAACCTCTCCTCTGACATGCCACACGGGTCCAGAAACTGCTTACGCTTGGTCGGTATCTATTAACTTGAATTTGTTTTATTGTGCTTTTATGGTGTACATATGTTTTAGACTTAAGTTTATATAACATGTACTACTAGAAACAATATACTCAATTTTTCTAAAGTGTTCTTAACTAATCAATTAGCGAACTATTGGCTACTGGTCACCTAACGGCACTTACATGCAAAAAAGTACATTTCCCACATTTTTTATTGTCGATATTGTTTTAGCCAGTATGCGCATGACCACAATTACGAAAAGCAGGTGTTCTGGTCTCACGTACTCCCTAAGATCTACAACCAAAAACAGCATTGGGACAAAAAGCAACATTGTTCGAGCATCATCTGTTAAGAAAAGACATATATGTATTGTGTTGTAGTAATGACTCCTTTGTAATCCAATATTATAACAATAGTTGCTAGACTGCTAAACTACTCCTATCCATTCACTTCAAAATACTTTCAATAAAATATTCGCCCCAATGCCAATTTATTTAATCAAATCATGTATTTCCTTGACTAGCTCAGGTTATACCAAACATCTTATCCCAGGTAGATACTTGCGTTAAAAATATCTATCAAAATAATTATATAAAATCGTTGGTTATTGACAAGTTATTTCAGAATGATCTTCTTTCAACTGTCACTGTCAAATTACTAATATGACATTTAAGCTGAATTTACATTTAACCAACACATATCAATTCCAATATGCTAACAAGAGCAAGTATTTATTAATGCAACTCATTATTCCACTGTTAATATTAATTAATGTTTATTAATTACATATACCTGATTATCTATTCCTTCTTGATTGGATCCAATTCTCCCGTAGAAAGCAGCACAAATATAACCAACCTATTTTGTCACATGTATTTGCATCTTCAACCGGGAACCCTACTTTAATTATAATCCACGGTATAACAATGAATTAAACACTGTTAAAGTGTCATGCTACAATCCCAACAGCCACCCAGCTCTCCTAGATGGTAGATCCTTTGTATTGCATACAACTGCAATTCCAAGATGTCCTCTTTACAGCAACCAGCATGGAATACAACCCTTCAGTTTCATTCCACAAACATCGACCCAAATGATGAGTTTGTGACAGAAATCCCAATTAAAAATTCAATTCACAGATGTCCTCACCTTAACGGCGACTTGTATGAACTCGAACCAGCAATCCCAGATCTAGGTTATTATTAATCCATTAATAACTTTATGCCAGCATACCCATTCAAATTAGTTACAGATATCTCCGCGTATTGACAGGAATCCCTATCACAGATCTTCCAGTCACCCCAGTTAGAACGGACTCATCTCACCAATTCCATTATTCGTAGTTCTTCCTTTATTAACTAATTGGTTCCCTTCTTGTTAAAGTATGTCATTTTAAATTATCAATTAGTCCACTGATTTCAAATTAACTTTGTCATTTGCACCCTTGTATATTCATCCAATAATAAACTTTCAGTTATAAAGGGTTTATTTTGTTAATTTAAATCGATACAAAATAATTATGTTTACATTTTAGAAATCAAAATAAGTTGTTTTGCCCAATAATAAAATTCACTATAGCAATCTTCAATTTTAATACAATGTTTTAAAACTAACGTTCTGGATTGCTTTTAACTACATACAGTATATTTTCTTAATTAATCTGACAAATTCCAAGTAACTTATTCAAATATTAATTCAGGTTATAACTTTTATATTATTTCAGACTAACTTATTGTTTGTTCTAATTATTATTTACCTTTTAATTATAAATTGCTCTCTGTTAACTTCAATAACCATTCATCTTAATCCAAAGATAATAATTTTAATTTATTTTTAAGAACATTATTTTTGTATAGCTATGCTGTTTTATTTTTTGATTGTTTTCACCCTTGTACTTCTACTAATTAGATAGTTTTTCCATTCCAAATACTTTCCTATCTATAATTAATTTTTTAACAATAAATCGGCAGCCCTGATCTGCAACTATCACAGTATATTAAGCTGGACTAAAACGATTAAATGAATTAGAGATAACTAAGGTGATTATTTTCCACTGAGCTAGCACACCAATTATGTAAATAAGCAAAGATTGTATCATTTGACGCTTTTATTTTCCATTTTTTCTTAAAAAAGCTCATCACTCAAATAGTCATAAAAATTTGAAAACAAGACATTTTCTGCAAAAACTGTAAAAGTTGCCAAATAATTTTATTGCGGCGTATTCATGCTACAATATTGCGAAAGGGGCTTTGTTGTGCAAAAGCGAAAAAATTCCGCAATGTAATTTATCATGCGACATAAAATTGTTGTGACGTGCTCATTGGGAACAGGATCCACGCCGTTCCTACTTCAATTTGCAAATGCACAGGTCTTTGGCGATAGATCTTGCAACACAATACCGCATGCGCTTATGATATTTCCGGTGTAATTCCTGCTTCGTTAAAATGGGGCATAAGGATATTTAAAATTTATAGCGGGGATTAAAGATTTTCTTTTTGCGTCTCGGTGCGGCCAGACGGACAGTCCTGAGACAAACAGCACAACGGAAGCACAGGGCATAAATAAAACTTATGAGGATAAATATAATTCTTCATAAGGGGAAACGCAAGATACACGTAGCGGTTTAAATCGATCGATCGAACATCAGGCCTAATTTGTTATTCTCTTGGTCTCGCTGATACTTTTTACAAACTTGGAGTTATATATTTTAATGTCCCTCCTGCCTTAAGAGAAAATGTTTGCTGCGACGCATGCGTTTATGGTACACTAAAATGGTTGTCGAGCAAGAAGGATTAAGATGTTCGACTGACAAGTTTCTAAAAGATCGTTAAAAACCAGGGATACAATTTTGAAGAAGTTTTCTTCTCTGCCAATTTTTAAAACGTTATCAATTGGTATCTGATTAAGGAAATATTGTTACAGTGTTGAAGAAACCTGAAGTGTTCGAAAAATATACATATTACATTTATTGTCCTTAGCAAAGCGTACATCTGAGGAAACAAACTATGTAATACGGGATCAAACAAATTGTTCAGAAATTTTATGAGCTTGAAAGTTTAATGTTAAACAAGGACAGCATCTGTTAGAACCTAAGGCACATGCGAATTAATGAGTCTCACTCTTTTAATCACAACAGATAATCACGAAGGATTTGCATAAAATTTATGTGATATGGAATTTATGCTTAAAATACATACCTTGTTCAGCGTATCAAAGCAGTAACTACAAATTAGCCTAGTTGTAAATTCTGACTCTACATTTGACAGGAAGCATGTAAATGAAAGTAAACAGGTTTAAATATTTAGGAGCCGTGATGGATGAGAAAAAATAAATACAAAATGACCGACGTGTTAAGATTACCTAATTCTATATGGTGGAACTAAAATGTAAAGGAGAGAAACTAACAGGTTAAGTTACGAGTATGTCTGAAACAGTACCGTGTTAAGTAAGCGCAATTTGAACGTTAAGGAAATAAGGCAAACATTAACAGCTGTAAAAATATACAAAGGCATTTGAGGAGAAATGCCGATATATGGAGTTAGAAACGAAGAAATTTTGAATATATTATCATAAAGAAAAGTAATTACATAAAAGGAAGTCTAAAGTGGTTTCAATAACTACTGAGAACACAAAACACAAGAAAATGCGGATCGGTAAATTATGGAATCTGGGTATCCGGCATAAAGTATCGTAAAGAAATAAGATTTTACTGGGAAAGCACTGTAAAGCTGTGTGATTATTGTACCGTGTTTAAAATTACATACATAATTGATCCCATACAATATACAAAGGGATATATGCCGTGTAGCGCAGTTAAGAAATCGCTAGGCTTGCATTAAGCAAGTCCTCGGTTCGAATCTCGCGGGGGCTGGAATTTTTCCGCAGCCTTGGCAATCGCAATCGGGCTTGGTGAGATCATTCACAGTTGTTGGGCACCAAATTAACTCTGCTCTACTCGGAACCACAGACCTAAGAGATAGAGTAACAAGAGCAGCACACGCACCTAACGCAATGGTTACTACGCAAGCTCAAAAGGCGCGCTCCAACTTTATAACCTGAATCCGGGGGCAAGATGCTAAAGCGTATAAATCACCAACCTCTACACAACAAGGTAAAATGAGGTTACCGACAAAACATACATACATACAATATACAAAGAGTAACTGACACAAAGGAACAATATCCACATTGAATGCAATAAAGATTAAAACAAATTGCTAGCTTGACGAGCTGGAAGAAGAACGCTTCTAAATAAAATGGGTTTCCGTGGGTCCATATGCAAAACAAAATTTTTAGCAAAACGTTCACAACGTACAAATCAAGGTACATTATATATATCAAAATAACAAGGAAGCGTGGAAGAGTTACCATCTTAATAAATAAAAAACCTAATTATTAAAAGAAAGACAATATCAGATCGAGTACTTTACATTGTCTTTACGATACACACCATGTGCAGTGGGAAAAATTCTTTCGTTACTGTGTTAGATTGAAGGGAAGATCTGACAATAGGAAAGTGTACGGACTTGGCTCCACCTATCATTTACCTAGCAAATTTCTGTAAATGCTTAGTTGACTTACAAATACGCGAAACTGCACTGAACTTTACAAATAAACATGATACAACAAATTTCAACAAATGATTAACACAAAATTCATAATATTACTTTTGAGCGGGTCAGGTTGCAGCGGTGACCGCAACAAGGGTTTCCAAAAACAATTTCTAAGAATTATACCTGTGCGTTTTTAAAAGACCGCCGCTGTGCCTGGCGAAAATATTGCACAGAGAAAAATAATACGGATCTATTGGTGTAGCATGCTGAAGACGTTGCTACACCGTAAACGGAAATATGCCCCAAAACCTATTTCACAACATGTAACTTATTTACTAAATCTCATGCCAAGATTGGCACTAATTTCCGCATATAAAATATTTTTCTAGCACATTAGATCCTTAGTAACATTGTCCATCCACCGGTTTCTGGGTCTTCCTCTAGTTCTTCTACCCATCGGCCCCTGTGTTAGTACTTTTCTTGCTACTCTTGACTCCGGCATTCTCCATAGGTGTCCCAACCATCGTATACGCTGTTTCTTTATCCATTCTATCATGTCGGGGCCATCACGTAGTCTTGCCAGTTCATGGTTCATTCTGGCTCTCCATCCTCCTAGTTGTTGGTCGTAGACTGGTCCATGTATTTTCCTTAGCACTTTCCGTTCAAATCTGTTTAAAAGTTCCAAGCCTCGCATCCATAACATACCACTGGACGTATTATAGTTTTATATAAGCGTAGTTTACAGCTTTTGGACGTTGATTTACTTTTCATAATATCATTTAATGAGTACATACCTCGATTCCCGGCCATTATTCTCGATGCTATCTCGTTCTCAATGGTGTTTGTGCTATTTATATTGGTTCCGAGATATTTAAATTCGTTTACTTTTTCGAATAGTTTGCCTTCTATCTCTAGATTCTCATTCATATCGTTTTTACTGGTTACTAAATATTTAGTTTTTGTTTCATTTATTTTTAGACCAATTCGTTGTCCATCTGTATTTAAGTGGGTAAACATTTCTTCTACTATTTTCTTATTTCTGCCTATCACTGCGATATCATCTGCGTAAGCTAGTATCTGGGCTTGTCGGTTGTAAATTGTGCCTCCCTGGTTTATCTCTAGGCCGCGTATAATATTGTCTAATACCAGGTTAAATATAAGTGGTGATAACACGTCGCCTTGTCTCATTCCTCTTGTTATTTTAAACTCTCGTGACATCTCTCCATCAATTCTGCACTTACCTTTGGTATCACGCATCACGCATTGTAACTTCTGTTAGTCGTATTAATTTGTCTGGAATTCCGTATTGTTGCATGGTCACTGTTATTTGATTCTGTTTTATACTATCGTACGCTTGTTGATAATCGATATAAAGTTGATAAATGTCAATGTTATGTTCCCAACATTTTTCAAGGACCATTCTAATAGTGAAAATGTGGTCTGTAGTGGATCTATTCTTTCGGAATCCGGCTTGGTATTCCCCCAAAAACTCTTCTGCTAGTGGTGTTATACGTTTGTTTAATATGTGCGTCAGTATTTTGTATGTTACGGAAAGTAGACAGATACCTCAATAATTCCCACATTTCAGTTTATCCCCTTTTTTATGGATTGGGCAGATGATACCCACTTTCCATTCTGTAGGCATGACTTCTTCCTTCCATATCCTTAGGATGAGATCATGTATATGTTTTGTTAGTTGTTCGCCTCCATATTTTGTCAATTCTGCTGGGATACCATGGTTTCCAGTGGACTTATTTTTTCTTAGTTTTGCGATAGCTTCTCTCAGTTCTTCTATCGTTGGTTCTTCTACTTCTTCTTCTTGTGGATTTCTTTCTCTTATTTCATCTATGTTTTCACGTATATTTCCTCTTTCTTCCGTTATCTGATCCTGTTCTTGGTTCTGTTCTTCTGGTGCTCCATCAAACAGCTTTTCAAAGTATTCTGCCCATACTTCTAGGATTTTCTTCTTCTCACATACCAGTTCTCCTCTTTTATTCTTGCACATGTTGCTTCTAGGCTGAAATCGTTTCTTGGTGTCATTTACTGTTTTATATAAGTTTCTCAAATCATTTTCTGCATGATATTTTTCCATTTCTTCAATTCTCTTTTCCATGAATGCCCTCTTTTTCTTTCTGCATATTTTATTACTTCTCTTCCTTTCCTCGTTATAGTTTGCCACTGCACTTCTTGTTTTCGTTTGTAACATTTTGGCTCGTTTTTTTTTCTTTTGAATTGCTTCTTTGCATTCTTCATCAAACCACGGGTACTACTGTTACAAAAAAACTAGGACGAGGTGTGCTTAGCTCCGTGAATGTAATTTTTTAATTGGAAACTGAGATGAGAACAAATTTAAAATTATTTCAAAAAGTCACTATCAATCATGCCTATAGTACGTTTACTTTCAACAGCTCGGATTAGTTCTTACGTAGAAAACAGTACAACTATACGGATATTTGCAAATTTAGCTTGTTTTATAATTGATTTATGTTGTAGCTTTTGATATTAAAATTTGGTAAATAGGCTAATAGATTCAGAAATTCTCCTGTTTTTTTGTAGCAATAGTGCATACGACACATTTCAAATTGACGGTAAGTAACACATGCATAAAACAATAAATTATAAAAATAGTACTTAGCTGGGTGAACCCTATGATAAGCGGTGAAGTGCCAAAAACCAAAGAAAGTCAGAAGCCCGGACGTTGCACAAAATTTTGAACTTGAATCGTCCTCCGCCAAATTAAACGACAAGCAAAAGAAGGAACCCTACACGCTATATAGGGAATTTTTCCAGAACTTTGACAAATAGAGTTAGAGTTGGATAATGTCTGCGGGCAGTGTAAATCTACCACGCATTGATCGGAAAAAATGTCCAAGGATTTTCGGGATACTGGAGGTTGCGTAAGGCTAAACCAATGTACAGCTCGTCGATAATATTGCCACAATACGCAACGTAACAGAGTATTCCTGTTAATGTATCCGACCATCGGTCGAACTTATCAGTCAGCGTTTCCGAAAGTTGAAATGTCCAATAGGATCGTGATTTGCCAAACCGGTACGATTGGGCTACTCGGGGGGCTTGCCCAAGGAAACATATATAACACTTCACGTGCATATCTGTGCTCCCCTACGTCTGAACCACTTTTAGCGATCTGGCCTTCGCGGGAAGAAATTCGACGAGACGAAACACACGGCTCCTTCTAGCGCGTCCATTCAAATATTGCGGCGGGTAGTTCTAAATGATCGTAACAAGTCTGCAAATAATTCCACTGCAAAAGTAGACAAATCCAACAATGGCAGTGTCTCAAATATAGGCAATTTTGAATTAGCTGCTACAGATGACAGATGCCACTCTAGTAAAGTACCTTTAAAATAAATCGTTCTACGGTATGAATAATCTTCCAAAAACCAGAATTCAGGCGACGGACTCAAAAACGAAAAATGTAATTGAGGATATTATAAAAACAGAAACAAATCGTATGTGACGTAACAGTTGTGAATAAAATAGACACAGGGAGTGACCACTCATGGCTGAGGACGATAGGAAAAGGCAATGCTCGATCAGAAAGAAGCGAATTAATTCGTCCACGATGTTTTTCGGATTGAAAAAAAAATGCAAGAAACTCCGAATACTGCCAGGCTAAATAAGAAACTGGCATTACTGGAAAATTTAAGTGCGTTAGACATAGATGGTATGGCGCATAAAACAAAAGGTGACAGACAAGATCTGATAAAAGAAATCTGCGGCAAGTCTACCTAACAAAATTGATGCAGATATGGCCACGAGCCAGACAGGATAACATAATTTCCTCTAAACTAAGGTGTTTACCCTTGCAATAGAAGATATATTTAAAGAAAAATATTAGTATTGATGGAAGGTTATTGAACCTCCTGAGTTTTGTAGATAACATGGTACTTTTACATAACGATTTAGAGGAGTTGCGGGCAATGCTACTGTAATTGAAGAATGCATCAAAGGCGGTAATTCTCAAGAAGACATCAGCAAAAGAAAAATAATGGCATGTAAAAACGTATCGGATCAAAATACTTTATCTGGGCTTATATTCTCAAAAGAGAGAAAAACACAAACTGCTGAAATTGTAATACGGGTCCGCATGACATCGGCGGGATTATTTAAAAAAATATCGAGGTCCGTGTGGGTAGAAACATTCACTCAACTCAATTTTTCTATTCTGAACAAATGCTTTGCAAAAGTACGACAGACACGTTAAATTGATACAATTATATAAGCATATCTCTTTAAAATTAACGTTTAATGTAGAAACACAAAGTGCATGTTTTGATATCACCAGCAGATGCTGTATTCGTTACGGGTATTCTACAAATTTACAACAACAGTGAATCGATGTGCTGCAGAAAGCAATTAGTTGCCACAAAAGCGCACTTTTAAAGACATTATTGTTGAATGCAACATTGTCAGAAGCATAGATTTATTGTATCGTTTACGTTTGTTAAATTTGTGGTTCCGGTGCAAATCCTTATAAATACACAGGTTTGATTTTGTCATGGACATCCGTTCGTATCTAAAGAATTAAGTCATAAGTTCTAGTTCTGGCCTAGAGCGTAGAGGTTCGGTCCCAACTGACAGAAACTATCAAAAGTCATGTGTCGACTTCGATTCTCTAATCCGGCGATCACCTGCTCTTGTAGACGTTTCAAAATTAAACAACCGTGCAACAAAAAGTTGACAGCTCGCTGACAGTCGGGACAAATGATTAGATTGACAATAAAATTGAAGCATATGAGTGTGAATTGGTTCAAAATAACATTATATCAGAGATGTCGATTAGAAACTAAGGCGCCACGTAGTCCTTATTACATTATAGATATTTGTCGTTGCCCTCAGACCACGAAAAGAAAATAAATAAGCCATAACGGCAAGCTCTGCATCGGCAAATCCTGCAGATAAGGGACTAACCTTTAAATCGTCACCTGAAATACCAATCAATTCTGGTCTTGCTTTCGTTTGAACCCTGCCCACAAAATGATTTACAGAAAAACACAAGGCAAACTCACCAGTAAAATAATGCAAATCGGTATATTGAACACATACAAAATATAATGATAAAGGCGCATGTGCACATAGAATTTCCAAAATTATCTGCACCCTAAGTGACGTCACTGTAAACAATCTACTAAAAATTTCTAATTACAACAAACAATGCATTGATTATTCAACAAGTTTAGAGCCTGAAAGAAGCTTTTCAATTTAACTATACTTGGCCTAATAGCGCAACATTCAATAAGTATTGATCGTTCATTTTACATTGTTCAAACTGAGTCTTTTGAAATCCGACGAAACACTATACAAGGTGCATCGGTCGTACAAAAAATGCACTACGATATTTTATGCTTGAAACTAAAATGAAAACCATAAAACCATTTTTTCTACCTGTTGTATTTTTATCATAAAAGCACTTCTTATAATTACATTCTTAACGGCATATCAAAAATTTACAAAGAGAGCACTCGTCTAAGCAGTGTCAATGAAATGGAAGTATAAATCTTTTATATCATTTAACCAATTGTTTCTTTTTATTGTACATATTTCTTTTTTCAACAGAAAACGTGTAGCAACAACGCCGCATAATGTAAAGGAGAATGTGGTTTTATTTAGCATTCCACTGCATATGAAAAATAACGTTTCCAATTTTTCAGAATCTTAAATTGCTTTTTTTTTAAATCACCCATAAAATATTTGTTCCGAGAAAAACAGCTGGGTGTCGACGGAGGTGTCCTTTACCAACTTCGAACACACAGAGTCGTCGGGAAGGAATTGAATCAAGAATACGCTTAGTGGGCTTGACAGAACAGTTATTCGTAATACGAGGTGAAAAATAATAGCATATTCGGCACTGACCGATTTTGAGATAACACCCTAATTAACGATAACATACCCTCGCCTATGACGACTCTTTACGTAACAATGCCAGCGGACTCGACAGCACGTGTGTTTTTACGAGTGTCAGATCCCTTCTCTATAACGTGAAGGTGAACGTGAGCCAAAGGGTCGGGCACACTGACTTCGGTCCACAGGTCTTAACGCCGTCTGGTGACACGAGCAACAACCATTTAAGTGAAGTCCAAGGCGCGCGGAAAAATTTCTACCACGGTGGCATTAACATTTCAACTTAGTACTGAAAATATTCTACAAAACCTATTGCTAATTTGTTGCTAATTTACAGCAGGAAAACCTTCGGCGTCGGGTAATTAATGAGCTTAACGCGCAGATTCAACTTACCTTGTCTTGTATTTTTCTGAAACAGAGCTGATCACAACTTCACAATAAATCGAACAGTAGGAAATCTGATACGGCTATATCAAACAACACACTAAAATAAATACATATCTCGTCTGGGATAGCTGCAAATGCTGAATGAAATCCACAATAAGCCACCCTTAATCAATATGCATAACGTCACAGCCTAGTAACAAGACAGCTAGTTTGCAAATAGTTTGCTAAAATATTACTATACATATACGTACGGGTTATTCACGTAAGATGATGAGCCTGACCAGGTAAAAATGCAACCCAAAATACGATTTATAAAGCTAACTGGATTCCTACTATCCCAGAGACCTCCCGAGACGCCATGCATTTATAATAACGCAATCAAATAAAAAACAAGCTCTTTGCCAATCGAAAGGTGGTGCGCTAAACAGTGACATTATACCCGTTTACTATTCTGAATGATAACAAATACAGAATAAATCCAGAAAATACACAAAACAATTAACAGACGGATATTCGGAGTTCCTCGAAATCCATGTAGAGAACGTCAGCGTTATTTGAGAAATGGGAAAGAAGAAATAAGATGCCTATAAATAAATTCGACCACACGTGCGATCGCATAAAGTATTCAGCGTATACTTTGAGATTTTTAGCGGCCTAGATTTGACTTATCGCGAAGTCAGGCTCAGTAAAGTAATTATTCATAACTCCAAATCCACGCCTGATTGCCGATATCTTCCGGGATGAGTTCGCCCCGCGAACAACAGTAATGAGGGACCCAAAATGCATCCTCATCCACGGAAGTAAAGTTAAAAATCTGGTGTGATACGCTCACACAACTTCCTTTTACAGTGATCTTATAATTAGCCAAAAATTATATTTTTAATTTTTAACCATTTGTCAAAAATTTTAAAAAATTACAAATTTTACAAAAACGGTACAAAATAAAGCGTTAGTTGAAGAGACAAAATTATTCTAAAATTTTAAGCTGAATTCAAAAATATAATAATATACCAGGTGTTCTATTTAAAATAGAAAAAACAGCAAAAGCAAGAAGTATTCAACTGGAAAATCACCTACCTCGCATAAATAAACATTAAAAATTTAATAAAAATATAAAGTTTGAAATAACTCGTTAGAGCCGTTTTTGAAAAAATCGAAAAAACTGAAAAATCACAAGAGTAAACACCTACCTCCGGTTATGCGATTTTCCTCAAAAGCCTGCTGTCTCATCTACATAGTACACAAAACGTATATATGAAGTTTCAACCCTATACCTCTTTTCGTTTTTGAAATATTCTGTTCACAGACAGACAGACCAATGAACAAAAACATGTTTTTTGGGTTCGGGGGACTCGAAAACGTGAAGATCTGTTGAACACTCCATTTAGAATTTTTGGGGTGCATTCAATACAAGTAAAAATTGAAATTTTTCAAAAATAAAGCTGAAACAGCTCTGTTTCGAAGTTACATGCATAAATTCGCAAAATAAGGTTTAATAAAATAACATTTCTAAGAAAACCGTATAGGCAACCTAATTCACACAACGACACTTAGAGTGGCTTAAGGGACTGCAAATGACAAACGAGAAGAGAGCGCTACGTTTTATTGTAAATTTACTGATAATAATCTGCCTAGCTACTTAAATGTTTACGGCAAATATTCTGATTCTCTACTACTAACTACTACTACATTGAAAATTTGCTGATGACAATTACTTTCCAAGATGTGGGTCATTGAAGGTATTCAGCTTTTCTTAAATTTCCCAAACTACATATTAATATAAAAAGGTGCGACTGAATGCAATGCGATAATTAACTAACGTAAATAACCAGGCGACATTGAAATTTACTTTGCAAATATTGAATCAAACGTACAGTTCAGGTTTATATTTGTGTTTCTTGAAATAGAAATTTCTCAGCTGTTGACAAAACAATGTACAGTCGCGGAATTAAAAATCCGGACACTTAAAATGATTCAGTCTATATCTTACTTTACTTTACTTATCACGTTACGTGGTAAAATTAGTGAAAATCAAAATAATTACTCGTATATGACAGCATGCCTCATTTAAGAGTCGAACAAAAAATGCAAGTAATTACATTACCCAAAAATTGCAAAAATCATCTGTAAGACTCGTCCGGATTTTTAATTCCGCGACTGTACATAAAATGTATCGTGAGGAATTGAAATTGATTTCAACCAAATCCAAGAAGGATACTTTCATAAAAGAGAAAATTGTTAAAAACAATAAAATTCTTATTTTCTATTGTATCAAAATAAGCTTTTTCCTCAGGCACTTGACACTGAGAGTCACAAACACATTGTGATTGACAGACACGCAAATATTTAAAAGCGAAATTAGGTATGCACTCATACGTCTCCGTTTATTACATGTCTCGAAGAAACAAGTAAATTGAAAACATGGCTGTTCAAACAGCCACTGCGGAAAGGGCACCCACTGCAATGACTCGAATATGACAACAGAATTCCTGCGGAATTTAAAATATATGCGGCAGTATCATTTGCAAATCCTGCCCGCGGCTTTATTTTAGTCCACATCCAATACGAAGAACTGGAGAAAGTAATTTATTCATATACCGCATTGTGCTAACGTAAAAGTGAAGATGCAGCTGTGACATGCCTCTCTAAACTCGGCGACCGTTTCCGGCTGGCTGTATACAAGTTCATGAGAATATTTGCCTTTAGAATGTAGAAATCGAGAGGAGCAAATATGGTTTGGTATAATTTCCATTTTTATTTCACTCGTCGACTACCGCAGGCTGTATTTTTTAGCAATTGTTAGGAATTCGAGTGGTAGATGTTTCTTAAAATGTATTTCTTTCCATACCGTAATAAATTAAACTCTTGGATACTCCAGAAATATTTTGTATAGCAAATAATTATATCTAATAGGCTAGTAGACTTTAGAAAACTCTCCATTTTGAAGCTCGAACATAGGAATTTAACATTGTAAAATTATTTTTGCTGTTCCCTGCCCGCTAGTTTAACTTGCTATATACAAGAAATGGGAGTTCACTTATATTCCTAAAAACACAGACTGCATTTCGCCTCGCAAGAAATCGAAGCGGATGCAATCTGACGCGATTGTATTAAACACACACAAAGTTACAGGAAATTATCGAAAGCCAGCTACGAGCCTGGCCCGTATCAAGTATATCTTTAATCGTAGACACACTAAACGCGTGACGTCACGCCGCTTACAACCTAAAGAAAATAAGTTTTGATGGCTTCTCAGCAAGTCACCCAAGCTTCAAATAGCCATTAGCGCACCCACACGGGGATCACCTCAAAATTTTGAATTGTTAAACGGACGGTACGCATAATTCTACAAGTACATGCAACGCAAACACAGGCGGTGATAGACATACATTCTAATTGCATCAGGCATATATTGAGCTGAATGTAATTGTAATTAACAGGATAAACTGAAAAACCAGACAGTACACCGGCGCGAATGGTAGTTCCTTAGCGGTCAATGATGAGCAAAACCTAAGCTTTGGGCGAATAAATGAGTAGACATGTTCGAGAAACTTCTGAAAAGTTGGCACTCAGAAAGCAAAGACAGCCAGTTAGAACCTTGACATAAGTTTAAGCTCGGAAACTTAAATCAGCGATGGGCACTTCAGTGCCATGCTGCTGATTTTCGATACAAATAGAATCTTGAGGATCTACAATATATTAACGAAACGTGGACAAAACTTCAAGTGTTATTGGGTTTGCTAAGCTTGTATTCGGCAACAAAACTGATAACGCCAAAAATGCCGAAAAGTAACGCTTTTACACCGTTAACACATCGCCCTTCTCAGAAGACTAAACGCCACACGTGTTAACTAGACTTTTATTCGAATTTTGAAGATGCGGAACCAGCTCGGGCAGAAAACTCAACGCATTTATCTTAATTTTAACAATTGTTACGTTCACTTGGTTCTACTTACTTACGCTGTACAAATTATTTCCTTCACCTGTAAGTGTTCCTTAGCTTAAGCTACTTAATTGCTATGCGAATTTAAAATAGCGTACTAAGATAATTGGTTCTGTCGGCCACGGTTTCGTTTAGAAATTGCATGTATGCGTGTAATTTGGACTCGTCTGTTCCCCGCTTGAGTTATGTGACATCCATTGATTATGTTATGCCCCCTAAAATCTGACCGATTTGTGAGTACATTTTTATGATGGTTTGACATTTTTTGAGGTCCGCTACTGTGTTTCAGACCAGCGGAGAGGCAAAGGCATTGAGTTACAGAAAAATTCCGACGATTTATTTAAAAATGTATTAGTAGTTATAGTTTCCCGTATAGAACGGGTAGGGTGGCCAAAAATTCATAACAAATAATCATATCACATACTAAGTAAATAGATCATAAAAACAGAAAGCGTGTATGGAAAGCACCTTTAATTTAAGATGAAATAGTGTATAAAAGAAACAAATTGTCAGTTTAGACTTAAATCAATGCAAGCTCAAATACTTGTGATGACAATTTAATCAATCGTAAATATCGCACTATTGAAATTTTTAAAACAGTAGAGTTGCTTCTACAAAATGTGTTTCTAGGGCACTGGAACCATCCTTTCTAACCAATAATGCAATACTAGAGACCTCTTTGTTATTTACGCTAAATCATCTAACCAAAGTGGGTACGTGTGTAAATTGTAGTAGGTAATTTGCTTTTTCTACGGTCACCTTTAAAACTGACTATTAAGCGCTCACTGTCAATGCGAAAAGTTAGCGATTCACACATTTTTTCCCTAGTAACCATTTTAGCATCGCAACCACGTAAACAATGTCTTAATGAAATAATCGCGTCACTTCATTTTACTTTACGCATCGCCATGGCTAACCTGATTATTAATTTAATTCGTCATTTTTCTGGAACTGGTTAAAATTATTGACAATTGCATCACGGTGCGTCCATCATCAGGCAACAGATTTATTGAGTTTGTGAGTTTTTGTGAAGTTGAAGATGGAATCTGAAGGTAATTGCACCCCGCCTGAAGTATTTGAGGCGACCCAGACAGCAACCAACGAGTGTTGTTGCCGGCCAAATCGCGCGCCCTTTATGAACGGCGGTACAACGACTTCATCAAATGGTGTGTATCGAAATTTCAATTATTTAACAATTTTTTTATTTATTTAGGACAGTAGAAAAATTTTTGTATGTATTTCGAGTGTAAAGAGCCATTTTGGTATTCGGTTGCTTTTTCGCGCCTCGCTACCGCTCGGCACGAAACTCGCATCCTCATACCAAAATGGCTCTCTTTACACACTAAATACATAAATATCTATTTTAGGTTTTCTCTGGATGATGTCACTTTCTGGCAGTGATCTATTATGATATGTTTTATCGGACTTTTTCCACTGTCTCGAGTGTTTATCATACGACGTTTCGAGAGTTTCTGATTTACTCCCTCCCTCAGGTGAATGAAATCCTGGTTAATCCTGAGAAGCACTGATTTTTTGTACGTTTTATCACGTACACTTGTGCCTACCCCGGGGTTTGAACCCCGGACCACTGATCGCTGTGGTTACGAGTCTGACACTCTTACCGCTAGGCCACCAGCGCGGTTATAACGTACAAAAAATCAGTTCTTTTCACGACTAACCAGGATTTCATTCGCCTGAGAACGGGAGTAGATCAAAAACTCCCGAAACGTTGTATAATAAACACTCGAGACAGTGGAAAAAGTCTGATAAAACGTATCATTGCTTTTTAGACTATTTAGATTTTCCCCTTCCTTTGTGCGTTTTAGACACCCCTGCCTGAACGCCGTAATTCTGAAATCCTGAACTGCTTTTGCTCGTACTTGAAGCGCTGACCTCAGATTATCAATCCGTTCGCATGCGTAACAAAGGCAAGCAGCATTCATTTGTTTTTACCGCGCACCTGCGGCGAAGTATGTTTTCTCCTCGTTCCCTTTTGCCTTAGTTTAGGGCTAGTTTATAGTGACTTAGAGGACAAGAATAGTCTCCTAGCTCACTCGTGCTACGGCGGATCTATATGGTTGATTATCGAAGATATTTGTTCGCGTTTGATTGCGGATTTATCTAACCTCATGTTTTAAGTTTTGGACATATAAGCTGAAAGTATGTCTGCACTTTGTCTTTGCCTTTCTCTATTATAATTAGGCATTCGTATTCCCCGGATTTCAGAGCTGACTTGGAGTCGTTAAAGTATGAGCAGCTAGTTTAAGCTACTAATTGGGTAGCCGAATTTGTGTGTATTTTGTGTATGGCTAATGCAAACTATTGAGGTATTGTTCCATTTTGAAGTTTATTTCAGATTGTAGCGGGTCAGCTACGTATGATACCTTAGTGCGTTTAAAAATTCTCGCAAGCTTATGGATTTCTCGGTTGTATAAAGACTCTTTGGCGCCCCCTGATAATTTTGAATACCTTCTACTATTAATAAAAAAAGAAGAACCGCACGCCATCTTTACTGTAGTTAGACGGCTCTCAGATATCTTCATGTAGCCTAAGCAACCGTTTGGTACGATTTGAAGCTGGTAAGGGTCAGTGAGAAAGTTTGGCTTGGGACTGAGTCTTGCTTAGCATTTGCTGTTGGTATAAAATTACATGTTGTTAAAAGATAAACATATGCTGATCCTAACAATTATGTTTTGATGGATTAAATGGATCACGTGTACGGCTTTGCATTCGACAGGATATCCAGAAAGCTTCTAACAAAATTGTAGTTTTTAACTTAATAGTATATTATGATACGAGTTTTATAAGAAGCATTTTGTGCCTTATAAAAGAGGTATCATACAGTATTTTATCTACTTTGCCACTTTTTTAAGCAAAAAAAATGAAAATTTTTAGTATGTTTATTATAGCATCGCTTTGTGTCTATTATGATACGCAAACGCGTTTGCGTATCGTAATAGCCTCAGTACGAACGCAAAGTAGATAAAAATACATTTTATTTTGCATTGGCGAAAATAAACAATAACAAAGATCATATCAGTAGTTGAAATGCGGGTGGCGAAGAACAGTGCAACTAGGAAATAAATTGAACCTATTAATGATAATGCATTGCTTCGTTTTCAATAACCAACTCGAAGGTTAATTTTGATATAGTGGAGCGTCATATAGAATACCAGTTGCTTGCTGGATTGTGAAAACAAAGAACATAATAGCAAAGATATATGTGGATTTGAAGGCATTCATTACATGAAACGGGGAGAATATTTATGTACGTATTATAGAAGCAACAGAAGCATTAGAGAATATTTTTCTATAATATTTGGCATTGGTTTATAAGTATTACACGTGTGCTAAATTGGTGTCGCGACTTATAAAGCATAAAATGCATATGCCTTTCTGAAGACCTTCCACCTTCCCTTATAAAATCACGCTTCAAGCTACCCTCATGTTTTGTACAAATTCAGCTGGCGTTGCTAGAATAATTGGCGCTAAGCCCCATAGTTGCAGTGGCAACCAACAAAATTTCGTGTTAAGAGCTACTAACTAGGAACAAATTTTTAGTTTTCCAGTGGAGATAAGAAACCCATTTGCGCGAAGTATTTATGGGAGAAAGATATCCTTAAGGTTCATTTAAATGCTAGTCCTGTAGATGGTAGACCTAGCTTGCACCTGATAAGCATGAGAGCAGCGAAATATTTTAATAGCAACTTTCACTGAACTTTGATGGCTGGCGATTAACGCAACCCGCTTCTCCTAAACCTGCTTAAACATTTATGCGTTGTGAATTTGCACGTTTGTTAAAACTCCAAATTAAGAACTAATAAGGCTGCGCTGCTTAGCGTTTAATTACTGGGAATTTTGTCAATTCTAGACGGTGTTATCTGAAGTGACGAAATAATTAAGGCCCTGCTGCATACGAAATAATTTTAATTATTTTCTGAGTTATTCTCATGGGATTGAGGTAACGGGATAAATACATATTTTAATACATTCTTAATGGAAAACCCAAGGAGGCATTGGTTTTTTCCTAATTGCTTTAATTTCTTTATAATATGCAATTAAAATTATCATTCTTTTGGCTAAGATCTTTTAGTTTTGATGATAAAACGTGTAAGAGAAATAACTGCTATAATAATAGAGCTTTACTGTTAAGAAGTATTTTGTTTCAATCAAATTTTAGCTGACAAATCGCCTTCAAATATAGAAATAGAAATTCGTCTCGGCTCTGTGCTTGTGAGAAAGCAGCATAATTGGTTTTATGATAGTTTTGGTGACACTTACAGTACATTTGCTAAATATTGACGTACAATAGATAGGACGCGTTCAAGCTTTTCTAAATTTATGTATTACATATGCTAAGCCTTCTCACAGGTGGTGTTTGCCAGGAACACTCTGCGTTTAAAGTGCAGAATTTTGATTACTTCTCGCTGAAGTGAAATCCATATCTAATTCAAATGTAGTCATTGTTAAAGTAGAGATTTAGCTGTTGTGGCACCCTTAAGTGAACGTGACCACCGTCTTGGGTAGCTCAAACCCTCGGCAGTGAATGGCGTGAATAACGACTAGGCGGCTGTTCTTAAGGTTAAGAAAATGCATACAGTAATTTGGAAACACAATCGGGCGCCAGTCGTTAACCACGACAAAAAATACAAATCTAACAGCGAATCCAAAACGCACCTACCTTTCGTTGTTTTTCGCTTTACCATCCTAAACTCTAAAAAACGAGCAGGTATCGTGGGGTTGAATAAATAGATATACCAGTAGTAGGAGAAACGAAAGGATTCAATAATCGTTAAAAATATATAACAATGCAATATTAACAATCTCACACAAATTATGCCTGGCGTGCTAAAGACGCCAAAGTAAATAATACAAAAAGGTTATATTTTATCAACCCAAAAAATATATAACAACTGGGTCGCAATGCAAACGCCTAGCAAGATGCATTAATCAAGCAAAAACCTGCGATGGATATAATTTGTAAAAAATGAACAACTAACTAATTGACTTTAAAATTTTAACGCGATCAACTCAGATTCAAGCATTATCTGCTGGCTATCACTGCTCAAAAAAACTAAACTTTTATCTTATGCCGAGGGCGATAAATCTCAAAGGCCTTTGTAATTAAAGGTCGCATTGTAACGCAGGCAAAATACGCCTAATATAAATACAAAAATTTCGCCGTTATGTAAGTTAGAAGGAGGCATGCGCTAATAGTCACAGCTTATGTAGTTAACTGATCTAATCCAGCGCAGCGCACTGAGTAAATGAAACGCTCCAGTAGCCATCGCCGGCGGATTTTCATGTCCCTGCCAGGAGCGTGTTGAATTGGAAATGCGGAAACTCACTGGAATGCAGTCCGTTCAAGCCCGAGGGTGTTGGTTTACATTAGGTGGAAAAAATTTACCTCCAAACATCAGAGAAATTGGGCACAAAGCATAGTTGCCAACGGCGGACTCGAACGTGGTGCATGCCTGAGATGAAATATGCGTACAAGAGCGGTCCTAATTAAACAATTAATTAATACCAAACTCCCTCAGTAAGCACATGTGCTGACCCCATGTTAAATAACGGCCCAAATAACACGTGCATCTTGAATTTTATAGTTGGCACATTAGCCCGGAGGGCGTAGATAACGGTTTCATTGCTTTAAAAAAACTGGAGCTGCTTCCAACCTAGATGTTCTTAGAATTAATCGTTGGTGTCAGATCCCAAAACGCACCAACAGAACTCACTACACCTCGTCCCTTGAGGTGCCAGACGGAAGTCGCCTCAAATATATGGAGCATGGATTTTATAAAAGAAGGGAGCAGGTTTGAATTTTCCACGATAATGGCAAAAGGAACACGGAAGAAGGCTTTATTCTATAGTGCCACTAAGGCTATTATAGCTTGAAACTATTTTTCGCTTTGCTTAATTGTTTCCTCAATTTACCAAATTATTTCAGGCCTAACCTGTATATTTTTATTTGCATTGTAATCAATTTGCATTTCGAATTGTTCAATTTTCCAGTTCCGCTCATTCTGTACCCGTATCAGAATAGTCAAAACTTCAGCTCGTTATCTTTGGAGCGCAGCGTTGGCCTCATCTCTTCTCTCGGTGCGGGGCGCATATTTCTTCAGCGACTCGAACTAGCAACACGCTAATTCCGAGAGACCCACCTTGTACTTAATTAAAGGTACGAGCATTTTGTTTTGAGAACTGGCTATAAATCAGGTATGATGAACCTTCTAATTTTGTTATTCCCATATTAATTGGCCGCTTTTAGCTCTTTTATAGCAGTTACTGTTGACAGGCAGTTGTTGTCCCAATAAATATTTTTCAAGCCAATATCGCGCCACATTTTGCCTTCCTTCGGCGGCGGGCGATGAATGCAAGCCTTCCTCCACGTCCCGAAGCCAGCAGCTAAATAATTGACAGTTCCAAGTGCAAAAATCCTGCCTGATTTTGGAAAAACCCGCAATCGTATGGCAACTCACGGCCAGCGTTATTTTCGAATATCGTCCAATATCAGGGTTTAAATAACTTTTTATTTATATCTCCAAAATTTGTAATAAACTGCTTTATTGTAATAATATGAATTTTGAAGTAATGAGTACAAAAAATATTTTACAAACCAATTACATATACTATTTTTGATGATCAACAAATTTTAACATTTAATAAACCCTATTTACCTGTGGTTTGTTTATTCTTATCGGAATCAGCTTGATTCCTGGCGCCCTCATTTTTTGTTTCGAAGCTACTTGCAGGGTACACAGCTGATCCATAAAGCGCCGAATTGAGCTAGTTCGGCCCACGCGGTAAGTGTGGTAAGCACGGAAGATCAGTTAATATGCGTTCTAGCAGCTACCGATTTAACTACCCTAGCTGATTTGACCCAGGTTGGATCTTTTTTGGTGACAAGCTGGGCATATTTTTGATGGAACCGTATTATATATTTACAATCGTTTAAATTAAGAATTGTTCTAAATGATTTCAAAGAAGCCCAAAACTGTGAAAGCACAAGAACGCGGAGAAAAAGGAATCTGTGTTCCTGTACTTATGAGCCGCTCCTTAAACTGTCCCCGTAACAGTTTGTTGCGGTAAGTATGATGTTTGCTTCTATTTTGCCTTATTTACTAACGTTAGCCCTAGCAACCTAATTCGCCTTAATTTTCCCTAAAAGTTTCTTATTGGCTATGCTAATTTAAACAGATATAGACGATTTGAACTGCCACAGGTTAACGTTGCGATTTGTTACAAGTATAATTTTGATTTAGGAGACGTTTCACATTACTTGTTCATTTTGTTAAGCTCCATCTGAAATAGTTACGTGGTTTAACTAGCTCAGGAAGCTCGATATTTACCTCAAACAATGGGTGTTTACTTTCATGTTCAAGGTTGTCAGCTGGCATTTGGTTGCACTAGGTGATATCTATTGTACAACACGTGTGAACTTATTTGACAGTTCATTCACACCATTTAGACAATTCATTACATTCCCTGGCTATTTAGGCGAATCTGCGCGTGGTATCTCGTGTTGAATACCTTTTTCAGACGTTTTCTATGGAGTTTCTATGTATTGTATAATATGCTTTTCAAAGTTTTGCATTTGGTTGCAGTGAGCGTTGACACGGTCGTTTAGAAACCTCCATCGGACTGACCGTGTTTGTTTTGGTTGCCAAATGAAACAAAAACTAGCTAAAAACAATTAACCGAATTCGTAAAAAACCTGACGTCTGATCTGTTACTGAGATTTGGGATTAAGTGATTGCTGTGTCTTCGTTATTTTTCAGTTGAAGGATCCGTTATTTTTCCCAATTCTTATTGTTAGATTAAGTAAATAATATCTGGATGAATTTATATGAAGACGACAGTTTTTGGTAAGGCGTATAGTGAACGCATATGTTGGCAATTTGGATTTACACATTGTAATCCTCTTCTAGATGGTTTTTCATAAGTCGGCACCTTCTGGTTATTCTGAGTATGACTGGGGAGAGTCGATTCATACCGGAAGTAAGTTTTTTAAAAGCACTTCACTGCTTTGCGCTAATGGCGTTCTATTGTTTAAGGGTTTTCTAGAGTTGAATTCTATTTTCTTTTTCTTTTTGAATTATGAATCCAGGTCTTTGTATTTATAGAGATTTGGATCTATGGACTTTTCTTGGGATTCTAGATTTGCTTTGATAAACTTTCAAGATTTGGATTTCAGGATTGGATAAATTGGGAGTTCCTAGTTGAGGTTTTGGAAAAATGGATACTAAAGATAAGCCACAACCTGCTCTAAATAAATATTTGGCACAATTTGAACTGTATTAACGTAAATCTGATTGAAAACTTGCAATGTTGAAATTTTCCTGCTTATGCCGGTTTTACCATTTATTTAGTAATACAGTAGTGATTTATATGTGCATTTCCTAAGTTACTTGAGCTTTATGTATTTGCGTGCTAAGTTTACACTTTAAATCAAGTACGTTATGCTGCGAACGCAGCGTGTACACGTCGCGGATTTAACCCTGCAGTGGTCGCGCCAAGTCTCACAGACCCGATGCATACATTATTGAGTGGGAATTTGTTAAAGGTGGTGTAATAGGGTTGCGCGTCTAGGTAGCTTCAAATTTTTAAACTTATTTGCTTCCTGATAATCGGCATAAGCACAGTTGTTAGTGTTCGTGAATTATTTGAAAAAAAGTCTGTGAGACTTGGCGCGACCGTTTACGTTTGTGAATTTTTTTTGTCTTCTTGATTATTTTTACATTGAATGTAGCTGCAATGACTTCACAAATAATATATGTTGCAATATACATCGTCGTTAGTATACCAAGACGTCAATATACAGTGTGTCCCAGATCGAGTGGGATTGCATGGGTAACTTTCTTATCATTGAAGATGGAGATTTGGTTAAATGGGCAATGTTTTGCAGTTTCATATGCTGATGTAAAATCTGTTTGAAAAAGTTCAGAATGTTGAACCAGTCAAAAGTTATTTAAAAAAAACTAAAAACCGTCATTTTCTTGTATGTCAAATATCTTTGTAAGTATAAGAGGTACGAAAAAAAGTTTTATATAAATGTTGCTGGTTTCGATGAGCCCAATTTAAAATTGGTGTCGAACTAAAATTCAAGATGGCTGCTTTTGAGGTACTCGTATCAACTTCCTTAAGTTAAATGGGCGCTATATTGGATTTTTAGGTTACTGAATCGAACTTTTTATTCTCTTTTCAACGATGTAAGATAACGTATGATTGAATAAAAAATACTGGTAAAATTAATTGTTTTTACATTTTAATCAAGTAGGCTTACATGGATCCAAACAAAAACAAACAACATTTATTTAAAAACAAAACATAATCCTGATAATCACATGAAATGATCAAAATGCTGGCCAAAATTAGCTAAACAGAGTTGACACCAATTGACGACACGACGGGTTACTTTACGCAAACTTTCTTATTGTTTTTCATCCTAGCTGCTTACCTACTTGATTATTTATTTTTTATTCATTTCGTACACAGCCAACAGCCGTTAGGCCAATTATATGCGTCGCTGTACATTTATGAGGACTGCCAACCCCACTAACGACTGTCATGATGTAATTATGACTGCCGGGACCAACTATTTCCGTGGCAGCCGTACCACGAAGCGCCGAGAGAGGCAGCCGTGGAACTCCCATCCAAGTTCTGACCAGAAAGAGCGTTGTTTAACTCTACCGATCGAACGTGGATGCTTGTTGTAGCTACACCACCCGGAACCCTAAATTATACATTTAAAAAGTAATATCACGATGTTTTTTGTGGTTCAAGTACTTAGTAATATGTTACTAAGTATTATAGGAATTGCATACAAAGATTTTCTAAAATAAATTACACCTAATTCTGTTTTGATCCATGTAAGCCTACTTGATTTAAATGTAAAAACAATTAATTTTACTGGTATTTTTTATTCAATCATACGTTATCTTACATCGTTGTAAAGAGAATAAAAAGTTCTATTCAGTAACCTAAAAATCCAATATGGCGCCCATTTAACTTAAGGAAGTTGATAGGAGTACCTCAAAAGCAGCCATCTTGAATTTTAGTTCGACACCAATTTTAAATTGGTGTCATCGAAACCAGCGACTTTTATATAAAACTTTTTTTCGTACCTCTTATACTTACAAAGATATTTGACATACAAGAAAATGACGGTTTTTAGTTTTTTTTAAATAACTTTTGACTGGTTCAACATTCTGAACTTTTTCAAACAGATTTTACATCAGCATATGAAACTGCAAAACATTGCCCATTTAACCAAATCTCCATCTTCAATGATAAGAAAGTTACCCATGCAATCCCACTCGATCTGGGACACACTGTATACAAAAATTAGCTTTGATTCTAACAAATGACCTTCGGAGTAGCTTAGCCGGACCGTTGAAATCGATTGATTCTGAGACTGTTTTGGGTATTCACTACTCGCTATCCTGCTTGTATTGAAGTGTAAGATTATTATCGTTGATATATTTTAGTGGTATTGAGTATCGGAGCGTTCAGCTTCTAACAGTCTCAAAGATATTACTAACATTTTCATGGATAACTGCTAACAAAGTAGGAGAAAATATTACTTAAAACTATAGCGAAGAAAGAGTAAGTATATCCCTTAAATTAAATACGTGGCAATGGCAACCAATTTAAATATGTGATACCATAACCACAGTAACATTCTATCTTTAGAGAAGAACGCGTTGTCTATTATTACCTACGACTTTTTCAGCTATCGCACTATACATACTGCTGTGCAGTTTATTCCGATTTCACACATCGACTGGAAGAAAATAACGAGCTTCCGCGACGTGCATGTTAAGTATCAATAACGTAAAGCGAGAAAGTAGTCACGTTCCTGTCGATCTAGCGGCTGTAATTAGCCGCTTACGTAGAAACCGTGAGCGAATGTTTCACAGCGTCTGGTATGGGCATATCACAATATGTCTAGTCATAACCAGGAAGTGGTGAAATTGAACCGGTGTCACCGGCCATCCCAGGAAGAAATTGAAATAGAAAGCGCGCGGCCAAGGTGGTCGTTGCGAGTCATACACACTTTCTGCCGCAAACGCATGAAAACAAGGATGAAAGTAAACATTACCGTAGGTTCCACGGGCACGGCTTCAACTTGAACTTCAGCGACTTTCATTTTCTTTATTTCTTTAAAAATAGCGCAAACTTGTTTTGTTTAGATCGCAGCAAACCGTGTAATGGTAATTGCCCGCAATTAGGCTAATGTCTAGCAGTTGAGTGAATCTGCTTGTTTTTTGTTTATAGGGAAATATGACAAATTCATTAAAAGTGTTAGAAAGTTGTGTTTTTAGTTCTATGTTATACAAACGATTATGGGCTATGCCTTGTAGCAAAACGAACCGTGAAGGCAATTGGTTTTCATTTTAGTTTATGAGAACCGTTTGTTGCATGAGTAAATCTAAGCTTCAACCAATTTTGATATACAAAGTTAAACTGTTATGTAATTTTGTTCCTTATATGCAGTAACGTAGTCAGGGGCAGGGCTCGAGGGGTGACCCCCCACCTCCGAAATCTAAAAAAATATAAAATCGTCACATGCTTTCCATACTACAGTTACATCAGTGTAAATTGGTACACGTTTTGCTTCAAGAGTGTAAATTTCTTTCAGTATTTGCTTTAAACGTATTTTGTTATTTAAGGCTATTTTTAACCTGCCTCTCTGAAAATCATGGCAGGGAATGAATCAATGATATTGCTTTTGTAAAATTAAAATATACCATTACTAATGTTTATCATTGTACAAGGTGGTTCATAAGTATGGTCATTAAAGTTAATGGTAATTAGAGCACAAAAACGAAACACCTTTGCATAGTAAGCTATACGTAATATGAATTTACGATGCAAGGAACGTTATCAAGCTTTTTACATTACGAGAGAATACTTTGAATAAACGAGCGACGTTAGGAGTGAGTTCTTTAAAGTAATGTAGAAAGCAGATAACATTACATATATCGTAACAAGGTTTATTTTATCCTAAAATACTAATCTTTTTCAAAAAATAGGAAAACTTTTTATTAATGACATAACAGCAAGATGTATCTACTATGGGTGTGGTGGTATCACTCAATACTGTATTGTTGGTAGCACTGTCAGATTATGTTAAATTCGAGAGTAGCAGGTTAAGTTTTGCGTCAGTCTGTATCAAATAACAAGCAGAACCTAACCTACTAACATCGAATTTGACATAGACTGACATTGTCACTAACAATACACGTCAGTACTGCCAACATGTGATTAAATGCTAATAAAATATCGGTATGCTCTTGCTGTTAAATGCATCTTAATGCAACTCGTTGCTAAGGAGTTATTATCAACAGTAATGTATTAAGTGCATAGTGACTTGACGATAATGCTGGTCAGATTGCACGACCGCTGGGAATGTTTAGAAAATACGCCCGACAGCGAAGCTACCAACACATTATATTACTAGATCTATCAATTTAATCAGATTATTTTAGAAGCTTTCCGTAAAATGGTATTGTCGATTTCGAATATTAAATTCTGTAAGTTGTTAGGACCAGTTTAAAACCCGCACTTGCATTTCAAATATCCACGCTTTCCCGCATCTTTTATTACAAATATTGGCAATTCCGCGCTTCCTTTGAAATCCAAATACCGTCGCCTTCCGCTCGTTGTAGTATAGTACACTTTTGATCGCTCACACAAGTGCGACTCGGCCCGGATGGCCTCTGACGTCACGTCGTAAAACCCAGTCTGGTCATGGCCTTCAATAAATCCGTCGCCACATGATTATGTAGCGTATCGCTTTTGGCTCGAAAAAGCTGTTGTAATATTGTGTTAAAGCGAATCGGTTGCATGAGTGGGAGAGAGAAAGAAAGCAAAAGAGCCTCATACCCTTCGTCCTTCAGCCCGCGTCTCGTCTCTCATCGTCTGAAGATATTACCGTGCGGCTGTGTGTGGTTGAACTTCCCTTGGCGGATGTGTGTTGTGGCCAAACCAATCTTCTCCGTTGTATAGTAGCACTGGATGTTTAATTAACGCTTTTGCCTCTACGAGATAGGTTTTCCAAAGTGCCAAATCTAGGGAGTTGTGGTAATTAGGTGTCGTTTTGCCCTCTTCCCAATGCTTGTCGCTACAAGAACCTTCATGCAAAACCCGGCCTTTTGGGAGTTCGTTTGATAATGTCATTTCGACGGCCAGCAATCTGCGCTGCTCTTTAACCATCTGCAGAAACTTCGACGAGACGGTGAGACCTTTCCCCTGCACCAATCAACAGCATTGCCGGATATCTCTCAGGTATTGTGAACTACTTGTTTCTCTGTTTGTGTAATTTTAGAACGTTGTGTTGACATTAAAATGACGTAATGTATACGTGGCAGCAACCATATTTGGAACCGACGCGCCTGTCCTATTTTTAGAGTAAATTGATGTACCCCGTTCGATTCCTTTGCTTAGATAAATAATTGTCCCTATCCCTATCAATGCATATAACATAGACTGTTGACCAAAACGAATAGTGTTAATAAATTTAGTTAAAGTATTGCTTCTTTCATTTAAACTTTGAAGGTCCAGGGATTGTATTGTGAATATGTAGTGAAGTTTATAAGTTTCTTTACCTATATCAGTGTGATTGAGATTAAACTTGTTGGCGCTCAAATCTGAACATCTCATTAATAAAGAATACACGACGTCTTCACTGTAGCTCGAGACGGGTCTCAAGTACACTTTTATAACGATCATTTTTTGAAAGTTAAAATATAGAAAGCTGACCTAAAGGTAGGTGAAAAGCTAACAAGGTATTAAATTACATGCTAAGGTATACCACGTACGATTTACCTTGCTGAAACGTATTCTATGAAATACCTTAAAATAGCATATAGATAATAACCCAATGATCTATCGAAAAAATGTCAGTGTACTATTATGCTCGACTGTTTCATAAATACTCCATTGTAGTATTAATTAGCGTCTATAATAGTATAATAATATGTTAGTTTAATAAGGAGAGCTATTGTAGCACGAGTGGGTTTGGGACATGACAAGCGCAGCGAGGAGTTCTCCAATGGAACGAGTGCAGCAATGTCTCTTATTGAACGTTTCTGTATTAATGTACCTGGGAGAAACATGATCAAATAAATTTCAGATCGCGTTGGCTGCTATGGCTGATTTTATATGGAATCACATCAAACTATATCTGAAATTTACTTGATTACTTTATGTTATATTTTAACTGTACCTGCAAACATATGGAGATAAATTGGTGCTATTTAAGTGTCCTACCTGGCACATATTGCGGTGATATAATAGATTTTTTGCACTACTAGTCTCAGAACGCATCGTTATTGGCCTATTTTTAGGTCGTGAAATTGATTTTCTCCACCAAGGGAGAGAAAGTAAAATAAACAATTTTCACCGTGGTAACTAATAAATTGCTAAGTTACCAAATATGACTATTTTAATTTTGACGTTTTAAAGAGCTGTATTGTCAGGTTGACAGTTGAAATATTTTCGAAATTTGTTGGGAATTTAGATATTAAGCAGTTTGGTAGTGCAAAAAATAGTATATACACCACGGTAGCGAATCGTTTTATAACCTTCGCGCTTTAGATACTTCGCGCTGCGCGCTCAGTATCTAATATGCGCTCAGGTTATAATACTGCGCTTCGCTACCTTGATGTATAATATACTATTTGCTTATTTCGTAACTGCCTTATATACTTATTAAAATACATGCAAACATGCACTATCAACACGAAATTCCACATTACTCAAACGAGACGAAATTGAAATTTCAAATGCGTAAACTTTGCTTCTGGAAGCTTAATATTTCGTTATTTGACAACATTGGCACAGTAAGAGACTTCCCAAATAGGGAATAATCACGCTCACAGTACACACACAAACTTCCCTGATCCACTGCAGATCAACCCCCTCTTCTCTTTGTGTACGCCAAATGCAATGACGGTGAGAATTCTAAAACAGCCTCAATAATCTGTATTATTAAAAATGTAAGTGTAAATATAAAGTACGTTGCTAAATATTATTTAAAGCAATTACGCATGCAAATTGCATTTTTATACAGACATTTTATATATTTTGTTAATCTTTGTTAAGCTAGTTCACTTATTTTTGCTAAAGTTAGTTACTCATGACAGAAAACAAAAATAAAGTTGCATTTGTTAACTATTGGTATACACATAACGCAATTAAAGAATTGCTTTAGAACGAATAATTTTAGTATTGGCACTTCTAAAATGTGGTATTATTCACTAAAAATGTCAAGTCTACATTTTAACCTTAGCAATATGTTAAGCTCAAGCCTCCTTCGTTCATAAACTATTTTTAACGATATTCTTTAGATAATATTTTTTGCTGGAAAATTAATTTACTCTTGACTACCTAAATGTGATTTTAGATTCTTGGTGCAACTTTTATGTTTCATATTTTTTATCTCTTCGTTTATAAAGAGACTTTCACTATAGGGGCATTATGTACCTAAGCAATAAATAAAACACATCAAAGGCAATACAATGCAAATGCTTTTAAAATAACACAAACTGAAAAAGTTTTTAAAAGCATTCTAAATTTAATAAATACTTTTAAAACAAATTTGGAAATGATGCTATTAATATAAATTTTATTCAGTTGCATTTCTAGAACTTACTCTAACCTACAAGCAAAAAATTAAATACGCTTGAAGAGAACGCTTAATCGAGTTTGAAGCCATAATGTTGATCAACTGCTCAAAGTATGATTAAATGTGGCCTTCATATAGCACGGTGCCATATTTTATAACATCTTAAAGATATAAAAACAATGCTGCAACTAATCTCTCAATCATACTATACAGAATATTTGCACCGTGCATTGCAGCAAAACATTTTCTGTTGTAAACCTGTATTCGCTTTCGTTTCGAGCTCTACTTAATAAGTGTCTATAACAAGTTTTTGTGGTTTTCAGCTCCGTTAGCCACTGCTAAGTAGGGTAGTAAACCACGAACGCGTATCTTCTACATCAGCAGTTGTGAAACATTTTTTTCAGTCGTATAACCTGGCCTATTGTATCAAGAAATGAAGACTAAGAAAATGTTACCGCCTGTCAATTATTACGGACAAGGATTTAAATACGCAATTTGAAATTGTATTTAACTTTACATAAATTCCAACACAACCAGAAATGTAAAGCACACTAACTTCTTACCAAAAGGCAATAAGAGATTAAAGCCAATCTGATAAATTTGTGATAACGTGGTTCTGCTATTGTACTAATAATAATTCGATTACGATTTTTTTTATATTTTAGTCACCCAATCGCTTCTAAAAATGGTATACCAAAATATTATCGGAAAATCCATTGAGTTTTTATACTTAATGAACTTGCAAAGTAAATCGGCATACATTTCTTTTATTGCTGTATTTTTCTGGAATATTTATTAGCAATAGTCGACAATATTTTCTATATAATATAGATTATTATAGCTTACAGTTAGAATTTTAATGGAGACATATTAGCAAATCTATCTTACTTAAAACAATAAATAATCGAACTAGAATGTATTCCTTCTGAAGTCGTATTACAAAGCAAAACGGTTCTTACGACGCTAGCGATATTTTAATCAATCTTGCAACGATTTTGCTCCAGTTCACTACAGTCGAGAAGGGTGGGTTCACTAGCGTTATAATGTGGTTTTATAATAGCTCTGAATAAAATCTAAAGGCTCCACGTAATTTCTTTTACTTAAGTGACCCGTGCATTTCTAAATTATAAAACGGGCTTTAGACCAGCTTATTGGAGAGGTTTGATGTCTACGTCTGCTAGAATACCTGTGAATCTACCAAGTTGCGAAAAAAAATATATCAGTGAACAAACATGAATATTTAAACAGATCTATTGAATGTTCAAGATCTCGTATTTTATATGTTACACATGCGAAGAAGGCAACATAATACCCTAAGTGACGTCACTATGCATACAATCTAACTTGACGAAACTCAAACGTTTGATATAAAAGATTCCCTTCCCGATAGTTTAACGTACTTCTTGTCTCAGCATTGTGTTACATGCAATTAAGATACAATATTATATTGCTGTGCCTTGTAACTTAGTGATGACGTCCACGACTAGGAGGTATTGTCGCTAGCACTTGTAAAGAGAGATTAAGTTGGGCCCTCCTTGGGGAAGATAACCACGTCGGGTACGAAAAATGGCAAAGTGAGGAATAATTAGCTACGCACTTGTTTGCGAGGCGCCAAAACAATATTTAATACAATACGGAGTTCAAGACCAAAACCCACCTAGTTGAGCGAAGAATAAAAAATACGGTGGGCTCAAAAGCTAGTTTAGAATAAGAAGACGTGTAAAAACTGCAGCTTATTTATTAAAGACGCAGAATGCTAGGAATATTGCTCATATTCAATCTTATTGTAGTTATCATAATAAGTTGGTAACTAACTTGTCGAACAAGCATGAACAGTTTTATGCATGTTTAAGAAATATTCAGAACAGAAGAAAAAATCCGTGTGTGGCAGGAGCTGTTTGTGTTCACTAGGCGTAATTAAAAATTATAATAAATTATATTTGCGTGCTTCGTAGAATATTGATATTTTTCCAAGAATTCTCAGCGTAAAACAACTAGAAACAAGAGAAACTTTGGAAGAACCAACCGAATCCATTAACTTTCCGATCGAAATGCATAATAAATAGCAGCAGTGTATGAATTTAACGAAAGAAATTAATCAAAATGTACAAAAGTATAGAAGGAGAGGGCATGCGAATTAAGTATATTTGCTTAAATAATATAGAGCACATTCTAATTGTGTTTGTATTAAGTCTGCTTACTCAGCTTATTTAAGAGGATTTTGTTCTACAAAGTTAAACTAGAATTTGACAAGTTGATTACTATGTTATAAGAACTACATCAGTGGACCCGGTTGGTTTTAACATTGTCGTCTTCTTTTAAATATTTCAGTTTCATTCTATAAAAATCCGCTTCCATCGTAACAAACTGTATTAAAGTAACGTAAATATACAAAGTCTATATTAACAAAGAATTATTATAATTAGACGAATGACAATTTGTTTGACGCATAATTCTTCAAAATTATCAGCTTCCAAACTTGACAAGAAAGTTATCCACATTGACTAATGTATGCGTTTCAAAGGGCAGTTGACTGTTACAGAAGTTGTGAAAGCAGGAAAAGTATAAAACCATAAAACGGGTCTTGTCTAGACGTTTTGACCAATACTTTCAAATTTTGTTGTATTGGTGGAACGTTTGTTTCTTGTTTTTTAACAGAATATCATAAGGGGATAGAATGGCATGCAAGGAAGAGCTTTTAGGAATTATCGAAACCGATCTTATTAGGAAACATCACGATAGACACTTGAAATTGAATTATAGCTATGACTTGCAAGCAAATCATTAGTGACTGCAATAAAAATATCTAAATTGTGGAAATCTAAAAAATATTCGACCAATGAAGTCGAAGGAGGCAGCCAAAACGTCAAACACTAAATTAATAAACTTTTTGTTCTGAGGTTCTGAAGCGTTTACGGGAACCAGCGCGTGAAAATGGATCGTGATGCTGCATCACGACGCACCAGCATGCGTTTTCCTTATGCTTCGATAGTTTCTGCGTAAAACAAAATCACTCTCATTTCCCAGCCACCATGCTCACTAAATTTGGCCTCGTGTGACTTTCCTTTATTTGCAAAATGAAGAAATCTAACGTTTTCAAACGAATATATGATAGAAAAAAAGCTACTCTAGAAGCGATGAATTGATGCTGCAGAAAGCTAATTTACAATATGTTTTATCAATAATGTTCTATGACCCTAGTTCGGATATCTTCTTATAAAACCATCGTGTATGCTTATATTGTAATGTAACGGTTAGTCCTCTACGTTAAACGCCAATTAATTTATGCAATGAGCTGCTTTATAATGTGTAGATTGTAATTTCATTTATCAGTACTCAGTGATACAGTTTCCGTATAATTATTTGATATAGGTGCTTAACTTAATTTTATTCAGCAGTTTTATAAATCTGTGGAATAACTTCATCTGCAAATAAACTGGTATCAGTCTATTATTTTTATTTAACTAAATGAATGCTTCTTAGCAGCTAATGGCATCTACATTGCTTCTTCTTACATGAGGGTGTTATTTAAATACGGTTATCTATACTTATTTTATCTAGAGTTTGTGGGTTTTAATAAAATAATCTACTATTTTACCCAAATACGTTTACAGTCAAATAAACCTTATATGAGGTAAGAATCTTTACTTTTAACTTGAGTTCATTCATATCTGTTTGTGTTTGGAATTTTTAGGGTTATGAAAAACTTTTACTAAGACTTTTATTGTACTGTAAAGATGATTTATTTCTGCTGCTTCATATATGTAGACACAATCGAACCAATTTCTATATCATTGCTGCCAGCTTTCCTCTTACAGCTTGTCGTAGCTCGTAGCTCTTTAACTCGTAACGGGATGCTCTTGCTTTATCAACTGTTATGTACATTTTATCATTATTATCATCATCTTGCTGCGAGGATGGCCAAAATTTTTTAATTGCCGATTTTCGCGCCCAAGAAGTAAGGTAGATTGTATTTTGGTCTCTGTTGCATTTGCGGCCTGCTAGAGCGCGACACAGCCGGCAGTCCCATTTTCAACGTCGAGCAGAGGGGCTGTTCCTAAACTGGGCGATTTTGTGTCCGGCTCGTACCACTGGCGTGAGTCATGCACTACTTATTTTCGGTTTTAATAAAGACAGAGCTCTCTGAAGCAAACTGCACGTGTGTTTGTGGTTATTCCGGCTTACATGCTTAATTTACGTGATATCATAGTTTTATAAGTAATATTTATATCGTGAAGAAGTCGTATTACCACGTATGTAGTGCTTAAACCATTGGGGTTCCGATTATCGTTAAGTGAGTTACCGTTGAACTCCAAATATCGATATTGATCGGACCCAATTCTCCCATCGCCCCGTATTTTTTATAGGCTTTGGGTTTCTCTTCGACCTCGGCTGAATTTCACCACCGGTGGACCAGCATTTCATCAACTCAGGTTATGGCATTTGATCAGCACCAGATTACCTTCCTCGAAATGGGATTTCGAGCGTCGTTGATTCAAGCTGAAGATCGCCGTAGCTTTTATGTTGGTATTGCAAACCACTGCATTATGCTAAAAGTTAATCTTTATGTGTAGTTTCTATATGTTGGCATTTCCTCTCATAGATACAATATTGATGTCACTTAAAATTAGTAATTGAAAATTATACTGTTTTTATCTGTGTGTTCGTGCAAGTGTTCGCCTAACAGACACAAGTTTTAAGATGTTCCTCTTATGGGAACGCTAAATGCCTTTTTACATCGGCTAGCTAGAGCAATTGACTCAGTGACGCCCCAGAAATAATTATAAACACTTCATACGTTTCTACCGAATTGTTGACATAAACAACTAAGCTTTTAGAATAAGTCAGCCGTGTGCATCATCTGGTTTTGTTATATGTCGTAAATGAATTTTAAAATAGTATCACTTTCATATTAGAAAAAACAAGTTTCACTTGTTTAAACGCAGGTAAAGGGCATTTGCACATATTTATTTATTAACAAAAACACTATATTTAGGAGCTGGTTTTAAACGCCCCCACTCCTGCAATAATTCTAAAACAACTAACTGTAGTACAAAATGAATATCATTCACATGGCAGCAAACAGTTGGCATTCGTTTTAAGCACTGAGGATGTTACTAGATTGTCCATTATCATAATTTAAATTAAATGTCAAAAATATTAGTAAACCAATATTATACAAAGCGTACTCGTTCGAGACACACTAAAAGAAATATCACGCTACTTTGTTGAAAGTCATCGCTAGCACAACAATAATATCATTAAAATAGAATAGTTAGTTAATATTTAATAACCAGGTGTACCAAATGTACAGTGTAGGTACACGTTTAATCACTTTTAATTTTTTTTTATAATGGACGAAGCATGGCACCGACTAAATTACCTAAATTAAAGGGCGCGAAGTGGTTCCAACTGGCACGTTCTCTGCTGATTCCTTGAGACGACAAACCACTAAGTGACTCAATCGTAGCAAACTAAAAGACAACCCAAGTGAAACCCAGGTTTTAACATAAACTCGTATAATAATAATCATTTTTACCTCGGAGGTAATAACAAGTAAGATAAAATAACAATTTTGTAATTACTGGCATAAACAAACTCTTGAGAACACATAATTATCTAACAAATATCACAAGCAAAGAAAATATTACAGATCTTGTACATGAGTAATCGCTAAATATCGCTGCTTTATTACTTTAAGCAGTAGGGGTAATCAAGTAACTAATTGGGTTCGTATAATTTAAAAAATTTACTATCCTTCGCTGAGTGAATAAGCTCTTTACACTATCCCAAACATAATCTACTTTTATGTAACCGAGGGCTACTCATCCAGGTACCTGCAATTTTAACAAAAACTGTCCAAGCTCTAACAGCTTTGGAAATTAATTAACGATTTATCTTAATCAATCACCAGCCAAAACTACGCAACTGTTATTCTAGTTCGATAATAGAAATTCCTCTCAGCATCATAATTGCCCGTGAACTTAAAAACACAAACGAGCAAAGCCCAAGTAATGACACACAATATAAACGCAGGGGAGCGAATGCAAATAGAACGTTATAAACTCGAATTTTCCAAACGCAATCGGTTAGGCCTCCAAGAGTTCTCAGTGAGATAACTGATTAGTACAACTACTTAACTAACAGGCCATACTTTATGGTACACCTAAATAAGCTATTTGTCGAGCCCATCGAAGCGATGGCCCGAACACTTGCAGATCCCCTGCAAGGATGAACGCATCCCCTGATCTCGTCTGACTAATTGCCTGAAAAACTGCTGGGTGAGAAACCTCTAGCAAATATCTGTCTAGAACGTGGTGCACTGTCTAACTCCCACCAAATAAGCCTTAATATAGTAAACTTCTTGCCCCGCCGTACGTGGTTATAGGTAAAAGGCCTTACACGACATTCTGTAGTCACTCAACGGTAATACCAATAGTGAAAAATTTCTTCTGGATCTCGCCTCTCACCATAGCATAAACATACCAACCATTTTCAGTCCGTAAAAGCTTCAAAAAGAAACCCCAAACTTTGAACACGACCTAAACCGAAAGTGCTTTGATAAGACAAACAAACGTGGCCAGCAATCTACCCACTCGCACGGCTGCAAACCTATTAAAAGACAAATTCCCTATAATTGCATTAAAACGGTTCACCACCAGCATGTGGTCATGTCTATACGAGGGACATAGAACTTTATGTTAATTTAAGTAATTTGCCGACCAACTCCATATTTTAATGGTTCACTGTCCATAGAAATTCTGATTGCCTAATTAACTAAATGGATAAGGCCAACATGAGCACAGAATTAAATATTTTATCTATTGCAAGATAATCAACACTTTACATTAATAAGCGCACTTAATGTGAGCAGCAATAGTAATAATTTGAGGAATAAAAGTTAGCATGAAATAAAGCAGGTTACAGAAGGGTTACGTTCAGAGTTTCAGATATGATAAATGTTCGGAAGGACTAAGGCAATTTAATTTGTAACTGTAACTGACTGATTTGAGCTTATTATTATCAGACATAATGTGAATAAAATAATGCAGAATGATCTGTTAAGTATAGAAAGGATATACGCGTTATGTATTAAAACTGTATAAGCCAGCAAAACGCAAATTAGCTGAAAGGTTAACGAAACAGTGGTAGCAAAATAGTAATTGCAAAGAGCAATGAAAATGGAAGGCGACCGATTGAGAGACAATTAGTGAGACGTTAAATGAACTCCAAATGTATCAGTGCATTACAAACAAAAGTGACAATTATTCCAAGAAAAAGACAATATTAGTGGTTAGGCAAAGACATGACATCAAAACTGTAGTCCATAAGGTTAAACATGTTACCAATCCTAATTCCCCTTATAAAAATTGAAAATCTAGTTGCTAAGTGATCTGACTGTCTTTTTTTATTAATAACTAAACAAGCTTTAAAATTTATGTTGGAGCCAGATTGCGCTTCTCAATTTATCATATAAAATTATAAATAAAAAAGCTCTTAGTTACAACAATTGTGTTTAAAGTTATTCACCAGTGTCCAGGGCATCTGGGGATTGGGACAGCGTATCCAACGTCCGAGAGGTCTCCGATAAAGGTACGATTTCGCAGGAAAGCTGTGATGCAGCTCCCTAATTCGCGGGGTTCGTCGAGATTAGACTGAGTACGAGGTGGAGAGCCATATTCCAGTTATCCAAATCGGTTCAACTTCTAGAAATTCAGTTAGCGTAACTTGGAAATGCGAAATGAAGCGGCATTTTTCAGTTTTGGCCGGATATAAAACAAAAAATATATCGCGCGTCGGTTCCCAAGTCACACTAGAAACAAAACGAGTTTAGCAGTTGTTACACCACAGTATTAATACGTATATACCTAACGCGTCTTTGCCATTTTGGTGTTTTAAAATTCAATTTAACGCTGTTTTTGCACTAGCAGGTCATCGTATTTACTGAGTCAAATTTAGAGGTTAGCTATACGTCAGATGGAAATTGTGCATTTGCCCGAAATATTTGAGAGTATTTGTCATACAACGAGCTATTTGTCATACCAAGTTTTCCTCAATTTTATCAATCTACACCCTGAACCAAGTTGTCTCATGTTCTACGGAGCTAAGCCCGAATTTATTGCGGATAGATAAAATAACAAAAAGGCAATAAACCATTTATTTGTCGTAATTATTATTACACTCTTTTAATTAGTCCTGAGTTTGACAGGCAGGTTCGTAATTGAATCTAATACAATTTATAAAGTGTAGTTTTCCTTGCCATTAATTATTATATTTAAAACGTCTTATTAGTCATAAGCGAGGGGCTATTACAATATCCAGCAAGATTGCCTTTTGTACTTTGCTTCTACTAACTCTATCTAATGCCTGTTTATAAAACCGATCACGCATAACCTCTTTTTATTAATTAAAGTTCCTTTAACATACGATAATTTTTATTCTTCTTTCACAAACATTACGATCTATCTGCTAAGTTACACTGTAAGATCTGGAGAATAAAATCAATCTTGTTTCTAACCTAAAATATAGTATCATATTGGATCGATGCAGATCAATTGGGTAGCAACCTAAAGTTATCTGTGTATGTTTTAGGTAGACAAGCTCAAAAATTCAATATAAAAAATTCACGGCTTTTTAGATTCTATCAAATAAAATAAAATCTATGACTAGCTGTATCGCCGCTGAAAAAGTTTGAGAACCCCTGGATTATAGGTTACTCAGTAGATGGTAAATATACTTAGTATTCTTTTCCAAGAGTTCTATGACTGTTGTTTTACAGCAGAAAGGTCCAGTTTCGTTTTAGCGATTCAGCTGAGTAATTACATTATTATCGGTTAATTAAAACTATCCAAATGTTCAGTCATATTTTTCTTACCAAAGTTTACTTGAATTGCTGAAGGATGAACACTAAACATTTCAAAGAGCTTTCCAAACAAAACGGCTCGCCGCATTGTATGCAACATTTAATTCGAAACGTCGCGCATAATTTATGCCTTCAAGGAAGAATTAATCCAACAATTGCACACGCGTTAAAATAAAATAAAAATTAATGTTTCATAAACAATATATCAAGCGCACGCCCCGCTTCTCATGGCCCGAATTGCTAATCTGCAGGCGTCTTCCGCCCAGGTAGTCACACCGTTAATAATTGATATGCAAGTTTTGATAACGAAAGAAGAGTGTAAAGACACGCCGTAAAAATGCCGGAATTATAAATATTAGAAAGTTCACTTAGTATTACGGTAACCGCAAGAACCGTAATGCTCGCGTCTGGAAAGCAATCTCGTAAATGCGGAAAGCACTTCTCCCGATCAGTTTTGGATCCGAATTGCCCAACAGGCAGACTACCATTGTTTTTCCAAAGAATCATATTTTGCTTTGGGCCTATGGACAGAAAGCCGCTGCTGTGAAGACTTGTGCGCTCTGCAAACGCGATTTGTTTTTTATTTCTTTATAAGTTGTTAAGTATTCGAGATTCAGATACGGAAATGGAAGAAAAACATTGTTGCTGGGCATGTCAATATGGCAGGCACAAGAAAAACATTATGCTAATAATAGTAGAAATATATTCAAAACGTTCAGAATTGATATTGTGTTTAAGTGACACGCACGTTTGTAAGACTGAAGAATTTAGATGTAAATAAATATAAAAATACTGCAAACCAATAAATAAAACTTATATTAAAGACTGATTGATATGAAGTGGTTTGTGATACGCGCGTGACGTAGACATCAAGTGCATTTGTAAATATTCCATTCTTAATGCGTAAATACACTAAAAGGTATGTGAATCCAAATTATGTCAAGGTCATGAAGTAATTAACATCGTTAACAACCGCCAGTGCAAGACCAAAACAGCGTTACCCTTATTTCACCTATAACTACAAGCAAAGCTCAATAATAAAGATATCTACAACGTAAAATCACTGCTTAACATGAATGTTGCATTCGAGCCCCCTCATTCAAATCGTGATAAAGCCCAATGCATTCACTGTCAGATATGTGATCATACGAAAAGATTCTGCCTTGATTTAAGTGCGGGGCACAGTACTTTCGTAAACAACGTAGCAAGGACTTCATATGCGTAGGTATGTAGTGTTTACAAAATAAATACATTCAGAAGAATACGTTTCGACTCCTAAGACAAAATCAACCCACCAATCACACATAAAGAAGAATAAATAAAAGTAAAATCAACTGTACGACCTAGAGTATACTATGCGAATATGAGCAGTAATAGAAAGCAAATAGTCGCAACCCCTAATCATTTCCAAGAAAGTCCTTCCGAAACACAACTTTGAAAGAATGATGACAAAATTAATGAAGATCATGAGTCCTACATTTACTCACAATTATGATCTCTAAAATGCCAAAACGGAGAACAGTTTTCGGCTAAAATGTTAAAAAATAAATTCTTTATTAAAGAACGTTAAAGCTAGCTGAAAATTCCTGCTTATACCATACATCAAACAAAGCCTTCAGGAAAAAAGCTCGTGGTAGGACCGCCATTATAATTAAATCCAACATTAAACACAACGAATTTAATAAACATTATGAAAGGGAACTCCAGGCTACCACTGTGGCGGTAGACGATTAGCAGGGAAATCTAGTACTATCAGCTAACAGCAACAATTTGACATGTTTTTAAATCTTTTGGACATAGATTTCTTTTAGACGTACACTAGAATTTAAAACATCAACTTTGGGGATCCAGAGTAACTACTCCGAGGGATAGACAACTGACCCAGGTTATGTTCGCCAAGGATCTACAGCAATTGTTTGCAGGCAAACCAACCCGTTACCCAACAGACGGACATAAAATGCCAGATGTTATAGACATCTGTGTAAGTAATCTTGCAAAACTACCTCTTAATTAAATCGTGCTTAGAATTGCTAGGTAACCACACGCCACTCTTAGTTGCCATAACATACAGATTATTAACAAGGTCAAACCTCTATCTCTAACTAATAAACATACGCACTGGAACGCTTTCAGAGAAATACTGCCAGAAAGGCTATTCCTTAAAGTGCCCCTAAAAACTAGCCATTATATAAATGAAGCGGAAAACATCTGACCACAACAATCCAATCTGCAGGCTGGATGCTAGTGCAGATGTTCAGGGATCCAAAGGCATTTCACTCTGTCCGGCCACGTTGAATCACTCAAAGAACGTCAAGCAAATGTAGCTGCTTGGGTCGAACATCGCAAGCTCTCAAAGCACATTCTACCAATGCGAAATCCCGCCATCAATCGTCTTGCAAGCATCCTTTTCGACGTTCTGTCCAGACGCAGCCCTGAAGAACGTCTCGTTACCAGTGTGTAGATTCACACCAACTTGCTCTTCGAGCCTGCTTTATTATTTCAGTGATGCATGTGGTAGACTATCGTTTGCATGTGTGAAGTGTTGCCAGTTGTTTAACGTTTCGCTCCGATTTTAAATGCAAATTAGTCATAATCAAATGTTATGGGCATTTAAAATTTCGCATTTTGCAGCAATATAAAAGTTCCAGTACTCTCGAGAAGGCAGGCTCTCCGTTATGCGCAAGTGGAACGAGGAAGTATCTGCCGCGCATTTTCTCCTACCGCCGTGATGGCCGCGGGAGCGACAACAACGTATAAAACCGAAATTGTTCCGCAAATTCGAGCGAACGAATCCGAGAATTATTTCGGCAAAGTGAACTTCGTTTCTCCAGGCCAATCACGCGGCTCCAGCTGAGGAAGGGCTTCGCTCCTACCTCACCTGGGCCACCAGAAATAGACCAGAATAAATCAGAAAATTAATCCAAAAGTTATCCCGGCCTTCCGGCCTATTTCCGCGACCAGAAATATTCGAGTCAATCTCGAACCAGTTTCCCGAGACCCCTATGACCGCTTAATTTCAAATAGCATATGACTGAGCATCGGAGTATGCTAGTTTGAATAATTTACCATATCCGAGACCCCTATGACCGCTTCGTTTCAAATAGCATACGACTGAGCATTGGAGTACGCTAATTTGAATAATTTAACATACCTGACACCCCTGTGACCGATTAATTTCAAATAGCGTACGACTGAGGATCAGGTCCCCTAATTTGAATAACTTAACATTCCAAAAACCTCCTGTATCGAAGTACGATATTTCGGACTAATTCAAAGCGCTAAAGCTCATCTAACTTCTTAGTTAAAAATAACGTACATCTCAGTGTGCTATTTTCAAGCCGGCTGTATTTCTACCGGCCAGCGACCACTAAACCCTTTTTGACCCAAAACTCGGCCTGAATTTCCGGAAAAATATGCGATTCCTTCGGCTTAAAAAAACTACGTACTTGCACTATAGGAATCCATTTGCTCATCTTAGAAGCTCACCTTGACACGCGCGCCCAGACGGATAAGGGCGCGAAAGAATTTGACCCCTGACACACTGTCGGAGTTATCACCGGAGCTTGTCAGAAAGCGACCCGGACGTCCACCTGCACGTATAATATACATATGATAACAAGATCATAGCCTCAGTTAATTCTTTGTAATTAAAACGAACCAAAATTATTCAGTTTGTTTACAATAGTTCAAGTTGTCAATAATTCGATTATTGTGTTACAGTTCTACCAACGCTAGCCCAAATCCCCTGTTGGTTCCAGCGACCGTTCATATCGGGGATACCGGAAGAACTCAACGGAAATTGAGGTTGGCTACCTTCCCGATACCAAACTGAAGAATTAAGTCAAATAGATTTGTCTTTGTACATAGTTATGAATATTATTTCTTTAATTATTTTCCAAATGTACATAGTGTTGAATAAATGTAATTTCGTATTCTTTAAATCAGTCGAGGTATAACTAAATCGGACCTGGACCCAATAAGTATGCACTTAGCGGGCCAAAAATTGTTGCCTCTACTCCATCTCCCTTCTTGCCTACCTTGAGTGATAATTGTCGAATACCGGTTGCGTAATACCTGGACTGTGGGGTTGCACGTTTTTCTTATTATACAACGCTGCCGTTTCATATGTTGACTTCCTGGCTCAGCATTCCCAATTGCACTATCTGTAGAACTTCGACTGGCTGCTACTTCACCGCTTTTATCGGTTAATCACCTTTTATAGCAGAGCGCTACATAGGTTCTGACGCACCCTAGGCCGTGATTCGGATTTTTTTTTAGACAAATGCCTGCATTTTCGCGCGAAACACATAGAACACACTCATCTGTGTTTAAAACGCGCAATGGGGCACTTGAAGCTAATTATAAATACATATATAACAGCAAACAACAAGGAACGCAGATATACAAATCGGTTGTACATTAAAATGCTCTTCCAAACACGCCCAGGCGAGAAACGTGTATGCTCCGGAACAGTTCAAACATTTCAAAATATTGAGAAAGCAGTAATTCGTTATACATTATCAACAAAGGCTAGTATAATAAAATCTACAACACCTTGATGACGCAGAAAAATAGAATACAATCAAATCGTAGATGATGTGCTTAAGCTGATGGAGGCAATGACAACGACCTCCTTTGCTGCATTTGAAGATTATGTAGTACAACCATGTATTCCATAGAGTTAAGAATGAACTGACAGCTTAAGGATATAAAAATATACCAAACACCTAGAGCAAATGCAGTCACGTGATCTCACTATGTGACTAGCAGCTTACCCCACTCCCTTTTTCAAAAAAGGGGTTTTTCTGATTTTTGCTTCGAAAACTACGCGACGTGTTCGTACAGAGTTTCTTTGAATGCCACGCCACGTGCAGATCCCTTTAGATGAAACCGTCGTTATACATATAGGCAGTCTTGGTCCGGTATGTGATCGTCACAGCCACCGATTCAGTTCGGGTTATGGTAGTTTTTCGTTGTAAAGCGAAAGTCCACTGCTTGTCCAAAATCTGAGGCGAGTCGAGTTGGTGATTAGTTCTACGAGGGCTAATGCCCGGATAATTTGTTTTAGGTCACTTTTTCCGCTTTTACGTTTACTTTATTTTATTTGCCTCTTTTTTCTTCGTTCTCTGCGTAATTTTCTTTACTGGTCATCGATTTCTAGATGGACCTTTATCCTCTCTTACGTTTTAAAATTGATCATTCGAGCCCCAATTGGCGTCTAGGAAGGTAAGGTTCGAAATAGCTGTTCGCGCCGACAAGCAAAGGATCAGCTATTTGCGGTAGCGTGATCTCCATCACGACTGTCAAGCTAGGGTTTTTCCATTATCGGCTGCCTAGCGAGGCGCCTTGCACACTCCAAATGGAAGTTCCTGGGCTCGCCGAGTGACGCCCATCGACCAGAACTTCTCGACGCGTTCTCTGAACGTAGAATTAGTTTAAACGGGTTCGACACATTTTACTGTTTGTCATTTCTTCCTTTGTGTGCCGTGTAAATCTTTCGATTTCACATGGCTTTTATTAATTGTAATATAAACAGCAAATGAGCTAACCTGATTGTATTCAATCTTCCGTAGTATTCAGCGATTATAAAAAAGTCCTGTGCCGTAATTGACTGATAAGATTTGTATAAGAAGACGTTGCCTTCGAGAAGACTTTTTCGATAACTTTAACCGCATAATATATGGTAGTATCTAGCTACTTAGAACCGTAAGTGTAGCTATTTCTACCTTTTTTTATTGCGTTTCGTTAAAATTTACCATTCCGTCCTCTATTACCGGTTTTAATGCAAATTATTACAAAAAATTGTCCAACTGTTTTCTAAATAATTAATTTTGTCGCATAATATTGACATCACACTGTCATCGTAAACAATTGGCCATGCAGTGATGCAGTCGTTTTTATTTGGTAGATTGCTACTTTGAGTATATTTCTCTAACAGCTAAATCACCAGCTGACCCTAATAATATGCTTGTAATTAAGTACGACATACATACTTACATTATGTATAATATAATTAATTTACGAAACGCGCAGAATAACCCTTCACAACGTTTTCTGTAGACGTATCATAAGCTTGTAACTTATACAAGTAACATGAAGTCAGGTTCAGTAAAGGTTAGAAATTGGAATCCCCCAATTCAGCTCTGATCTGTACCACAATGCAAGTTTATTGTTGCACTCAGAACTGCATTGCATGGTTTTATACAAATTAACGGTAGATACTTTCCTTTTTGTAAGATGTAGAGCAAAGTGTTGCCTGCGTTCCGGTACAAACGAAAGCAATTATGCGGGTATCTTAGCACTAATGCTTGATTAAGTTTCTACAAGAGAAGACTGAGGAAGATGGACGATTTCTCCGCAAGCAATCCATCACTGGATTTTAAAAACTGATAATCAAGAGTAACGACCTCCATAAACATTAAACTGTAGTTCGGTACGCATTTTATGCTTTATATCGCTATTACTGTGCTGAAATGGCAGAATTTTTATACGGTAGACTAAAATCGTCATATCGTTCGAACTGTGTGGACATTGAGAATATTCGGGTTAAAGCTGACAGCTACATTCATGAATACCGAACTTTGAATAACGCTGATTTCTTTGAAAGGGGTAAATTAGATGCTCATCAATAAACCATAGCAACTCGGATTCGACGTAAAAACCGTGCTATAAAGAAATTAATGAGCTGAAAGATTACATCGCGTGACAGACGATGAGAATCAAATAGCAAGCTAATTTGCTGCTAAATCAAGAAGGCTTAGAAATAGGGTTCCTTTAATTTTATGGCACAAAATAAACGTGATTGAATCTATATCGATCTTAAATTATTCACATCTCATTTTTAGCAATTGTCGACGCACGTCTACAAGAAGCTATCAATAGGAAAGTAAGTAATCAGTTAAATAATAAATAACGAAAACCTGAAGCCTTTAATGTGTTTTGCAAGCATTACATACTGGACCTATAAACACACAATTAAAAATACTAAGTGAGTTAAGTTTCATTTGTTTTCAATTTGTTACAAAAATGATATTCTACTCAGCACGACGTAACTTATTTTAAATGAATTACAATTATTTGTTAATTTCATTTATAATAATAAGATTATTTGGGTTACATTTCCAGGCACACTTTAAGAGTTGCTAATTTTGCGTTTAAATAACGGTTTTCTCAATTTTAGTTTAACAGTTTGGTGCAAATTTTACGCTAACGGGGGGGACAATCACGTGCCAATAAGCAAGCTGTGCGTGTCGCCTGAAACCAAAGGGACGCTACGCAAAGTCTTATAATTGCAATCTTGGGGGAGCATCTTCGAGACTCAGCTGCAGCTCATAGCCAGAATCTGCTATTCCGGCTGCCATTCGAGCTTTAAGGAAGCCAGTCGACTTTGTCAACACCCGGAGCTGATCTCCTAGCGATCTTGCTACGAAATAAAGACAAGTCTAGTTACTGTAATTACATTTTATGAGTGAATGTACGACCCAGAAAGATTGGAAAAACCCAACGCCGTTATGAAGAACTGACTATTGTTGCAACGCATTGAGCAATAACGGCAACGAGCCAGGACGCGCCCAAAGGATATGTGCGCGTACTTGGTGAATTAGCAGAGTCAGTCCTAAGCGCTGCATCATTTTATTGACGCACCGCTTCAGCTAATTTCGAGCTAATATAGCCAGGACCCCATTAAGCAAACTTATGTACAGGATGTAAACATTGCAGGTAGATTATGCATCAAGTTCGTGTTCCGTGCTAATATTAATAGTGCACATAACATTTATAGATTAACATTGTGTATTCTTTTATGTATTTCCATGTATGTTTGTTTCTTTTACAGATTATATTGCGATGGTTTTAAGCCCTGAATCCTACCTCTGTGAGCACTGCAAAGTAATGAATAATTCAGAAAAGCTCAGAATGGGAGATGGTATCTAATTGCAATAAGTAAAATAAATCATACTTGAAGTAGTAATCATATTTGCAAAGCAATGCCAGTAATAAGTAAATTAATTTGATAACATACGAAAAAAGGCGGAGCTCAAAACTGTAGAGAATGGGTTCACACAATATTTAATTAATTTAAAATAATAAAGGGGATGGTGAAATGTTGAAGCCAATCCAATTAAGAATGAATCGATTATGAACATAATTGTTACATGCTTGTCGAGTGTATTTGCAAGTCGTAAGTCATCAAGAAAAATTCTCTTTGAGCGTATTATAATATGGTAATAAAGCAGAATGCTAAGAGAAAAATGCAATGAGCACAAATTATAACAGATCTAAGGCAAGAAAAATCGATCATCGATATTCAAGATTTGTTGGAATCCAAACAGTGAATTGACTTAAAAGTGAAAAATGAAATGGACATTTATTTGAACACTGAAGTTATAAAAAGAGGAAGTGCGCGAAATGAATAATTAATCAGTGCAACTGACATGCGAAAGGACTGGTAAAAGAGTGCAGTGCGAGAAATATCGAAAGACATTAACTGTAAAATTATGGGACAATTTTGTAAAAATGTTATTATAGTATAAGTTGTTAGATTTAAACATTTTTTATTGTAAAAAGTACCTAATTTGACTAAGTTCGAATATCTGTTTAAGAAATTGATGTGCATTTGTTGATAACGAACTTGGGATTATGAACAATTGAATAAATATTTGCTGACAGCTTGGTTTTTGCAGCTCCAATTAATTTAAGTTTTTCAATAGTAAATATCAAAACATATTAAAAATAATAGCACCAGTGTGACGAGTAAAATTCAGTGCATCCGGGGAAATGAAGGCAGAATTTTCCCTGATTTTTGTGAAACTTTCATCTTCGGCTGCCGAGCGACCATCGCACCAGAGAGATCCAGCTTTGTACTAGCAACCACAGGCATCGTGAGGGGATCTTAGGTACGAGATCACCTCACCAGCAACCCCATCCAGCTCCTGCAGGCAGGGCACTTCATTCCAGACGCCCCCGCAGAAGATTTGGCCCAGTTCGACTTTTCCGAGCATCAAGGCGCTGCCTGCATCAAGTTATAAGGTTAGTTTACCAAGCCAATTTAAATGCTGCGGACGTGAAACTTACCGGTCACATAAAGGAAGCTGTACCGAAGCGGATTCCAGGCATTTCAAACCTTCAGTTAGCCTAGATCTGGTAACTGGAAAATGTAGAAGTGAGGTTAGGATTCTGCAGTTCGATTTGAGAAACAACGAAGTTGCGGTTTTCGCTTAAAACAAACGACGAGCTACTGACGCTTCAATTAAGCGGGAGAATATGAAATTACCTGTTAGATCTGCTCACTGAGTTGTTGTAATTAATATCGAAAACACTGTACGACCAGCAATTAATAAAATTTCATAACGTAGATTTGTGACAGATTAGCTCGAGTGAAGCATTTTAGTTTGCATTTGACCTACGCTCCAGTGGCGTACAAATAAATTTTAAAAAACTAACTGTGACCCATAACCTGAGTAAGAGCTCATGTTCTGCCGTGGGTTTAGATAACAAAATTTAAATTGCAGGTAGATTAAATCACAAGTAGGGGCTTACGATCATTTATTTAAATTTGAGTTACTATACAGCTCATTTTTAATTATCCCTGAGAGACTTAGTTAATTCATTAGTTTTTTGACGAACCCAAACTAAAAATATTTGCTGTGGTAGCTCTAGTTTTATGTATTTAAAATTAGCTAGTAGTAGTTAGAGAGGGGTAGAGCCACTACAATATATCTTTTCATGTCAACTTTGATTTTCATTCCTGGCAGGGTTTGCATGTATAATTACAGCATTATAGATGATTACGGGCAGAGCAATAATTGACATTTTCCTTAGCTGCACCGATGTAAGAGTTTAACCCTTGCTCCTGTGTGAAATTTTTATTATACATAAAATGTATTTAAATTTAATACATCGCCTAATCAAGCGCTGCATTAATTTGACGCTTAAACTGGCGATAAGAAATCCTATCCGCTGTACGCGTGGTCGCCAAGTATGAACGACGGTATCGTTTTCCTCTCCAGTGGAAGCTAGAGTAAGTACCCCGATAACGCGGAAGAAAAGCTATAAAAGAAGATTGCACTACTAGTTCCAGGTACTTGAGAATATCCGAATTTGGGTCCACTGGTCCTGACCAGCAACACACCAGCCTCAGTCCTGAACTCTCCGCTTCCTTTCCTGATTTCAAATCCGTTCCTACCTGGGTCCTCCGATCTGGCAGGTTGAACTGTCTAACGGAGCAGACCTTCAACCCTTACCAGTCCAGGCTTTATGGGAAATGGCAAGCTGAACTGTCAGCTCTGAATCCAAAACTTTCCGTAAAGGCGAAGCCGCTAGAATTCGATTTACCTTGGTTGCTGAACTTTCCAATCCAATCCTTGAGGCTAAAATCCTCGCTTGGCTGAAGGACTGTCTTGCAGGTTTAACAGCTTAAAGCAAATCCCGACCGCGTAATCCCTAGGCTCAAATACCGGCGCCTAGAAACATTTCACTGAGGTGCTTTAACCCGCTCCTTAATGTCTATTAACATACCTGTAATAATTCACGTAGATATCCGCAGATACCTGGTGAAGCATCCGCTCAGAGGCCTCTGGCACCGCTACAGCAGCAGGAGAAGTTGCCCGCCACATATTAGCACCGTCGCGGCCGGATCCCTCGGCTGCCAGCGACCAAAATTGCAGACCGCTTTCGGGCTAATCACAAACGTAAAATTAAACTTTTGCGTTATTCTGAGAGCCTCGGATTTACACTATAGGGCACCGCCAACACTTACTCGTGTGAATTCACCACCTAGAATACACAGGTAATGCGTAACTTCTGTTCTATGTACATATTTTGTTAAAGCCAGAAACGTAAACAAACTCCAGCATTTTGGCCATTTCATATCGCCCAAAGCGACGTCACCGGCCGGCGCAAAAGGTGTAGCGCCAAAGCGACACTCCAGTCCGACCCAGAGAAGGCTGAAGTCCGCGACACTCGACCCGTATGTGTTAATTGGATTGCGGAAGGACCAGAAACAACAAAACGTATTTCCCAGAGGAACTCATTTAATTTTATTAATGTACAAATCACTTAGTTACGAATTTCATCTTATTTTGTAACTTCAGTTAAAAACAATATATGTATCGTAATTACAAGGTGTTTTTCCTGATCTTATAAATATATATTTGAGTTGGTAGAAACCCTGTCTCCGATTCAAGTCTACCCGAGTTGTTAATCTAGATACTGTTATACGTTACAAGAGCGGGTCTTGTACTTTTACGACTGAGTTAACTAGCAAACAAGGGCATTATAAATTCATAGTTCAGTAGAATATAGGGCACGGGAAAAAGCCACATTACAGTTTACGGTGCCCAACGCAAGGGCTATATAAAAGTATCATGGCTTGTTTGTTCTACTGCAAATATATGCGCAAGCTTTCCAACCTAATTAACTTATTCAAAATTAGATTTTAGTTTTCAATAATCTTCCACAAACTTACCAAACTTTTTGATCCTTTTTAGTCGTTAACACGTTCACCCGTCTATTGCAAGAGAAACTTCAAGTTACTAAATACTCCTAAGAAAATTATTTCTACTCGTGTAGCTACGAGAATTGTGCATCTTACTTCTGCCAAACCACTTTTTCTCCCTAAGTACTAATATGGCGATAGAATGAACCTAAACGCTTGGTAGAAGTGCACACTAAGGTGAAACTGCAAAATGCATATTAAGCAGTCGAGAATGAGAAACTCCTCAAATATCCGACGTCGATTTATTGCAGGAGAAAACGGCGCATAATTTCCCCTAATCGACGTTTACTGTTAGATAATTTACGACATATTTAGAAAAGCATTCGCTGCAGATCAAACCATTAAGCGCGTTGTAAGGAAGCACAAGTCTGACGCTGAAATCCTCATTCATTTTGTATCGCACCTCGAGGAAATACAGACAGATTAATTAAGATTTAATCAGGCTAGCGACAGTTCTAAATATAATTGTGTGTTCGAATGGAGCCCGTTAAATTGTTTCATAGTTTGCAGTACATCTCGACAAACACAGGTAGTATGTAGGTACGAAGGTACATCAGTAATTAATAGTGACAAAAGATATATCTAAATTACTTACTGCTTGCAACTAACTGTTACGCTTTCAACAAGCTGTTAAGAAATGTGTTCTTAAAAATGTACGAAGTAAAGTGTAGACACGAATTTATAATGTCTGTAATTACTTTGCCCATTCCTTCGTGCTATAATTACCTCCTGGCTTCTGTCAAGAAAATGTTCAACAAAAAGCTATTACTATCAGACTTTTTCTTCTTTATTTTCTAAGGATATCTATGTTATTCCATGTTATCTCAATTCTACCCTATCATCTGACTTCATAACTTGAACACTTAATAAAAAACGCTTGTAAAGAAAATAAACAGGTGAACTACAATTTCTGATAGTCATAGCAAAGTATATATTTCTATGATATTCCGCTTATTATTTATTTAAATTAATTGTATAAAAGATACTTGGTTGCGTAAATTGTTTTGCACCGTACCTCCAAAAATACTCCACTAGACCAAAACGTTGCTATAAACCCAGGGCTACACCTGCCTTACCTGCGATTATTAGCTTATCTCAGAAAAGTATGCTTATGAATGTGCTTGGAATACCACCAACAGATATTTTATTTAAGGAAATATTTTTTTCTACGAAACTGGTATGTGAGGCAAAGATGAAAAGGAATTATTTCTCAAGATTTGATATACTTAAGACAAATTGTTTGATTTTCATAACATAAGCAACAATTTAATTTTATTATTATATGACTGCCATTTTAACATAAATTTGTTTAACTCGAATACTCGTTGTTTTTGAAGCTTCATTTAAGACTACAGCTTATTATTGTATGTTAAAAATAATTTATCTATATATTATATAAAACTGAAAGTCCTGATTCACTCACTCACTCATCAACGCCCAGCCCAAACCCTTGGACCTAGAAAGCTGAAATTTTGCACAGAGGTTTCCTTTATGATGTATACAAGGAACAAGAAAGGATATTTCGAAATTCAACGCCTAAAGGTGTAAAATGGGGGTTCCAATTTTTTAATGGATAAATAATATTAAATAGACATTTCGACTTGAAACTTCGTAGGAGTACTCCTAAAAACAAATAAGCAAACCAATATTTCGTGATTTTCCGAAAATCAACCCCTTAGGGGGTGAAATGGGGTAAATAAGCCTAAAATACGATATGGGTGTCGTTATTAAGGTTTTTTGGAACGTTGATTGCGAAAATAGCATTTATTTTTAAGTCTAAGACGGTGGACATGACATGAGGAAAGGGACGGGACGGGACGGGACGGGACTGGACTGCACGAGACGGGACTGGACGAAACTGGACGGGAAGGGAAGGAAAGGGACGGGACGGGCGTGACGGGGCGGGACGGGACGGAAAGGGAAGGGATGGGTTAGAAGGGGAGGGGACGGGACGGGATGGTGTAACGTAGTTTTAATTTTCTTTCATTTCGCCAAATTTTATTAAGCCGGCCCTGGGCCCCCGGATTTATAATCGAATTTATTTGAATGAAGGCTGAGATGCTGGCGACCGGTAAACTTTCTTTATGAGCATTTCCTTGGGACCGCGTAGCTTCTTGCAGTTATTTCCGCTTAGGCTATATTTCTCCGAATTGTAATCATGAAGTCATTCTTTGTTCCTTTTTGTAGACAAGGCAGTTTTGCGTTTCTTAACATACATTCAAGCTTTTTGGAAATAAGTTTCGGGGAATCTTTGTTGTCGCGTCTGATTTCAGAGCTCAATTTTCTTTCCGACCGTTTACTTGTGGATTTCTTGGTATTCTTAAGAATCGTCCTTGCAATTTGATATGTAAGCCTTCTGGAATTTCCTTACGTAGTAGCTTTCGTTTAGTTTGGAACCTTTTATTTGTGCTTTGTTAACCGGGACTTCCCCGGGTTCTTTAAGTAACATTTTAATTTCGTTGTGCAATGGTGAGACAGAAAATTCAGCCAGCGGCTGCGAGAAAGAGATATTTTCCCGGGGACAGGGGACGAATTTTCGTGGTCGCTTCACTGCTTCACATCAGTTTGGATTCTAGAAGGAATCAGCAGCCAGCCATCGACTAGTACACACATGTGATTTCCGCGCCCCCGGTTGTAGCAAGCATCGCTACGACCGGGGGGAACTCTTTGTTAAAGAATTTTGTGGGCACCCGGCGGCAAGTTCATTTTCGAAAGTTAATTAAAGAATTTTGAGGTCCGAGTGGCGAGAATGTGCTCGGCTGACGTGAATTTTCGGGCAAGACGTCCATTAGGAGAGGGACAGGGTTCCTGCTCCTTGGATTGGGAGAGGACCCATTTTGCGCTAATTGCAAATCCAGGTGAGACGCCTTTCATCATGACCTAGTGATTTCTCGTACTGAGTGGAAAAAGTTCTGCATTTGCAAATCCTGTCACGTCAAGCCCAACTTGGAGTATTTTCTTCGTCCTCCGCTGGCCGCTACTTCCGTTCTGAGTCATCCAACAGCCTTTGGCCACGAGCCGCTGCTTCCGGTCATCTCTTGGACAACCGTTTCTCCGCTGTGGGGGCTCGCACCACTCTAAACGTCCTGCCAAGCGACGCCGAGGCCTGGATTTATAGCATCAACATGCTTTGTGCTAAGGTAGGATCTATTAATTGTACCTGTTCCGCTTAACCTGAGTGCTTTGTGAAGTGGCGTCATCGCTTTATTATGCGCTATTCGAGGTTCAGGAACATTGCGTGCGCCGTTTTAATTTAAGTATTTGCTTGAATTACCATATACGGGAGCTTCACTCCTGTTATTTTGTTTTGCCTACTTTGCAAATATATATATATACATTAAGTTAACTTTTGCTTGGGGTCCCCGATATTTCACATAGGATGTACCCAATGTATTGAATTTGAAATCACCTTGGGGGTGAGTTATTAAATGTAAATTTTGTCAACTTCAGCCTAGTTATTTGTTGTTTTTGAACCCTTTAGTCACTAACTAATTTCGGCGAAGGCCGAGTGTAAACAAGTGTAAAGCCAAAGCATGCTTTTTAATTACGCAAGCTCTAAGATTTGGGCTAGTGTCAGTGTTTTCCTGTTAACCTTTTAGGAGGGTGGCCATTAAGGTAAGCCATTTGTTTCGAGGCCACCCTATGTATGTATCCGCCGACCTGTGGAGCTTGGCGAGTGACGCTGGAGAGGACTGCAGCGACCCTGGCAAATTTCTCACAGCCCCGTGACGTTTCTCGTTTTGGGTAACGAGAGTTGTTCACCCCTTAAAAACGTGTGGCGCTTTGGGTAATATTTTGAGCAAAAGTATAGGGTAAGTGCCGTCGGTTTCTACTAAGCTTTCGCATCACGTTTTCCCGATTGAGCTAGACCGAGGGTAACAGGAACGCTTCCATCTAAATGTCGATTCGTACATTGACCTTGGTGTTCAAATAAACAAGAACCTTACGTGGTCCGGTCATGTTATAGAGGCATGTAAGCGTGCTAACAAAAGCCTTTTTCTACTAAAGAAGTGTTTTACTTGCGTGTCGTATCCGGTTTTTATTAAACTGTACAAAACTTTTGTGAGACCTCATCTTGAATACGCGGGTGCGGTCTGGTGTCCTGATTGGATTGCGGATCAAAACCATCTCGAGAGAGTACAGAGGTACGCTACTCGCATCCCTTTTGGAAGAGTAAGACCATCCTACGAAGAGAGACTATCTATGGCAAATCTTCCTTCATTTTCCGACCGAAGACTACGAGGCGATCTAATAGTTACGTACAAAATTCTTCGCAATCTGTTCTCAATTGACCTTTCGCATTTGTATATTTTGAACATAGACGATCGACTACGCGGACATGAGTTTAAATTACGAAAGGAAAATTTCAAAACCAGGACAAGACAACATTTCCTGCCTAACAGGATTTTAGACCCTTGGAACAACTTGCCAGCCGATGTAGTGTGTGCGCCATCAATTAATACTTTCAAAAACAAGTACGACAATCTATAATATATTATGTCAATTGATGCTTGTTTAAATTGTACTGTATTATTTTTTTTTATTTTTTTTTATACCATTGCTGCCAATTGTAGTAATTTGTTTCTTTGGGCATTATAGGACGTTTGTCTTCAGCCCTTATCTGAATATAATAAATAAATAAATAAATCTGTTCCGACACATTTTAAGATCTATATTATTGCAAAAACCGGCGAACCTTCACTTTTTTCCCGACTTTGTCTTTTAGAGTACTCAATGTCGATTGAGTTAAATTATCCTGTAACAATGGGACTGGACTGGAAGGGACGGGGCTGGAGGGGACTGGACGGGAAGGGAAGGGCCAGGAAGGGAAGGGACGAGACGGGACTGTACGGGACGGGACTGGACGGAAAGGAAAGGGACGGGACAGGAAGGGACGAGACGGGACAGGGCGGAACGGAACGGGACGGGACGGGATGGGATGGTACGGAGACGGGGACGGAGAAAGGCACGGGGACGGGGATAGGATGAGATGGGATTACAGAAAATCATTATTTAATACACAAATAACGAACCTCGCGCGAACGAAGTCGCGGGTAACAGCTAGTATCTTAATATATACCGGGTGTCCGTTCTCAAAGTCGAACATAGGCGATTAACATGGTATTGGACGTTTTTGTCGATCCTTGCTCGCCAATTCAACTTACAGGGAAGGTAATGGTATCAATGGAAAGATAAAATTATTACGCATCAAATGATACCAATAATGATATTCAAGATAAGATTTTTGTTTTAAAATACTAATTTAAAACTTGGGAATAAATAAATATGCCATGCCTTGCTTTTCAAGTTCGATAGCATTTGTCAAAAAAATTGGTAATTAGTTGGCGTAAATCAGGTATTTTCTGTCAACGTCAAACATGAATTATTTCAATGAAGAACGAGTGAATGCACTAATGTTAATTGCCTATGTTCGACTTTGAGAATGGACACCCGGTATATAATATCTTTTCACCCTTTGGACTTTCAATGAAACTCGAAATTGTTGCATTTATTTTTTACTACAAACATTTAATTTCTTCTTAGAACCATGTTCACATTGACTCCTCTGCTAGTTATATTGTTATTTGTCAATTATTCTTATTAATTTGCAAAATGTTTCTTTCCCATTGTACTTTTATTTGCGAAATTAATGTGTTTGATTTAAAAATACTAGTTCTTGTTCCTCCAGCAGGATGCATAGAGGGTCAACGGGAATTTATCACTGACAATTAAGTATGTGTTAGTAAATATATAACCGATCTGGTGGCCTAGTGGTAAGAGTGACAGACTAATAATCACAGCGATCAGCGGTCCCGAGTTCAAACCCCGGGGGAGGCAAAAGTTTACGAATAAAAGCGTGCAATATCAATCCTTCTCAGGACTAACCAGGAACACCTGAAGACGGGAGTAGATCAAAGCTCCCGAAACGTTGTGTGATATATACCCTAGACAGTGGAAAAAGTCCGATAAAACACATCATGTGTTAGTAAATTAGTCAGTCTTGTACTAACGTTCACTTCATTCAACTGTAATTATATCTCTTTGACTGCACGTTCCTATTTATTTATACGCAGTTCAGAGCATGATTTAGCTCTCGTCCAGATAGCTAAGGTATTCACATTTCTTGAAAATTTACATTTTCCGTTGCGCCCGGCATAAGAAGGAAGTCTTCATTTCTTGTATTACCGTCTGCATAGTTCCGTGAGAAATTACCTTTTCTGCCGTTACATCCCGAAATAGGGGACTAACAAAGCCGGTGGTTTAGAAATTTCGTTTTCATAACTCACAGATTTACCATTCACGCTCGCAAGTGACTCTCTGCTTTCCAAGCTACCGCGAGAGGTAACTTGGTAATTTATCGAAATTCAACCCAGTGTTTCAATGGAAGTGGTTGCGTGCGCTCGGCGAAAAGTGAATTAGCGTATTATTAACACCAAACTACGTTTTGGATTGCAGCCAAACGCCGGATTTATATAAAATGTTCCTTGGCAATAACGATCAATCTATGAAGGGTACTGTCGGGGCCATAACAGCCACACGCGATGTAAAACCAAGTGTTCTTTTTTCGGTTCTTTCATCATCGCAGCTTCTGAGTGGACGCCATATCCAGAGCAGCTCTCCATTCTGCATGATCTTCGCCTTTGCGCTTGTGACAGTGCCTCCGTGGACAAATTTCTTCTATTCACACACCAAGTACTGACGACTGCTTAAGTAACTAAACTTATATGTTTTAACAAGTGCTGGCGAAAGTTAAATTACGAGTGTTTTGGCCATACAAAACGCCGAATTATTAGCTTTGCCTCTCTTTTAACTTTTGAGTTGTTCAAGTTTTCTACGCTTACCGCTTACCGTCTACTCGTCAGCCCCTCAGGGCTATTGTTCATTAAATTAGTAGCCCTTAAGGCAATTGCTTGCTTGATAAATATTTTATATTATGACTTAGTTTGTATTCGGCGGATGTCTAACCCAATTTCTAAGCTTTTTCTAGCCCCAACGTATCGTTCAAAAGGACCACTACTATGATTCGACTGACCTCTAACCGGGGTAATTTGATGCAAGGCTAAAAGTCTCTGCGTTGGGCATTGAGCGACTTATTATTCAAAGGTGTTCAAATAACCGCCTAATGCCCACTTGAGGCCTGTTTGGTAGCGTCAATAACGTTTAGTCCTGTAACATTGCCTCTGCATAGTGAGACCTATCGGTTTTTGATTAGTAGTTGTTCACAACTTTATATTACGGTCAGCATATACTCATTCGCCTTGGAGCTCTAGTAATAAATATTAGAGTTTGTTTTGTTTGTTGCGTATTTAATACCTATGCTTCTAACACATACAACAGCACGCATATAACATTAGTATCGAAGATAGGCAACTTTAGATATTTTATTTGATGTCCATGTTTTACATAAGATGCCGAACGTATTTTGAGCTTTACATATTCTGATTTTAAAAGCTGCTTAACAACTTCCTTATGCATCTAGCACACTCTTTAGATGCATACAATGTTGAACATTGTATAGCAGCATGCTTATAACAGTAATATAAAGATTCGCAACTTTGGATAGTTCAGTTGATTCCCATATTTTACGTAGGATGTTAAAGGCGTTTTGTGCTTTAAACATTTCAATTTTAACACCTGCGTAACAACTTCTTTGTTCATGTGAATACTCCCTAAGTCCGTAACTGTTCAAAATTTTGTAACAGCACTCTCATAACATAACATAATACTGAATCTTTTCATCTTCGGATAGTTCACTTGACTTCCATATAGTTCATTTAACGTCCATATGTTATGTAATATATTAAAGGGGTTTTGTTCTTTAAATGATGTGATTTTTACATCTGCTTAACAACTCCCTTATTCATCTTGTTACTGTATAAACGGGATTTTAACACCGGACCGCATTTACCAAAGAGTGGTTTTCGTTGGGAGGCAACGGTAGTAAAGCCCCCCCTATCGTCCACAGCTAACTCGCGGGAGGGTGTGGTTTGCGTTACTCATAAAGTCTGGTTCTGTCTAAGGAGAGTAAAAATTATAATGAAACGCCAAGGTACCGCTGTGAATCTCAAACCTTAGCTAGATAGATCCATTTTGTCTGGTACAAATTTGCCAACTAAAAGCTTAATTTCTTCAGCTAGTAAAGTGTAACTTCCCTTTTACAACCTCTTAGCAAAGATTACTAGAGATTAAACACAATTTTTAAATTCAATCCGCTTCAAGGGCGTGGCATCTTACTGCTTAGTTGACACTTTTACTCAAATAAACCCAAAATACTAGCTTACAAATAAGATTTGTTGAGCTTTTAAATGACTGGACGTGTAGAAGCATATCAAACAATTAGGGCCCCCTGTATATTGCACGAAGATAGCTCGACTGAATATAGTAAACTTCGAGTATACAAATCACAAAATAAAACCGCGGGTGTATCATTTCCACCTGTCTCCGAACGTAATAAAACACATCATAGTAATCGTTACCAAAAATAAAAAGTAGGTCACACGTATATAAATATCAAATCTCTATATAGAGTAGAGCAAAAAGCTTTACGAAGTTAAAAAAATACAACAGCATGCAATTACGTTATGCAAAGTTAGTAATTAAGCAAACATATCTTAATTTGAGCACATCACTGAGGGTAGTCGTATTACGGAAACCCCTTAGTATCTACTTACAGATGAGAACTCAAATTGAGGGAAGTTTACCTTAATATGGATGCTGCAAAGGGGTTGATTCCAACCCAAATTCCGCTTTAGGCCATCGTTGTGGATCCACAGTGCAGTTGGGTTGTTAATGACTTGAAAACTTATGCCCGGTGCAAACGTGTAATCGTAAACTACCCTCTACAATAAAGATGCTCGGCCTTCATCTCGTCGTTTAAACAGCTCTGGTTTATCAGATCGCTGTTTGAAATCCGCTGAGTAAAAAAAGCGCATATGCGTGCTTAATTCTAATTTACGGAGAACGTGGCGAAATTTAAATACGGATTTTTCAACCGTGAACTACTGGAGAGTCGCCAAGACAAGCCACATTCGGTACACACGCCGTTTTCCCCAGCAGTAGCTACACAAATTAATTCAGTTCTATAATGGCCGGGCTACGAATTTTCGGAGTCCGGTACTGTTCTTGGCATCGTGACTCGCGCCAAATTAACTTAGAGGCCAACTTAACTCACGGCACATAAAACTTAAGCTACCCTAATTCACGACTCGCAAAAACTTCTAAAGTCGCCCCGAGTGCATATCATGGTCAACGTATCAACACTTTCATAATAGCTGGCACAAAAGCGAGATCCTTGCTCGAGAAATTCCGAGGTCCGCATTTTGCCATTCCCCTCTAAAATCGGCGGTGCCTTGTTGCACTTGCAAAATGTCAAATACGCAACGGTTTCTGCAATTATGCAGTGAAACGCGGACGCAGCAAATTCCGAGAAGCCAAACGTCCGGTCACGACTCGAATAATACGGGGATTTTCCAAATGCATTATCGAGGGACGGTTGGTCGAGACGCCAAAGGTCAAAAAGAAAATAAAAAGTGACACGACTTGACGGCCATTGGCTGGAACATGTGGAAGTAAATAAAACATGGAGACCTGTACGTTTAAAATTAGGTTTCTTTAATGCGCTAAAAAGCTCGCAGGCAGTGTTTGCAAACTACTTGAAAGGTTGCAGGGACGTACTTAGCCCAAAATGTTCAGAAAAGGAAGATTGAAACAAATAATCTAACAATCTAGCATGCTCTTTAAGTCCACAAATGTTCAAAATTTATTAACAGCATGCTTATAACATTAGTATTAAAGAACTTTATCTTTGTATAGCTCATTTTGCGTCCATATTGTACGTTAGTACTGAATATTTGCAACGTTGGATAGTTCATTCTACTACCGTATTTTACATAGGATGCTAAAGGCATTTCATGCTATACATATTATGATGTTAACATCTGTAGTGACAAACCCTTTTTTATCTAGCATACATGAAATGCGTAACATTTTGTAACAGCACGTTTATAATATTGGCATTGAACATTAGTATTTTAACTTTGGATAGTTTATTTGATGTCCATAGTTTACTCAGGATGTTAAAGACATTTTTGTGTGACAACTCTATTATTCATCTCTCACGATCCGTAAAAATTTAAAATGTTCAACATTTTGTAATTGGTTTCTTTCTTTAACTATGTCTGTCTTATCTGTGTTGTTTAGTCTTAATGACTTCCTTCTTTTTTTTTTTAATTTGTAGACCCATTGAGTTTGCTATCGTTTTCAACCTATTCAGTAAATTACTTCTTCTTTTTTCTATTATTCCTCGTCATCTCCACATTCTAATTCTTCGAATACTTGTGCAAATCTCTAGATAAATACTTTTCTATTTTCTCCGCTTAATCTATATCTATAAGAAACAGCAGCGATAATAGGATACGACTCAATTTTTTATGACAAAATAGTTCACCTCTTGCCATCATCCTCAATACGTGCACTGTAATTGTTATACAATAATTTAATGGTTCGTTTGTATTTCGTATGTCATATTTTTCGAATATTTACCATAGTTTGGATCTGTCTATTTTGTAGAAGACAATTTGATATATGCACGATCTCCGAGGTCTCAAGCCTGCTTGGTTCGTTCTAAATACATAATGTTTCAATTTCACCCTTCATCCTAATATAATCGTTGTTTCACTAGTTGTATTTAACTTTCGTATTTGCATGACAAGTTCCTCTGTCCATTCTGTCGATATTTCCTCGTCTTCCCACATCTTACTAACTAAGCAATGTAGTAATCTGACACTGTTTCAGGTTTAATTAGCTCACCTGAAATATAGCCTGTTTTCGCAGCTTTCGCTAATATTTAAATCCAGTTATTCAAATTCCACAACGTCACCTAGATCATTAATTTCCTCTCTGATGTTTTTCTGTACCGTACAAAATTTTCTTAATGTATTCCAGCTTTCTGTCAACTATATCTTTCTTAAGCATATTACTACATTTGCATTTTATCTGCATCCTATTTAATTATTACCTACCATGAATATGCGATGATACCAATAAAACTATTTATAAAATCGTATAAACACATTTCCGCTTAAAAGCTATTTTTAGGCGTAAACAACACCTTGGGCTAGAACACATCTTTATCACGGCCCAGTACGGGCTGAACAGAATTAAATACGTACAACGCACCTCTAAAATCCATTAATCAAAACTTGACGCAATAAGTCAACAGTAACGTACAGGTCATGATTAGATTATTTATGGTATATGTTCTAATTTACTGATTTTTCAATTTGGAGCGCACTCGCAGTACTTGGATACTGAACAAGTATCAAGATTAATTTTCTCCAAATTGCCAGGGGTATACTGCACATGCAGATAGTAAGCAAACTGCAGGAGCAGTTTTATTTGTTCTTGTGTTGCAATTTCAACTGCTAGTTTTTATTTCTTAACATATGTAGGTCTGTAGGTATAATCATATATGTAATGATTAGTGCAATAGTTATTCCTACACTTAGCATCTAGAAATCTTAAATTAATGGAAATATTTCGAGCACCGGAAAATTTTGTTCTGCATTAGTAATATTTCTAGCAGCTATAGAAGAAAAAATAGTCACTAGAACAATGAAAAAATCTATACAGATTGTTCTAAATCCGTTTTGAACAATGAGTGCGACAAGGAAGACATAAACAAAATTAGTAGCAGGACAAAGATAGAATGTAATCATGGCTAGGTAAATTTTTTAACTAAAATTAAGGCAATTAAACAAACAAGCACTTCTGTCAAATATTTTATTTGTCATTAAGAGTATAAAGTGAAGTTTAAATAATTAAAATAATTTTTTTAGGACAGACCAGAAAATATGCGGTTTCTGGACAATTTTTTCGCCAGAAAGTAACGTTTTGCCGGTCAAGATCGGAAAACGTAATAGTATATTACATACCGAAGTGGAAACTTTTCACCGTGGTATGTATACTAAATATTTTATTCGCAATCATCTAATTTTAAAAATAACTGCAATTGAATTCTGAATAATAGATATCTTGATGTAGCAAATATTTTTGTTACCATGAAAACAACCCACTCAATATTTTTGTTACCATGAAAACAACCCAGTCTTCAGGTATGTAATATTTTTCGGGGTATGTATAATTTCCCGGCTAGTTTCAGTAATCATCTAGTTCCCGCAGCTGTTGTCATGTCATGAAATTGACATATTACAATGTGATTGCGAATAAAAACTTTTGCCGGTCCCTGATGCCTTCTTTAGTATGGAATCAAGTGTGTGTTATTGTTTGGATAAGTCACATAATAGATACTGTCAGAATTTTTTTGAGTTTCGAAAGCGAATTCGCAAGTTTAAAAGTGTGGACTCGGATGTCGTAAAAAAATATTGTACGATACACGACCGGGAAGTGTTTTGCAGGTCTCCCCAAGTTTCCGGGGCTCGCCTACGGCTCCCCCTGGAATTTACTTGGCTCAACCTGCAAAACACTATATTCCGGTCTTGTAACGTAAATTACTAATGTGGATAGTAAACAATAGTAAATTTAAACCTCACTTTATACTCTTAGATAAAATATTTGACAGAAGTGTTTGTTTGTTTCATTGACTTAATTTAGTTTAAAAATTTTCCTAGCCATGATTACATTCTATCTTTGCCCTGCTACTAATTTTGTTTATGTCTTTCTTGTCGCACTCATTAATGTTCAAAACGGATTTCGGACAATCTGTATAGTCTTCTTCACAGTCTGTAAAAAAACCAGTACGCCGCTACTCGAATTTGTCAGTTTTATTTAGAGAAAGCATAGTTTAAGGATGCAAACGTAAGAAGTGTTCCAGAAAGTAAAAGCCTAATTCTGAAATTTGTTAGTGCACATTCATGGAACAAAAGAACCAATCTTTTTCTCTAGGATTTTGCCTCGGTTGCGTTCATACAACCACATTAGACCACCCACTAGTTGTTTTTCTCCTAAATATTCGGTTATAATCACAGTTTCACTGTAGTGGAAAATACCTGTTAATATTTTTTTACTCCATCTTAGGACAGAAGAAGTGAGAATCTTATATCCGGGTCAGAGTGACGAAGCTGTGTTTCATCAACTGTAACTAGCTTGTTCAAAACTTAGTTATCGACCTCTACAACGGGCTTTTGATGTACTCGAACTTGTGATTAACATTTAACAATTTGGAAATTAACTTTTTTTTTAGTTGTTCACTCTTCATCGATAGAAACGATTACGATGTTTCCTAATAAAGTAAAGTGAAAGAAAAGCTATGCAAAACCAAGTTTTTTTTTCATTTAATAAACTCGCAATTAATTAATATAAATGCAAATCTGTTGGAAAGTCGAACATATTTCCATCAAATGGTGGATGTAAACATGAAACAATATGAAACGGTAAACATATTCTGTTGTACGCTCGTAGGTCATTTACGTGTTTAGTTGTGTTAATTATGCGGTTAAGCCGATGTTTAATTTATTACTTAGAAAAATATGAATTAAAAAGTTAAAAATAACTGAATGAAAATGACCACTGTGATCCAGCTGAAAACATTGATTCCCTTTACAATATTTTGTTATCATTATTGTACTTGTCAAGTGCTTCGTTTTCCCCACGATTGTAGCATTATCACTACATCTTTTTGTTACCTGCAAACATTTTCTTTTCCAGCGTTAGTCAAGTCAATCAGTTTTCAAAAAATGACTCAATGCTGTCTTCTAGTGGAAAGTTTTGTTGCTTAAGGTACCTACCTCTTAATTGCTTACTAATCTGAGGTCCTAACATTTCTAAACGTGCTTTGTGGACCAGCTGCTGGTGTTTTCGTTTTACATACGATTACGCAACGAAGTGGAGAGTGATGCTCGCTTTGATTAACTAGGTTAAGCTTGGAAACTACTACAAGAGTCCGTGCATACCTATCAGTACGTTTGTATGCGTTTATATGTCTATAAACATCCAAGAAGAAGTGTAATTCGGTTATCGATCAAGATTATGACAATCAGTAGTAGATCAGTAGGCGTAAACGCAAACGCTTTATTAACAGACACAGATACCTTATGCGACCAATTATTTACTGCAAGGCCATTTTAGGCCACTTCTAAAACTTAAGCTCGTCTTGAGGCAAATTCGCACAATATACTTCGGAGTCGCACACACGTCCAACTTCTACTAAGGTTGGCTTGCGAATATGTCGACTTGAAAACGCCAACGAAAGATGCTTCAAAGTTGAAATCTCCCTTTACCCCGCGGACGGGGGACGTGCATTTATCGCGACACACGCTCAAATTTAACCGATGCACTCATTGCGCTCCTTAAATCTAATAGACAATAATAATAAAAGGTATAAAAAATACAGATTGGAGTTTATATTTAAATGTGTAAAAGAAGCATTACAGGCAAGGGATGGCCGAAGACCGTTTCAAGTTGAAGTCGCCGGATATAACCACTGGTTTAGGATGAATATTGGCGTTTGCTATCGATTTTATCAAGTTTTCGTCAGCTTCATAGTGGAAGAATCTGAACGGTATACACAAGCAAATAGAAATTCGAAGTGTACTATTTTGGCATTTAGACATAATGAAGATATATCTTGAATTTCAGAATCATTGTTTCATGAAACGAAAATGTTTAAGCTTTCAATTACACTTGCAATATTGACATATAACATTCCGCCTCTGGGGTTAGACCAATCTTACCGAAATATGTAGTTTGGAATCAATATGATTTGATAAAAAATTGTCTTTAAGCCAAGTTTCGCAATAATTATAAACATCGGCATTTTACAATAAGCAAATTAAGATTAGTGTACCTACTGTAGATGAATGAAGTTAAGGAGATCGGATGGTTTAATTTTTTGGATCAGCAAGTTTGGGAACTGTTGTCATATTGTATGATTTATCGATTTTCATCATTATCTATTGTAATGGGCATTGTAAAGGGTCGATTTTGTTGTGTTCTACCGTTTTTTAAAATTATTTTTCTCCTTGTTATTGGTAGCTAGCTTAATAGCAATAACATTTCTTTTATTTTGTAGCTAGAAAAAACCCTTGTTGCAATGAACCCAAAAGTTAACCTTGAACTAGTGCTAAGCTGTAAATGCCAACTAATACCAACTAATGCCAACTAATACTAGAATTAAATACTAATCAACGAAACAGAGAGCTGTTTCCACGACGCATTTACGCTAATAATAATTAAACCACCCGCAGACAGCTGTTTCTATCACGAATTTATGATAATAGTCTATTACACAACGCCCAGTGCAGGCGCTCAAAAAAGAATAAAGTAGGGCTACTGAGCTATTAGAAGTCATTAAAAAGTATATACTGTGGATTTGCTCATTGCACGCAAGGTATATTCCTTTGTCTTGTACGCTGAATTAGCGTCATCGCCGAGGATTAGTTGATAATGTGCATTAAGGGTTTCTGAGCTACCTTCTTCCAGAAATTCTTTAAACCCGATCCCAGCTACTTTAAAGCAGTTAAACTGAATAAATGGTTTGATATATTAGATGTTCCTTATATCACATACTATTTACTATGTGTAAACCTGGAAAGTGGCCCAGCCTAGCCAGTTTCCGCGAATTCATGAAAGCCCTTGTCCAGTTGGAACGCTTTCCACTTCACCACGTCTACATTAGCAGGTGGCGCTTGTCAGTTTCCTAGATTTTCCTGTACCCCTTTAGGTGCACTATTTTGCCGTTGGCAGAGCAAATCAAAGGTTAGAATTCGCCCTTCACTGAGCTATTTCTTCATTTTGGCGTATTGCGATGTCTTACACCAGTTTTAAACTGTAACAACATTATCTTGTTTTTCGTATGCAATAATTAAAATGTCTCTAATACTTTGTCTTTGCAATACTTGCAAACAATACCATAAATTATTTGTAAATACTTTTCTTGAAAACAGCATAGGTTGGTAGTATCATTTAATTCATTTTTGAACCAATTATCGAAATTTTATTTACCCACCGTGTCTTGTGTTGTAAATAAATGGATCCATGCCCATGAAGATGCACTCCCAAAAATCAATATATTTACAAGCTGCACCTAAACCAGCATAGGTGACTATAACACGCTTACAAGCTGTTATTTAACCCTACAGTAATGTTGCACCAGATACCGAAGCACAATGAGATTATAATCCTTGGCGACTTCAACGCCAGGGTTGAGAACGAGAATTTCATTGAAATAGAAAATCGGTTTAAGGAAGAAACTATCAATGAAAATGGGGCGATGCTAATTCAACTTTGCACTCAAAATCGGCAGCTTATCAAACGCGCATTCTACCTTCTACGTCGGAACGATGTTACGGTTCAAATTACCGCGTATTCGTAAAGCTCGTCTATTGCCTTATTATTGATTTTTGGTTACCCGCGATTCATTGTTTCGGGCAGTTTCTGTGGTGGGTTTTGAAATAAGGAAAGTTTCTTAAATGAGCGATGGCTTGGAAGTGTCTCTTTCTTTTCCCGCCTGTTACTGTCTGCTGTCGCAAGCATACCTACTTTGGTCGAATAATTCAGTCGCCTCGTATTAAGATTGGTCTGCACAGCCGATTTTGAGGGTCTTTGGCATGGATTTTGGACTAATGAGTCGTGAGATCTTGAAAATTACAGAAATATATATAAATTTGTGGCCCATATACTGTTCCATCGAGACTTCCCTTCGGGAGTCCATTGAGTGTCACCGTTGGCTTTAAAATAATGATATTAATTTAAGTCTTTCTGGCTGCCTTATACCACCAATTTTTACTTCCTTTTACAATAAAGGAAGTATTGGATTCACCCCAAAAATTCTAAATTGAGTTTTCAACAGATCTTCACGTTTTAGAGTCTCCTGAATCCAAAACACATGTTATTGTTCATGAGTCTGTCTGTATGTCTGTCTGTCTGCGTGTCTGTCTGTCTGTGAACAGAATATCTCAAAAACTTCATATATAAGTTTTGTGTACTATCTAGATGCAACAGCAAGCTTTTGAAGAAAATCGCATAATCGGAAGTATGGTGTTTACTCTTATGATTTTTATTACATCTTTAATGTGTATTGATGGGAGATAGGTGATTTTCTAGTTGAATGCCTCTAAAATGGGTTTATTTTGTTTTTTTTTCTTTTTTACTTCCTTTTACTATAAAGGAAGTATTGGATTCACCCCAAAAATTCGAAATTGAGTTTTCAACGGATCTTCACGTTTTAGAGTCCCCTGATCCCAAAAAACATATTTTTTTTCATTGGTCTGTCTGTCTGTCTGTCTGTCTGTGTGTCTGTCTGTGAACAGAATATCTCAAAAACGAAAAGAGGTATGGCGTTGAAACTTCATATATAAGTTTTGTGTACTATGTAGATGAGACAGCAAGCTTTTGAAGAAAATCGCATAACCGGAAGTAGGTGTTTACTCTTGTGATTTTTCAGTTTTTTTCGATTTTTTCAAAAACGGCTCTAACGATTTTTTTAAACTTTACATTTTTCTTACATTTTTAATGTGTATTGATGTGAGATAGGTGATTTTCCAGTTGAATACTTCTAAAGTGGGTTTTTTTGTTTTTTTTTCTATTTTTTTTATTAACTCCTATTTTAAATAAAACACCCGGTATATTATTACATTTTTGAATTCACCTTAAAATTCTAGAGATAATTTGTCTCTTCAACTAACACTCGATTTTGTACCGTTTTTGTAGAATTTGTAATTTTTGAAAATTTTTAACAAATGGTTAAAAATTAAAAATGAAATTTCTGACTAATTATAAGATCACTGTAAAAGGAAGTTGTGTGAGTGTATCACACCAGATTTTTTTATTAACTACTATTTTAAATAGAGCACCCAGTCTATTATTACGTTTTTGAATTCAGCTTAAAATTTTAGAGAAAATTTGTCTGTTCAACTAACGCTCTAAGTTGTACCGTTTTTGTAGAATTTGTAATTTTTGAAATTTTTTGATAAATGCTTAAATTTTTTTGACGTTAAACCGTTGGTATAATTTATTTATGATCTGTGATAGTGAAAAGGGTATGTAATATAGTAGGTAACTATGTTTTATTTATGTGTGTACCTGTACTAACCCCTTGCATCATGCATACTATATTTTTATGGCTTGCATTTTTATAATAGTACTTGTACCGGGTGGCCATAAATATCTGAGATCCCGGTAGCCATGGATTTAGCTACTTATAAATGTTGGTTAGCATTATATTTCAATTACTATATTAAGTATTGGTATGAAATGTAATAAAATGCAAATAAGAGGAGGGGAATGTGCCCCGGATTCTGCAGGTTAGCCTACGACTCGATTATAAAAATCTCCTGTTCTAACTTCAATACTTATTGCAATCTGTAATAATTCTTGACAGATAGGAATTTTAGTTGTGATGACATTAATGACATTTAGTTTAGTTGGATTCATCAGTTTAATAAAGCGGTGTTGATTCCAAAGGTAATGTGATATCAGATATTTATGGCCACCCGGTACTTCGTATTACTGGTCAATTATATTTGATGATATTACATTATGCGTTATTAATTACTGCGCCCTGCTCGATATGCCCAAAGTGATTTTTATTTCAGGTGATCTAGTGGCCGACTACCGTTTATTGATTGTATGAGTTTTTGTCAAAAACTGAGCAAATTCGTCATATAGAAAGACTCATTAGTAGAGAGCGGAATTATAAGCACAAAAAAATAAAATAAAAGCGCTTAAAAAGCCTCAAAAATGTTTAAAAAGGCGTTAATTTAAGCAAAAAAAAAACATTAACTCTTACAAAAAAGCTTTATCATAAAAAACGCCATAAATGAAAAAACTATTTTATTCATTCACTTAACTAATAACAATAATTCTGAGAAACAAGCATGTAATGTGACACTAAAAAAATCAAATGCAAACACAATCCATAGAAAAACTTTAAATGTAACACAAAAAATAAACGAAAAAACTGGGCACTAAAAAATTAGTCTTTCAGAAAACTATTAAATATTAAATATTATTCTAAATGCTCCATTGTAAAATTGTTTCGACTTTCACTTAAAATGTTCTTATATGTAGAAAAACGTCAACACTGGTTATTGAAGCATATTTTAAATTTGCTACAATAGTCGGACCAATATCAAAATCTGCAATTTCGCCTCCAAAAGTGTTGCAACTTTATCTAAAATTTGATGGCCCCTTTTTTGAAAAAAACCTTTTTACATTTAGAAAGAACTATTTGACCAATTCACCCAGGTGTTTACCGAGCTTTAAGCTGGGTACTGACTTGAGCATTTTTACGCGCACGAACGTGTGTGCGCGTAAGCCATTCGTGCGCTTAAAAATGCTCAAGTCAGTACCCAGCTATAAAACCGACAAGCGATGGATCGTGTTCGTGCGTATTCTCACGTACGCGCACGCAAATTTGGGCTGGTACTGATTAGAGCAATTTTAATCTCGGTACTGACTTGAGCATTTTTACGCGCACGAACAGTTTGCGGGTAAAATTGCTCTAATCAGTACCGGGCCGAATTTGCATGCGCGTACGCCCAACACGCACGAACACGATCCATAGCTTATCGGTTTTATGGCTGCGTACTGACTTGAGCATTTTTACGCGTACGAACGCTGACGCGCACACACGTTCGTGCGCGTAAAAATGCTCAAGTCAGTACCGAGCTTTACGCGCAAACCGTACAAATGCACGAATCAGTACGCACCTTTACCGTCTTAATACAAGTTTTACAACATAATTTATTGTTTTCATATTTTAATTCATTATGGCGTCTGACACAAAGGATTATAGGCATATCTATCCCCAGATCGGTCGTATTGCTCTTGTCTGTATTTTGAATTAAAATCAAAGAAAACCAGAAATAACCGAGTTTTCTGATATGTGTTATCTAAAATAATTCAAGGGAATACCAGAGTTTTTTTGGAATTACCAGAAAAACCACTGCACTGACTGCGTTTTTCAACCCATCGCCGCACCGGGGCAAAAATATGCTCGCAAACGAACCAGATTGAAATATTCGATTACGAAATGAATTAGGCGGAAAATAAATGGAAACTGAAACTTAAAAATAAGCACTAATAAGCACAAAAATTCGAAATATGCATAAAAAGGCAAAAAAAGCATAAAAAAGTTAGTGTCAAATACTTCAAATTTCTGTAATTCGTAAACATTTTTAGAAATAATTTTCCTGCTTTTAATATTCAGGATCAGCTTAATGCTTAAAAATCCGCTCTCTACTCATTAGCGTCCTAATTAAATAATTTCATTTTGTAGTAGACCCCAGCTGTCTCCACTAGATGTTAGCCGATCTTTGAATCTGCTCAAGCAGTCTCGAAATTAATTGGTTCCATTTTAAAATTAACATTAGTATCAACTACCACAATCGTACTAAAAAATGGCACCTAAAGACGGGAATAAATAGATATGCAATACAAAAAAAGTTGCAAGCAAAATAAAACAAGAGCATAAACTCATTCTGTCCTTGCTCAACTTGATCTTGAACGAAATAATTACAGAAGTCAAAACAGTTTAAATTTCGTACAGAATAACCGGCAAAGATTTGACTTTTTCTCTATCATGCTGATAAGGGCAATATGCTCTCAGGAGCAACAAAGTTGTATTGGTTTGCATTACCTAAAGTCTAAAAAATTTGACGGAATCGCTTGCCATCTCAAAACAGACGATGGACTGTAAACTATATATCTACCATCACAGCTCGAATCAGGTTATACAATTCAAATATCTTGAAGCAAACAGCACAAGCAGCAGAAAACTAAAAGAAGAAGTGCAAGATCAAACAATTCTGGAGAAATTGTATCCAGCGAAATAAGCATAGTACGAAGATAAAATGAAAATCTATAAAACGTATGGCAGACCAATAATGAGATATGCAGCAAAAACCAAAGCGGAAACTACAGGAACCAAGCATCTATTGGGAATAGCTGAAATGAGAATATTGCAATGAATCACAGCATACACTCTAAATGTGTTATAGTCGTTTTCTCCCGCGTGCAGTTTTGAGAGCATGTCCTGATCTGAGACTGTTGGAAAAAATATTTTGCGCTGAACGCGACGGAAGCGACCGGTGTCTACAATGCGGGCAGTCTGGTACTCAAGCAACAAGACTACTCGTAAAGCTAGCTTTTTTACACGTTTTACGTGAGTAATGAGCTAGTTATTTCCGTCTTAAAGAGAAGTTTGTATTTATGGTTAGTGCGGCTTACGTGTTTCCATGTTTGTAATGCCATAGCTGGCAGAAGTAACTTTATGGTCGTGAAAATACTTCGGTTAATACGGATTATTCAAAACTTCTGGGATCCCTTTTTCGGCATTTGAATTACCATCGGACTCTGAAGATCGATTCTTCTCGGACCAGTACTGCGCATCGCCCTGAATCCTTTTGTTGGTTTTGTTTTCTTGTCAAAGCTGGCTGATTTCCAAAGTTTGGCCAAACATGTCAAGCGCCGTAGAACCAAGAGATTTGTTGTCGAACTCCCTGTGTCATCCCTTAAAACTGCCAGATAACTTTTCCGAAGCTAGGATTCCGAACATTACCACCCATCGAGGTCACTAATTTCGAGCTGGTGCCTTCAGAACTTGTGTTACGGTATCAAACTGTTTTAAAGACACTCAAGGGTGCGGGAGTGCCACTTGCTTCGGGAAATACCAACACTTGCCCTGGAAATCTCAAAAACAGGCCAATAGCCACGGCTTGATACGCGCAGGGAGATGGGCGTGGTCCTAAAAACGGTACACAATAGGGCAAGTGTGACTATATGTATAGGGTGTTGCAAAATAAATGGGCGCCACGAGATTCTGACTTGGATCTCACGCTCGGCAGAACCCCGAAGGCCAAACGGGAGTAGAATATAGGTATACAGCTTCACGACTACCAACACTGCGGCGAGGAGCGCCCTGACTTACCTGCGACGCTTAAGAACTCTTTCCGGGCTCCACCGTACATAAATCTGACACAGTGTACATCTCACCCCGAAAGTAAGCATATACAGGTACGTGGGAAAATCATAAAAAAACGTATAGCGAACCGATCTATTAGTTTAACACATTATCAAATATGTACAAAAACGCCGACGTTGTCAGCGTACACAACGGATAACACAACAAAATAAAGGGGACTGTAACTATAGGCCCAGCTGGGGATCGCTTTACCTCTAAACGTCTAAACTATTGCGGGATTATAAAAATTAGCACACAGCCCCAAAGCGGATGACTGGCGTTTATCAAAAAGATGCATGAAATCTTATTTACAAACAGCCCAAGCGGGCGGCTGGTATTTAGCGAGAAAGTGCATTAATTATTGTTTACAAACATCCCAAACGGGTGGCCGGTATTTAGCAAATAAACGCATTAATGTTTGTTAGCAAAAGGTACGTTAATTGTTGTTTACAAGCTACGCACACTACCTTATTGGTCGGCTTTACCTGGCATGCGTCGTTAATGGTCGGGAGCTCGCCACTAGAGCAGTCGGGCAGCGGCTTAATGCGTGGGTGTTGTACGACATCCAAAGATCCCCTGAGTTGCAGGGACTGATGCGGAACACTTATGGGAAGCAAACGAAGACTGTGGTGACCCGCAGTTTGCCCGTTCTGAAAATTGGATCCCAACCATGTGGCGGAACAATTGCCTTTCAGGCCTTCGAAAATTACAGAACGCGGTCATCGATACAGGAGACGCACAAAACACCCCAAAAAAGCATCAATTCGCACTGTCACGTACTCTCAAAACCAACGCTGCTCTCGCCAGACGCGCTGCAGAACGAGTTTTTCGCATGGCTTGACCACCTGCAACCAATCACGAAGCGAGGAAGGTCCCGCCGATAACTCGGCTCCACGAAATTTCTAGAAAAAGGCTGCGTGCTAAATCATTAAAACTCCAAATAAGCCAGAAAATTTAATTAATTATGAACGAGGCTACCTGAAACGAGGGCCTTACAGCAAATTACGGCGGCCGTTCCAACTGCTTAAAATTATGAACCGTTAGCTGCCTGCACACAATTTGATGGCCTATTAAGCGTAAGAATATGACCGAAAAAACTATATACGAGCGAAGTTGTAATCTTTGAACAGAAATGTTCCAAAACGTCGCACATTTGTAGAATTTAAAAATGTCCTGACACTTGGTATCGTTAAAAATTAGTGCATTACGCTATAATCGCCTTGTTATTTTTAAATTCTGTATAATTAACGCATGTATATCATCGTTTATAGTAGACACAATATTTAATCCCATTTTGTTTTGCAATTGGCATTTATACTGTTTGCATAAGTGTTATTGGTAATTATTCACCTCATGAACACAAAGTTTAAGCCTTTCCCTTTGGGAAGACTAAATACCATTTGGACACGTCGCGTCGGCTGGATTGCGACTAGCCTAATAAAATTACTTTTCCATAGAATTTACTACTGTGACGTTAGCTCTTAGGAAATTTGCGCCGAAATACTAGCAAGGTAAATATACAGTTGCTAGAAAAGCCAGTTTTAATCTCTTAACTTTAACAGAGAGCGATTAGATACTTTTATTGCGGCACTGACTTTTAGTTGAGGCTCGCTTAAATGTAATATTATTAATGTTATGTTAATAAAATTCTTAAAATTTCCTGTAATATTTTCATTTGCAAAGCGCAGTGCAGTTCTGTGTGTTTTGCAGCTAAGTAAGTATTTTTCAGAGGAAGGTTCAGAAAGAAGATACTGTTGTTTTCTATGGTGAAATCTTTACTCCATCAGAGACGTTCAAAATCTCATGGTAGCGCTTCAATGAATAACAAAAGCATTTATCCTCGTACCTTCCAAGGTACAATTCTTTCGAATATCACAAGTGAGGTCATTCTTTTTCTCAGTGTAAGACCCGCTCCCATAGTCCAGTCGTTGAAGGTTTTCCGTTCCGAATTCTTTGAACCTTGGCCGATTGACGTGAAGTTTGGTGAGTGGTTAGGGGATGGCTCAATGAGCAAAAGTGACATAGCGCCGAAGTGCGCTTTTACCCTGAGAGTGGATGCCACCTCTTCTCGGGGGTGGAAATGTGTTCACTCAAAATAACCCAGTAAATGGATAGAGGGACAAATTCTAAGTAAAAAATGTTCTATATAGTTTTTTCGATAGATCGATATTTTTCGAACTATTCGCGATTGAAAACTTAGATTTTTCGTTATAAAAATGTATGTTTTTGAACGGTTTTTCGCGAATAAGTCAAAAACTTCGCGGTCTATCAAATAAGTTGTAATAACCAAAAATGAAGCTTAGAAAACAGGAAAGAGATTATGAATGCTCTAGGTCCAAAATAAAAGAAGTTATGGCTCGTTGAAGAAGATTTTTTTTGCAACAACTTGGTTCGAAGTAATCAACGTTAATTAACGAAAACCGATGCATTTTTCGGGAAAAACTTATAGAACATTTTTTGTAGTGATTGAAAAGACCTTTAAAATGAGTACTGTTAAAATTGCATTATAACTAAGTGAGTTACGATGCAAAAACGGTGGGCTACTAGAATTTTTGAAAAAAAATGAGCGATAAAACCCCAGCCATTCCACTAGAATTGATATTGACCATTATCCCTTTAAAAATTACTTTATTTTAGTATTACTTCTGTAGTCCAAAAGTTTGGGTGGGTTAGAATGCTTATTTTTCGGAAAAAATATGATGAAAATGGAAAACGTATTTTTCAAATTTCTTAAAAAAATACCTTATTTTGAAAATACCTAAAACCAAAGAAAAAATCGTAAAAAATAATATAGTACAAAAATGTGGATTTTTTCTTAACGAACATTTTAGTTTTTTTTATTTCTGCAGGAAAAAAAATAACGGAGATATAAATGTTAGAAGTTTGCATTATAGTGCGCGCACCACCCCTCCCGAGCCCTTCAACCCTTTACTTTTTGAATATGCAAAGTCTGAGCATGTCGAAAAACGTTTGGATTACATGAGTAATACTAAAATAAAGTAACACCCCCGAGAAGGGGTGGCATCCACTCTCAGGGTAAAAGCGCACATCGGCGCTATGTCACTTTTGCTCCTTGAGCCATCCCCTAACCACTCACCAAATTTCACGTCAATCGGTCAAGGTTCAAAGAATTCTGAGGTAATAGCATATTTTTACCTTCGGCGACTGGACTACCATCCCGATGAACCACTGAGCATCCAATAAAAGCTTGTTACATGTCGTCAACGGGAATTTAGTGGCAACAAACTGTAAATACACTAATACGTTAATGCATTTTAAAAAGCGAACAGCATATCAACAGCATCTATGTGACGAAGATTCGGCAACAGCAAATAGGTAAATAAAATGTAATAAACTTTAAAAAGTCTTAAAACGTAGTTGTTAAGCAGTTATAGCAGGATACCTGTCTGCAACGTGACAGTAAATTGAAAGAAATTATGTATACCGCCTATAAATATCGAGGTAGCTCCCATCTTAGAGGAACAATCAAGTAATAATTTAAAGAATTCGAACATCAAAAATCTGGTGTGATACACGCACACAACTTCCTTTCACAGTGATCTTATACTTAGCCAAAAATTTGATTTTTAATTTTTAAGCATTTGACAAAAATTTTCAAAAATTACCAATTCTACAGCAACCGTGCAAAATAAAGCGTTAGTTGAAGTTAATAATATAACAGACGTTCTATTTAAAATAGGAGTTAATAAAAAAAGAAAAAACAAAAGAAACTCATTTTAGAGGTATTCAACTTGAAAATCGCCTATCTCACATCAATACACATTAAAAGTGTAATAAAAATGTAACGTTTGAAAAAAGTCGTTAGAGCTGTTTTTGAAAAAATCTAAAAAAACTGAAAAATCACAAGAGTAAACACTATACTTCCGGTTATGCGATTTTATTCAAAAGCTTACTGTCGCATCTAGATAGTACACCCAACTTATACATAAAGTTTCAACACCATACCTCTCTTAGTTTTTGAGATATTCTGTTCACAGACAGACAGACACGCAGACATACAGATAGAAAGACAGACCAATGAACAAAAATATGTTTTGGGTTCAGGGGACTTTAAAACGTGAAGATCTATTGAAAACTCAATTTCGAATTTTTGGGGTAAATCAAGTACTTCCTTTACTGTAAGAGGAATGGTGACAGCTTCCAAAGAGTAATGGAAATGTCAATACCATTTACAATACCAAAATATTCACAAGATTCTTTATATTGCCACCTGTTTATAGTCACCTGGCAATTTAGAAACTATAATTATGTTACGCCGAACCATTTTCTAAAAAGTGAATACCTCTTGTTGCTAAAAAAACTGTTAGTCGGGAGCAGGTATAATAATTGCCAAAATATAGTCGATAGAATACGTTATCACGTTATCAGGAATCGTTAACACAGGCAAACATCTGCGTTGATACTGATTCAAGGTTTGGTTTATTAGAAAGTGGTTTGTTTTCTGGACAGGCACATAACTAGACATTTTCTCTAACCCGGAATCACCACATACAAATAATTTAAAGCCCTCTGGCTCGGTTTTAATTGTAAATATTGCTTCAAGTGAGGTCTTGGATTGGTGGCACATATTTGTTCGTCTGCCGGTAATCTAGTAACGGGTCGTGTAATGGTTGACCAGTTCATTTCCAATGGAATCTGACCAGTAAGCTGTTACGTTCATTAAATGAACTATCGACATTAGAATGCAAATGTCTATGTGGTTATTTTATGCATGACATGGAAAAAATGAACACAGACAGCTTAGACATCTGATCGAAGAAGAATACGGACTGGCTGCAGAATAACAATGTGGCTTCAGGATCGGTTGATTATGTGTCGACAATATGTTCGGCATTAAATAAGTAATTGAAAAACAACTATCCAGTATACCAGACGCACACATATGGATCTACGACAATTAAAATTAGAAGTATTCAAAGGATTTCCAGTGATAAAGATATATCAATGGCAGATGAAATGTAAAGTAAAAAATACCACACACAGAGTTTGCAGGTGGAAATTGCTTAAATCCAAAAAGATATGCAATACATAGCTAGAAAATCGGAAGAAGGATATTTCAAATAGGAAATATCCATCAATTTAGGAAAAACAATGCGACTACAAATTACTTGTGGTGTTGCTTACAAAAGATGTAAGAAATAGAAAAGAAATAAAACATCAAGTTAACCAGGGTCGTAAAGCAATCGCGGCATAAAATGGAATCTTTTGGTCCAAAAACATCCTGTAATTCGGTGGAATTACAGGACACCCTGTGTATTCTTGACAAACCTTTGGGGGTTATAGAGGGTGTTGAAAGACAACAATTTTTATAGGTATGAATTTTTCCTTTTTAATGGATACAAGATTTTTTGGCTCTTAGTTTTCTTATCAAACTCATGTTTTTTGTGTAAAAAATCAAATTCGTTATGATGCACGACAGTTATTCAGAACAACATTTATAGGGGTTGCTAATTTCAAACCCGTACATTCATACGTAAAATTTAAAAAAACATTTCACAAATAAGTTTGCTATTGGTAGACCATTTCCAATTTTTCATTGTAATGCCCTTTTCAAGTTTTCAGGAAAACGACAAGAATCGTATTTTAAGCCTCTTTAGGAGGGTTTAATTTAAGTAAGTAGATCTTCCTGAAGTTTTGCATAGGCCCATAATTTATCATTCTGAACAACTTGGATTTGTAAAGTTTTGCAGTATCATGAACAGAGATAGTAGTTTACCTGAAAAGAAAATAGTTTTCGCTTCACTGTCAAAGCCAACTTGTGTTTTCAAAAACTGTAAATATTCTTAAAATTCTCTTCAGACCAAGCAGGGCGCAATCCCAAAACATTAAAATAAAATGATAACATTTTTTGTCGATTATACCTATAGTGAACTCAATCCGGGGACACACAGTATATTTGACCAACATTTTCTCGGTTTCGTGCCATATAGACATATAATCCGCATGTAAGACATCGTCTACCTCCAAGAAACAGTTTTTGAGTTATACCGCCAAACGACGGACGGACAGACAGACAGACGGAATTGAGAAAACCTGTTTTTCGTCATCTAGGGACCCTGAAACGTGAAGATCTGAAGAAATGTCGAAAGGTGATTTTTTCACAATTACAATACTTCCCTCTTCTTTTAGACGAGGGGAGAAAAACGAAAAACGAAAACACTTGACATGAACCTTTTTTGAGCAATTTCATCTGAAACAATTTTTATTTAATTTATTTAGATCA
>OW679199.1:11353915-11518531 GCA_940337035.1 Agriotes lineatus | reverse complement strand
ATTCTGAAATTTGTTAGTGCACATTCATGGAACAAAAAAAAACAATCTTTTTCTCTAGGATTTTGCCTCGGTTGCATTTATACAACCACATTAGACCACCCACTAGTTGTTTTCTCCTAAATATTCGGTTATAATCAGTTTCAGTGTAGTGGAAAATACCTGTTAATATTTTTTTACTCCATCTTAGGACAGAAGAAGTGAGAATCTTATATCCGGGTCAGAGTGACGAAGCTGTGTTTCATCAACTGTAACTACCTTGTTCAAAACTTAGTTATCGACCTCTACAACGGGCTTTTGATGTACTCGAACTTGTGATTAACATTTAACAATTTGGAAATTAACTTTTTTTTTAGTTGTTCACTCTTCATCGATAGAAACGATTACGATGTTTCCTAATAAAGTAAAGTGAAAGAAAAGCTATGCAAAACCAAGTTTTTTTTTTCATTTAATAAACTCGCAATTAATTAATATATATGCAAATCTGTTGGAAAGTCGAACATATTTCCATCAAATGGTGGACGTAAACATGAAACAATATGAAACGGTAAACACATTCTGTTGTACGCTCGTAGGTCATTTCGTGTTTAGTTGTGTTAATTATGCGGTTAAGCCAATGTTTAATTTCTTACTTAGAAAAATATGAATTAAGAAATTAAAAATAACTGAATGAAAATGACAACTGTGATCCAGCTGAAAACATTGATTCCCTTTACAAGATTTTGTTATCATTATTGTAATTGTCAAGTGCTCCGTTTTCCCCAAGGTTGTAGCATTATCACTACATCTTTTTGTTACCTGTAAACATTTTCTTTTCCAGCGTTAGTCAAACAGTTTTCAAAAAATGACTCAATGCTGTCTCCTAGTGGAAAGTTTTGTTGCTTAAGGTACCTACCTCTTAATTGCTTACTAATCTGAGGTCCTAACATTTCTAAACGTGCTTTGTGGACCAGCTGCTGGTGTTTTCGTTTTACATATGATTACGCAACGAAGTAGAGAGTGATGCTCGCTTTGATTAACTAGGTTAAGCTTGGAAACTACTACAAGAGTGCATGCATACCTATCAGTACGTTTGTATCCGTTTATATGTCCATAAACATCCAAGAAGAAGTGTAATTCGGTTGTCGACCAAGATTATGACAATCAGTAGTAGATGAGTAGGCGTAAACGCAAACGATAGATTAACAGACACAGATACCTTATGCGACCAATTATTTACTGCAAGGCCATTTTAGGCCACTTCTAAAACTTAAGCTCGTCTTGAGGCAAATTCGCACAATATACTTCGGAGTCGCACACACGTCCAGCTTCCACTAAGGTTGGCTTGCGAATATGTCGACTTGAAAACGCCAACGAAAGATGCTTCAAAGTTGAAATTTTCCTTTGCCCCGCTGACGGGGGACGTGCATTTATCGCGACACACGCTCAAATTTAACCGATTAACTAATACACAATAATAATAAAAGGTATAAAAAATACACGTTGGAGTTTATATTTAAATGTGTAAAAGAAGCATTACAGGCAAAGGATGGCCAAAGACCGTTTCAAGTTGAAGTCGACGGATATAACCACTGCTTTAGGATGAATATTGTCGGTTGCTATCGATTTTGCCAAGTTTTCGTCAACTTCATAGTGGAAGAATCTGAACGGTATACACAAGCAAATAGAAATTCGAAGTGTACTATTTTGACATTTAGACATAATGAAGATATATCTTGAATTTCATAATCATTGTTTCATGAAACGAAAATGTTTAAGCTTTCAATTACACCTGCAATATTGACATATAACATTCCGCCTCTGGGGTTAGACCAATCTTACCGAAATATGTAGTTTGGAATCAATATGATTTGATAAAAAATTTGTCTTTAAGCCAAGTTTCGCAATAATTATAAACATCGATTAAATTTCATTGACACGGTCTACCAGTTCATTAAATTTTGCAGTACGCAAATTAAGATTAGTGTAGATGAATGAAGTTAAGGAGATCGGATGGTTTAATTTTGTGGATCAGCAAGATTGGGAACTGTTGTCATATTGTATGATTTATCGATTTTCATCATTATCCATTGTAATGGGCATTATATAGGGTCGATTGTTGTGTTCTACCGTTTTTTTAAAATTATTTTTCTCCTTGTTATTGGTAGCTAGCTCAATAACAATAACATTTTTTTTATTTTGTAGCTAGAAAAAACCCTTGTTGCAATGAAGCCAAAAGTTAACCTTGAACTAGTGCTAAGCTGTAAATGCCAACTAATACCAACTAATGCCAACTAATACTAGAATTAAATACTAATCAACAAAACCGAGAGCTATTTCTACCACACCTTTACGCTAACAATAATATTGTAACGACCTTCGGGCCGGATCGCGTCAGAACATTCCAGATCATTCCAGAAAGTGTAACGACCTTCAGGCTGGATCGCATCAGAACATTCCAGAACGACCTTGCGCGCGAACACGTCAGCGTCGCTGAATTAATCGAGCAAGGTCTGGTCGTTTCTAGAAATGACTCATTCGTGATATATAAATACGTGCCAGCAGGAATAGACAGTCAGTGCTCATTCAGCTCGAAAGGCGTAAGCTGCTACATAAATAGACGCGTATAAAATAACTAGCCACATAAATAATTGATGTTTAATCCAGTGTAAATAAATACAGTGTATACGCATATAAATCATTACTGTTAAGCGCATATAAATAAATAAGTGTATCGTTGTTAGAAATAGTGCCTGTAGTTTATAAGTAATTTGTGTGTTTGTAAATAATAATAATTACTCGTTGTAAATAAATGTTTAATACAAGAAGCGTCGTATAATTTTTAAATAGCCCGAACGTAAAACCGTAACAATATTAAGCCATGCGCAAAAGCTGTTTCCACGACGCATTTACGCTAATAATAATTAAACCACCCGCAGACAGCTGTTTCTATCACGAATTTATCATAATAGTCTATTACCCAACGCCCAGTGCAGGCGCACAAAAAAGTATAAGGTAACGCTACTGAGCTATTAGAGGCCATTAAAAAGTATACACTGTGGATTTGCTCATTGCACGCAAGGTATATTCCTTTGTCTTGTACGCTGAATTAGCGTCATCGCCGAAGATTAGTTGATCATGTGCATTAAGGGTTTCTGAGCTATCCTCTTCCAGAAATTCTTTAAACCCGATCCCAGCTAGTTTAAAGCAGTTAAACTGAATAAATGGTTTGATATATTAGATGTTCCTTATATCACATACTATTTACTATGTGTAAACCTGGAAAGTAGACCAGCCTAGCCAGGTTCCGTGAATTCATGAAAGCCCTTGTCCAGTTGGAATGCTTTCCACTTCACCACGTCTACATTAGCAGGTGGCGCTCGTCAGTTTCCTAGATTTTCCTGTACCTTTTTAGGTGCAGTATTTTGCGGTTGGCAGAGCAAATCAAAGGTTATAATTCGCCCTTCACTGAGCTATTTCTTCCTTTTGGCGTATTGCGATGTCTTACACCAGTTTTAAACTGCAACAACATTATCTTGTTTTTCGTATGCAATAATTAAAATGTCTCTAATACTTTGTCTTTGCAATACTTGCAAACAATGCCATAAATTATTTGTAAATACTTTTCTTGAAAACAGCATAGGTCGGTAGTATCATTTAATTCATTTTTGAACCAATTTTATTTACCCACCGTGTCTTGTGTTGTAAATAAATGGATCCATGCCCATGAAGATGCACTCCCAAAAATAAAGTTATTTACAAGCTGCGCCTCAACCAGCCTAGGTGACTATAACACGCTTGCAAGCTGTTATTTAACCCTACAGTAATGTTGCACCAGATACCGAAGCACAATGAGATTATAATCCTTGGCGACTTCAACGCCAGGGTTGAGAACGAGAATTTCATTGAAATAGAAAATCGGATTAACGAAGAAACTATCAATGAAAATGGGGCGATGCTAATTCAACTTTGCACTCAAAATCGGCAGCTTATCAAACGCGCATTCTACCTTCTACGTCGGAACGATGTTACGGTTCAAATTACCGCGTATTCGTAACGCTCGTCTATTGCCTCATTATTGACTTTTGGTTACCTGCGATTCATTGTTTCGGGCAGTTTCTGTGGTGGGTTTTGAAATAAGGAAAGTTTCTTAAATGAGCGATGGCTTGGAAGTGTCTCTTTCTTTTTCCGCCTGTTACTGTCTGCTGTCGCAAGCATACCTACTTTGGTCGAATAATTCAGTCGCCTCGTATTAAGATCGGTCTGCACAGCCGATTTTGAGGGTCTTTGGCATGGATTTTGGACTAATGAGGTCGTGAGATCTTGAAATTTACAGAAATATATATAAATTTGTGGCGCATATACTTTTCCATCGAGACTTCCCTTCGGGAAGTCCATTGAGTGTCACCGTTAGCTTTAAAATAATGATATTAATTTAAGTCTTTCTGGCTGCCTTATACCACCAATTTTTACTTCCTTTTACAATAAAGGAAGTATTGGATTCACCCCAAAAATTCTAAATTGAGTTTTCAACAGATCTTCACGTTTTATAGTCCCCTGAATCCAAAACACATGTTATTGTTCATGAGTCTGTCTGTCTGTCTGTGTGTCTGTCTGTCTGTGAACAGAATATCTCAAAAACTTAATATATAAGTTTTGTGTACTATCTAGATGCGACAGCAAGCTTTTGAAGTATGGTGTTTACTCTTATGATTTTTATTACATTTTTAATGTGTATTGATGTGAGATAGGTGATTTTCCAGTTGAATGCCTCTAAAATGGGCTTCTTTTGTTTTTTCTTTTTTTTTCTTAACTACTATTTTAAATAGAGCACCCAGTATATTATTGCATTTTTGAATTCAGCTTAAAATTTTAGAGAAAATTTGTCTCTGCAACTAACGCTCTAATTTGTACCGTTTTTGTAGAATTTGTAATTTTTGAAAATTTTTGACAAATGCTTAATTTTTTTTTGGCGTTAAACCGTTGGTATAATTTATTTATGATCTGTGAGAGTGAAAAGTAACTATGTTTTATTTATGTGTGTACCTGTACTAACCCCTTGCACCATGCATACTATATTTTTATGCCTTGCATTTTTATAATAGTATGTGGCGTCTGCATTTGAATTTGGCGCACTACTCCCTCTCAGCAAGGGGACGATAGCGCAGGATCGCCTTGAGCAACCAGCGAGATTAGCATTTCTTCGCTCTCGCTTCTTGTCTCTCAGCAAGTGCGGTGTGAAGTGAGTGCGGCTTGACTTAAGAACTTTATCCATAGCCATCCGTTAATTGTTATGCGTTAGTTAGCCATAAATCTATAAAACCGAATCGTTGAGTTTGATTCAAGCACCTGGTGCCCATAAGTACTTATACTTCGTATTACTGGTCAATTATAATAGATAATATTAAATTATGTGTTATTAATTACTGCGCCCTACTCGATATGCCCAAAGTGATTTTTATTTCAGGTGATCTAGTGGCCGACTACCGTTTATTGATTTTATTAGTTTTTGTCAAAAACTGAGCAAATTCGTCGTATAGCAAGACTCATTAGTAGAGAGCGGAATTATAAGCACAAAAAAATCAAATAAAAGCGCTTAAAAAGCCTCAAAAATGTTTAAAAAGGCGTTAATTTAAGCAAAAAAAAAACATTAACTCTTACAAAAAAGCTTTATCATAAAAAACGCCATAAATGAAAAAAACTATTTTATTCATTCACTTAACTAATAACAATAATTTTGAGAAACAAGCATGTAATGTGACACTAAAAAAAATCAAATGCAAACACAATGCATAGAAAAACTTTAAATGTAACACAAAAAATAAACTAAAAAACTGGGCACTAAAAAATTAGTCTTTCAGGAAACTATTAAATATTAAATATTAATCGTAATGCTCCATTGTAAAATTGTTTCGACTTTCACTTAAAATGTTCTTATATGTAGAAAAACTTCTTTCTACGTCAACACTAGTTATTGAAGCATATTTTAAATTTGCTACAATAGTCGGACCAATCTCAAAATCTTCTGCAATTTCGCCTACCAAAAGTGTGGAAACTTTATTTAAAATTTGATGGCCTTTTTTTGGAAAAAACATCCTTATACATTTAGAAAGAACTATTTGACCAATTCACCCAGGTGTTTACCGAGCTTTAAGCTGGGTACTGACTTGAGCATTTTTACCCAGTACCCAGCTATAAAACCGACAAGCGATGGATCGTGTTCGTGCGTGTTCTCACGTACGCGCACGCAAATTCGGGCTGGTACTGATTAGAGCAATTTTACGCCCAAACCGTTTGTGCGTGCAAAAATGCTCGAATCAGTACGCACCTTTACCGTCTTAATACAAGTTTTACAACATAATTTATTGTTTTCATACCTATTTTAATTCATTATGGCCTCTGACACAAAGGATGATAGGCATATAACTATCCCCAGATCGGTCGTATTGCCCTTGTCTGTATTTTGAATTAAAATCAAGGAAAACGAGGAATAACCGAGTTTTCTGGTATGTGTTATCTAAAATAATTCAAGGGAATACCCGAGTTTTTTAGGAATTACCAGAAAAACCACTGCACTGACTGCGTTTTTAAACCCATCGCCGTACCGGGGCAAAAATATGCTCGCAAACGAACCAGATTGAAATGTTCGATTACGAAATGAATTAGGCGGAAAATAAATGGAAACTGAAACTTAAAAATAAGCACTAATAAGCACAAAAATCCGAAATATGCATAAAAAGGCAAAAAAATCAAAAAAGCATAAAAAAGAAATTTGAAGTATTTGACACTAAGTCAAATACTTCAAATTTCTGTAATTCGTAAACATTTTTAGAAATAATTTTCCTGCTTCTAATATTCAGGATAAGCTTAATGCTTAAAAATCCGCTCTCTACTCATTAGCGTCCTAATTAAATAATTTCATTTTGTAGTAGAACCCAGCTGTCTCCACTATATGTTAGCCGGTCTTCGAATCTGCTCAAGCAGTCTCGAAATTACTTGGTTCCATTTTGAAATTAACATTGGTATCAAGTACCACAATCGCACTAAAGAAATGGCACTTAAAGACGGGAATAAATAGATATGCAATACAAAAAAAGTTGCAAGCAAAATAAAACAAGAGCATAAACTCATTCTGTTCTTGCTCAACTTGATCTTGAACGAAATAATTACAGAAGTCAAAACAGTTTAAATTTCGTACAGAATAAGCGGCAAAGATTTGACTTTTTCTCTATCATGCTGATAAGGGCAATATGCCCTCAGGAGCAACAAAGTTGTATTGGTTTGCATTACCTAAAGTCTAAAAAATTTGAGGGAATCGCTTGCCATCTCAAAACAGACGATACAGTATAAATTATCTATCTACCATCACAGCTCGAATCAGGTCATACAATTCAAATATCTTGAAGCAAACAGCACAAGCAGCAGAAAACTAAAAGAATAAGTGCAAGATCAAACAATTCTGGAGAAATTTTATCCAGCGAAATAAGCATAGTACGATGATAAAGTGAAAATCTATAAAACGTATGGCAGACCAATAATGAGATATGCAGCAAAAACCAAAGCGGACACTACAGGAACCAAGCATCTATTGGGAATAGCTGAAGTGAAAATATTGCAATGAATCAGAGCATACACTCTAAATGTGTTATAGTCGTTTTCTCCCGCGTGCAGTTTTGAGAGCATGTCCTGATCTTAGACTGTTGGAAAAAAATGTTTTGCGCTGAACGCGAGGGAAGCGACCGGTATCTACAATGCGGGCAGTCTGGTACTCAAGTAAGAAGGCTACTCGTAAAGCTACCTTTTTTACTTTTACGTGAGTCATGAGCTAGTTATTTCCGTCTTAAAGAGAAGTTTGTATTTATGGTTAGTGCGGCTTACGTGTTTCCATGTTTGTGATGCCATAGCTGGCAGAAGTAACTTTATGGTCGTGAAAATACTTCGGTTAATACGGATTACTCAAAACTTCTGGGATCCCTTTTTCGGCATTTGAATTACCATCGGACCCTGAAGATCGATTCTTCTCGGACCAGTACTGCGCATCGCCCTGAATCCTTTCGTTGGCTTTGTTTTCTTGTCAAAGCTGGCTGATTTCCAAAGTTTGGCCAAACATGTCAAGCGCCGTAGAGCCAAGAGATTTGTTGTCGAACTCCGTATGTCATCCCTTAAAACTCCCAGGTAATTTTTCCGAAGCTAGGATTCCGAACATCACCACCCATCGAGGTCACTAATTTCGAGCTGGTGCCTTCAGAACTTGTGTTACGGTATCAAACGGTTTTAAAGACACTTAAGAGTGTGGGAGTGCCATTTGCTTTATCATGTCCGGGAAATACCAACACTTGCCCTGGAAATCTCAAAAACAGGCCAATAGCCACGGCTTGATACGCTCAGGGAGATGGGCGTAGTCCTAAAAACGGTACACAATAGGGAAAGTGTAACGATATGTATAGGGTGTTGCAAAATAAATGGGCGCCACGGGATTCTAACTTGGATCTCACGCTCGGCAGAACCCCGAAGGCCAAACGGGAGTAGAATATAGGTGTACAGCCTCACGACTACCAACACTGCGGCGACGAGCGCCCTGACTAAACCTGCGACGCTTACGAATTCTTTCCAGGCTCCACCGTACATAAATCTGACACAGTGTACATCTCACCCCGAAAGTAAGCATGCACAGGTACGTGGGAAAATCATAAAAAACGTATAGCGAACCGATCTATTAGTTTAACACATTATCAAATATATACAAAAGCGCCGACGTTGTCAGCGTACACAACGGATAACACAACAAAATAAAGGGGACTATAACTATAGGCCCAGCTGGGGTTCGCTTTACCTCTAAACGTCAAAACCATTGCGGGATTATGAAAATTAGCACACAGCCCCAAAGCGGATGACTGGCGTTTATCAAAACGATGCATGAAATCTTGTTTACAAACAGCCCAAGCGGGCGGCTGATATTTAGCAAATAAGCGCATTAATGATTGTTAGCAAAAAGTATGTTAATTGTTGTTTACAAGCTACCCACACTACCTTATTGGTGGGCTTCACCTGGCATGCGTCGTTAATGGTTGGGAGCTCGCCACTAGAGCAGTCGGGCAGCGGCTTAATGCGTGGGTGTTGTACGATATCCAAAGATCCCCTGAGTTGCAGGGACTGATGCGAACCCTCATGGGAAGCAAATGAAGACTGTGGTGACCCACAGTTTGCCCGTTCTGAAGATTGGATCCCAACCATGTGGCGGAACAATTGCCCGCACAAAACATCCCAAAAGAGCATCAGTTCGCACTGTCACGTACTCACCGAAAAACAAAACCAACGCTGCTCTCGCCAGACGCGCTGCAGGACGCAGCGTGCGGGGGAACGAGTTTTTCGCATGGTCTGACCACCTGCAACCAATCACGAAGCGAGGAAGGCCCCGCCGATAACTCGGCTCGACGAAATTTCTAGAAAAAGGCTGCGTGCTAAATCATTAAAACTCCAAATAAGCCAGAAAATGTAATTAATTATGAACGAGGCTACCTAAAACGAGGGCCTTATAGCAATTTACGGCGACCGTTCCAGCTGCTTAAAATTATGAACCGTTCGCTTCCTGCAACAATTTGATGGCCTATTAAGCGTAGGAATATGACCGAAAAAACTATATACAAGCGAAGTTGTTATCTTTGAACATAATTGTAGAATTTAAAAATGTCCTAACACTTGGTATCGTTAAAAATTAGTGCATTACGCTATAATCGCCTTGTTATTTTTAAATTCTGTATAATTCATGCACGTATATCATCGTTTATAGTAGACACAATATGTAATCGCATTTTGTTTTGTAATTGGCATTTATACTGTTTGCATAAGTGTTATTGGTAATTATTCACCTCATGAACACAAAGTTTAAGCCTTTCCTTTTGGGAAGACCATTTGGACACGTCGCGTCGGCTGGATTGCGACTAGCCTAATAAAATTACTTTTCACATATAATCTCATAAGAGCATTAATTATTTCCGGAAATTTTTTTGAGTGCGTTTCAACAACGTCGTATTAATTTGCCCGAGCGGGACGCGAGGGCAAATTAGGACGTTGTTTAATGCACGAAAAATAATTTCCGGATATGAATTAATGCTCGAATGCAGATTCGGTAAAAAAATCGTAACGACACAAACCCTAAAAAGAAGTAATGTCTACCTACAAAAAATTTTCAAGAAATTTTGTTGTTGTCTTGGATACGGCTCCTGAACTAATTTTTCAATTGGTCATTAATGAGTGTCGTACGATTTTCCATAGAATCTACTACTGTGGCGTTAGCTCTTAGGGAATTTACGCCGAAATAGTTGCTAGAAAAGCCAGTTTTAATCTCTTAACTTTAACAGAGAGCGATTCGATACGTTTGTTACGGCACTGACTTTTAGCTGAGGCTCGCTTAAATGTAATATTATTAATGTTATCTTAATAAAATTCTTAAAATTTCCTGTATTATTATCATTTGCAAAGCGCAGTGCAGTTCTGTGTGTTTTGCAGCTAAGTAAGTATTTTTCAGAGGGAGGTTCAGAAACAAGATACTGTTCGAATCTCGGAGCTGAGCACCGTACATATTTTCCATCACTAGGAGGTTTTCTATGGTGGAATCTTTACTCCATCAGAGGCGTTCAAAATCTCATGGTAGCGCTTCAATGAATAACAAAAGCATTTATCCTAGTACCTTCCAAGATACAATTCTTTCGAATATCACAAGTGAGGCCATTCTTTTTCTCAGTGTAAGACCCGCTCCCATCCCGATGAACCACTGAGCATCCAATAAAAGCTTGTTACATGTCGTCCACGGGAATTTAGTGGCAACAAACTGTAAATACACTAATGCGTTAATGCATTTTAAAAAGGTAACAGCATATCAACAGCATCTATTTGACGAAGATTCGGCAACAGCAAATAGGTAAATAAAATGTAATAAACTTTAAAAAGTCTTAAAACGTAGTTGTTAAGCAGTTATGGCAGGATGCCTGTCTGCAAAGTGACAGTAAATTGAAAGCAATTATGTATACCGCCTATAAATATCGAGGTAGCTCCCATCTTAGAGGAACAATCAAGTAACAATTTAAAGAATTCGAACATCAAAAATCTGGTGTGATACACGCACACAACTTCCTTTTACAGTGATCTTATATCCAGAGATCAAAAAAAAAAACTGTTCCTCAGCGGGCTGTGGAAATTCAAGGTATGAATAATATGTTGGTGACACTGTACGTCAATGTAAAATTCGAGGTTAGCAGGTTAGGATTTGCGCCATATTGTGTCAAAACTGACGGAAAACGTAACCTGATAACCTCGAATTTGACATTGACGTACAGTGTCACCAACATATTATTCATACCTTGAATTTCCACAGCCCGCTGAGGAACAGTTTTTTTTTTATCTCTCGATACTTAGCCAAAAATTTGATTTTTATTTTTTAAGCATTTGACAAAATTTTTCAAAAATTACAAATTCTACAGAAACCGTGCAAAATAGAGCGTAACGTTTGAAAAAAATCGTTAGAGCCGTTTTTGAAAAAATCTAAAAAAACTGAAAAATCATGAGAGTAAACACTATACTTCCGGTTATGCGATTTTATTCAAAAGCTTACTGTCGCATCTAGATAGTACACCCAACTTATACATGAAGTTTCAACGCCATACCTCTCTTTATTTTTGAGATATTCTGTTCATAGACAGACAGACACGCAGACATACAGATAGAAAGAGAGACCAATGAACAAAAATATGTTTTGGGTTCAGGGGACTCTAAAACGTGAAGATCTACTGAAAACTCAATTTCGAATTTTTGAGGTAAATCAAATACTTCCTTTATTGTAAGAGGAAGTAAAAAGGAACGCCCTCTTCAATGCAGTCATTGCCAAATCTTGCTCACTATTAGACGTTTTAGAAAACTATCCTAGGTACAATGAAAAAAGAAGGAAATACAACATTCCACCAACAGTGCAATAACCTTTATCAGTAAGTGATATGAGAAACTATAACGAATGTTATTAATTTCTAGGAGATAAATATGTATCGACTACTGTGGCATTTCTAATAGTATTTTATTTATATTGTACATATTCTTCTTACAACTGTAAAAATAAATGATAACAGCTTCCAAAGAGTCATGGAAATGTCAATACCATTTGCAACACCAAAATATTCACAAGATTCTTCATATTGCCACCTGTTTATAGTCACCTGACAATTTAGAAACTATAATTATGTTACCCCGAACCATTTTATAAAGAGTGAATGAATACCTCTTGTTGCTAAAAAAGTATTAGTCAGGAGCAGGTATAATAATTGCCAAAATAGAGTCGATAGAATACGTTATCACGTTATCAGAAATCGTTGACACAGGCAAACATCTGCGTTGGCACTGATTCAAGGTCTGGTTTATTAGAAAGTCGTTTGTTTTCTGGACAGGCACATAACTAGACATTTTCTTTAAAGCCCTCTGGCTCGGTTTTAATTGTAAATATTGCTTCAAGTGAGGTCTTGGATTGGTGGCACATATTTGTTCGTCTACCGGTAATCTAGTAACGGGTCGTGTAATTGTTGACCAGTTCATTTCCAATGGAATCTGACCAGTAAGCTGTTACGTTCATTAAATGAACTATCGACATTAGAATGCAAATGTCTATGTGGTTATTTTATGCATGACATAGAAAAAATTAACACAGACATCTTAAACATTTGATCGAAGAAGAATACGGACTGGCTGCAGAATAACAATGTGGCTTCAGGATCGGTTGATTATGTGTCGACAATATGTTCTGCATTAAATAAGTAATTGAAAAACAATTATCCAGTATACCAGAAGCGCACATATGGATCTACGACAATTAAAACTACAAGTATTCAAAGGATTTCCAGTGATATATAAAAATATGTATCGAAAGATATATCAATGGCAGATGAAATGTAAAGGAAAAAATACCACACACAGAGTTTGCAGTTTGCAGATAATTATGTGGAAATTGCTTAATTCCAAAAAGATATGCAATACATGGTTAGAAAATTGGAAGAAGGATATTTCAAATAGGAAATATCCATCAATTTAGGAAAAACAATGAGACTACAAATTACTTGTGGTGTTGCTTACAAAAGATGTAAGAAATAGAAAAGAAATAAAACATCAAGTTAACCAGGGTCGTAAAGCAATCGCGGCATCAAATGGAATCTTTTGGTCCAAAAACATCCTGTAATTCGGTGGAATTACAGGACACCCTGTGTATTCTTGACAAACCTTTGGGAGTTATAGAAGGTGTTAAAAGACAAAAATTTTGCATAGGTATGAATTTTTCCTTTTTAATGGATACAAGATTTTTTGGCTCTAAGTTTTCTTATCAAACTCATGTTTTTTTAGGTAAAAAATGAAATTCGTTATGATGCACGGCAGTTATTCAGAACAACATTTATATGGGTTGCTAATTTCAAACCAGTACATGCATACGTAAAATTTAAAAAAAACATTTGACAAATAAGTTTGCTATTGGTAGAACATTTCCAATTTTTCATTGTAATGCCCTTTTCAAGTTTTCAGGAAAACAACAAGAATCGTATTTTAAGAATCCTCTTTAGGAGGGTTTAATTTAAGTAAGTAGATCTTCCTGAAGTTCTGCTTAGGCCCATAATTTATCATTCTGAACAACTTTTATTTGTAAAGTTTTGCCGTATCATGAACAGAAATGGTAGTTTACCTGAAAATAAAATAGTTTTCGCTTCACTGTCAAGGCCAACTTGTTTTCAAAAACTGTAAATATTCTTGAAATTCTCTTCAGACCAAGCAGGGCGGAATCCCAAAACATTAAAATAAAATAATAAAAATTTTTGTCGATTATACCTATAGTGAACTCAATCCGGGGACACACTGTATATTTGACCAACATTTTCTCGGTTTCGTGCCATATAGACATATAATCCGCATGTAAGACATCGTCTACCTCCAAGAAGCAGTTTTTGAGTTATACCGCCAAACGACGGACGGACAGACAGACAGACGGAATTGAGAAAACCTGTTTTTCGTCATCTAGGGACCCTGAAACGTGAAGATCTGAAGAAATCTCGGAAGGTGATTTTTTCACAATTACAATACTTCCTTCGTCTTTTAGGCGAGGGGAGAAAAACGAAAAACGAAAACACTTGACATGAACCTTTTTTGAGCAATTTCATCTGAAACCATTTTTATTTAATTTATTTAGATCCTTTCTTAAATGTGAAAATAAATGGGGGATATCGTGAGTGACATCTACGATAGTTACATATAGTTTTGATGAAAAAGTTGGTTACAAAACTTTAATGGGACTCACTGCTCTACAGTTCTGTGCAATCTATGGTTTTTCTCACGGCACACTGTTTTGTCATTGTCGCCATCTTGGATTTTTAAAAAGGCGTAATTACTTTTTTGCCATGAATTCTGATGCCCTTTTAATACTTTTTTCCAAAAACAACAGTATTCGATGGAAACTTTTCTCAATAAATGAAAAAACTTAGCGTAAATGCAGGCATTTATACTAATTATTTGTACAGTAATGAACCAAGTGGGCATTGTCTACTTGCGAAATAAGAAACAAAAACCAATTTAAAAAAAAATCTACTTTGATGCCACAATGTGGTTATAATAACACCGACAACGGTGCTATAATAGAGTCCATTATTTTCATATAAAAAACATTGAAACCTTGTTTCAGACAACTGACAGATTGCCAGGGGTAATATAATAAGTAGTACGCTTATTATCGATGGTTTTTGATGAATATTATGAGTTATAATTCCAAAGCTGAAAATACAACGAGTCCAAAGGAGTTGTATTTTCTTGCATTGGGATTATACGAAATGATATCCTTAAAACATTATAGATTATTAAGCGTACTACGAATTTAGGAAGAGAATATAATGATTTAACATATATGGAAGAAAAAACGCAATGCCATTATATTACGTGAGTATCAATGCTAGTGATCAATGTTTATCCCAAACACACTTTTTGTTGCTTTTTATGTTTAAAACGCACGACCTAACCTAGAAAAATCAAATGAAATTTTTAAATTAATTCATTCGACACAAAACCAACTTAACTCGTACCAAATCGAAAATCGTGAGTGGCTATGTTGTCAGGATGGTAGAAGGTTCTATTGGCTAATGTCCTAAATTTAATAGATGACTATTGGCTCAAATTCAACGAATTATATTCTCACATTTATGAAATTCAAAATTTTGGATTATATTTATGCAAAATAGATAAAATAGTATATTATACGCGTATAATAAGAGGCGTTGCAGCACTCGTACCTCACTCGTGCTACAATAGGCCTTCTTATTAAACTACAATATTTATATACTATGTATTGACAGTTCTAACAATAAACTTGTGTACAAATCAAAGCTATAATTTTTATAATCATTCATAAAGGAAATGAAAAAGGAATCAGAATTATTGATGAAAACAGGTACCCGTGTCAGTTAAAATCCAAGATGGCGACAATGACAAAACAATGTACTGTGGAAAAACAATTGATTACCACAGAACTGTAGAGGAGTGTGTCTCCTTAAAATTTTGTAACAAACTTTTTCTGCTATGCAACAAAAAAAATGCAAATCTCGCCAGTTTTGCCTAGCCTAGTATGTAATTATATAATTGTAATATTCATATAGGTAATATGTATTTGTAGGTCTGCTAGGATATTTTTGTACACTATGAAAATTAGATTCTTTTCCGATTAAATTGATTAGTTTGTCAGTCTAAATACTTAAAAAAACTATATGGCGATTCCAACAATATATTAGCTGAGAGCGCATCAGTACTAAGAAAAACTAATTTAGTGTTTAGTAGGTTTGGTATTCCGGAGATAGTTCGATCGGATGGGGGTCCTCAGTTCAGATCTGGGTTTAAAAACTTTGCAAATGAGTCTATTTTTTTTCATATAACTAGTAGTCCTTATTTTCCACAATCTAATGGATGTGTTGAAGCAACTGTTAAAATTGCTAAAAATTTGTTAAAAAAGAATAAAGATATATTCCGAGCCCTTTTAGCATATCGTTCAACACCACTGGAATGTGGTTTTAGTCCAGCAGAACTAATTATGGGAAGAAAATTAAGAACTAATTTACCAGTTTTACCAAGTTTATTAAATGCGCCTGTGAATACTGAGTCATTCTTTCAAACTAAATAAAAGAGAAAGAATAAACAAGAAAAATTATTTAATAATAGACACAATACAAAAGAATTGATGTATATATAATAAGAGGTTTGCGGAAAGTTCGTTCCCCACATTTCGTTCCCGGGATATTTCGTCTCCCCACATCTCGTACCCGGAAACTTCGTTCCCGAGCGAGATCAATTTGTCTCCTAGATTACAGGGTGTTGAAAACCGAGTGCAGCAATCGGAGTACAGTTAGAAAAATGAAAGATATTTTAATTAATTTATTTATTACAATAAACTTATAAGAACTATATACAGTATACCCCCGGCTTGAGTTTACAAGAGGGAATTACATTTTATTTTTAATTTTACATAAAAATATTATAGAAATTATAATTCCTGTTTGGCTTGTAGAGAATTTTAAGAACATTTTCCTTGACAGTTAAGCAAACACTATTTTCTTTTCAGGTAAACTACTCTTTTTGTTTATGATACGGCAAAATATTACTAAGAAAAGTTGTCTAGAATGAGAAATTATGGCCCTATACAAATTATTAGGAAGATATTCTCCTTAGCATAGAATTTCGGCTTAGACCGCGTAGTATTTGTACATGAACACCCAGCATTTTCTGGCTTAATGTGCCTTGCACCTTGTGAAGTCGAGCAAAAACCCGCGCGATGGCCATGCTCTTTGGTGGCTCGTGTTGTTTGAGTATCTTGAGAACGAGGATACTTAGGCAGATTTGGCCGTTTTGCTGTTTGTGCATCCATATTCACTAACGTTTCGCAAGACCTTGCAGCTTGCGTCATCAGAGTGAAAGTCGCACTAAGAACCGAAGGTAGGTAAAAAGGTAAAGGTTCAGGGTTATTTCAATTCCCCCAACTGGGGGCGGGCTGCTATAGGGACCTTCCGTCCCTCTTCAGCCAAGAACAGGAATTATAGGATGAGCGAGAGAAAGGAGGGGCGGAGAATGGAAGAAAGGCCAGGAAAGGTGGAGAAGTACTGCCCCGGCATTCGCCTCAGAGAAGGTACTCTGTTGACTCAGGAAAACCACCTAAAAACCTGAATCAAGGCAGGCGGCCGCAGGAATCGAACCCACGACCTCCCGAATGCTAAGTGGACGTGCTACGCACTAAGCCACGGAGCTCGGTATAAGAACCGAAGGTCGGTGTGGAGCTATTTATAGTCCTCTGTGCCAGGCGCGCGGAGTGGCGCAACGCTGGTTGGTCATCCGAGTGCAACGTAATCCGTGGGGCGTGGCCGTATGACGCAGAGTGGTTATAATGCTTTAGATCGTGTATCACAGGGGTCCACGTTTTACTAAGCTTGAAGCCATCTTCCCTGTTGATATTATTTGGATGTTTTTCTATTTCTATGGCTTCACGTATCACTCGCGGGAAGTAATGAGGTATTCTGGCAAGTACTCTGGCATGCTCAATTTCTAAAGTGTGCCCATTTGTAAATGTATGCTCAGCTACGGCTGATTTTGTGATGCGTTTGTGTTTGCAATCGCCTTTATGTTCTTGGAGTCTTAGATCAACGGAACGACCAGTCTGTCCAATGTAACTCGAGCCGCAAGAACAAGGAATGCGATATACGCCAGCGGTTTTTAAACTTGGAATCTTGTCTTTTACCGATCTGAAGCCGTTACCCAAAGTTTCCTTGCTCGTGAACACAGTTTTGATGTTGCATCGTTGCAGGTCACGTCCTATCTTATCAGTTGAGCCTTTAACGTAAGGTAGAAATGCTAAGCCATCCAGAGGTGGAGATTCTTCTTTAGCCTTTTTTGTCATATTCTTGTCTAGTGCTTTTCGTATGGCGGTAGTTGTGTATCCGTTCCTTTGTAAAGAGTCAAACAGATGTAGCTTTTCTCTCTCTAGATTTTCCTCGTCTGAGATACGAACGGCTCTTGTCGCCAGAGTCTGGAGAACTGTTGCTTTTTGCATTGGATGATGGTGTGAGTCAGCATTTCGATATCTATCCGTGTGTGTTTTCTTTCTATAGACTGCATGTCCTAAACTGCCATGTGATTTACGTTTCACCAGGACGTCTAGAAACGGAATACTGCAATTTTCCTCTACTTCCATTGTGAATTGTATGTTGGGATGTACAGAATTCAGGTGTTTTAGAAACAGATTCAATGTCTGGCGTCCATGTGACCAGATGACAAATGTATCATCTACATATCTCAACTAGCAAGTCGGTTTAAGCTGCGCTTGTTCGAGAGCCTTGGTTTCAAAAGCTTCCATGTAGATATTAGCGATAACAGGTGATAGCGGTGAACCCATGGCCGCTCCTTCGACTTGTTCGTAGATTTTATTGTTCCAACTGAAGTAAGTGTTTTTCAGGCAAATTTCAACAAGTTTAACTTGGTCTGTAGGCAAGAGATCTTTGAGCATTACTAGCACCTCATCAACCGGCACTTTCGTGAAGAGTGATACTACGTCGAAACTGACTAAGAGATCATCTTTGTTTAACTTTATGTTCTTTAGTTTCTGGACAAACTCTGCTGAATCCTTGACAAAGGAGTCTGTTTTACCAGTTAAAGGCTGTAGTTTTCAAAAGTTTTTATGGTTATCTAAAAACGCTTTGGACGATTATAATGAATTTTTTTACAGTTTATTTATAACTTTATGAGGTATCTTTTGGACCTATTACAGTAAATCCAGTAATTCAAGGAACGAGTAGATTTTTTGCAATTTTTTTAATATAGCAACTAAAAATGCAACTTTCTTGTCTCCTCAGTTATTTTCGTATCTCGCTTCGTTTTAAAAAAAAATAATAAAGCCCATATTTTAGCCGATTTTAATGAAACTTTGAAGGTTTATTGGTGCTATTAAGGTTCATGCGTTGGTGCACAGCTTTAAATTATTTATTCCAAGGGCGGCTGGGATTTTTTTTTACTTTAACACCCTGTATCTCGAAAACAAAACGTTTCCAGACCCATATTTATTAGGACTTTTTTGTTTGTACTGATGAACCTTATAAGTCGGTAAAATATCCGAACGTATTTTTTAAACACACTGTAAAAATATAAAAATTTGATGAAATCTCTATAAAACGCCACTAAAGAATATTTATTGAAATTATCATAAAATATTAAAAGAAGCCGAGTAGCGCAGTTGGGTAGAGCTAGGATTGCTAGTAAGCAAGTCCTCGGTTCGAATCCCGCGGGGGCCGGAATTTTTCCGTAGCCTTGGCGATTGGAATCGGCCTCGGTGAGACCATTCACAGTTGGGCACCAAATTAACTGTGCTCTACTCAGATCCACAGACCTAAGAGATAGAGTAACAAGGTCAACACATCAACATGGCACACACTTCACACAATTGTTGCTGCGCAAGCACTAAAGGCGCGCTTCAACTTTGTATCCCGACTCCGGGGCAAGTTGAGCATTGTACCGTCAGATGCAAGCACATAAAGCACCAGCCTCTACACCGAAAGGTAAAACGAGGTTAACGATAATACATACATATACATAAAATATTACGAAATTATTGGAATACTAAGAAACTATTTGTTGGATTCTAGTTTTAAGATTAATTAAATAGATGTATTTTTGTGCGATTAGTTTGCAACGTTTCAGTTAAATTCAAATGTTTTCACGGCTTTGTGCATTTTCTCCAAAATTATTCATAAGCACGTTCAATGGATTTCTTAAGTTTATAACTTTATTGCCCTAACAGGCTATCGTATTTGCAACCCCAATAAACCTTTGCCGACAGTGCGCTGGTTCGTAAGAACCGCAAAATTTTAGTTTTCCACGCCAAAGTTACCGAACGTTTCATTGGCTATTTAGACACCCCCACGGGACTTCCAAATAGCCTACAAAATTTCAACTTAGTTTTTAAGCAGTATCATTAGAATCATGTTAACCATCCAAGAACGCAGACGTCACTCTTAAGTGCTATTTGTATATATTGTATGAATCTAATCTAAAACTTTAAAATCAACACTCTTTAAATTATTTAACTATACCAACATATATTGTGGTGTAAAACGCTACACTGCATCACCAATCCACTATTGATGATTCAAATGTTAGAAAGTTATAGAATTTATGTCTAAGCGGCATAAAATTACTATAAAAAATTAAATAATTAGGATGTGCTATTTTTTTTAAATTATTGTGATATACATACTGGGAAATTATTTTGAGATTGGTGAAACTATTTTGAAATACTATGAAATTATAATTAAACTGATTTTTTTAGGATTTTGAGGTGAAATTATTACACCACTTGTAAGATATACGGTTGAAATTTCATTTTTTTGAAATGTTTCGTACATGAGTAGCACTACATTATAATAGTCTACAAATTTTCTGTTCTTAGAAAGTATGGTCGTTCATTCAAGTGGTCCTTAGGACGAGTTGTCGGTTAGAGAGAAGGTTTACTGTAAATATAAATATGGTCAACCAAAATTACACCCCTTTAATTAGCCGATCTGGTGTGGTGAACCTCTACACGCGGCAGCCCTGGGGTATTATTACTTATTAGTATATTAGTATATGTAGTTGTGTACAGTTAAAATTATGAAGCATTCTGAAGTACTTATTACGTGTACGTTTATTAATTTTGTTACTTTAATATTTGCCTTTCTTTGTTTTTTAAATTCTAGTTTTTCGTTTTCGTTTTGTCAGTAAATAAGCAATCAAAATTATCATTGAAGAAGTAACTCTTTTTTATTTTTGAAGAATAGCTAAATGTCAGGGCGCCAAAAGTTTGCTCGCACACGAACACCAAGTGGTCTAGTTACGCCACTGAAGATAAGCGAGTTCACCATGGCTAAACTTGAAAGACTGCAAAATAAAATTGATGTTTTATGAGTTTAGAAAAACGTGCATGCACTAAAAATTAATTATTTATACCCAACAAAAAATATGCGAATATGCCGAATTCGCAGTAAATATTTAAATTTTACATAAGGCAATTCCGCAACGAGGTCAGTGGCGCACCATGAGTTTATCGCAGTGGCCGGCGTATAGTGCATGCAATCACGTGTATGCAGTAACCAATCCGTGGGGGACCTGTGGCATCTCGAACCTCCGTCGCGTTCGGCGTGCGAGCGTCGGACAGAGAGCGAAGCGGCACCCTCCCACTCACCGCTGGAACGTGGCAAAGTATCGTGGAGCGAAACTTCTTGCGCTCATTCACTCAGTTTAAGGCAAAACTCGCGGGTTGACAAACATGAAGTTCTTCGCGGGTCTGGGAATTTACGTCGCCCTCGTGGCGGTCGCCTATTGTGAGAACAAGGACGAGCTTAAAGTAGATGTGGTTAGCGTTCCCGAAGGCTGTGAAGTCAAGAGCAAAAAAGGGGATATGCTCACCATGCACTACACCGGCACACTTGTTGATGGCACCAAGTTCGATTCCAGGTGAGCGTTGGTCTTTGGGGCTCTTTTTGTTGGGCGGTTGGGCTAATTGCTTGCAAAAACTTACCCGGTATGTCCCGTCCCGTGCCTCGTGCTCCCGAAAACATGTGGCCGATCAGTTGAGATAAAATTCAAGTGCACAAGGAGTTCGCCGCTCGCGAGAAAATAGTCGAAGTAGGCCGTGAACATTTGAAAACTATTGCAAATATACTCAAATCCACGACCTACTTTGACTAGTTAATTTTTTATTGAGCTTCGCAGCTGTGAAACTCGACGGTCCCTTAAATATACCAGTGTCAAAAAGTAAAAAAAGAAAAAAACTGGGCGTTTTAAATTTTAATTTAGCAATTTGGCGTATGGCGATGAAAGTTATAATCTTGTTAGAACTTCCCTATATTTTGTAATACCTAATCTCCCGAATATTTCGAAGTTGGACAGTTAAATCTCGCCCAGAAAAGTTTCGCGTTTTAAACACATGTGAAAGCCTCGTTGGAAACTTCCGGATTTTACGCCCAGGATTAAAACAAATATAGCAAGTTTGCGATTTGGATCCGCCAATTAATATGCGAACTGGGCATGTCATAAAAATTTAATTTTGTCGTGAAACAAGCTTCCTTGTAATATTTAAGATATTGCTTCTTAGAAAATCATAAAACATTTAACCTGATACTCGGAAAATTGCCTTTTAATTAAAATCCCGTAAAACGAATTTTCAAGTATTTTTTCTCGTGCGACGTCAAATTCATACTCAAGGTGGTTACTGTGTCGAATAGGCAGCCTTTAACTGAAATATGCAAGCAGTTTTAATCCATTTAGTAGGAATTACATGCTTTTAGAGCACAATATGAAAGGAAAACATTTCAGCGTAACGAATAAATTCATTGTTTGCGTTGTAGGTGTAACCTGCCCAAAGTAAACTATTATAAAACAAATAATATTCTTAAAAGCTTGCTACCCAATTGCCCCCTATTAAATGTGAAATGTCAAGATGATTTGTTTTCCATAGTATTTATACATTTTTTTTTCATTTTCAAAGAATTTCGTTAGCATTATGGCACAACAAGAAAACAAGTGCAAATCGAATAGTAGAACTGTAACCAAAGTACCGAATTATAGTATTTGGTTATCGAGCCCGCTAAATTCAGTAGCATTCGTTTTTGCCTCGTCATTATTCATTTCTGTTATTGAATATTAAATCATTCGCTACTTATCTATTACAATAATTCCATTTGTCTTATACTTGAGAAAAGCAGACGACGTTTGAGATAACAGGGGTCCTAACTAGTTAATTAATGGAAAGTGTGCACATCTAACTCAGTGGCGGCTCACTATAGGAGCCAAGAAGCCATGGCTCTAGTATTTTTTAAAATTTTGAGAGACATGTTTTGCTCTTATTTTTCGCCATTCTTCTCATTTTAGAGATTAAACAAAACACGAGTAATTTTTAATTCATGCATATAAACTGTACGGTGAAGGCTGCTTACTTTCATTGACGTATTTAAGCCACATATTTTAACGTTGAATGGGAGCCAGTTTAGACTCGAGTAGTCTCAGTCTAACCCCGGCTGCGATAGCGTACGTGTCGAGTTTTTGATTACAACTTTCGCACGTAGGGTGACTGATGTGAAAAGCCGACCCCGCGGAGCATATTCAGAAACTGACAATACCTTCTTAAGATACCATTACTTAAATAACTATGCCGGTCCATATGCGATAGCATGAAATCGCGGGATGTCGGAATCTGTCTTTGTCAGTGAGAAGGTGGAAAATGCATTTTACGTTTAGTGATTGGTGTGTTGAAGTTGAAGTGTATACCGTATGTCCCCGGATTGGGTTACAAAGAGGAAAAAAGTTTATTTTTGAGTTCTCAAAAAAAAATCACTACAACAAACCCTGCTTGTTTTCAAACTAAAAATGGACTTGCCAAAATTTAAATATCCCCTTTTGTATACGAGGGAGGTTCGAAAATATGAAAATGTCTAAAGAATAAAATACCCTTATTTTTCAAAATATACAATAATGTTAATTGGAAATATGAGATTTTTAGCATCAACTTCGGGTCAATTAGATTTCAGGTTAATGAACAAAACTGAAATTCGACAATACACTCTTATCGTATCCGTCAATAAATTAACTTTGAAGTATCGCGTTTGGTAATTCACAGGGTAGTGGAAGAATAAGAAAAACCAGTGAAAATTGTTTTTTAGAGCAGGTGGCGGCTGTGACTTTATATTTAACACCTATTTTTAATTCTAAGTAACTTTTTCAAAAACATTATTGTATATTTCGAAAAATAAGGGTGCTTTATTCTGTATTTAAATTTTGGCAAGTGCATTTTTAGTTTGAGAACAGGCAGGGTTTTTTACAGAGTGTAATTTTTTTGAGAAGTCAAAAATAAACTTTTTTTTCTCTCTTTGTAACCAATCCGGGGACATACTGTACATATATAACATTAGATGCCTTATTGAATTAAAATGTAGTACTGCTGATCGTCGCAAAACTGCGGTAAAAGCGGTGCTTGCACAACTTTCACCTTTATCTGCAAGTGCAAAAAAACTAATGAGCCAAGTGCTGTTTACAGTATTTTTACTTTTCAAATGATAAGACATAGTTACATCCCTTACCATGTGCATGTCATTGAATATATATTAGATGTTTTTAAACTGCATTTTACGGGAAGACGGATAATGTTATATTCGTCCATTTAAAATGGATAGAATTTATCAGTTAAACATTAAAAAAGATATTGAGAAAAAATGCAAAAAATTCAAGTAAGAGTATTAAATTTTCAAGGTGAAAACCAGTTGAAAATGTTAAAACGAACTCCTAGACACCCTTTAAAATTTTGTTTAACATGTTTTTTTTACTAATCCGCCACTTTGCCCGCTTCCTTACGAGATAGGAAGGTGATTCTTCAGATATTCCTATTCTAATTTTTCATCTTCTATCCAAATCTGATGTAAAAATTTAAAAACTTCGAAAAATTCACAGTTTTACAGACAAACACACATCGAAATTTGCCGGTCATATTGTCTATGTTCTTTGCGAGACAGAAGATTGGTTCTTCAGACATCTATGTACTATCCGAATCTGAAATACCCATATAAAAATTCCGAAAAAGCGAACACACATCGGACAAACAACGAATTAAGACACGACTCCGTTTTACGAAGTTCGTGAAAATGCGTTCAACATGGTGTTTGCCAGTTTGCTTCTTTTTGCCATAAAATTTTTGGTTACGAAGAAATAACGTTCATTTTGAGTGTAGATTCGTCTAATACTACTATACAGTGCTTCTAGAAATGGCCACTTGTGTAGTAAATTCTTCAAGACGCTTTAATTTCTCCAGTTGCGTTTAAGAGGCAGTTCGTCATTTTGCAATTCAAGAAATTTTGCTATCGCTTTGGAATAGCTTGAACACTCATTGTTCTTCACTTGCATAAACATTCAGCTTTATATTATCTGATGTTCCATAGAAATAATTTCGAACAGGTACTTCAGCGCAAGTATTTTTGAGATGTTCGATAGTCGCAATTTATTTGACAGTAGTAATAGATTGTTTGTTAGCGAATGTGATGGTTGAATACATTTGCTTATTAAAGAATGTGTGTATTCCGCAAACAAATAGTTTCGTTTCGAAAGCTTCATCTATTTTAACATTCAAATACTCGTAGTATGAATAGTCAGCAATTATTGGTATCTGCTCTTCATACGATTGGCTTCGATACTATCAAATGTTCCCTTATTAAATAATTCACATATCCTATAATTATAAACCGAACAGGTACTACATACAGCGCGAGTAGTATTTTTAACATGTTCGACAGTCGAAATTCATTTGATAATAGTAATATTCCATTTGTCAACGTCTGCGATGTTTGAATATATCTATTAGTTAAAAAAATATGAATGCCACTAGCGAATTGTTTCGTTTCGAAAACGTCCTGTAACAGTATTTATGGTCCTGTTGAACCCCACCGTTGCAAACCATATTAAAACAAGACCTTAATATTTGAATAATTATTTTCTTTTTGTATTTATCTTCATCGGTGAACATGAAACTCGATCACTGTTTATCAAAAATAGGAATCTGATCTACACCTGTAGTACTCTAGGGCTGAAAATGACTTTAAACAACATCTACTAGAAAATCCAGTTACTTTATACTGACTTTCAATCACATAAAGTCACGAACAAGACAGGAGTAAAACCTAGAATGGTAGACATTCTTAAAAACATGTAACCGACGGACGATATAGCTTGAGGCTACTCCTTTTTACATTTTATACATTCCGAAAACAATATTAAAATAGCGTTGAAATAATTGTTTTTTTCAACGCACAAACCCGGCACAATTCGCGTAGGCACGCGCAATCCTTAACGCGATACTCGCGCAGCTGTAGCGATTGCTTATCGCTTTAAACTGCAAATTTTACTTGGAAACGGGCCCAAAGAATTGTGTGACATACCACCCTTGCCCTCTAATTGCGTCATTCCAACCTCAAATGGCGTGATGCGTGGAACTTTGCCACGCCTGATACCAGGAAACCCCTAGTTGTTGACAGGCACCTCAATGACTTTACATCTTTACAGTGGACGTGACTGTAGTGTAGTGTACTCACCGGTTCACGAGGTAATTGGCATTTGCTGACACCGCAAACTATGAAAACTTATGGGCAGCAAATTGTCAGTAGGCTTCACGCCGCTCCTGTGTATTTTACCCTAAGATTAACTTGCACAATGCACTCGGGAGCAGCATGTACATCGGCCCTTAACCAAGCCCTGCGACTGAGTTTAACTTGAAAATGCTAGCGGAAGATGCTTCGAAATTTAAAACCCTTCATCCCGCGAGCAGGTTTGCACGTTGTGTTTATCGCTGCACACACAAACTTAGTCGATATACGTACAGGATTGGATCTGCATACTTTTGACTATATTAAAATACACTGATTAAATGTAATTAATTATAAAAAACCAGATGGGCTTTTCAATCCACTCTTCTAACATTCACATAGTGTGAATAGTCATCGGTTTCCAGCATTTGTTGGCGCGCAGATATACAGGCAATTGCCGTGGTACCTACTACCTATTTCTCCACATGGTTGTGTATTTAATATTCCCTTATTAAATATTTCATATAACTCGTAGTAATAATCCAAACAGATGCCGCAGCGCGAGTATTTTTAAAATGTTCGATAGTGGCAATTCGTTCGACAGTAGTATATAATTGTTTGTCAACCTATGCGATGTTTAAATATCTCTGCTGATTGAAGTATTTGTGTAGTGCTCCTTGCAAGCGAATAGTTTCGTTTCGAAAGCATCCTCAATTTTTACATTTGAATAATTTGATTAGTCACTGGTTCTCAGCATTCGTGAGCCGGTATTTAAGCAAACAATTTACTTGGTTCCTGCGCTTAAGTATATTTGTCTGCGATACTATTAAATATTTTTCCTAATCAATAGTTCAAATATCCCGTAGTAGTATCCGAACAGGTACTTCAGCGCTACTATTTTTGACATGTTCGGTACTCGTAATTCATTCGCTAGTAGTAAAGTAGTAGCAAAGAGTATATAATTAGATGCTCTTTGGTAGTAGTTCTTTTGTTAATGCGTATTCCGCAAGCGAATAGTACAGTTTCGAAAGTATCCTCTATTCTACAATTCAAATAGTGTGAGTTGTCATCTGTTCCCAACCTTCGTTGGCCCGTGTTTAAACAATTTTCTTGTATCTGCTCTTTAGTATTATTGTCTTCGGTAGTATCAAATATTTCTTTAGTGAATAGTTCACCTATCGCACAGTAATAATCCGAACAGATACTAGAGCGTGTTTTTGTTCGATAGTCGCAATTCATTAGACAGTACTAACAGTTCGTTTGTGCGATGTTTGAATATGTCGATTAATTCAAAGACTCGTGTATTTCGCAAGCGAATAGTCCCATTTCGAAAGCATACTCTATTTAACATGGAAAAGTTTGAATAGCGATCAGTTCCTAGCATTCATTAGCCAATATTTAAACATACAATTTTCTGGGTTCCTCCTCGTCGTATGTTTGTCTTCGATACTATCAAATATTCCTTTTAAACAGTTCGCGTTAGTAGTAATTCGAACAGGTAGTACGTTTGTCAATGTATGCGATATTCAATATCTCTATTAATTCAAAAATGTGTGCATTGCGCGTATGAATAGTCTCGCTTCGAAAGCATCTTCTATTTTAACGTTCAAATAAATTTGAATAACCATCGATTCCCAGCATTCATTGCCCCGTATTTAAAGAATCTTTTTTCTTGGTACCTGGGCACATTCTATACAACCTGAAGTTTCAATCGAGCTCAGAAAGCCTCGGCTTCGAACCTCCGTGAACTTGCTGCTAATTACTAAATTCAAGATCCGGCCGACCTTTACCTACCACTTTCCAGTCCGATGGAGAGCTACAAGAAAAAGTTGTAACACTGGAACTGCATTTGGGCCTGCTGTCTTAAATGTCAGCGGATCTCAACAAAAAATTGGCCTACCTGCCTACTCATGCTAATTTCACCTGCAAGTGCTTTGTTTCAATCTTAAGTGGGCAATTGTTTATATATCGTTTCCGCAATGGTTCGAAGTTGCAAATTTGAGTGTTGCTATGGGTTCTACTCGGAAAAGGTTTTTGATTTTTATTAAAATGCAGATGAGTACTGTTCAGAAATCCGGGTGGTGACTCATTTCTGTCATCACGAATTGGTTTAAGGTTACTTCGTTACAAAAGATTGACTAATTAAATATTAATGTGGAATATATACGACAATTTTATGTTAAGGCGAGGTTATAAAATTTAAATCGTCTTAATTGAGAAACAAGCTTTAAAGACACAGTTTTTTTTATGTTAGCCTGTCCGTAAGTCTTGAACTGCCAGGACTGAGTATTAAAAATTCTGCTAAGGGAATTTATACATAATGTAGTTAGCTGTATTGTCATGGAAACACCCTGTATGATTCTGCACCAAACAGGCTTCAGATGAAGGAATGCAAAATCAACAGTTCTCTCTAAATTATATTTTTCGAAAAATATCTTGAATAAGTATAATAGCATTTAGTGTGTAATAAGTAATAACTTATAACCAAGGTGCTTGACGGACGCCAGATAAAAATTACCACTACATTACGTTAGTTGTAATTTTAATGCCAAATTAATTCCTGGCTTGCACGCTTTCTAATAAACTTGATATCCGTAATTATCAGCCATTGAGAACCCAAACGCCATGACGAAATTAGCTTAATTAGATGATAATGCGAAGGGTTGGAGTGTTTTTCACCTGCCGTGTAACTTGGTTGGAATTCGCTGAGCACAGTTCGAAACGATCAAATTACATGCAACCCTATTTAGGAAATTAGATATTTTACAACTTCAACTAAGAATGTATTTTAAGTATTTATTAAAGCCGCTGATAGAGTGAACGCAAAATTATGTGGCAACCAAGCAGTGGCGGCTCGTGGACAATTTTAATTTAATGGTAGTGTCAACCAAACGTAAAATGCATTTTCCACCCCCTCACAAACAAGGACAGATTCCGGCATCTCGAGATTTAAATATTTTTATATACTGGGTGAGTCATTTTAATCTTTGGAAGCGTTTATCTAGTGAGGGAAGCAAGATGGTGAAAAATACCCCGGGACAAAATTGTTAGGGGGAAAGGGGACAACTTTTGGCACCAAAATCCACTCCCCCTCGTACTCCCCCCCGCAGGGGGTGGGTCAACTTTCAAATTTCAAATGGAACCCCCAATTTTTTTCCATGGATTCGGGTTCCTGATAAAAAAATATGAAATTTTTGTCCGAACAATTTTTCATGAAAATGCTTTCTTCGGTCAGTTTTAGCGCATCTCACAATCCCACCCTTGGCGTTACCCAGGAACAACGACGTGGACGTGGTGGGATTTTGTTCCCATCGGGGTGCTTTTTTCGCGTGAGTCCCCTTGCCTCTCACGTACGGAGTGCTTTTTTCGCGTGAGTTCCCTTGCCTCTCACGAATTGATTAATTGCACACCTACGCGTTGAGCAATTGCTCGAAATTCCCACCGTTATTCTGAATTACATAAATGCAATCGCCTTTGAAAATGCTCGAGCGTACTCAACTATACCCTACGCGGTATTGCTCCACACGCTACTCGGATTTTGTGAGAGGCAAGGGGACTCACGCGAAAAAAGCACCCCGTACGTGAGAGGCAAGGGGACTCACGCGAAAAAGCACCCCGATGGGAACAAAATCCCACCACGTCCACGTCGTTGTTCCTGGGTAACGCCAAGGGTGGGATTGTGAGATGCGCTAAAACTGACCGAAGAAAGCATTTTCATGAAAAATTGTTCGGACAAAAAGTTCATATTTTTTTATCAGGAACCCGAATCCATGGAAAAAAATTGGGGGTTCTATTTGAAATTTGAAAGGTGACCCTCCCCCCGCAAAGGGGAGTACGAGGGGGGAGTGGATTTTGGTGCCAAAAGTTGTCCCCCTTCACCTCGAACAATTTTGTCCCGGGGTATTTTTCACCATCATGCTTCCCTTACTGGATAAACGCTTCCAAAGATTAAAATGACTCGCCCTGTATTAGCATCAGTGAACAAAATTACCACGATGAACTGAATCAAATATATCACTGTTGAGAATTAAGTTTATCTTCGCATAAAATGGGTAAACAATACGCGCAAGTTTCACATTTGTAAGATTTACACCATCCGCTTCTATGCATTGGCGCAATCTGCTTCGGAAATATATAATATAAGATAAGGCGCTGAAGTAAATATCCGCTAGCATTTAGGTAACAAGCTTATTTCTTCCGGAATTACGTTTTTTCAGTTCTTGAATTGTTTGTGGACGTGTCTGGTAAAATTTAGACTTGAAAAACCCAAAAGAAAAAATTACGGAGATGTGTCTCTGTGTTATCACACAATTGATTCGGTCAAAATATACAAATCTACCGCGAATACTAGTTGATTAAACAGGTCAATTAGCCATAGTAGGTGACACTTCAAATATTTCTATAGTAAGCTGGATCCTTACAAATGAATGTGATTAAACTAATACGCTCGCGACGTTGCCTAGGAATGAAATTCCAAGACTGTACTCGATCAACTCACCGTACGTGCTAAAAGTTGTAAGCATTTATATCGGTAACTTTAGATGTGCGCTATCAGCCGTGCTGAGAGTGCTCGAGTGTCTTTACCTGTGGTAGTTCCCATTGAATCTTAAATTATCGTTATCTTTTGCCCTACTTCTTGCCGCGGGCTAAAAACTGTCGAAAAGCTGAGGAGCCGCGTCGATATGGCACCGGTGCGTTCGTGAATGCAAGCAGCGCTGATCCTACAGTTCATATTCATGACGAATGATCAAAAATAAGTACAAAAAAACTTGCTTATTATGGTAGAGCTATGGCTCCTTGTCTCGTTATAGCGAGCCGCCACTGTAACCAAGCGACGTGATATTCACGCATTTCAATGGATTTCGAAACAATTTATCCTTTATGGTATTTCATAAAATGCGTGGTATTGTGGTATCACTGTAGACTACTAAAATTCCATAGACTTCGCTGATGGATTGATGTCTACACAAATAAGAAGGAGTGCACTGAAAGATACAGCAGTAAGAAGAGGCTGAAGATGATATTGATGAGAGTTCAGAAACCAAGGGTTATAGAATTTCGGTACGTTTTTACAATAAATTGACACGTCTCCCTCGCCCGCACGAATCTATATCACAGTGATAAAACATTTGCGCGGGACAGGTTTTATTAAGCGCATAAACATGACAAAGTAGGCAATCCGCCAGAATATGAAATGCGATGCCGAATTAATTGCACGCCCTCTCCATCACAAGGTTGTAATAAAATACGTCCGCGCGGCCGAATGCACGAAGTGCAGCAAAATGGCAGACCAAATTCCAGATTTTCCCTGCGATGTCTCCGAAACAGGCGACTAATATGAATTATGAAATCCGAAAATCGAAGTGCATGTTTCGCAGAAGTCACAATGCAGCTGAAAGTCGAGTTTGCATTGTTAGCTAACAGAGCCGTAACAATGCAGAACTGCTCGTATCTGCCAGTCGAGACTTCGTGTTGTTAGGAACTTTCAGTTATTATTTTAAATTGGCCGCTGATGCTGTCAAACGAGGAAATCGTGCCCTTCCTGAAAAATAAGTTTTGATAGAGGATTTCGTGCCTTTAAACGGGTCGGTGTTGCTTGCCTTTTTGCGTCGCAATATTTAAAACGAGCATTCGGGAAGATGTCGTTTGTTTAGTCAATGTAAAATCACAAAAACGCCCATTATTACACTTATTTGCTAGCTACATTTTCCTGATTTGCTGATTAGAAAACTAACGTGGTGCAAAACGGGACACAGAACCGAGCTGAGCGGTTCTGATTCAGAGAACACTTGCATAAAGTGGGGTGCATGTGGTAAATTAAAAATGACCTGAAACTCGGTAATATTTAATTTCGATTTGAACAACTCGGTGACATCTTAATCGTGCGAGGAGTAATATTTAATACTGATCTATTAGAGTATTAGTAGAGAAAAGCTTGCAATATTCTGATACCGTACAAAAGGGGTTTGCAACATTGGGCCTTTCTCTCTCTCTCACTTCATCAGCAATCGCATCAGCATTAATGTGGTTGTTTCTACAACCAAAGGTTAATTTCATATACTAATGGCTGGTGAAAAGAAACTAAGTATTGTAAATACATATTGATGACATTAATCGCAGTGTGAATATAGCCCTCTAACTTTCAAATTGACGATTTTTCTAATATCTGCTGCAATATTTCTAGCGTACTGGCAATATTTTTTAAATATTTCCATAGAATAAAAATGTATAGTTATAAAAATTATCTGGGAGCTACACTAATATGCGGTAAGAATAGTTTCTAAAAGATTCAAATATCGGTGACACTCGAAATTATGCGAATTGCAACTAATACACATTTAAAACTGTGCATTGTAATTATTGTGGATTATTACTGTTGTTGCTAAATAGTGTAAATTTCAATTGATGTAAGTTTGAGTATTCTTATTTTACCTACCATTAATAATAATATAAAGTTAATTAATTAACAGTTTAAAGAGTGAATTGGAGTGAATATACAATTTGTATTAAGAATTGTGACTTTTCTAAATTTTAATTATTTCTCTTTTAATTAACTTAGAATATTCTACACCCAAAATTGCACATCTTACAAAACTTATTTTTAATAATGTGAATTGTGACCATTCAGTAATTATATTTTTAATTATAACTAATTGGTAGTACCTACAGTGTGAATTACAACTACTGTAAATTTAACCGATTTTGAGTCGTATAAATCATAACAATTTTCTGTTTTTAGTTTATTTTTAACCGATTGTGTGGGTTACTTTAGTTACACTTAATTTGCAGTGTATTGTAAATGCCACTTGTTGCAAGTGTAAATTGTATTTAATTTAAAGCATCTGTTACGGATAATTCAATATGAATTTAATATTGTGAATATGAAATTCCAATCAATTCACAATTTCAAATGTGAATTATAGGTAACTTACAGTGAAAGTTTTTACTATGATCACTTAACAACAGTACAATGTGAATTACTAAGAGTATTGACAAGTATAGCAAATTAACAGTTTAATATGTAGATTACAACTTCTTAAGTTATTGTTCCTACAGTTATCGAAAATTTAACTAATTTCTGATTTCAAGCGTCAGTGTTACATTATTTCTAATGTAAAGATTGAATTTTACTGCATGGACATATTATAATACGAATTAAATACCACTATTTAATAATTTGAAAATAAAATTCTAACTACTTCACTGATTCAAATGTGAATTATAGGTCCTACACTGAACGTTTTCAATTATAATTAATTAACAGTTCAGTGTGAATTTCCATTCTTGTGAATTGTAACTGATTTACAGTTTAAAATGTGATTTGCAACGATTTATCGACTGTTTTAATTATCCACAATCCACTTCATTTACTAGAAATTGCCAGTTACAGTTATGGCAAATTTAACTAGTTTTTCATTTCAAGCTTGAGTGTTGGATCATTTCTAATTTAAAGTTTGAATTTTACTGCATACATACAATATGAATTAGATACTACTATTTATTAATTTGAAAATGAAACACTGAAAATACTGATGCAAATGTGAATTATACGTCCTACACTGAACGTTTCTAATTATAATTAATTAACAGTTCAGTGTGATTTTCGACTCTCGTGGAATTGTGACTGATTTACAGTGTAAAATGTTATTTACAACGATTTATGAGACAATTGTAGTTATCGTCAATCCACTTATTTACTATACAATGTCAACTATAGTTATGACAAATCTAACTAATTTTTAATTTCAAGTGTCAGTGTTACATCATTTCTAATTTCAAGTTTGAATTTTACTGCATGTACACATAATATGAGTTAGATGCTACCATTTATTAATTTGAAAATAAAATTCTAACTAATTTACAGTTTCCAATGTGAATTATAGGCCCTACAGTGAATATTGTCAATTATAATAAATTAATAGTTCGATGTGAATTTCGACTATCATGAATTGTAACTGATTTACAGTTTAAAATGTGATTTGCAACGATTTATAGACTATTTAAGTTATCCTCAATCCACTTAATTTACTATACATTGTCAATTACAGTGTTAGATAATTTCTAATTCAAACTTTATAATTAATTAACAGTTCAGTGTGAATTTTGACTCCCGTGAATTGTGACTGATGTAAAGTTTAAAAATTTATTTACAACGATTTATAAGGCAATTTTAGTTATCGACAATCCACTTAATTTACTATACAATGTCAACTACAGTTATGCCAAATTTAACTAGTTTTTAATTTCAAGTGTCAGTGTTAGATCATTTCTAAATTAAAATTTGAATTTTAAGGCATGCACACAATATGAATTAGATACTAACGGGTGTTCATTAGAATTTGTGGTCTAGTCGGCTTTGGAACTGATGAAGTCATGTCGTGCATTAAATCATATGGCTGATAACTGACACTGGTGACACTGTAAGTCTATGTCAAATTCGAGATTAGCAGGTTAAGTTTTGCGTCAGTTTTGACACAGACTAACGCAAAACCTAACCTGATAACTTCGAATTTGGCATAGACTTACAGTGTCACCAGTGTCAGTTATCAGCCATATGACTTAATGCACGACATGACTTCATCAGTTTCAAAGCCGACTGGACCACAAATTCTAATGAACACCCTTTATTTACTATTTATTAATCTGCAAATAAAACACTGAAAATACTGATGCAAATGTCAATTATATGTCCTACACTGAACGTTTCCAATTATAATTAATTAACAGTTCAGTGTGCATTTTGACTCTCGTGAGTTGTAGCTAATTTACAGTTTAAAATTTATTTGCCACTATATTTGATTATTTTAGTTGTCCACAATGCAATGTCAACTGTAGTTATAGTAAATTTAACTAATATTTAATTTTAAGCGTCAGTGTTAGAGGATTTCTAATATAAATTGTGAATTTTACTGTGTTTATACATTAGAATATAAACTATATGCCACTATTAAATCATTTGAATGCGAAATTCCAACTTATTTACTGTGTTAAATGTAAATTATAGATAATCTACAGCGAAAGTTTTCAATTATAACTAATTAACAGTTCAGTGTGAATGACGCCTCTCGTGAGTTATAGCTAATTTATAGTTTAAAATGTAATTTACTAGTATTTCTTCGATTTCTTGAATTGGATTTTGTTCACAGTAGTGTGCATTATAATTATTGCTAATTTTTAAATTAAACTTCCTAAAAAGAATGAATCACATTATGGCTATGGTTGAAATGTGAGTTATTACAATCCGTCATGTAAAGTGTGAATTGTAAATAATATTTAGAGTGAAATTTGAACTTCACCTATTGTAAAATGTTGGAAATATTGAGAATCATTAACAGTTGAAAGCCGATTACAACCCATGTCGGTTGTAATTATGACTAATGAGAATTACAGTTTCAAGTGTGAATTATAATCGATTTCAAATTCTACTCCTATAATTATAAGAAGAATTTCTACTTTTGTGTTTTTAAGTCAACTAAGATAAATTTGAAATTGTTGTTACTTTTCCGACGATCTTTGTTGTGCAAGATTTAATTTTCCCGATTTCTCGAGGCGCAACTTGGAGTTTTTTAAGAACGCAAATCCTAGCTGTCAAACGTCTTTTACTTACGATGGGTAAATTGATTTGAAAAAGTATTTTTATGTGATTATTCCAGATATTTATAATATCCTTTTTCTGGAGTTCTCTGTGGAACCCCGCAGCAGCAGTTTAACCTAAAAACCTTTGACATCCTCTGTACCGACAAAAAGTTATTAAGACGCCCTCTGAAGATTTCGTCAAACATTCCAGCTTCAGCAGGACATTAACGTCCCACTTAATTTCGCTGAAGTTAAAGTGATTTCTGTGAATCTGATCAATACATAATTCAGCAACTGAAAGGCTTCTTCCCTTTCCTGTCATTCTAGCCTTTCTTTATTTTCCGTGAATACAAAATGTAGTTCCGGCTCGCGAAGAGCCTTGCTTGAGCTTAGTCCGTTGCTTGCGAAGGTCGAAATGTTAGGAGTAATTTGTTAATTATTGAAATTTTCCATAAATTATGAACAGCCACGGAAGATCTACAAATGGAATAGAATGGTGTTCGTTGTTTAAATGCTTAAACGCGTTTGAATTTCCTTATAGAATAGTGTATAATCGATTTCACTGCCCAGAGACTGATAACACGAAAATGCCAGACTTGCTTATCTTGCATTTTTTTAAAAGCGATCGGTTGGAGAGAAACTCCAATATTGATGTAGCAAACATCAAGTGACATGTTTGTATTGCAGTTTCGGTGAAGCCTCATTTCATTTTATTCTAACCGGTTAAATGTTATTGGGGTTTTATCTTCAATCATGTATTCAACTAAAGTGTTAAGTTTTCTTTGTCATTGTTGTGACACTTGGTATAACGTTGATAATTCAAATCTAAAGAATATTTTAATTTTATGAGATGAAATAACTGGATCTTTTTTTTGTTGAATTTATAACCATTAGATCGCATCTACGATGAATTTCTGTTCACATAGCTTGGATGTTAAATTATTTTTAAGAACGTCTTAACAACTTGGACTATAAACTGCCAGATGTTTGTGCTTGATTCAAAGTGTGGCATATGTTCAGTGTCTTAATAAGTATTTCGGATGTTTTTAGTACAGTTACTATTACGTATCATTTGTATATAGTATGAACAAGAAAATTAATTAAAGGAAGCCCATGGGTTTTTGAAGTTATGTGTATTATAACACCACAAAGTAACCAACTGTCTGTGACAGTGATAATTGCTGTTCTTAACAATGTCTGATAGTTGATTATTATAGAGATGAATTGGATTTAGATTTTTTCTCTTGTGAATTTTGGTTTACGTTATGTAACGTGGCTTCTCGTGTCTTTTCGTGGGAAAGTCCTTGTTGCAGTTAACCCAGAACACACACATGAACAGGAGGTATACTATGTTTCCTGTAAAAAACAACACTTAGTACTATAATTAAGTACCTACTAAATAACAAAGCGGATAGCTGTTTCCACCACACCTTTATGCTCACACTAATTAAACTATAACAGTTTTTTCTACTACGCATTTATGCTAACAATCTACTGCAGAACTTGACCAAGACACCCGTATTAAGTGATGATTTAATACCAGTTGTGTAATAGCTTGTATTTGGCTTTCGCAGGTGTTCCCGCCGATGCTTTTACTATTACGCCACTTGACAACATAAACGCTTTCTTTGACGGCTTACTGAACCTATGAGTGGTCAAAGAGACAGCTGTTTCCGCCACACCTTTATGCTGACAATAATTAAGCCACAACGTAGACAGTTTTTGCTACTACGCATTTATGCTGACAGTCCTACTGCAGAATCTGGCTTAAATCACCTACCTTAAGGGTCGATCGTTTAATTCTAGTTGTGTAATAACCTAGATCTAGTTCTCGCACGTATTTCCGGACATGATTTTACTACTATGCCACTTGAGGTTACAGACGCTTTCTTTTTTCGGCGTACTGAACTTATGAGTCGCCAAATAACAATGTGGACAGGACATTACAAGCCACTATTACTGTACGTCTTTGTTCTCTTTGTTTTAATTTATCCACTATTTTGTCCTTATTCCTTACGCGATAGGAGGTTGGTTCCTAAGGTTGGTATTTACATTCTCCTACAAGAAACAATTGGGTAGCTTGCTCACAAATAAAAATTATAGGTCTCACACTCTTTGAGAAAATGATGAACACTTGACAATATCGAAACAGTAGCCTCCAATTACGTCTAAACCAACTTTGCGATATCAAATTGCAGAGAGATAATACAAGACTGTATGTAGCTCGAACGACTCTGGAGTATCTAACACAACTTTTGAGGACAAACATTTCAACAGACCTTTGGCCATCGCCGGCTAGTTCTTGTTTCTGCTCCTGAAAAACTCATGTTCATACTCCTGTAGATCTACAAGAAAAGTCAAAGCACAATACAATGCAATAACACTAGAATTATTGCAAAAAGTCATTGAAGTTATGAAACAGCAAGTGTTTTGTGCTTGCATGAAGAAGGCGGTATCAACATCATGTTACGAAACTAAACAACTAAAATTGTTGAACTTTCAGCATAACGTGAAATTGCCTACATTGCTCAGCCGGAACCCATATAATCATAGTGTAGACCCTGCTTTATCTAAAGTTGGCTACACAATTACCCTAGTGTTGCAATGCTAAACTCTACCTTCAGTGCGCCACGCATTATTACTCTTAGAAGAAATCGCAGTTATAAAAATACATGCAAGGACTAAATGCCAGTCAGGTATTTATTGTAATTTAAAATTTAACCAATATTTTTTCACGTTGGAAGACTGCTGTTATTATTAAAACAAGTAATTTTAGGAATGAAGGGTCGGTCAATAATGCCTTCTGCGTATAATAAAAGAAACGTTTCGTTCCTCATTCTGGATGTGTTTAACGGGGCGCAGGATGAAGCCCCTTTACATATTGCATAAACGGGAGAACTGGGGTGGTTACGACCAGTTCGTCAGTAATTGCCCTTTTATGCACTTGATAATTCTTGCCATAAGCAACAGTTAGAATTAATAATGAAGCGTGAAATTATTGCGCACCTTCAGGCAAATGAGACACCGCGCCCGCTTGAAAAGTAAATTAAGCATTCCGAATGACCTGAACTGGTTAAAATTGCAGCCGTATTTCCTTATTCTTTGCTTACGGTGTACGTGCTCACCTACTTCCTCGGATACTGTTAACATGTTCTCAGGGGAACCTTTCGTTCTGATAGACTAACAAAGTAATACAATTTCGCAGTGAGCTACTTAGCGTAATGCTAACATCTCCCAGATCTAATTTTAATTACTCGTTTCCAGCGGTCACAAGCACCGCTAATTATGAAGTTCTTGTCGAGAATGCCTAACAAGTTAATCCTATTATTTTTTTAATGCTCTCAGTGCTTTTAATTCCTCTTTTTGCATAGAAAATTAACACACCCTGTTTGGTACCTATAATTCGGCTCGACGCCCAGCTTTGCCAAGTTTTTGCAATTACATTCAGTGGTTGTGGGTTATCATCAAAGTGTGCATTACTACAGTTTTTTAACGAGAGAGCTTTTTAACATCTAGGGCGAAAAGACGGCGATTATTTTTAATACAGTTGTTACTCTTTAATATGCATTTGCAATAGGTGACAAAGCCAAAAACGCACAGAGCTAGCTTCAGTGGGACACGGACAGATTTATATTCCTCCAATGAGGTAACCAGTGAAGAACGGATGGCCCAGCGAGCAATCAGGCGGCCGGCCCGGGTTCGAACCCCGCCAACTCTACAATTTACAAAATTCTACACTCCCCGGCTACCACGCTAACACCTGTGGTATTCGTTAACCCCAAACGAAGGGAACTCTTCCTCACTTTCGACGGGCAAAGCTGGCCACTTAACCGGGCTAAGGGAAAAGAGGGCTCATAGAATCACTGAAAACAGGCCACTGGCCTATAATAAGAGGGAGGAAAGAAAAAGAATGAGGTAACCAGCTACGGCTCGGCGCCACCGGGTGGGGAACCAAGTGCCAAAATGCTCACTTTTCGAACAGCCTTTCAAATCTAGGTGGTATTTGGGATTGAAGGGCGAAGAGCTGCGTTTACCGGCTGCTTCGCGCTAAGCCTAAACATCCCCGCTCACGGGACAAGGGCATAGGCGTGCGCACCCGAAATTGTACACGGACCAAAATGACGTAACACAATGTAGGAATTTTTACTATGTTCTGTGTGATGCAATCGTACAACAATTTACTGTTTCTCACTTTGAAGAAATAGCAAGTGGTGAAACAAGAAAATTTCGTAATTTATAGACCAAACCAAACGTACGAGAAACGTGATCAACCAATTTCACGAAAGTATAGTGAAGAACTAGGTCAATAAATTGTATTTCTTCTCAGTTAGTCTTCTCCAGTCCAATTTATAAGGTACACCTCTTCCAATTCTCGTCTCTGATCTATTCCATCAATTGATAAAGTAGACCACCGAATTTCTTGAGATCTTCGCACCATCTCATCTAAGATCGTCTTCTTGTTCGATGTCCCAACCATGGTATCTATTTTAGTATGATGGTGTCCACCCGTCTTCTTTTTAATCCAGCATTGCGCCTTGAAGAGCTCTACTTCAGCTTAACAGTGTGTTCTCTAAACCTGTATTTTGTTTCTGATCCGAGTATTGGTCGGACAATTTTTTATCCAACATTGCTTCTTTCATTCTGTTTTTAATGATTCTGTCGTTCTTTCTCTACGTCAATATCGAGATTTGGCAGCCATATGTCATAATATATACTCGACTCTTTAGATATTAGGATCTTCTGGGGCCCTGCCCATGCTAATCTCGTTCTTTTAGCTATCTGGTTCTCCAGGTATACGCGTGTACGTATACACTGCTTTCATCTAGACTGCAGTTATTTTCAGTGATGTTTCGGAAACGCCGTTGCTCGTGTCTTTTGTCTTGTATAAGTACAGTTTAGCACAGTTTTTTTAATGTCTGGTAACTGTAAAATCTTGGACTGCAATTCGTCGATTGTAGTGGAAATTAAGATGATGACCTTCGCGACTTTAGGATTGTTTTATTTCTGATCCTACATGGCTAAGGTATAGTTTTGGCAATATTACAACGGCTTGCCATACGCCTCCTTTAATTATTTAGGAATGGAAGTAGAAAGTATTTTTTAATGATTTGTCAAGCACCACTGAACCGAATGTCCTTGCCAAAAGGCGTGGGGATGATCTAACGGTGGTGTCACGGGTTATATGCTGTGATAAATGTATCCTATTCAACCGACGTACTAAAAATACACTTAACCTTCCATTGTGCGGAAAGGCTCAAAGCGGGTGTCCGTTAGGCGAAAATTTGCGTAAACACACACACATAAAAGCCGGATCAGTTTTAAGTGTAAATCCCAAAAGGTATAAATATATAGCTACGAGGGGAAGTTGTTTAGCTATAACGACATGAAGTCAAAACGGGTTTGCAGCTGAAACGATTAGGTTTGGAGAGCCGCCTTCCATGATTCATCTGGTGCAGTTGAAAAGGCTATCAGCTGACCTGTGGCAGAACTTGGCCCACTTGACCTGGGCAGCAGAAACGCTGGAACCTCTCAAAGAAGGCTGCCCCACGTACCCACGGAGAAGGTAATTCGGCATATCTAGGAAATCCCCAAACTCAACCTGTTCAAATTTAGAGCGATACAAGAATCGAATCCGACTACAGTCCGTTTTTGAAATTCAGCGACACTTAATCAACGGTAACGGAACCTCGAACAAGTTTAAGCAGTGTAAAAGTTGTTAATATCCGGCGATAAACCCGAACATTCACGGTAAAAATAACACATTGCAAAAGAACTCGATACATAATCGGAACTGGTCAAGGTATATCTACTTCATCTCCCTCTTTATCCAGGAAGACGGAGTTACTATTACCTGATGAAGGCTTGTCTGGAAGTCAATGACTGGAGGTATTGTCGAACCATTTTCTGTAACATTGTCCTTATCTCTTTCTTCATTTTCGCGTTTGGCTTTTATGGAGACTACAGTTGTTTTGAGTAAAATATGCCCTAGACATTTCATATCGGTGTTTTTCTTAATTATTTTCTCAATCAAGATTTATTGTGCTTTCTTAAGTGTTCCTTAATTCTTTTCTTCCTCTCCTTATGATCTTTTGTTTAATCACTTATTAAATCTGCCTTCTATTTACTCTAGCTGCTTTAAATATGGCTTCTAGGTTGCACTAACACTACGTGTACCCTTATAAGATGGTATTGGCATTGGTTTATCAACAATATGACCATAATTTCCTTTCCGTTTCATTCTTAAAAAAACGTGCAATGGAAGCTTTTTAAGTTAAGAATCATCGAATCAATATTTTTGAAGAGAATATGAATACACTTTTTGAGGATGTTTTATAATAACCGTATCCTAGCTATCAATTTAAGTTAACTGTAGATTTTTTGTTCATTTAAGAAACGCTCTTTTAATAACCAGATGAATAATTAAGTTTGGGTGTACCGTGTCACTTTAATAAACTTAAATTTGATTATATTCGAATGCATTTCATAAAAATTAAATCACCTGAACTTTTGTAATTTCCACCATATTTGCTTCTAAATAGCATTTAGTATTTATCCGTTGCCTTCCTTGTGATTTCCGCACACTTGATAAGCAATTTAAATATCCGCCCTATGCAAAATGACGTTACTAAGTTCACGTAATCTCGTATTTTGCTCTCACCAGCCAATCGGCAACAACTAGCTAGATGCAGTCAGTGAATAGGGAGATCATACAAATATACATAGCGCAAGTACTAACGGGAATCCATTCCCCTTAATCTAGCAATCTATACAGATAATCCCGGGGGAAGACGTTTTGATTGAACTTCGTTTGTCCGTCGAGATTACTTAGAGAATCGTCTTATTTTGTTTGCTGGCGGATCATTGAAAATATGAGTTGGTTTCTCGGAAATATAAGCAGATCAGAATTTATTCCTCGCAGTTCCTTAGATTTGCAGCTCGTATTTTCTCGTCGGTGCGTTGTCTCCTTGGCTTGCGCGTTTCGGTTTACGTGAACAAATATTTTTCCCATACTGAAGCTTTTCCTGTGGGTGTAACGTAGGTTGATTGGTATTAGAAAACCGACAAAGAGAAATGTAGAATAAATTAATATATATTGAATAATATTTGCGATTTGTAAATTTTCTATATAAATGTCAGTGCGGGATATATGTACAGTGCCTTCAGAAATGACCGACCGCTGATGAAGCGCGTATGTAGGCAACCCATTTCACAGGAGTTGGTATTACTGTAAACATTTGAATTTTCGTGGCAGTGGCGTCTGAATGGGTACCTACTGGGGGAAACACTTGATTGTGTTACCATTTTATTAATTTTTCATTCAGTGAAAATAAATAACACTCAAATCAACCTAGCTCCTATGAAAACAGTCTTAATTATTCAAAATCATAAAACTTTACTTCGCAGGGCATAAACTAAAGTAAATCGGAATAATCTTATACAATACATGTTTTATTATAAACATTTTATTTATACAAAATGTATTTGTTCTCTGAATGTCATTTCTTGGCGATGGTCTATTATGATATGTTTTTCGGACTTTTTCCACTGTCTAGGGTGTAAATCACACAACGTTTCGGGAGTTTTGATCTACTTTCGTTTTCAGGTGTTCCTGGTTAGTCCTGAGAAGGACTGATATTATACGTTTTTCATATCAGTCCTTCTCAGGACTACACCCTAGACAGTGGAAAAACATATCACAAAATGTATTCTAGTGTCTTCATGTAAAGTGGAAACATCAATTCAATTTTCAAAGTTGGTTTTAGGAAAAAATAGTACATTTCACTTAAGATAAGTAATTTGACTATTCTACCCTAAATGCTGTTTAAGTGACTACCCCTGCGGTTCACATAACTTGACAAATGGAACCACGCTTCCTCAGACATAAATGTTACATCCAACACATTATCGTCATCTAAATTTTCATTTTCATTCTTGTACCACTGTTATCTTGTGCGAACACATGTGGAGATTTTTTCTTAAAACCTTATGACACGATTCAACAGAAATACCTAAGTATAAAGTAATATATGCGTAAATTACGCTTTAAATGAGCAATTTATCATTTACATACCACTTTGGGAAGCCAATGTGGAAACTGATTTGTGCGGGCTTAGTTACATTCGATTATTAATGTCAGCTATCTTTTTTTCGGGTAAAATAGTTTGTTGATTTACTTTTGCAGATGCAATTTTTGTCTTCGAAACAATAAATAATAATCCGTTTATGGTGAGCAAATGCATCGTAATTGATTTGCACAGCTGGAAACACCTCAGTAAATTGATCGATGAATGACTGAATCTAAAATAAGAATATAACCTCAAAACTTCAAATTTGTTAACTAATGTGCATACTTACACCAAACTCAAATACGTTAATTAAAGAAATTATTTTTGCAAAAGAATAGTACGTTGAAACCACAGAACAATAACTGAAACCGGCTGTAAACTTCGTACAACATCTTGCAGATCGAACGAACGCCAATGAAATATTTCAACTTCAAAACATAACACTGTACGAGTAGCCAACATCAAATAGTTGAAATAATTGGCGCCAAAATAATGACCATTCAAAAACGTTCGATCATTGCTGAAGGCACTGTATATGTATAACCTTTTCATAATTGCTCGAGTAATATTACTTTGCTTGAACGCCGCCCCTACCTGAGGGCAAAGTAAGAAGAACGAAACCGTTCGAGTAGTACTCAAAAATACTACACTACAATTTAAAGTAGACATGAATTTTTCTAATTGTTTTAATCAATGGTGAGTTTGGTAAATCCACCAGATTGGTAGAACTAGCGAAGGGATTAATCCCTTACAATTAATTTTACTTCGTCGCAATTTTAAGAATTTTATAGCATTTCATAATTGTTTTAAAAGATTTGTGTAATGTTGTGTAGTATTTTTAACAATTTAAATGCAATATCAATGATTTCATAGCATATGTGTGTTATAACTTCAAACATTTTCTTTTCACTTTGCAAGTTTTATCGATAATCTTCACACAGTTTGAATATCATTTTATATTATTCCACGAATAATTAAACTAACCTAACCCTGCGTAAACCACTAAGTAATATTTGCATTAAAAAAGGTGGAGGGAGATACATTAGTATTTTTTATAATATTTTTATGGCGTTTAAAAGTAATCTCAAGTGTTTGAGAACCTTCAGTTCCAGTTTCAATATTTTCAGTGTTAGTTTAAAATAGTTTATGAGGAGCGTTCGCAAAGTTCACGCACCTTTGCCCACACACTAATAATTAAACTACATAATTTAATCATGTGCTAACTGCTAAGTAATAATTGTTCACAACAGGCTGGACGCGGTACAATAGTATTTTTTATAATAGCGGGTGCTCCAAAACTCGTTATCGAGCAGGCACTAAAACAAAAACTTGCATAATTCGTCCCCCTCTACACCGTAATGTATAAGAGTTTTTTATTTCAGTGCTTGTTTGATAAGGAAAGTGTTGGAACGCCATGTATTTTCGAAACCTTTTGTAGTAATGTCAATAGTTTTTAAACATTTAGTTCTAGTTTCAGTATTTTCAGTATAGTTACGTATATAAAACTGTAAGGCAGTACTGTTTGATAAAACAAAATAATAATAATTGGGATTCATTCTTCAGTGTAGCAGTTCAAAGGAAAAAAATAATATTTCGGAAATATGTATTCCTTTATCAAGGCAAACTAGAGAATGTAAACGTTGTAATTAATTTATAAAATACAAAACGTGGTTACTTACAAAAGTGAGGTTAGTACGTCATAATTGGCTACAAAGAGAAATAGCAAGGAATATCTTGACTAATCCATCAGGTTAACCATTAACAGTGGTTAGTAATATTAAAACCTGATGGTTCTGCACATGTTCTTATTGTGTGTAACATTTTGAAATAATTACAACAATTTTAAGATGATCTTTTCTAATATTTCTTATTAAATTCAAAATAGTTTCGTATTGTAGTCTACCTAGTGTGAGCTTTGTTCTACAAGTTTTGCTGTTGTTTTGAGCTGATCAGAAATACAGTGTTAAATCGAATGGGCAGCGTTTGCACGGTTCATGCACTTTTGTGCACACTTATACTAATAATTAAACTAATTTAACTCTGCACAAACCACTAAGGAATGTTTGCACCAAAAAACAGGTACATGATCCTACAATAGTATTTTTTTTTTAAATATCTTCATTGCGTTTCGTAGTAATTTCAACAATTTTAGAACATTTTGCTATTACAGAATTTGATATAACCGTTAAAATTAAAATGTGATGTTTATACCGTACTTACTCTTATTGTATTTAAAACATTTTAAAATAATTTCAAAAATTTCAAGATAATTTATATTCCTTCTTAATAAATTAGAAATAATGTAGCGTAGCTTACCTGGTGTAAGGTTTATGCTACACTTTTTGATGTGATGCCAAGTTGAGAAGCAAGGCAGAATCGTTAGCTCATTTCACATACTTGGGTGCATACTTACACTAATAATTAATCTAATTTAATCCCGCGCAATCTCACTTGTTCCTGCAAAATTATGCTGGAATACTCTGGAAGAGAATGCATGTAAGATTTTTAATAAATAAATTTTCAGTTAATTTTGGACATGCTTCTAATAATTTATATGTTAGCATATCTGCAGCCAATTGTTGCAATTGATATTTGCGTTGTAGTAATAAAATTCTAGTGGAATGTATGGAGAGTCACGCGATAGAACGGAATCATCTAATACGTGTACACAAAATTGTAAATATTGATGTAGTTATTGCGAATATATAAGAATAGTTCAGATATGAACCAGCACTCGTAAAAAATTATTTCTTGTATTTTTTTCAAATATGTATCAAATATTTTGCACTTCATCAGTGTTGTTTAGTTTAGTAATTTGCACAAAAAGTGATAATTAAGTTTATTATCATTATCATTGAAAACGTGAAACCAGCTGAAATTTTGGTCAATTGCAGCTCAGTTTGGAGATACTTTTGTGTCTATCTTCATGACGATGCTAGACTTCACGCCGCCATTTTGACCCAAAGCACTTCCGCACTCTTTCTACAGTTCTACATTAGCAGATGTTTGATTGCAATATGTATTTCTAATAGCTTTACCAAACAGAGCAAAGCTGTTTATGGTTTAGGCAATTTTGTCTCGTGCGAAAATAAAAATAAAAATGCATCGACTTCAGACTGAAATAAAAAGGCTTTTAGTAGGTTCATGCCGGAAAAAATAATGAAAAAAACTGCAGGAATCTAAACGTCTTAAACGCTTACATTACCGCACAATAGCGGCACACATTCCTGCAATTAACCCAGAAACAAATTGGCATCACCGAGCCGAGAAGCAAAAGCAGCGTTTCTTCATTAGGAGCGCGAAAAGTCCTCATATCAGCGAAGTTGGCTGCGGTTTCGAATTCGTTACCATTCCTTATTGTCGGCCCACATTAGCGCGAAGTTGTGTATTCTAGTTAGACGTTTTAATTAAGGCGCCCCATCCCCGAACAAAATTGCTTAGGCTCCCGCTCCTAATGGTTCAAAGTTCCGTAATGACCGGTAATGACCTTTTATAGACTTCACATTCGTTTGCTAGCAGGGCATAATCTACTAGATTACAAAAGCGGCGCACGCAGATAAGATACTGGGCTTTTCTGGGGCAAACGGCACGAACTTGTATTTTTAAACGATCTTTTCACACTTCTTCAAATAAGGCATGGGGTGTAGTTTTTTCCAGTTGGTAGAGTGCGTGCACTCTACATTAACTTATCTTTTTTTTTATTATGTGTTAACAATTTTATAGTTTTGCGTGGCTGAACCCTTATATTACTTTATCATTTTCCTATTTCGTTAGCTGCCGTAAGCTGGTCGATTTTTTCCTTTCAAATGCCTAGCTAATTTCTAAGCAACTAAATATACTGCTTTTATTGTTTACTTAGTTATCAAAACAAGAGAAAATTGATTGCATTCAGTTACAGATAGTAGCTTCCTGTTTGACCGGAAGTCATTGTCAGTATACACGTGCGCCTACTAGATTTGCATGGTATACCGGGTAGATTTTAATATCACCATCAAAGTCTCGTTCTTGATTTGTTCGTTCCTTAAGAATGATAGTATTTTATCAGCTACTGAGTGTGCTTCTTGCAATTTTTAATAGAAACTAACAACTGTTTTCATATAACTTGAAATGTTACTGGCACTGGCTTGTGATTGAATTTACTTCTTGTTCATAAATAAAAATAATAAATAAGTACGGTGTGGGTATCAAAAACAATTTAATAAAATTTAATTACTTTAGATATGCACAAATATATTATGTTTGCGCGTACTGGAATACTAACGGTGAAATCTCTGGCGTCAAATTAGAGCTCGGTGGACGACCGCTTAAAGAATGCCCGGGATTTTTCCTCGATCATGTTTATATTTTCTTCTTGTTCAGAGCGTCCGCTGAAAAATGTATAGCCTCCGACTCGCCTGCCCAGGTGGTTTGGAATTCCCTGTGTTGGGATGCGCCAACGACCATTGTGTCTTTGAGGGTTTTGCGTCAGCGAACAGATTTATGATCCCCGACGCGTTTGCTCGGATGGGCAAGATCCTTCTGGTTGCGCCAACGGAATCATTGTGTCTTCGGGGGTTTTACGACCTCGACCCTCTTAAGATAATTTCTGCGTTAACTGCGCGCGTTTGAAATTACGTCTTCATAGCTTGTCAATCAGTCGTGGCCCTGTTCACATTACGCTTTTAGAGCTTGTCAATCACTCGCGCTTGTTGTCGATTTCAATGGAATCTGCTGGCATAAAATCCCATTGGGGTAATAAGAGACGAAACATTTGAAAAGAATAATATCCTAGATATTCTACTCATTATTTTGGAAAGAAACAAATATCATTTAAACGTAAAATGCCTTCAATGTAATAGGTACACATTTTGTGTTAGTTTGAAAGACATTTCATTTATAGGTTACTAGATATTTAATATACATGACTCTTAGTACCTCATTCGTCCCTTATTCCCTGATATTACTGTACTGGAAAGCTCGTTTAATCCGTTTTTTGCTTGAACTGTGAAAATTTATACTTTTTAGAATAGAATAGTTGAAAAAAAGTTATATACTACTATTTGAAACAGCGTTGTTTACACGTAGTAATTGTTGGTGTCTGTTTAACTTCTGCTTTATCTACATCTATACTATTCAGAAATGCACCCTTACGGAGTTATAATCGAAACTTGAAACCTTTTGTACCATTATTTTCCATAAATAAACACACTGTTGAAATTTTAAACTGTACTCATATATTTATTAGGTAAAGACTCAACAAGTACTATATCCATTTTTGTAAATAATGCACAATAAATTAGTAATTACCCGATTTAGTGTCTTAGTTTTTCTACACATTGCATAACTAAATGGAAGCAAATTTTAACTTTTTATTCTTCTGAACATGGAATTTCGGCTTAGACTGCGTAGTATTTGTATATGAACACCCAGCATTTTCTGGCTTAATGTGCCTTGCACCTTGTGAAGTCGAGCAAAAACCCGCGCGATGGTTATGCTCTTTGGTGGCTCGTGTTGTTCGAGTATCTTGAGAACGAGGATACTTAGGCAGATTTGGCCGTTTTGCTGTTTGTGCATCCATATTCACTAACGTTTCGCAAGACTTTGCAGCGTGCATCATCAGATTGAAAGTCGCACTAAGAACCGAAGGTCGGTGTGGAGCTATCTATAGTCCTCCGCGCCAGAGGCGCGGAGTGGCGTAACGCTGGTTGGTCGTCCGAGTGAAACGTAATCCGTGGGGCGTGACCGTATGACGCACAGTGGTTGTAATGCTTTAGATCGTGTATCACAGGGTTCCACGTTTTACTAAGCCTAAAGCCATCTTCCCTGTTGATTTTATTTGGATGTTTTTCTATTTCTATGGCTTCACGTATCACTCGCGGGAGGTAGTGAGGTATTCTGGCAAGTACTCTTGCGTGCTCAAATTCTATAGTGTGCCCATTTGTAAACGTATGCTCAGCTACGGCTAATTTTGTGATGCGTTTGTGTTTGCAATCGCCTTTATGTTTTTGAAGTCTTACGATCAACTGAACGACCAGTCTGTCCAATGTAACTCGAGCCGCAAGAACAAATAGAAAAACATCCAAATAATATCAACAGGGAAGATGGCTTTAAGCTTAGTAAAACGTGGAACTCTGTGATACACGATCTAAAGCATTACAACCACTGTGCGTCATACGGTCACGCCCCACGGATTACGTTTCACTCGGACGACCAACCAGCGTTACGCCACTCCGCGCGCCTGGCACGGAGGACTATAAATAGCTCCACACCGACCTTCGGTTCTTAGTGCGACTTTCGCTCTTATGATGCAAGCTGCAAAGTCTTGCGAAACGTTAGTGAATATGGATGCACAAATAGCAAAACGGCCAAATCTGACTGAGTATCCTCGTTCTCAAGATACTCGAACAACACGAGCCACCAAAGAGCATAACCATCGCGCGGGTTTTTGCTCGACTTCACAAGGTGCAAGGCACATTAATCCAGGAAATGCTGGGTGTTCATATACAAATACTACGCGGTCTAAGCCGAAATTCCATGTTAAGAAGAATAATTCGAGTAACCGCGAAAGCCTCAAACAGTATATACAGGGAATTTATTTTAGTAGTTAACAAGCGTTTCGTTTCTATGCCACCATTTAATCATACAGGTCATTTCCATAGTTACAAATGAGACCAATAGATTAGAGCGTGTATTTTACGAGTTAACATAGAAATCATTACTTGTCAAAAAGACAATTAAAAGTTATCCTAATGTATACCACTGAAGAAAAGATAAACACACAGGTTGTTCCTACGTATCTGCTTTTTAGTTTCATACCTACATTCCGGTAACAAAATTAAAGTTTCTTATTAGCAACTACCTAATTCAAATTTGTATGTTAACGCTTTAATCTATTGATTTTATTAGTAACTAACGAAACTGATATGTCAACCATTAAAATAAATTCACTGTATTTCATTTTTTAATCATTTTCCTTTAGAAAGTGAGATACAGTAAGAATAAATATCGATGTGTTAACGATTAATGGTCAAAAGCTGATAGTGTTGTAGTTACACTTGATTTATTCAGCAATGCTTAATCACTTGATTTCACAGTTTGCAATTTTAAATGGTCATCAAAGAAAATCTCTATTGTGTAAATACGGAAGTTTAAATTCAAAGTAAGATTTATTTTATGGATGAATACTTATGTGTATTGTTTGTTTCAGGTAAATATGACAAATCTAAAATTCTCGGAACAATTTCTACCAGTACACTGCAGGACCACAACCTAAAGGTAAATTTCGAAATTACTCTGCTTTTCCTAGAAAATCGAATTTCAGTTCGACTCAGAAAGTCGTTATAGGGAAGAAATTTTGTATGTATTTTAGCTGAAGGCGCAGCTTAAAGCAAAAACATTACTTGGGGAAATTTGTCATATAGATATCTATCGTATTCGAAATCACAATTTAGCAATCATTTTTAAAGTACTTGTAATTAGAGTTTCAAAGGTTTAGTAACTAATTTTTATCTGTATTCTGAGGCAGGTGCTTATTTTTTCATTTATTATAGTTAAAGTTTTAAGTGCTTTCTTGCAATTACAAAATTGATATTTTTGGAAGATTATTTTTGAAGAAGTAAACCATACTAGAACGGTAAACACTCTGGCTTTCATTTGTGTATGATTTCTGGGTATTACAGCGTGCTTTGGCTGAGTTATAGATGTTTAGTCTAGACGGTGGTACTTAGGCTAACCTTACTCAGGTTGTATAGGGGCTTCTCACACAGAAAGAAAACAACGTCATGAAGGTCTAATATTCTTTATTATATGAGTGTAAATGTACATACTTTTACAATTACTGCGGTGTTCCGAAGGCTAAAATGACGTCAGAAGGTTGTCGGTGGCTCGTCTAGCGGCAAGAAAGGTTGGGTATTCGTCTTGTGCCTCTCGTAGCAGAAAAAATAGTAAGAAAAAGTGTAGGGTGGTTTACAAACTAGCTAACGGTGAGGTCACTGCGGTGACGGATTATGTACCGCCTAGAGAAATACAATGGGACAAATAGTCGGTGCGCACACAGTTTTACTAACAATTTTCCTTGCGGTGTCAGACTGTGTTACACTTGGTGAAGAGAAAGAGAAATATAGTGGATGCGCACACAGTATTGGTAACAAGTTTCCTTGCGGTGTCGGACTGTGCTGCAGTTAAACAGTTGTGATCTGCCACGGCAGTTCTCCGTATTACGCGTAGAACTATCACATGCACCAGACTTGGCTTTCTTCTCCCTGCAGTGCTATTCAGATGCGTTTTATACAAATTATGAAAACCATTCCGTTCCGGGTTGTGGCGTATCTAACCACTGACAAAAAATCTAAATTTCGTTGCCAGAGCAGCGTTGCCAGAGCAGCGTTGCGCTAATTGGTGGTTGCCCTTCCAAACCCCACTACTGCTTAATCCGTTTCCAATCAAGTTTGGGGCTTCCCACGACGTTTACGAAACCCCCTGTCATAGTTTTAGGCTCTCGTCATGTCATGCACAAGTATATTTTATTACGTCCCGCTGCATTTCCTAACAGCTGCAAAAGATATCGGCTTACACCCTATTGAAATCAAACGAAAGCTTTCGTATCCTATACCATAAAATCGGTAGTTTCTTTCTTTGTATGTATGTTTGTTCGCTATCTTCTCCGACGATACTGGACCGATTAAATTGTATGATAGCTTAGATTTTGCTAATTTTTCAACTTAAATCGTAGGCCGGTTTTTATTTTCAAAAAAGTACTAAAAAGTGAAGTAAATTTAAATTATATTTAATCCTACTACTAAACCCTTAATGTTCGTATACCATTATAGCAGCGCCTTATTCAACCAAGCATAGTTGGTCTAGTGGTAGAATGCTCGCCTGCCACGCGGGCGGCCCGTGTTCGATTCCCGGCCGATGCATTCTTTTTTAAATTTATATTAATGAATCTCTCTTAAATTAGCGAAGCGAAGCGTAGCTCGGGTAATTCACTAGCAAGATCTATAAGTGTTTACCTATGACTACAATGATTCCTTACATCTAGTTATCAAAATACGAGTCCTTTATTGTCTTTCGTGAAAATATCCTATATAAAATGTTCGTGCATACGCGATCCTCAAAATACTCATACTACGTGAAAACGTTTTTTACGAAACTCGCTCTAAACCGATTTTTTATGAGGTTGGCAACATAATTCTAGCAACTTCGTTTTCTAGGTGTGGTATTCATCCAAGTTAATGTTTACTTAATTTGAATAAAATAATTGAATTTGCCTAAGAGACAATTCTAAATGTGAATAATTAACTACAGAATTTTTGTAATGAATTTTTCTTTTGCCATTTTTATATTTTAATAAATTACTTGTTCTTTCCTGCTGACACATTCAAATTTCATTCGCTGCTTTATAATTTGTCACAACTGTCGTGTGTTCCCGTGAAGAGTAATACAACCTAAATAATTAATGATGATAAGTTATTATTATTATATTCAATATCTAGTTAGTTACTAAATCTCTGATACACTGTAAAAAGTTGCTTATTTTAAAAGGTTGCATTTGACAACCGCTTTGAATGAGTTTTTTCTACGATCGTGTCAAAATGACAACTTTTTGCACTGTTTCTCGTGTCAAAAGCGACGTTTGTAGCACTCTTAATATTAGCGCCCGAAATACGTCTTATTCCCACGTTGCCATTGGAGGCGTTTTTTAATATAAAATTAAAACACGCTTTGTCGTAAGTTTGACTGTCAACATAACCTAGAATATCTGACACAATGTGACGGAAAAAGTGTCACCGAATTAAGTTTTTATATTTCTGTTACGATCGTCGAAAAAATAGCGTGCTCTTAAACTCGTCGCACGTGCTTTAAAGGCGTACTTATACACTAGCATCATAATATACTATATTGTGACTAGATATTATCTAATTGTTTTATTCTTTTGCTTTAACTGAAACCGGAAATATCTGCAGAGAGGTCATGGTTTACTGGGCAGTTGAAATAGTCTTTTTAAAATAGTCATGTCAAGAAATGTAAACATGCAAACACTATTTGAAAACTGATACTGCATATAACAACTTCCTCGATGTTAGATCTGCCATAAATTAACAATTTGGGAAAAAAATGTTTTGGGGGAAAATCTATTGTCAAATATAAATAATACGTATACTATCTCAAAAGAACTTTCCATATAACAGATTTCTTCTCTACTTCCTCGTAGAAAAAGCTGGAGTGTTCGCTGCTGTGGAAAACATTTAAACACTGTAATAAAACTTTTTGAAACTTTTTTCCGTTTTCTCTTATTTTTTTTTTATTGATAAATGTGTTAGTTGCCCTTCGTTAGAAACTGCAGCATCAGCGTCATAACTTTTAGTGTTCCAAACGATTAACGCAAACAGGATGTCGGAGAGGTTTCGTGGACGTGAAGAATGCGTAATAAATTCGCCTACTTGTCATCAGTAATACTAACCTAATAAATATGAGCGCCAGTTTCAACAACTTACCATAATACGCTTCGCCAAACCACACTGAATAGATGAGCTGCGACGAACGACAAAGGAGATAACAAATACCCAAAGAAAAAATAAATATACCAACACCAGGTCCGTCAACACAAAGCGAACCAAAATTGAAATTGTTAAAATACCAATTAATACGAGAGATTTGATGCCCGAATATTATAACAATTTTTTAAGTATTTTATAAAATTAAATATAAAAATCGGAGAGTTTTTAACAACTTTCTTCAACTGAGACTTATTTTGAACATAAAGCTTGCGAATACTAGCTAGAATAGTCCCATTCAATTTCAATCGCCGACATTCGCGTTTGGTCAGGGACTGTGAAATTGTAAACCATTCTAGTCGAGAAAAACACAATTTTAATGCGAAATTAGCCCACTGCCCTCCATCGCCCCAATTAATTAAATGCATTCCCATGGGCTCATCCAGCGTGTGGCAAGAATTAATAATTTTTCAAACGCACAGGCATTCATCTCCTTCGGCCGTTACGCCCGCCCCGCTATTTTGAGGGGCGAATATTTCAATATCTGCGAAAATTGCCATTAAAAGGCTCAAACCTGGCTGCGAGCGCCATGTGCAGCCTAAACGAAATTTAATTTGGCAGATTGGAATGCAATTGCCTTCGCTAAGAGTAGGTTTGCGTTACTTTTCCGCTTTTGTTGCGCAAAATGTAATTTCCGATTATGTAATGTAGCGTGCATCACTTCCGGCCTCCCGCCAGTCGGGGGCTCGCGGGAGTGATAAAATTTAAAATTGACAATTTAAGGGCGCCGCCGCATTTTACAATTTAATAGCAGTTTATCTATGCTTAGAATATAAATTACGCCGAAGAATGGCGACAAGTTTGGATGTAAAAAGATAAAACTAGTTTGTTACCAACAAAGCGATCAGGATTGGATGAAGGCAATGATGAAGTTTTGCTGTAGTTTTAATCGTGCATACATAATGCGTACCCTGCTTGAAAAGCATAAAAATTGCTAGGAGTCATCGAGCCCGTTGTGTTTTTTTAACTTTATAGAGTTTATAAAAGCTAAACCAACACGAGGAAGAACATCTATCTACACTATCCTAGTGTTTTGTGGGTAGAGATGTTGAGGTGATTACTTTATTTTGAGATCAGATATATTTCAGCATTTCCTTGAAATTGATTAGATCTCTCTTTTCTTAAGTATTTCAGGGTGGGATTTGTATTTGTTCTGCGGGTTAGTTTGGATGTTACTCTTATGTTGTGGTATGTTTTTGTGGGTTGTTAATGCATTTGTTGTTGGCATTGGGATGGAATGTTTTGGCCTTGTGATTGTGATTGTGAAATAGTTATCTTGTGTCAGTTCACACCAGTCTGGTCACCGGTATACACGGTATTTACGAGGCATTTAACCTTTGGCTACTTTTGGCTTTCGCTACAATTAAGTTGCCTTTTCAGTTATTTTCAAGCCATAGTCAAGTGAACCTGCTAGTTGTAAGTCACATACTATCTAGCCTTCGAGTTACGTTCAGGTACGAGTCAGGTCTTAACTCATACTGAAGCTATTCTTCATGCCTTTCACCTGCCTGAGCGCGCACTTGGTGAAAAGTCTTCACTACATTGAGCCGAACGTATCCGGCCTTGATTGCGTGGTATTTCAGCCGTTTGTAGTATGGTACAAGGTCAGAGATGTTTACACTGCTCCCGTAATTGTAAAATTGCAATATTATTACAAAATTGTTATTTTTGTAAACCCCTCGAATAAGAATTTTGAATTTGACATCCTCCTGGTATCGTGTGTCGTAGACAAGAGAAAAATTGTACGCCATTTCAACCACATTTTTTTCTCTTAGTAAAAGGTGGCGGGTATGTAAAACCGCGTAATGTAGTAGATCCATTTAAACCCCACGCAAAATAAAGTGTACATTTGTAACGCTGCATAAGGAAGAGGCTGGAAAAACTAGAAATTTACGAGCTTATCAAGCTGCAAACCGCGAAATATCGTCTTGGAAGTTTCTAATATCACCGTTAGCAGAAGTGCGCGATTCGGCCTAAGGACGATGAATACAGAGAAACAGGAAAACACCATTACATTCCCCCCGCGGCGAGTTACAAATCCTGGAAGGACGAGTTGTAAAGTAAGGCCTGACAGAGGCGCATTTTTCACCCCGAACGCGCGGCATAAATATCACCTGGCCTATTTTTTATGCGGGGATTCGAAAAAGTTTATTAGCTGATAAATTACGCCGCAAGTTCGCCGGCATGAAAGCATATGAAAACTTTTTTATTGCGGTTATCCCGCCGAATGTCGGGATAAATATAACGCCATTATTATTCAAATCCGGGGGTAGTAAAGCGCTTCCGCTCGTCGATAACGCGTCGCAAATGCATTAAACGGCTTATTTGATGACGGATGAAAAGTTGGCCGGTTCGAAAGTTAAGGAAATCGCGACCGTGTATGAGAGTTACGTCAAGTGCAATAATGCGACATCTGCGCGAAGTTTTTATTAAATCTAACCAGAGTTTGATGGGTTCCCCTCTTGGCCTTAGCTCCTGCGGAACTCAATGTGCGAGCACTGATCAGAATGCGACCCAATGAACTTTGCTTAATCTTTTTCTATTTATTCTGCGAACTTCCGATTCGATAAAAACATGACGATAAAAGCTGTAGAAATATTTAATACTCCTCCGATTTATGCGATTACACTTTACTTAATGGTGACCTACTTTCTTAGGCGATGTTATAAACTAATTGAATGCGGTTACTTGATATAGGGTCTCTCTGAAAGATAAGTTGCTAGTTACGATAAATTCAGACTAACCAACAGCATAAACTAACAACACTTACCCTTGAAGACTTCTTTCTCGCGCAAGAGAACATATCTGGAATCAAAGAGCAAAATTACACTAACTAGGCAGTTGTAAAAAGCTACCATCTAAAGTAAATCGCTTAGCGCAACGCTTATCGCAGAGGCCTCGAGAATACAGAGCGCATTTATAATTAATTAAAATGGGCGCTTTTTAAAAACAAAGTTTCGCTGGACGCCATGGGTGCTAACTGAAATGGAACCATCTATCATTTCAACACTTCCCAAAAATGTGTCAAAATTACAGTAGGCAACCCGCTGAACACACAGTCTCTTGCGGTGACTTAATTCAAAGGATTTTAAAGATATGAGCTCTGGGATCTATTGAAAAATTAGAAAAATGTTGTGAAACGGGCTAAAAATATTTTAGACCGTTTCACAACATTTTTCTAATGGAACAATCTCTTAGAAAGGAACTATGGCGTAGTTGACTGGCGCAGATGTGGTTCTAGCAGGATGCTGTTCCGCCAACAACTCACAAGCTCTATAAAGTTTTCAATTACGCGTTTCAAATAAAAATTAATTTGTCATAAGGAAAACTGAGAACTCGTTGAGTCTGGGTTATGAAGTTATGACCAGGATTTTCTTAATATTTTTATCTTGTTGCTGATAAATGACATTTTGGTCTCATTATGTTTCATCATTTACATTGAACATTCTTTGCTGTTTCTTTATTTTTGGTTGTCTATTATTTGCGGTTTTTGTGTAGTATTTGTTTTTATCGGAAAATAGTGAAATAATAACAATTGATAGCTGTGTTAGCTACAGTGAGACTGATATAGTTTGAAACAAAAAACAATTCGAATTAGGTCCTGGGTGGTGTAGCTTGAACAAGCGTCCACGTTCGATCAGCAGAATTAAGCAACGCTCTCTCTGGTCAGAACTTGAATGGGAGTTCCACTGCTGCTTCTCCCGGCATCTCGTGGTACGGCTGCCACGGAAAAAAGTTGGTCCCGGTTTGTCATAATAACATCATGACAGTGGTTAGTAGGGTTGGAAGTCCCCATAAAATGTACAGTAATGCCCATAATTGGCCTAACGGCTGTTGATGGAGTGCGGAATAAAATAAAAAAAATAGAAAAAAATTAAAAATTACTTGGTTATAATTTTTACTATCCGTTAAACTTTAGTTAATATTATGTGCAGTCCATCTAAAAATTGTAATTCATAATTAATAATTTTATGGACGTTGTAGAACAGTCTTTCACCTCCATTCTTCTCTGTTTATCTATTACACTGCCAGTTACATGTCCTAATACGTATTTGGCTTCCTCCCCGGCTGATTCTCTTTGTTCTTATTTTTAGGTTTTTGCCCTTCATTCTTCTGCAGCAATATTTTTGCTATCCGTAGATCTGGCATCCGTTACACATATCCTGCCTACATCTCGTCATTGCAACGAATTTCCTAAATATGTTATTTTATCGTACGAAAAGTTCTTTTGACGACTTTCCGTTTAAGAATATGCAGAACGCTGCCTGTTTTTTTGCGCGAGAGCCCATCTTTTGCTCCTGTACATTAGTACTGGTGGTATGATGGTCTTTGAAATGTAAGTATAGGAAATAGGGCAAAGTATGGTTTATTGCCTAGATTTATCCTTCCCTGGATGTTGTTTTATTCTCTAGTATCATGTGATATGTGAAGTCCTATATTCACACACAATTATGAACCCTCTCCATCTTCATATCACAATTCCTCTGCCTGGAACTTTCTTTCGTTCTTTTAGGATTTTCATTTTTAGTTAATAACTAGTGTTTCTGTTTTTGACAATTACTGCCTTATTTTTGTGCTACTATCTAATTTTCTCTCTTTTCAGCTTACAGGTTTTATTGGGTTTACCACATACCTCGGCTTTGTGTCAGTACTGTATTTCTCTCACTTATAACTTGCTGGCATTCTTCCTTATACCAACAATTCCTTTTCAATGATGAAAATCGCTGGTTTATAATTAATTATACTATAAATTAAGAAAATCTATTATATTGAAGTGTTTTACTAACATGTGGAAATATTCAATTACATAATTTAATAGATTACTCTGTTCCGTTATTTATCTTTTGAGATGTAGTTAAGATTTAACCCAATACTTCAAGTTAAGTATTTACCGGTTGTTTTTGCTAGTTCATTCGTGTAGGCTTATCATTTTTTCAAGATAATCTTTTATTGTTTGTCCGGTTACGAAAGTAGATTTTTCGATTAATATCGTCGCCAGGTTTGAAGCTTTTTAACCTTCATGTTATCTTTATTTTTGTGGATAGTTTTTCGTCGACGTGGTTTTTCAGAAATACAATACCAACTACATTAGCGATTATTTTAACTGAATTTAATATCACAGCCACTCTGAATTTCTCGTGCACTGAAGGCGATTCAATTGGTATTAAATTGTTATTAGTTGGGGCTGAATTATTTGTCTGTTCCTCCAGCGTCGCAGAATGTAGTTTCCGTAAATATTTATAGAAATTCTAGGCGCGGTTGTTAACAGATATTGTTGAAAGCGCTTTCTGTAGTTTCTAAAGGCAGAAGTGCATTGAAACCGTTTCCGAGGAATTTGCATATTCGACGAGTTTCAAAACGAGGCTTGCACGAACCTTTGTTTTTGCAGCATGGCTCGATTTACTTCAAGTTGAAATAATGTAATTGAGTTAACAATTTATATACTATTTGTACAAAACAAGCACCGGTGGGAGAATTGTCTACTTTATCGAAATATATTTATGGGAATGCAGGTTGTAATGTAACTTATTTTCACATTGATTTAACAATTTAACCACCTTTTCTAAAAACCAGACAAACCAACCTTGTAAGTGCAGAAAGCATATTTTAGTAATGCTTAGTTATTTTTAATGACAGAAAATTATATAATAGATCTCGAAACAAAAACAGACTATCACGAGTTGTTACCGTTAATACCATGAAGTTTTTATGAGGTAATGGATTCTTCCAGTGTCTTACATTATTGCTTTGTCAACTTTTATACTGATAATAAATATATTCACTATTTAATAAATAATTTGATCGACATTTCTTTGTTTTAATGGAAACGTACGATGGAATATACGCGTGGTTTTGTTATTCTGTCAATACAACCAGGACGTCTAGTCTCCAGAAACTCTTACATATGAAAAGACAATTAAGAACGAGCTAGTGTTTTACTTAGCAACTTAGTTCCTGCAGGAAATCTGGTAGGAATTGGATTAGTTCTCCTTTTTTCGCCATTCAGTTGAAGTTTGAAAGTCTAGTTCCCATTGTATGACTGTGTAAGCAGTTTCCAACCTCATTAATTTTAGATGGTATTTCTTCAGAAATCGGCATCATTTCGAAGTGGCACTTATAGTGTCCCTAGAGAGCACTTTATAGTGATAACTGATGCTCATATTAAACGATTAACTGTTACACTTTACACCTACAACGTCAGCAGCAGTCATATGTGCAAAATATGGTGCTCAAGCTATAACCAAACAGGTGCAGCTTTGCAGATTTATTAATAATGAAATTCAGAAAATCAAAATTCCGCAATTTTTTTTCATTAATTTACAAAAATATGAAGTCGGTTCTAACGATATTTGATAGTCTAACACGCCTCTCCTTTTTCGATAACCAGTTTCTTAAAAAAGCACGAGGCAACTTAAGGGTTTTGATGTTATATTTTTTATAAAAAAACTATCATCAATTTAATGTTATGATCACAGTAGTTGGGTGCATAAGGTCCCTGGTACTGTGAGTGTGCATGTATAGACTTTGTCCATTAACATACAAACAAACAATTTAATGTTACCTGTGAACCGGCCCATGGCTGTAGAAACTATGAAATGTCCCACTTATATTTTATGATACCAATTTGGATTTGATAATCAGTACAATTATGAGTCATCGACTTTCCTATGAAATCATTACTCCTTTAGAAAAATGTTGCTAGAGACATCTATGGAACCATTATCAATACTTTCAAGCAAAAATTATCATTTTGATTCGATTTAAAATGATATTCTAAACATGAAATACAGCATTCTTCAGAAATACGTGTTTTTGGTTCTTCTTATCTTCAGCACATGCGATCACCTTTAGAATACATTCTTACACTATACATAGCATTTATCGATTTACATAAATGTATGGCTTCTCAAACAATATTTCGCAGGACGTCATGGTGCGCTATCAATGAAAAGAACTCGTCTACTATCTTAACAATTAAGAACAGCGTTACGTGAAATCATAAAATACGCAAAATAATTAAATCGATAAGCAACGTCGAGAAAACGAAATTCATAATCAACCAATCAATGGATGTAAGTGATAAAAATTTGGACTACATTAAATTAACTTTGGTAAATAGATCTTTATACACTCACCGGCACAAAAGACGGAGCAGTTGCATTTTGTGATTAGATTTAAAATTGTATCCCTTTGTGATGTTTTATTATTACATTTATTATTATACATTTATTATACATGTTATAATGTTAAATGTATAATAAATGTATAATAATAAATGTAATAATAAAACAACACAAAGGGATACAATTTTAAATCTAATCAAAAAATGCAAGTGCTCCGTTTTTCGTACCGGTGAGTGTAGTTATGCGCTCTTGGAAGCTGAATTTATTTTTTTTAAAAGCTATATTTGCATATTTACAATCTACTCTTACAGTTTGAGTAATAGGTAAATTATATACATATAGATAGAAATGCATCGGTACTCTATAAAGATAGTTCCTCTCACAGCTTGTGTGGTTACATACACAGAAAATGCTTTTCCTTGACTGAGAGATGGGTTGGAATAACTCCAATCTCAGTACTACGCACAGGTACCAAGCTTTAATGGCTAGATCGAAATAAAACCACATTTTTGTGTTCTGGGACCGCTGCTATACGTGATCTACTTCTCTGACTCTTCAACCACAGAGAACACCCTAATCGCCATGTTTGCAGACGATATGGCCATCCTATCAACCAACGAAATACCTGAAGCAGCAGCAGAACAACTACAACTCCAACTCGATTTACTACAAGATTGGACTAGCAAATGGCGAATAACGGTCAATAGTGAAAAATCTGCACAAATAACCTTCACAAACAGACGCTTAGTTTATCCACAAATTAGGTTTAACAATACTCCTATTCCAATAAAATCCGAAATAAAATACCTAGGGATACACCTCGATGGTAAACTTACTTGGAGCACTCATATTAAAACTAAGAAGAAACACCTGGATCTGAATTTAAATAAATGTCTTCCGTAGCTTCCTGGGTTCGTGATAATTGGAACTGAGAGTGCACCATTGGGCTTATGCGGTTCTAATTACGCCATGCAGGAATGTGAGAAAGGCAAGAAAAAATCGCGTTTACCACGAGATAATAGCACCAAGGCTTCAGGTGACGATTGTGCATGACACATCCCCACGATCCGTAAAACGGCTACTGAATATTTCACATGAGACCCAAAAAGAGTGATTTTAGTAGGTAAGAAGGCCTCAAAACCGCTCGTAGAGGAGTGCAACAGTTTGTGGGGTTTCCGCCCTCGCGCATTACTTTAAATTTAAACAAGACGTTTCCTACGCCTTAATATGTGAATGATTATTTGCCCTTTTTCCCTTAGCTAGCTCAGTGAACATGAAAATATCTTAATATCTCAGTTAGTGACCTATGAAAGATCACTATTTGTCAAAACAGGAACCTGGTTCCCCCTTGTAGTACTATTTCGAGCTGAAATTGACTTTAAACAATGGACAAGAAAATCTAATGCGTTTACATCAATCTGTTGACTGCAAAACACATATAAAAACATTGAATAAACTCAAAGAACACAAGTAAAAACTGTTTAAATTGTATGACAAAACACATTCCTTTGCGCTTGCAGAAGCTCGCAGTTGAACGCAACCTTATCACGCTGACCCGCAAACATTTTACCTGGAACACTGCTCCCTACCGTTGAAAACGGTACATCTTCGATTACACCACCCACTCCTGGCTAGTATGATGCCGGAAACCCCGAATTCCTGGCTTGCGTCGAATCGTCTTCGATGGTGACATTATGAAAACTCAATTTGCAAGGAAACACCAGAAGCTAGACGCGAACTTATTTGAGATTTTTTAAATTTTACAAAATACACCAAAATAAAAATAGGTAACTTGCTCCACACACAGCCGCTGAAAGTAACCTAATTTTTAAACAACGTGTTCTAAAATGAATTCTACTGTAGTAGTTAATTAAACTGAGATCGTCGGTAATTCTACGTGTGAAATGCTTTTATATGGTATCACGTTTGACATAATTGAAAATGGATTATTCAAACAAAATTGAGACGGACATTTCTAAAACACCTGAACGTTTCCTTTGTGCAGGATTTGAAAAGATGGGCCATAACCAATAAAGCTGCCGTACAAAACATAATCAAATGAGTTACTGATATTAGGGGTTGAATAATCAATATTACGAAAATTCAATTAGGACTATAAAGAATGTTTCATTTACAAATTGGGGCTAAAATTGATGCGGGGCTTCTTAGGAACCAATTTGTTCCGTGGGCGTAACGGGAACTCCTTCGAGCCGATCTTCGCTGTCGCCATATTATTAAGGATAAACTCCGCTTATTTACACGTTACACGTCGTGTTCGTGCTAATTGAGACGGATGCTGGCAAATCTTAGTCACTCACAATGTGCGTCGCGCGGCGGGGCAAAAGGCTTAACCTAATAGCAATTTCGCGCCCGCTGCTAATTGCGTTTGCTGCTTGACGAGTGACGGGGTGGGCGTGTGAAATTTATTACGCTTTAATTGATCGGCTCCGTTTTGTGCATATGGGCGTAGAAATACAAACTTTAATTATTAATTGTCACCATTACCTTGATTGAGTGTTCTCTGTTATTTATTTCCTTTTCGGCTGCAGCTTTCACGGCGAGCTTTGCTCATGTTTCGTTGCTAAATCATTGCAAACGTTGTTTGAAATATATAATATATCCGGATATAGACTAACTTCTGTTTTAGATAATGCACATTATAGTGTACCAACTATTGCAACCTACCTTAGAAGGCTCACATAACTCCGACTAGTTCAATTCTCGGCTACGATAAGGGTTTAGGTTTTAGGTTCGCACTAAGAAAGAGGCATTGGGCGCCAACAACTTTATTAAATTGCTATTTTTTCTATAATATAATATACATCCAATCTTGTAATGTATGGGTTAAATTATTTAATTAATTATGAAGTCAATAGAAAAGGTTTATCTACTATTGCATTTCATAAATGACACTTTATACTGAAATATGGAATTAGAGTTTATATCAATTTATGATTTAAGTTATTTAATTAATTATGAGTTTATTAAAAAGGGTTTTCTTTCTTTTTCTGAAATTCTGCGTATACAGGTAAGATAAATTTAAAGAGCTCTTTATACCCTCTTAACCTATTTATGTTCGCGAATACTGGTTGTTAAATGATTTACCGGATAACTCAATTCACATTTCTAAAGTGTAAGAGATGCCCATTATTTGACACATACCTGCGGTATAACATTAAACCCTAATTGATATTTACAAAATATAACCTGTGGTTGTCTACTTGGTTTCTTTTAACATTACTACTGAAAAGGTAATCAAATTTTCTTATTACATTTTTATGAAGTTGTTGACGGTAGATTAAATTTCATATGTTCACTTACACTTGTAACTTTGACATATTTCTGGTTATGGCTTAACTGAATAGTATCATACAATTTTCTGCGGTTTAGGACTGACCTAATAAGGAGAATTCGAACCTATGCAGCCAGGAACAGCTGCCTTGCTTATCGACTTGAACTTCCGGTTGGCATGAAACATTTTCGTCGCCGGACTAATGAAGCGGGTTTTGGGGGTGAGGGATTCTTAACGAGGTTTAGTGCTGGTCTAACATTATCGTCTACTTCAAATTGGGCATTCCAAAAGGCTTCGCCAAGACTCCTAGTGACCTTATCCAATCGACTCATTGCGTTTAGTATTCAAAAACAATAAATAATTGCAGGTGAAGTAAAAAGCTAAACCGAAGACACTTCCATTAGTATATATACTAATCACCGATGTATGTACCTACCAGTTAAGTTGTAACTGCTTTTTCTGTTAATTGTATGCCCAATGAATTAAATCTATTTATTTGCCTGAAAAACCACTATAGTATAATAGAATGCAGAATTAGATTAATTATAATCTTACAGAGGGGAGATCTCAAATTCATATATTCTTTTGAGCTGAGAAATAGCTCCTAACTTATTCGTCGCTGGACGCTATCAAGACCAAATTTGTTTTTATTATATAACAGGAAGTGGTTTTTCTCTTTTATTTCAATTTAAAAATTTCCAAATTAGCCCTCTATTTAAAATTAAATACTAGAGGTGACGATTACGCAACCTGTATTTCTTCTAAGTACTTTAAGATGTATAACTTTCAGGTTTTGCTACAATTCAGAATTAGTGTATTTTAGTAGCGCTCACTATGGAATGCTACAATAGTAAACCTCAAATTACTGATGATTCAACCTATTTTTGTACGCGTGTTAGGGTTCTACGGTACAACCCTTCTTGGAGAACCTTTTCTTCAGCCGCCCACTCTGACAAAGTCCCAATCTGAGACGGAAACTACAGTTTGTCTGTTTGGTCTGTGAGAGGTATTTACTTTTCTCGCACCCAGCATATCTTCCAAGCATATCCCTATCCGCCACCTGAGGATGCGCGCTCTAGATATGCAGGCTCCCTCGATAGTGTGAAATAGTATTTCGCAAACAACATTTGCTTGTAGAATCCATAAATCGGGACATGCGGCCCTTCGATTATTTTGTTTGCATTTTTCAATATGACTGAATCCTGTTTAGAAAACTTCGGTGGTAGATTTGCATACGAGAAACTTTCTTTATATGCTGTGTGAGTAGCACGCTTTAAAAAACGTTAAATCATATATGCGTAGTCTTCGTTGAACTTCTAAATGGCACCATTCAAGAACTGTGTATGAAACTAATATGTTCGTTTTAAAAATATTTTTTCCGATAGTGCTGTAAAACGTTTGGAAAATAAGTAAACGCAATTGTATCAGGATTCCGCTGCAGCCCTTCAGTATACACCATTCGATTCGTCTTCGAAACGATATTTTATAATATTACACGGTTTATGATTTCCCGCCATAAAAACCCCAAGAATATCGGAAAACTTGTTGGAATTTGTCAGGGTGTTTATGTGCTTTCGTATGCGTTGTCGCCCCCAGTCATCCCTTGTCAAACACGTGTGCTATTTGTCTTCCAAGGATTTGCAGACCTAAGACAATTCTGTCAACGTAAAGCGTTAATAAATGAACCAGGCTCCCTGGGCGAAATTCGCCACCCGATATTTCGCCTATCCCACTCCTGAATTGTTTATAGGCCAAGTTCTCAAACCGTGTAACTTTAACGGCGCGGATCCTTCCCCAGCCGGGGAAAAGTGCGGCGTTTTGCTTAAATATTTATAGTTTCTGAATTGGAAATGCGAAAAATATTATTATGTCAGTCCGCGCTAAAATATGAGCTGCGTTAAATATCGGGCGCTCCAGCGTGCATAATTTACGTTTCTGCAATTTTGACTGAGCGGTAATTAAATAAGGCGGCTTTCCATGCGTCGGCGTTTGTTGCGGGCGTCAAGGGCGGATTTGGCGGAAAATGCGCCCTGAATTTTTCATGCGCTTACAGTTATTCTGGTATCGAGGAATCAAACGAGAGCTACAGCGATGTGAAAAGTCCTGCGCCACATTAAACTTCCAACGAAACTAAGTTTATGAATCACTTTGCTCTAAGATTATATCATTAAACGTTGTAAAAGTCGTATAAACGTATATGTCAAATAGTAAATGAGCAAACTTCTGCAATTTCTTTATTAACCAATGATTCCAATTAATTCTTCAGCAATCAATGGGCTTCGTCTAGAAATAAGGCGTTTTATCATTATTACTACAAAAAATTTTGATCTATAACCAAAAGCATTGCCATATTGAAAAATGAAATTATATTCCCTAAAAGTAGAAAAAATGCTGGGCGGTTTATTCTGTATTATTTCACAACATTTATCATACCAAAATTGACACGTTATCAATTTCCAACACCATATTATTACAGATATTAGATGCTTTATTGTAGAACGAATTCCCTCTGAAAATACTCTCTCAGCAATCATCTAACATAACTAACTCTTGTATGACTACGAATAACAAACGTCGATTTGTCGCCGAATAACACCTTCTGCCATTGTTGGGTGGTCAAATTGTGGTGTTCTTCCGCCAACTCAAACGATTGTTTCCTTGTTTTTAAAGCTTCTTTGATTGCTCTCAATTCAAAATTGAGCGACCTTTTAATAGAAGAATTAAGTTCTTTTTGGGCGACCACTTCGGATCTTGTTTTCCCATTTTTGTATGCTTTTTTGGTTACTTTAGTCGCGCGTTACCAATTTTATGGTTGCGCCACTGGAACTATTACGTTGTTTATTACTGCGGAATTAACTTCAGTAAAATACAACCGTTTGCGGAACACAATATCATTCCTTTTATTTCTTTAAAACACACGAACAAAATACAACATGTATATACAAATTCGATAATATTAATTTAAAATAAAAGTAGGAATTTGAGTAGCCTGGTTTTAAATACCGAATTAATTATTAAATAAAGACCTTGGAAACTGACCTTGGTCCTCGACTCAGCAAAATGCGTACAAGTTGGTATATGCAGAAAACGTGATATTAAGTCACAGTAAAAGTGCAAGTGATAAGTGAATGATCTCGAAAACTAAGCTACTGCCTTTATATATCTGCACCTGAACGGAAGGGGTATTCCCTATTATATTGAGTACAATAAAAGTGTCCAGCTAAGCTCCCTTTGCTCCATTGTAGCACAAGAGGTTGAAATCGTCGGTCGAAAAGAACTTTCCCTTTTATTCTTATTTGGGACGAAAAGGGTTTGACGGCGATATTTCTGCTTTACGACATAACCCCGGCTGTGTTAGAAATTGCATCGTGAACGTTATGAGAGTTAGTTTTGATTACAGATGTTTCGTATTTCAGGCGTACAATTGATACTTTCTCAAAACTGACACAACGCGAACTCCACTAATTTATTAGTTGATTTAGCACTGTAAAGTAAGTCACATTTTTGTTTATGGCCGTCTCTTGCACGACAGGCGTTTTCACGCCATTTATCAACGCTACGCTACACTGTAATAGCACTGCAGTTAAGACCACACCTTTAATTTGGAAGAATTGAGGCTTTTTCGGGCAAACTAGTTCTTCTCGATACTCCCATAATCCTCAATTGAGGTGTTTTTACAGTATTTCGTTAATCCGGAGTAATTGAGGATTCTTTCGGACAATTTAGATTTTCTCGTTATTAATTCATAAGAATTGAACCTTCTTTCATACAACCTTTTCGATACCTCATCATTCTCAGTTGAAGGCTTCTTGGTCGGCCACTTCGGGATTTGGTTTCGGGTTTTTGCATGCTTTTACAGTACTGTAGGTTGAGATTATGACCTCGTTAGTTCTCTTCGATACCCCAACATCCTCAATTTATTGTGTTGTCTTTGGTTGGTAGCCTCAAGATTTGTTTACCCGCTTTTATAGTAGAGTAAAAGCATAACTTCGTTAATTCGACAACTTGAGGCGTTCTTCGTACAAACTCTTCGAAACACCATCATCCTCAATTGAGGATTTTTTGGTACTCTACTTCGGGATCTGCGCTATCCCGTTTTAGCATATTTTTACAGTACTGTAGGTTGAGATCACAATTTCATTAATTCGGAAGAATTGGGGCTTCTTCGGGGCAAAGTAGTTCTCCTCGATACACCATCATCCTCAATTCTGGTGTTTTTGGTTGGTTACTTCGAAATTTATTTACCCACTTTTTTAAGCTTTTATAGTAGAGTAAGACCATAACTTCGTAAATTTGAGGCTTTCTTGGTTCAAACCCTTGTCGATACACCATCATCCTCAATTGAGGTCTTCTTGGGTGGGCCACTTCGTGTTTTGTTTTCTCGTTTTTGGATAGTTTCCTTATACTGAGCTTGGTATCATAACTTCGTTAATGCGGAAGAACTTTGCTTCTTTCGAACAAATTAGTTCTTCTCAATACACCATCATCCTCAGTTGAGATCTTCTTGGTCGACCACTTCGTGTTTTGTTTTCTCGTTTTTGCATGGTTTTCTTGTACTAAGCTTGGTATCATAGTTTCGTTAATGCGGAAGAATTGAGACTCCTTTCAGACAAATAGGTTCTTCTCCGACCACTTGCGAAGGAAGTTCGCTATTGGAAGTGTCTTCTTTATGATGATAAAAATTGATGTTGCGCCACTTCCTGTTGGATAATTTGCTTTTTACAGCTAACAATTTCAAATCTGGGTGGATGCTCAAATGCTATTACAACGGATTAAATTCCCCATCTATATTAGCTTTGATTGAAAATGTTTTAGTATAACAGTCCCATTTTCTGTGTATCACATTAATTACCAACTATCAGCTATTGTAATTGCTTTCTAACAACTTCTATAGCACAACTATTGAAATAATAAGAGTAATTATCTGAAGATTTGTTAGAAATGTTTTCTTAACACAAAGAGCAGGTTCACACCGCTGTAGAATTTCCGCGACTTACAAGAAGGGTCGGGGGTGCGAGCGTTCGTTAAGGTAAATTAGCAAGGTGTAACAATGTTCGGAGTTATGATAGCGGAGATATTAATTTACAAGGCGGTAGACATGCATATAAACAACACACCGCTGCACTGTTAAAACTGGCAAAGTAAACCTCCGAGACTAAATTCCGCCGAAATATCGCTACAAACGGCGCTATTAGTGACGCCGTTTACTCGTTCTCGAATAGCTGGCGCCCAGCAAGAGTACTGAAAAACCGCAACATGCCCCAAAAAGGCGGCAATAATTAATTTCGCGGGGACGGCGTCGTTTTTGCGTATTGTTAGACAACGTCTTGCGAGGTCAATTTAGAATCTGCAAGAATGGCGCTGAGAGGACGCTAAGTTCGTTTGCAATTTGTTAGGCTAGCGTTTGCTGTAGCACAATTGGAAAACCTCGCGACAATGCAAAAGGAACACAAAAGGAATCGTTATAAGGAAATGCACTCGGGAGAATGGTATTAAACAACTTGTTTGCCTTTTTTATCTGGTACGTCGCAGTCTGCTTTAACGTTCTACATCGTGTGCGGGATGTCTGCTAGTGCTCTCGTAATTCTTTGCATCTACTGATATTATTCAGGCAACTGTGGTACTGTATTCTTCCGGTTTGTGCGGAAGCAATAACAAACCTTGACATTTATATTAAAGTTTTTAAAAACCAAAAAGGTGTCGTATTGATGGCAGACAATTGTAAGGACCTAATTTTTTTTGCCATTACACTGTAGCTCTTTTAACTCCTTTTTAACTTTAAAATACAGCTGAATTGTCTCCTTGGACGTAGATTTCTTCAAACGCCCGTGAGTGGAGCTTGTTGCCTATGTTTATTTTGGCCCTTTTTGGATAATTTTGCAAACGTTAATTTAGTACCTCGTTCTTGACAGCATAGGAAGCTTCTTGCGGTGTTTTCTTGGAATTTAGAACATGTCTTCCTGCTTTCTTAGAAAGTGGTTCTCTACCATATTGGCTTAAGTAGAAGCCATCGCCATCGCTTTTTGGGAGCAACCATTATGGCGTATTTACATTAATCGAAGAGTGAATCATTCTTTCTGGGCGGCCTGCGGATTCCCCGTGGTTGCTCGCTTTCTTCTACGGTGGTTTTCACCTGCAGGACCTTTTTCGGTGCTCCCGGATTTGTGCTGTCTTCAGTAATGAAACGCCTATTTGTGGTGCTCCGCATATGTCTTATGGACTTAAAGAAACCGCTTGCTTCGAGACGTATTTAAGGCTTGGGCGCCGCTGTCTGACCTAAGGTTTTGAATACCGCAAGGTCAGGTTTTTTATTTTACCACCTAATTTACGCCGTCGCTGCATTCCAGTAAAAATTATTGGTAACCATGCGTGTTTCCTTCAAACGCTTTCGAGCGTTCAATGTTTAATTCCTTTGTTTATACGCGTATTATACGACTTTTGCTATCTGCTATTAATTTAATATAATAGTTAATATTGGCATTTATTCGATTTGTACAATTGTTTTAAAGGTAGTGTACGGGTTGATTTTCACACCCATTGCGTTGAAATTGTTTTGTAAAGCTTTATTGTGAGCGTTATAATGCACTTCGTTGTCCACGGGGTTTGGTGATAAGCGTGGCGTGATCGAATTACGTTTTAAGAACCTAGCTTATTGGAATGCTTAAGGGGACTTTTTTAATTAGGGTTGTCTTTACTTTTCGGATTCAACCGAATAATTAATTCAAATCTTTTATGTACCTATTTAACCCGCATGTTATTTCATTTCATGGTCCCGAATGGTGTAGGTTAAACAAGCGTCCACGTTCGATCAGCAGAGTTAAGCAACGCTGTCTCTGGTCAGAACTTGGATGGGAGTTCCACAGCTGCATCTCTCGGCGCCTCGTGGTACGGCTACAACGGAAAAAAGTTGGTCCCGGCGGTCATACAACATCATGACAGTCGTTAGTGGGGTTGGAAGTCCTCACAACTACACAGCGACGCCTATAATTGGCCTAAAGACTGTTGGCTGAGTGCGAATTAAATTAAATTAAAAAAATTCATTATTTTGGATTGAGAACAACATTTATTATTAATCATTCATAAATCTCCGTTTTTACTTAGTTGTTTCAAGAAGTATAAATCAGTAGCGTGTTAGAATCGGAAAACAAGGCATTCTTTGTCACACCTACTTTTTTTTAAATTAAAACAACTAAACTTGTGACTAGCCACTGTATTTATAGAAATGTTACACACTATGAAGTACACATTTTTGTAATCATTAATGGATCAACATTTCTGCTGTGTGTAGACTGCGGTCGCGGTGGACATTGCCATAGCAGAGACGAAATGTGAATGTAAAAAATTAAAAATGGGGCGGACTAGCTGTAATTGTGACTAAAAATGTGAAAAAGCAAAGAATTTGCATAACTTCTTCAAATTTAACATTAATTTATGCAACATGAAAGAGTTGCTCAAATTTGACTGGTGACCAAAGTGGCCAAGGATTATTCAAAATAATGTAGTTGACGTGGCTTTCTGTAAAACTGGAAACATGGTTCAGTAGCTTCATTGAGAGACATTTGCCGTTGTATCACCATTTTTAGCGCCAGTGTATAATTTAGTGAATTACATTATTGCTTAAAACATAACGCTAGCTTCTAACTAATACATATTTTACGTATAAGGTACTCTCATGGCAGTGTCAGTTTACTAATTAAAACTTATGGAACTTCTTATAGTTCAGGTTGTAGCCAACGTCATAATTACATCTCTTGAGCATTACCTGAATTTACGTAACTGATAGCTTAGAATTTGTAATAATTTATATTATTCAGCTTATCTTAGCTGTAAAACACATGATAGGGATCTTTTGCAGTGTTATTCGGGAGCGATTAATAAACATTAGAAGTGAGGTTGTGCAGTGTCCGTAATACTAACATTTTTTCTGGAACTTTTCAATGTTGGCCATTTTATGTTTTTAATTTAATGTATTAACGCTTGCTAGAAATATTACTTAGTACCTCAAAATACACTAGAACAACTTTTACGTAAAATTGTTCATTACATTTCATAATGGTTCAAACAGCGAACGTAGCTACATACCTGCTTTCCAACAGGCGTAGCAGCCGTTCCGAAACTTTAAATTTTTAATCACTTAAAATCTATGGACCCAACAATACTCTAAGCGGATTTTTAAGAAAGGACGTAAATAAGCCTACGTTCTCATGGAAACGTTGACGGAGTTTGCTACTTTGATAAAACTTCTATCAGCTCACTGCTGTTTCGCTTAGAAATGAAAATATAAGTTCTAAGAAACTGTACACTCTAGGCGCTAGCTTTTGAATATTTCAACATACTAACATATTTTTCATGTACGCATTTGATTATAAGACAGTTGTAAAAAAAGATGCGAAATTATACATTGAGGAAGTTTTTGATTTGTTATAGTTAGCACTTTATCATAATCGTAAAATTTTCTCAGTCTTAATGTTAATCGCCAACTCTTTTATAAGTAAAATATAATGTATCTCTTAACAAACAATTTCCCGGCCTTTGCACTTTTTTTAAGATAGGCACAGAGCCTTGGCTGGCTCGTCCTTTATAATTTTAGGTCTTGATTCCGATTTAAGAAATAGTTTCTGATTACTACTAAACAGATGGGCGCCAGTTTCCATCCTGCGACAACACTAGGTTCAATCTAAACAACCGTAACTTAACATCCTAATTCTAAAACACGTGACAGCGACGAGTCGAATAAAAGAATAAACCGTATGTAAGTTCAAGTAGCAACGTTTTAATACATTTAATGCGAGGGTACAAATAGGTGGTTCCAGAGATTAAATTCAAAATTACGGGTAATATATTGTAACGGGTATACATTTCCACGTGCAGCAGCAGTAAATAACCCCTGGAAAGGACTGATCGGTACAGCGCAATAAACCTTCAGCGAGATACGTCCGGTAGATTTGCTGACCATCTCATGCCTGCAGGTGGCTTGCTTGGGAAATGGCCAAAAGAAGAGCGAGTGAGTAACAAGCACCAAAAACGGAAAATAAAGAGAGTCGCGAGTGATTGACAACATTCGCTGACGCAGTGTAGTGCGCACAATTATAAACGCAAGTGTGACCAACTAACGTGCTGTGTAGATCGGCAGAGACGTCGAACACGGACGACAGGGAACGTCGGCTCGCTAGACAATTGTCATAAATCTTCTCGTTGATGTAAAACCATTGGGTACATTGGCAGTTAACACCTTCACTCGCAAGGAAACCAACCCAGTCAATAGACTTGTCGGTGGGGGGATATTGTCCACTGACAGAGCAAGGGCAAGAACCCTGTCATTCCATTCAGTACGAGTCATTCTTTTCCATATTCCAGTGATTCAGGTTCGCTACGAACATTCGTGGTTGTCCACCGAGCTTTGTCTTGACACCAGCAATCACGGCTGACTGCGAGCTTACTATCACTATCACCCATCTCAATGTCGACCGCTATTAAAACCATCTGATCGACGCCTCTAGTAGTTGGTCATGCGACCAGCTTTGACTACAGCAATGAAGGGTTTTAAGGATGTTTGAACGTAAGTTTCTTTTAAACGAGGGAATCTGCGATCATCTGCAACTGATTTAGCAATCCTTCCAGACATTTCAAGCTTTTCATCTCAAGTTCACAGGTACATTTTAGCTGATATTCAGAAAAGAAATTGCCTGCTAATCGCGAATGTAATTAGCAATGTACAAAGCCGGCTCTAATTAACTTTACCTACCACCTCACGAAACCTCCTATCCTTTATATTGCGGCCACGAACGTAATTCCCAGCATTGTACATGCAAAGCGTTGACAAATATTTAAGGATTTATTTTCCGGGCACGGGCCGCGCTCGGATATTAAATTTCGGTATTTCAAACGCTGCAAATCGGTCATCAAGGGCGGAATGAGCGGAACGAGTCAAAATCATGTTTCTTTCTAACGAGTGCGTTTGATTCCATTACAATCCGGCCGAAAGCCAATTAAAGCGCAAGAGTCGTTGTTTATATCCGGGAAGTGTCCTGGGGCCAGAAACTGTGATTGCCTTGCAAATACACGTATCGCAAAGCCATCCTTCGGTGCTTTGAGGGTTGTCCCTTCGTCACGTTGAATAAATTTTGTTAAATTTCTGAACTAAATTCATAGATTGGGTTCAAGTGTGGAGGCGCATATACATATGCCTTCCCAGGGGCGGCCCCAACTATAATCTACAGGTCTCCTGGGAAATACGTTTTATCCGTCAAATGTCCATGCGACGTGTTTGTATGCGACGGACGGACACCTACTTAATATTGCCGCCCTTTGGCGCGAGGAAATTGCTCCATTTACCACATCGATGAGTCGCTGGATTTACAACCAGATACCTATCGGTGTTTTATGGTGGTTGCCCAGCATTCGAATTAATTGGTTCATAATTTACCGGCCTGAATGCGGCGGCGGCTGTAAAATCGGCACTACATGCCACATAAACTTGGACTTGGAATTGTAGGTTATCCAGTCGGTGGTCATTGTTTAACAGACAAGCAGCGCGACCATATCAAATCAACCATACGTCTAGTATCGACATGAGGACCCAAGCAGTAACTCGGATTTGTACGCCATAGAATGTCCTTAACATGACTTCGACATAAATAGTGGCGTGAGATTAATTATGCGACTGAGCATATGTGTCACGGCTATCTTCAGCAGTAGTGAAATTTGCACATGTAGTTGAAATAAAATATGTGTTGAAACCACGTCGAAGTGGTAATTAGTGTCTCCGAGTATTTAAATTTAGCTTAAATAATAATCCAAGAATGAAGCATATTTTCTTTTTAATTTAGTAGACTTAAGAAACCAAACATCGAAGAAATAACTTGCTAATTAATAGTTATTTTTGTATTTAGTGTGTGAAAATTAGTTTTGTAGTTTGCCATCGGATGGTTCGGGGGACGACGCGTAGACCACAACAAACATACATTTTAAAGTAATTACACGTTGGCAATATGGTATGAATTGTTCGGATTGAAAAATAATACAATGTCAACATTTAGTCATGACGTTCATAAAATTTCTTTATCGTTCGATACTCTCATTATGGCTTCGCTACGGCAGCTTTTGACCGTGGGTCAACTTTTAATATTGATTAGTACTCGTACGTATAAACTGTTAACTCTTAAAGGTGAAAGTGCAAAATAGTTATGTGTGAATCAAGTGGGTAAAAAAGGCGTTTTTGATCCGCGACGTGAAAGTTATTGCACCAGTTGCAGAGCACCGAGGGCTATAACACGACAAGGGCCAAAGACGGTGGTTACACTTGAGGCGCATACAAAACATTATGAACCATCGAATTGAATTTCAAAAAGAAGTTATTTTAGCTGAATAGTACCTTTGTAACTGTCTTTTAAGGCTATTTGGGATAGTTGATTTGCCAAGCACTAACCCATTGGGTCTACAAGCAACTTAGTACTAACCAGAGGTAATTCCCGTAGGCCACGCCTTCCAATTTCTCTTATTCTATCCATCCCCATTTCCTCTTTCTCTATGTTCCTCCCCATCTCTTCTTTTTCCTCATTTCTGTCTCGTTCTTTTTATCTGTATCGGCGTTTTTTTCTTTTTACCATTCTTTTTCTTTTTAGTCGTGGTCATGTTCCACTTTCATTTGGATTTTGTAACTTTTCGTATTGTTTAACGCCATCTTTTTCGGTTTTCGCAATTGACGTTAATATTGGTGATCTTCCACGAAAGCGGATCTCTTCCATTTTTTCTTGCACAGTTATTCTCTCCAAGTTGTCTCCTATTGTAACTACATGACCGAAATTTTTTAATATACGGGACTGTTCTTTATCCTCGTGTTATTTATTACCAGATAATAAGTCCAGTCCGCCCGGAGTGGTGGTAATAAAGGGTTGCCGGCTAGCTTAGTAGAGAGGGAGTAGGTTATTCCGAGATTCGTCTTACACTGAGCAAGGACTCGATAAATTAGAAGGGAATATAATGGGAATATGATGCGTTAAGCGCCACCGCTTTTCTGTCGATACAAGTAGACGATTTCTTAAAAGTGGAAACAGAAACCCATCTTTAGGTGCATTATCACCTGCTGCAGCGACGTACTTCTAGCGCTGTCCCGGATGGAACTTACCTTAAGTGGTTTCCTACAGCTAGAACCTTTTGCACTCCAATACGGGAAAGATCGCATGCAACAACCCTCAGATCAAAAGAAAACATCGTAATTATAATTCAATCTATTGACGTTAAAACACCACTTCGTGATTAATCCCGCAGAGTGGTATGAGGGGATATCCTCTGGAAATTTGAACCGACCATGGTCACACACGTGAAAACCACTCAACAGCAACTGCACAACTTGCTCTGGAACGGTCGAATGCTCAAACTGAATTCTGAATGCCCCGCGAAACTCTTTAACGATCCGGACGTCGTGATACTAGAAAGGACACCCGATTGGGGTTCGCAACTATTGATTGAAAATGGAGCAGGCGATTAATTCGACAATGTGATTTGCTGAAGCGCTACGGGGATGAGAGACCGATTTTCGGCCAAGCTTGCGAGAAGGGGTTTTCTACTCAATACGTGTGTTTTATGGCTCATATATCAACCCTGAAACGACGTTTACTACTTTTTTAATGCCCTAACGAGCATTTTGATTGACATCCAAATGCTTGACAAAGGAGACCGGCATATGAGCTACGCGTAGCTGCGACGAAGGGACTATACTTATTCGAAGGCGACTTGGCTATGCACATGCGCGCCCTTCTGCTCGGTTAATTTATGAGACAGCAGGTTCGGGTATTAAAGAATATGCCGCTAAAACACTTGGCTGGTGGTTTGGGAATATCTGCAACTGCCGGAATTTTTGCTAGCATACGTTAGCCCGGAAAATTCATATAACAAATTATAATTTTTTTTCTTTCACGTATGTTCTTTCCCGTTCTATTTATCCTTTTTCTTTCCTTTGTGCTTCCTACTGTTTTTTTTTTCATTTTGTTCTTCCGTTTTCTACTTGTTTTCCTTTTCTTGTTCCTTTTTTAATGTTCTATCATTAATCCGTATCGCGATTTTGAGCTCCACGAGTATTTTCCTCTTTGCAGGCTCAACTTTCTTATAAGGGTCGGCTATAACAACAACATTTTTATAATAACCCGAACGAATGGCTTAGTGAATCCGAAGTATGAACAAGATGTGTCAATTTATTTAGCTATGTAGCTTATTAGAACATTTTCAGATGTTTGAGAATTGTTTATCGAGAACGACTAAGATTGATGCTGATACAACAAATAATCTCTTGGTTTATTTTAATGTAATATAGTAGTCACTACCACAAATTTATTTGTACTAAATGTTGGGATACATACGAATGGTGCTTTTCCAGATATGATGATAGAGGTGTTGTATATTGTTACCTTTTTGTCCACGTTATTTCTGGTTATGAAGACCTAACCGCTGTGCTAAGTAGATTTTTGTGTTTTACGTAAACTATTTTCATATTTTCATTGTATCGTAATGGAATGTCATGCTTGTATCGCGAAATACTCTTCTAGAGTGGTTTTTATTTGCTAATTTTAATCCATTACAATTTAGGTCCCCATTTTGTGCGTCTCTCTACGTAATGCTTCTCGAACTATGCTTTTTACTAAGTTAATGGTCGCTATGGTGTATATAGGAATATTTATTCCTACGATGCTCTCTTAAATGTTTTTATTTATTTGCATTTTCAACTATGCTAACATTTTTCTTTTGCTCTATTTTAAGCAAATGGCTAGATATTACGGTGTGTAAACGTAAACTAGGTAATACAGAGACAGTAAAAAAGCGATAAACGAAAATTGGAAACCTCTGCTGTAACCATAACTTCTTGTTGAAATTGGAATTTCTAATTAAACATTCCTGCTTTATACTAAAACCAAACCTATAACTTGGTCATTTACGATCTAAGAAATCAAGTAAGCATTTCCCCACACTACCAAGAGTTACCGTCGCCCTCCCAAAACTATAAATTAAGACCCACACACTAAGTCTTTCTTGCCGTAAGTAACATTAAGACGGTAATTCTAAAAAGGAATTAAATCGCGGGTGGCTTCAGCATAAGCACCTTAAGGCGGCCGACGAAGTTCGTACGTTATAATCAAGGAGCTCTTCTTTAAGCCCGCATATCAAAGCACGTACATAATTCATTAACGATTTTTCTGCGGGTAGCTGCTCTGGAGATTTAGAGCAGTTCACCTGGCTGGTTACCGCAACTAGCTGCCTTTTTCCGCAGCTTCGTCATTGCGCTCGCCTTATCGGGATATTACAAAATTACGGAGGAGCACAAAAGCTGCCCCGCGGATATTCGTTGTCGTGTCTCGTTCGGGGCGCGGAAGAAAATTCCCATTATGTTCCTGTATGTTCTCGTCGATCCACTTCCAACAATCTATCGCGACTTAAACGCCCGTTTAATAGTCGCAGAACCACGACAGGAGTTATATACCCGAAGAGTGCAAAGACATGTTTATTTTCATGACTAGATGGCAAAAGTGTCTCAAGATAGTGATAATGAATCCTGACCTGCTCCAGGACTTTAATATTTGCATCTCTGTATTTTCTCGGTATCGTTCTACTCGTGCCAACGCTATTACCGCCGAAGAGGAAAAACGCACGATCAAAGGGCAGTAAAACTTTTAAAAGTGGAGGGGTTAATTAGGAGGAACGAAGAGGACGGCGTCAACGGCGGCGAACTCGCGAGCATAACTCACGGCTGTGTGTGAATTAAACCCGGCTTCGTTTATTTTTGAAAATGCCTCTGACATAAATAGTTCTCCCCAGATCACGTAGTAATTAAGATGTATTGCGAAAATGAGGAAAAACGTTGCGAACGGGACTTCGGGGGATGATTCAAGTTCGTGGTTGCAGCTACTGCAGCGCTGCACGTGTATTTCGGTCGAAAGTGAGCGATGCTTGTGATTAATTGCACGCTGCGAACCGTAAGAGTTAATTAGAAACTGCATTGTAATTTTACTACTTCCTCGTATCATTTCTGATTGACACTGTTAAATTGGGCATGGCAAAGAGATAAACTATCTAATTCCAATAGCTCGCTCCAGATAAGATGTTTCGCAACACTTTCAAACAATCGGCAGTTGATTAATTAATCTATGGTACATTGTTAAACCTTATATATTGATAATATTGTAGCGATCTGGATTCCAAGTACTTAGCGTAATAGATGTTAATATGGAATCGCTTGTCTCCAACCTCAGAGATCAAGTAGTTACAGTTTGAAAAGCGATCCCCTGTTGAATGGTAGAGGGTTATGCCGGTCTCCATCCGCAGAGGCCGAATAATTATGGCTTGGAAAGCATTCCCTTGTAGATGATGGATGAATACAAACGTAAGGATTAATAGTGGCTTATTAATTCTAACCTATTCCCTTTATATGCAAAAATTTACTTACTTCGTCCAGAGAACTATTAAGAAATTCCTGCTAACCTAGCAATAGCCTATTTTATGACTTAATTGTTAAAGTTAAAAAAAAAATATTTAGCAAAAATCCACAGCTTGATCACACGTTTGTAGACGGATTGTGCTGAATAGTGTTGTGTAACATTGTCAGTGAGCTAGTGTGTCGTGCTGACCAGAAATGCTGCTTTGCTAATTGCAGCATATTCTTCAGCTGAATGACCGAACGAATTTCTTCAGAATTTTAAAGCGACATTTAACTAATGTTTAATCTTGACGGCATTTAAGAAATGGTAATGAAGAGCCTATAAAAAATTAGCTTAGTACAAGTCATTTGATATATGAAATCCATGAAAGGAGACGTCATTTGCCGACTGAGTAAAAGTAATATCCAGAGTAGATTAATTTTCCACAGAAAATTTTGCGAAAAAGGTCTGGAGATCGTGCCAGCAAAGTAATACATGATGTCGTAAAGTACTTCGGCGTTGTACGTTGGACGACCTACTAGAGTATTTAAGTTTTCCGAAAATTTTACATATGTACTTGGCACAATACATACACTACTACCAACAGAAACTTGCAAGTCCAACATCGTAGTAAAACTATTTTAAATATAAAAAATATTTAATATTGGTTTCGTATACCTAAGCACTAGCCACAAGCCCTACCGAAGTTAAATTCGTTTTCCTTCGTATATGGTTTAGTCATCTCGGCCTGCTCCAGCATAATATCTATTCTACTCTATATTCTTTTTTTGTCTGTTGTCCTTTCGAACAGTACCTAAAGTAATTGGTTAAAAGGTGTTTTTCTTCTTCGCACATGGTTGAGGTCTCTCGGGATTTTCAAGCTTACTATTTATTCTATGCTATATTCTATTTTGTAGCACCTGTTATGTAAACGGCTAAAATGTTTTCATCTTCTTCGCACATGGTTTAGGCCTCTCGGCTTCTTCCAACTTACTATTTATTCTATTCTATATTCTATATCTGTAGTCTGTTGTCTTTTTAAACAGTACCTAAGGTAAATGGGTAAAATTGTTTTTTCTTCACATAAGGTTGAAGCCCCTTGGTCTGTTCCACCTTACTATTTATTCTATTCTATATTCTATTTTTTACAGTATGTCGTCCTTCTAAACAGTAGCTAAAGTAAATGGATAAAAAGTGTTTTTCTTCTTCACACATGGTTGAGGACTCTCGGTCTGTTCCAGCTTACTATTTATTTATTCTATATTTATTCTATATATTATTTATTCTATTCTATATTATATTTTGTATCGTCTGTTGTTCTTTTAAACAGTACCTAAAGTAAATGCTTAAAAGGTGTTTTTCTTCTTCGTACATGGTTGAGGTCTCTCGGTCTCTACCAGCTTACTATTTATTTATTCTATATTTTATTTTTGCAGTCTGCTGTCCTTTTAAACAGTACCTAAAGTAATAGGGTAAACGGTTTTTGTTCTTCATCGCACATGGTTTAGGCCTCTTGGTCTGTTCCAGCTTACTTATAATTAGGGATGGACCGATACCGATACTCGGTATCAGCCATATGGGCCGAATTAGGGATACATCGGTATCGGTCATATCGGCCTTCCTTTTTGCCGATATATCGGCAAAAGTGAATTTCCTTTCAATATTTAATATTTTAATATTTATTATAAGAAATGAACAATATAATGTAAATAATCAATGTGGAGTATAAAATATAACTACTGTCTAATATTGAAAATTCATTTTTTGTAAATTATTATGTAAAAATATTAGGCTCTCCATCAAGTGTGTTGCACCATGCAGCGAAATAACTTCCAGCTTCTGGAATCCACTGCATCAGCAAAAAAAGAAAAAGGTAAAGGTCCAGGGTCATTTAAATTCCCCCAGCTGGGGGCCCCTTGCGTCCCTCTTCAGCCAATAACGGGAATTTCAGAATGGGTGGAGAATGCAAGCGAGGCCAGGAAAGGTGGAGAAGTACTGCCCCGACATTCGCTTCAGAGAAGGTACTCTGTTGACTCAGGAAAACCACCTAAAAACCTGAATCAAAGAAGACGGCCAAGGGAATCGAACCCACGACCTCCCGAATGCTAAGCAGACGTGGTAACCACTAGTACACAGAGCTCGGTCCATCAGCAAAAACATTCGATCAGGCGATGCCATTTCAAGGTCTTGCATCATCAGAAATGATTAACAATACTAACTAATAGGTCAAGAAAAAAAAACGATCGTGTTAAATTGCGTTATTAAAACGAAATGACGAGAAGACACCTCCATAAGCAAACCTAAGCTAGAGTTCGTATTTAGGGGATTACCCCGCCCAAATCTAGCAAGCAGCGGCGCACACGTGCTTGCATGTAGTCAAAAAGTAGTGGAGAGAGCAATGAGAATATATATCGGCGTATCGGCCTCGATTATATCGGTATCGGCCGAAATATCGGTATTGGCCAAAAAACCCGTATCGGTCCATCCGTACTATTAATTGTATTCTATGTTCTATTTTTTATCGTGTGTTGTCCTAAACAGTACCTCAAGTGCATGGGTAAAAGGCTTTCTTCTACTTCACACATGGTTTAGGCCTCTCAGCGTGTTCCTCCATTTTATTTCTTCTATTGTATATTCTATTCTTTTATCGTGGGTTGTCCTTTTAAACAGTAGCTAAACTAAATGGGCAAAAGGTTTTTTCTTCGTTGCCCCTGGGTTAGGTCTCTTGTCCTTTTCCGGAGTACTAAGTATTCTATTGTATGTTCTATTCTTCTATCGTCTGTTGTCCTTTTAAACCGTACCTAAAGTAGTGGGTAAAAGATTTTCTTCTTCTTCGCGCACGGTTTAGGCCTCGTAACTTGTTCCGGCATGCTATTTATTCTACTCTATACCCTATTGTTCTATCATCGGCATTTCTTAAGCAGTATAGAATTTAAATGAGTAAAAGATTGTCTGCTTCTCGCATGCCTTTCGCCACTTCCGGATACTATTTAGTTAACTGAGTAAACGGTTTTTTCCTTCTTCGCGCATGGTTCGAGCTTCGTAGCCTGTTTCATTACAGTATTTAGTCTATTCTATATATTATTTTTTTACCGTCTATAGTCCTTTTAAGCTGTATCTTACTTAAATGGGTAGAACGTTTTCTTTTTCTTTGCACATGGTTTAAGCCTCTTAGCCTATTCCGTCATACTATTTACTCTATTCTAGATCTTATTATTTATCGTCTGTTGTCCTTTTAAACAGTATCTAAATGAAATGCGTGAAAAGTGTTCTTCTTCACACATGGCTTGGGCTCTTCCGCATGTTAAGGAATTCTATTTATTCTATTTTCTTATCGGCTGTTATCTTTATAGGCAGTAGGTAAGTAAATGAGAAAAGGTTTTCTTCTTCTTCTTCACACATTGTTTGATCCTCTTAGCCTGTTCCGTCAAAGTATTTGTTGTATTCTATATCTTATTTTTCTATCGTGTGCTTTCCTTTCAAGCAGAACCTAAGCTAAATGAGTGAAAGGTTTTCTTCTTTACACATGGTTTAGATGTTTACCAAACACGAAACATCCAATAGGAAGGCCGCCAAAACAGTGGAAGAATTGCTGGACGTCCGCATCCCAGCAAATATGAATGGGAAAATTGAAAATTACAGGACATACGTCCTAAATTAAGTGAAAGAAGAAGACGAAGAAGACATGGTTTAGATGTCTGAGCCTGTTCCAGCATTCTATTTTTCTATCATTTGTTGTCGTTACAGGCAGCAGGTAACTAAAATGGAGAAAGATTTTCTTCTTCACTCATGGTTAAAGCCTGTTTCGTCAAACTACTAATTCTATTCTATATTCTATTTTTCGATCGTTGGTTTTTTAAACAGTATCTAAAGTAATCGGGCAAAAGGTTTTCTTCTTTCTCCTTTGCACATGGTTTAGGTCTCTTATCCTCTTCCTACTTCGCACATGATTTAGGCCTCTTATCGTCTTCCAGAATACTGTTGTTTCTATTCTCTTCTATTTTTCTATTGTGTATTGTCCTTACAGGCAGTGCGTAAGTAAAATGGGTAAAGATTTTCTTGTTCCTCTTTTCACATGGTTTAAGCCTCTTACTCTGTTCCATCACACTATTTATGTTATTCTAGATCCTATCTTTCTATCAGCTGTTGTGATTTTAAGCAGTACCAAAAGGAAATGGGAAAGCAGTTTTCTTCTTCCTCTTCGCACATGGTTTAGGCCTTTGGCCTCTCAGGCCAGACTATTCTATTCTATATTCAATGTTTATATCGTCTAGCGTCCTTTCAAGCAGCTCCTAAGTGAAATGAGTAAAATCTTTATTTCTTCTTCTTCTTCGTACATGGTGTAGACCTCTCACCCTGTTTCGGAGTTCCATTTATTCCGTTCTATATTCTATTTTTCTATGGTCTTTTGTTATTTTAATCACTACCTAAATTTCATGGGTAAAAGGTTTTGTTTTTTCTGCATTTTGTTTATTTTATTCTATATTTTATTTTTCTATCGTCTATTGTTCTAAAGTAAATGTTAAAATGTTTTCCTCTTTTTTTCTTTCTTCGTGATTTGTTTGTGCTTCTCAACTTGTTCTGATATACTATTTATTTTATCACATATTCTACATTGCTATCGTCTATTGTCCTTTCAAGCACTACGTATTAAGTTAAATGGGTAAAACGTTTACGAGTAAAACTTTTTTTTTCTACTCCGCACGTGGTTTATTACGGCATAGTATTTATTCTATCCAAAATTCTCCTTTTCTGTAGTCAATTATCCGTTGAAGCAATACCTGAAGTAAATGAGTAAAAGGATTTCTTCGTCTTCTTCGTACATTGTTTTTGGCCTCTCCGCTTGTGCTGGCATACTCTTTGTTTTATTAATATTTTAATTTTATATGGTTTATTATCCTTTTAAGCAGTACCTATCTAAGTTAAATGAGAAAAACCTTTATTTCTTCGTCGCACGTGGTGTAGACCTCTCGCCCCGTTCCGGCATTCGTTTTATCCCGTTCTATACTCTATTTCTCTATTACATCTTCTCCTTTTAATCACTGCGCAAACTTAATGGATCAACATTTTTTATTTGCCTCAGCCTATTCCCGCATTCCGTTGATACTATTCTATATTTTATTTTTCTATCCTCTGTTGCCCTTTCCAGCAGTACCTGAGCTAAATGAGTAAAAGGTTTACTTCTTCGCCTTCTTCTTCGCACACAGTTTGGACCCTTCAGCATTTTTCGAAAGAGAACGTAGCCAAGAGGTTAAGAATTCGCACTTGTAATCCGCAGGCAGTGAGTTCGAACTTCACGCCCGAACATTGGTTTCATCTCACGCTCGTTGGCAACCTTAGGTGGTCGCAACCCCTGTAGAGCGGTTAGGCTAGCCACCTACCCACGCCGCTGCGTAAGAAGGCTCATAGAACTACCGATTATGTAGTTGATAACAGGCCAAAAGCCTATAGTAGGAGGAAGAAGAAAAATAAGCTTTCCATCATACTATTGATTAAGCTGGCTATCATTTTATTGGTCTGCCTGCAGTGTATCTAAAGGCTTTAAATGGTAGTCTGTCGTGGGCCGTTTTTGATACATGCGATCTTTGAATTCTTTGGTGTAGCAGGGTTCTATACGCACGCGGATGCTCGCTGCAACTTTGGCTGCTCAATATCCTTTTGGTGTTGGTTGAGAGCAACCCATGTGCACCAGCATCAAAAGACTTATGGGTGGATGTGTGGGTGGAGTTTTGCGCTAAGTAACGAACTCTCTCTGAAGCCGGATTCTTTAGATCTGCTTCCGTTTTACCTTGTTGAAATTTTCATTGCTTTTTGTGGTGCGACTTCCCTTTAGGGGGTCCAGTGAGTGTTACTTTTGGTTTCGAAATAATGATATTCATTTAATCGTTTCTAGCTGTTTAACGCCACCAAATTCTTTGGCGTTAGGCTGCTGGTATAATTACTTATGATCTGTGATAGCCGAAAGAGTATGTAATATAGTAACCGTGATTGATTTATGTGTGTACATGTATTAACCCCTTTCACCATGCATAGGAATTTATAGTTTGAATTTTTATAATATGTGTACTTCATACATGATGCTGTGACATTATGTGTTACTGATTACTGCACCCTGCTCGATCTGTGCTATGTAATTTTTATTCCAGGTAATCGAGTGACTGGCTAGGTTCCGAGTTCTCTTCACTAACTGAACAAATTCATCGTATAGAAAGACTCAGCGTCCTAGTTAAAAAAATTCATTGTTTTAGAATCCCGCCGCCTGTTAAGTTAATTGGATTCATTTTGAAATTAAAGATTAAAACATAGGATAAGTAGGCGTCACAGTGTCTAATTTTGTGCCTATTTATTTCAGATGTATTTTAAGAGAACATTCTGTTGAGTGCTGTAAGCACTTACGTAGCTAAATGGAACATTAGAACTTGGTTGTTGGAAATTTGAAACATTGTTGAAAGTATGTTCAACTCAATTGCCTCCTAACGCCGGCGCCGTGTTGCTATGGTCGTCGTAGCTAGGTATTTTTACAAACCATTTACATTCCGTTTTGTTTCACAAAAGAGCTGGAACTGCTACAAATTGCAGGATATTTATTAAAACGCCGCTTTGCAGCGGCAGTGCCACAACATGAAGTACGTTATAGGTGCGCAACGTGTATTTATTGTGGTTTAGCGTTTAGACTCTGTGAACGAACTCTAATAGCTCAACTTAAATCGTTTCTTGAGTTTTATAACTTTCCTATATATTTTTTTAAATGTTTGCTTAGAAACCGTACATATTCAACACGGTAAGAATCTACGTTCGAGTCCTTTTTATTAGAAAATATGGTGGATTCTTTATGCCAGTGAAGTTCACCATCTTCAATTGGCAATTAGTATGTTTGAAGTTTCAAAGTAGCTGCCGGCGTTGAAATGAATTTTTTATCCTCCGGTATTTATTTTCATTTATTCTTATTCCATACCCCACACGAGTTATTTTTGAGCTATAATTTGACTCCAGCTTTCAGCGTCTCCAAGAAAATTGCTCCGCAAAATCACTTCCTCTATACTATGTGAAGGTGAAAAATATATTTTGAAATATTCGCTTTTAGAAGCAAATAAGCCTCATTCCCATTCAAACCTAGTTCTTACTAAATCAAATCGTTTGGTCGATTTCCAGGCACTAAATGTTTTGAACTCAATAAGTATAAAGGTTGCAACCCGACGCGATCCGATTAGGTCTCTTATTTCATAGAAATTTTCCAGTTTCCGGAGCTCTGGCCGATGGCTTGAAAATCTGCCGCTGTAAATAGTTATACCAGGAAGATGTCTTTTAGATGTTGTACGTTGGTCGGTGAACTGCAGCGTGACCGAACAAAGATTACAGACGGTGCAGGAGATAAAGGATAACAGGTCCTGCCGATCAATCAGGACGTTGCTGCACCGTTGAACACTATTACACGGAACTTGAATTTTTCAGACTCCGCTTATTACGTCTAAGACTGTTTATTTAAGTTAATGGCTTTCGAATTGGGGCCGAATTAGTCCGCTGGTGCGGTACTGCATTTTAAATTGAACCATTGGCGTTGTTTGCCAGCAATTCAAAGCACCTTTATACAAGAGCAGTATGTGTGTTATCAGCATGGCATATTAAAAACAATTTTTTATCTGTCCACTGCTCTTTCAATGTATGTGTGGTTGCTACCCGACTGTAGTGAATGTCTTTAGGCCATGCGTTGTTAAGGAATTCCGAATACTAAGCATGTACTTAATAGTAGGTAGCATATAAGGAAAAAACAGCTGGCGGCCATTTCTGTGCGGAATTTAAATTAGAAAAATAATTTCATTTGTAATGCAAAAACACGTGGCATTTAATTGTGTAGCCATAAACAGAGCATACTATAGACCTGGTGCTTGTATAAAAATGCATAATGTAAAGCCCAAACTTTTTAGGCAACGTCCTTAAAACTTTAAAATTAATGTAAGAGAGATTTTGATGATTATCTTCATTTTTAAAAACTATTTATCGTGGTTTTCACGTAATTTGGGAAATGCGTTTCAAAAATGCCGCAACTCACTCATTCGTTTTTGCAGTGACATTGTTTTGTGCCATGTTTTCTAGAATGAAGTGAGGGGATTGGTCAAAATGTATCTTATTCCTTCAACAATAAACGAAAAGAGTTAACAAACAAGTTTCCCATTTTAAAACATTTGGTTTTAATTTACCTATTTTTATCGGAACTTACGACAGACACAAAAAAATTCGATATAAAAAACTTTTCTTTAAAACACTTTTTATTTCGATTATAATGACAATTTCTATTATGAAAAAATATATTATATTCTTCACGTATACTGGAGGTAGGTTGAACACTTGTTCTCACCGTTAGTCTTTTAGAAGCACCTACGTATCTTCTAAAAAAACTGGCGCCGTAATATTTTAGAAGAACCCATAAAAAATAGTATACCTTTTCTAAACTCCTAATATTTCCCATAATTAAACGAACTGATTACAAATTGTATACCTTCTGTAGATAACATACGATTTCTGTTAAAAGCACTTTTTGTGGACGCTCTAAGATTTCTTCTAAACGAGCTGATTAAAAATAGTGTACATTGTGTATGAGCCGTAAGTAATTAATGGTACACATTTTGTAGACGGTGTAATATTTCTTTAATAGAACTGATTAAAAGTTATATATCTTTTCTAAACACTGCAATATGTTTCCTAAACAAACTGTCTTGTGTAGAAACCGTAGGAGTTCTGTCAAAAACTTATTAAAAATGGTATGCCTTCTACAAGCACCGTAAGATTTCTTAAAAACAAATTATTAAAGATCGTATACATTCTGCTGACTGTATAGAATTTCTTTAAAAAAACTGATTAAAAATTGTATACCTTTTCTACAGGCTCGAATATATCTTTTAAACGAGCTGATTAAAAATGGTATACCTTTTGTAGAGGCTGTAAGATTTTTTTCTATATGAGCTGATTTTTGAATTTTGTATATATTCTGTAGACGCCGTAAAATTTCTTTAAAAGAAGTTATAAAAAGTGAAATACCCTTTGTAAACGTTATACGATTTCTTTAACAGAACTGATTAAAGATTGTATACCTTTTCCAAACGCGCTAATATTTCTTCTAAACGGACTGATTAAAAATGGTACATCTTTTGTAGACACTGCACGATTTCTTTTAAACAGGCTGATTAGTCAACATTGTATAAATTGTGTAGGCGTTGTTGGATTTCCTTAAAAAATGTTTGAAAGTGGCATACCCTTCATAGATACTATAGGATTTCTTTAAAAGAACTGATAAAATGGTACACCTTTTGTAGATTTTTCTAGGGCTGATTTGAAATTGTATAAATTATGTAGGCGCAGCAGTTTTCTTTTCTTCAAAAGAAGTGATTAAAAGTGGTATAGCTTTCGTAAACGGCATAGGATTTCTTTAAAGGAACTGATTAAAAATTGCATACCGTTTCTAACCGCTATAAGATTTCTTCTAAATGAGCTTATTCAGAATCGTGTGCATTTTGTAGGCGCAGTAATTTTCTTTTCTCTAAAAGAACTGATTAAATATTGTATAGCTTTTCTAAACGCTCTAATATTTCTTCTAAAGGAACTGATTAAAAATTGTATACCTTTTGTAGCCGCTGTTAAGATTTCTTCTAAACGAGCTGAATATTCAAAATTGTATAAATACTGTAGGCGCTATAGGCTTTCTTTAAAACACGTGTTTAATAGTGACAAAATTGTAGACATTTTGTAGGTTCCGTAAGATTTCATTAAAAGAAATAATTAAAATTGGAACACCCTTCGTAAACGATATATGTTTTCTTTAACAGAATGGATTAAAAATTGTATACCTTTTTTAAACGCTCTACTATTTCTTCTAAATGAACCGATTTAAAAATTGTACATCCGTTGTAGACGCTGTAAGATTTCTTCTAAACAAGCTGATTATTCAAAATTGTATAAACACTTTAGGCATCTTGGGTTTTCTTTAAAACAAGTGTTTGAAGTGGCATATCCTTCGTAGATGGTATAGGATTTCTTTAAAAGAACTGATAAAAATGGCATACCTTTTGTAGACGAAACTAACTGATTCAAAATGGTATAAATTCTGTATGCGCAAAAATTTTCTTTTCTTCAAAAGAAGTGTTAAAAGTGTTATACCATTAGTAGACGGTATAAGATTTCTTTAAAAGAATTGATTAAAAATTGCATACCGTTTCTAACAGCTGTGAGATTCCTTCTAAACGAGCCGATTCAAAATTGTCTAAATTCTGTAGGCGAAATAATGTTCTTTTCTTCAAATGAAGTTATTAAAAGTGGTATCCTTTCGTCGACGATATAGGATTTCTTTAAAAGAACTGATTAAAAATTCCATACCTTTTCTAAACGCTCTAATATTTTTTCCCAAAGAAACTGATTAGTAATGGTATACCTTTTGTAGACGCTTTAATTTTTTTTAAGAACTGATTAAAAACTGTATACCTTTTGTAGACTCTCGTAAGATTTTCTCTAAAAATTGTGCCTTTTGTAAACTTTGTAAGATTTTAAGAATCGCATATGTTCTATAGATGCCATAGGATTTCCCTCTCTCTTTCCCTCTCTTTATCTTTCTACTTTGCAGCCTCTTGAAAGGTTTCTCTGAACTGTCCATTGTTTTCTGTCTCCGTTTTTTTATAATTTCCCGTAAGATTTTTTAAAAGAATTGATTATTAATAAATTAACGTTAATAGTATATTATATTATTAGGAGTAAACGTGATACTTTGTGTGGCGCGACCGGGCGCGTTTGATTAACGAGCGCAAACGAGTCAGACAAATCCGAGCAAGTCACACAAAGTTACTTTTACTCCGAATAGCATATACTATTTTATTTTCAAATGCCCAAACTAATATAACTAAATATATGTATACTAGCAGTCCAGTGAGACAAATGTCTCATTTAATAAAACAAAAAAGACCGTTTTTCGAATAGAACGCGTATTAAATAAAAACTGTACCCAGACCTGGAAGGTGTCAAAGTGGTTGCCTAACCGATCGACGTTTTAAGGCGCAGAGGTCGGAGCTCCGTTTGGCTGCTGAAACATTTTTATTTAATACGCGTTCTATTTGAAAAACGGTCTTTTTTGTGATTTCTCGAAAACCGGAAGTGTCACGTGACTGAAATTCGGTTCCTGAGCTGACATGACCATTCCAAACATATAACTTTCATAACTTTTTTCTCTATCTCTTACGGTTTGGCTGCTGAAACAGCGTCCCGGACAGACAAAACGGCGTCCCAGACAGACAAAACAGCGTCCCGGACAGACACGTCTATTAGATAAAGGATTTCAAAAATTACGATTATCGAGAATTGACGTCACTTCCCGACATTCAAGAAGGCCAATGTCAAAAATATTAGAAAGCTAATCAAGTTTTGAAGTACTTTTGCTTCGCCACTTTTATGAGTAGGCATTTACTTTGTCAAGTCACATACGTTGTCACTTTTATGACGTTTGAAAATAAAATCGCTTTTTCAAAAATAGTCTGTCGAATATTCATTATGCAAATCGAATTGCCTAATTTGTCGGAAATTTGGCATGCACTCCGAATATTACTATTGATAATTTGTCGCAGTTTAATTGGACTTTCCTGTTGCACTTCATGGAAACGCTTTTCTTTAAGCATCTGATTTGTTATATTTTTAGACGTTTTAATTATATTGAAAGGTCCGGGTTCTACAAAGCCTTTATTAAACTTAATTTTTAATAATGTGGCACAAAATTACAATTTAATTGATACTTCACCTAAACAAAATCTAAAGCAATAGTTTGCTTTGAGAATATGTCCCTACAATGCTCTCTCACGACTCCTTGTAAATCAAATTAAATTGCACTTAACTGTAGGCACTTTAATTGAAAAATGTCAAAATATCGTCTAAAGGAGACGAGAGTATATTACGAAATTTTGATTAAGACATTACGAAAGAGTTTTTATATTTTTTTATTGCTACAGAACTTCAAACCACCCAAAAAAATTTTAGCAGATGCCAGAACATGGTAAATCATATACTGAGTTAATACAGTAATACAATAACGTTCGACTTCTTTATGACAGTGGTAGACCTCACACCATCATTTCGCTTCGAAATTCACCGCTTGCTCACTTTCCTTGCAGTCCATATTTATCTTCATGTTATTACTTTGCAGGAGCATTAAAGAAAGTATTGGCTGAAGAGATTTGATGACCAAGTGAGGCATTTTATACAGAATTAGTTACACTCCCTCAAAAAAAAAACTTTTGGTTTAGATATGTTTGAAGTTACCAGACAAATGGTAGCTAATTTTTAACTAAAGGAACAATACGTCCAACATTAACGAAATTAACTACCTTTTCATAAATGAATACTTTACTTCGTAGGCAGATTTGATTCAGATGTTCAAGACTTTTAAAGTTCTTTCGTGAAAATGAAAACGCTTGTTGATACTTTAATCTTATAAAGAAATGCACATTCAGCTAGCGTTTCCCGAGACTGGCGGTTGAAAAGCTAACCCGTCGGCCTTTCACCGTCTGAGTGAAACGTGCATATCGCCCGAAAGTTCATGAAGAGGAATCGGGCTGCTATGTGTCGACTTTGGACTTTTTCTAATGTTTCTCGGGGTAACCCTGAAGGTGATAGCGAACTTCAGCAGCGCACACGCGTCTAGTTTCGCATAAATAAATGATACTGCGAGGCTTTCTTATTCCCGATCTTCTTTTGCAACTACAAACGGATGCTAAAGCAACGGACCCGACATAAATCATTCAGGCCAAAAACAATCCCCTTCTAACAAAACCAGGGGATTTGATTGACTCCGGATGCGATTTTAGTGGTCAACCCAGGTCATTTTTTAATCACAGGCGCATTCTTAGCCTTGGCGTTTGGTTTTTTAATATGCTCCAATCTAACTGATAATTTCACAAGCGCAAACAATTGCCGTGAGTGAGCTTTTTGACGCTGTTATTGTTGCCGCGGGAAGGAATGATTGTTTCCTCGTTTTCGTAGCCTTTAGCCCTTGGATCTAATTAGCTTCCTATCTGAGGCGGTGATTTAATAAAGCGAATCCGTCTTCGCGCAGATTCCTCTCCTCGAACGAGGCGAGCGTGTCCCGTCTGGCAGTTGTGCAACAAGGTTTTCCATGTTTCCGTCAGTCACCGAATTAAAATATTGATGCCGCTCCGAGACCGCAGTTTCTTTCATGTTAACGTCTAACATCAGGTAGTGCTCTGGTAGACGCCGGTACTAGGAATAAAATGAATAAAATAGCAGCCAAAGGAGCATTATTTGTGCCGGGAGCTGCAGCAGAATAGAACTCGAAACAACTTCAAAAGTTAACTCGCGGCGACCCCCTGTGCTTTGGTTGCTTAAGGAAATTGATAAAAATGGGGCACCGATGAAATGCAACTTATGTGGAAGATAATTACCGTTTTATTATGTTGATGATATGATTCCATTGCTTTCAAGGCTCCAAATATTCGAAACGTCTATATGTTTTTTTACCTTGCTGGCTTTTAGAAGCTTTGGACAGGGTGTCCTTCAGATTTTATAGAATAACCTACACAGGAAATAGGGAAAACAATAATGTGAAAATTGGAAATGCCAAGAAAAATAATAAAATGGAAATCGTTTAAAGTTAACAAGGACCTGCGCTAAGGTAGTTTTAGACATATATATAGCACATCCGGTCATAAAACATGTATCCAGTCCTATGTAAGTTTTGGGCGCCAAAGGAATGCAGCCGCAGACCACTCTGCATATACCGTTACTTGACATCATTGGAATAATAAGCCCCTCAAGGGTTACAGTGCCCCAACACATAGGTATTTAGCCCTGCATCAAATTACCCCGGCTAGAGGTCAGTCCAGGTATAGGAGTGGTTCTTTTGAACGATACATTGGCGCTAGAAAGAGCTTAGACATTGGGTAGCTGTACTTTGGATTCTCCTTTGTTGCCATAGAATCCGAAATAGGGACCAAACGATGTCCTGGGTCGATGTATGCGACAGCACCCGTCACTGGAACTTACATTGGATGCGGATGGTACGTTGTCTGCCAACTGCTGTACAAAGCTTAAAAACATGGAAAAATACAGTAAAACAGATGCGATACAAATAAAACGTCTATTAAATATATCAAATGTTAAAAAGGGTTACGCCATAAACAAATGGTCAAATCAAGCAAGCAATTGCCTTAAGGTCTACTAATTTAATGAACAATTGCCCTAAGGGGCTAGCGATTTACTAGAAAACGCAACTTGAACAATTAGTTAAAAGGAACGCAACGCTAATAGTTTCCATGTTTTGCATAGCCAAAACACTCGTAATTTCACTTTAGCGAACACTTGTTACAACATTCAAATTAATTTCAATTACCTTAGTAGTCTGCAGTATTTGGTGTGCTTTTGGAAGCAATTTTCCTTCAGAAGCGCTGCCACAAGCCCAAGGGAAAAAACAAACAGAATTGGGGAAAGTTGCTACTGGTGGAGGCGTTCGCCCTTGGAGATGGCGACCACCTAGAAGCTGCGATGATGAAATATCCGAAAAATATAACACTTGGTTCCAGATTTCCCGTACGGGACGAGCTGGAGTTGCTGAAGAAATGCACGATACGTGCAACAGGAGGCAGTTTAATGAAGCGGATCTAAAGTTCCCGACTATTACCAGGGAACCCTTTATGTAAATCCGGCGTTTGGTCGTAATCCAAATCGTAAGTGGAGTTTCGGCGTAACACGACTAATACAATTTTTCAGTGAAACACTTTGGGCTGAACGCCAAATGAAACAGAAAGATGCAGTTCCTCTCTTGTAAATCCCCAAGGAGTGTGTATACGTAAGCTGTCTGGACGGGAGCTAGTCGGATGCAAGATAAATCATGCTCTGAATCGCGCATAAATGAAAAACAGGGGCTAGGTCGCCCAAAATGATCGACAACTAAATGGGTCATCGACAAGTGGCGCTATGAGTCAATAGTAACCTAACAATGTCACTGCTCAGACTACCTCAAATACACGGATATTATATTGTCGTGAGTAAGGATTAGATAAGTAGCTCTTATAGCTACTAGACAACACACAAAATAGGTGTCAGTTGCAGTCTCGCAACGACAACTTTAATCCAACCAGCAGTCCAAACAATTAAATGCAAGCACAGCTTAAAATATTACGTAAAAAATAACATTAGACAAGCAGCAGTAAGTTTGATATTCTCCAAAGGCACTTAGAAGTTAAATTATCAATATATAAAACTACATAGGGCTCGTTATATTCGAATTACCCTGAATTTAAAGTTGCTAATGTATACAAATTTAGGCGGGGTGCTTATATTCATCACTACCCAAAAAGTTATCATTAATATAGTATATAAAAATTATGCGGGTTTCGTTGTATTCAAAATGAACCCGGGCAGTTATTTTAAACAACTATAGAAATGAAACCGCTTTCCTGAAATTCTAAAAATGGTAATTCAAACTTACTTCATTAACAAAAATATATTGCTATAAAAAATAATAACAAATACTATGGGCAACAAACAAAATAATTGATTTAATTATTCCCTTGAATCTAAAAAAAACGGCACTCCAAAAAGCTATGTTCTTTAGCGTAATCCGCAGACGCGACGCTTATCATAAGGCCTTCGGATAATGAAGCGAAGAGGTTTTTGCCATTCTTATCGCTGGAGGACAACGATTTGATCGCTGAAGAAAGCAGCTGTCATAGGTAAAGGCCCGGGAATACCAGGAAAAAGGCCTGCAAACAAAGTATTCTCCTGTCAAGCCGCGTGAAACAAAAGATTGCAACACATACCTGCAGGTGACAGTCGGTCGATAGAGAAATTAACGTAAATGCGCATAATAATTGCACCATTACAGGAGATGGCAACGGCTCAAGAACCAAATTCTTGTCTTACAGCCTACGTCTCACCGGCCCCAATTATGACAGGAAGAAGCCCCCTTTCGCCAGTAAAAACCCGGAAGTAGCGCTGCGCCATCAGATTAGATGCGCATGAGCCTAACAAGAACCAGTTACAAATTGCAAATTTTCCAAAAATGAAGCTAAGTAAAGGTAGACAACCCGCTCCATTCACGGACACTGGAAGAAACCTTCGTCCAAAGAAACAGTCAGCTACATTTGGAAAGATTTAAGAATGCGATAGAAGAGCTACCACGTAACGACAAAAAGAACCGATCAGAAGGAAAAACAACGAGATAATGAATATTTGCAGACATTTAAGTTGAATAAGGTAATCCAAGAGCAGATGGTGAGATGGTTGGATTACGATGGATCAAAGAAAATACAAGAAGGTGACCAAGGAAAAAAGAAATATTGGAAAAATATTAACCTGTAAAATCAATGCATATAATAATAATCATCGGCATCTTCTTCCTCTTCCTTATTCTCCTTATTCTTATTCTTCTTATACTTTTACCGAAATGTATCCAAATTATAGTATTAAATTTTCATAAAAATATAATCATTTTAATTTTGTCTTGTTAGAGAGTACCTACGTTTCGAACGCTAAATCTACAAGTGTAGCTGCAGACTTTGTTCTAATAGTCACAAAACTGGAAAACAAAGCAATTTACTATCGTAAACAGTAACGACAGCTTCATGTTTCATATTTCCGGCAGCAGTATAAAACGCATACAGTATTATAGCTTACAGAAAGGAAGCAGCTAACGGTAAATCATTATTCAAAGCGAGCGATTACACGTCACCGACATGTCGTATGTAAACAAATTAAAATGACGGACGTGGCGGAGTTTAGGTCTAAAACTGGGAGTCTTCGCCAAGACAGGCAGGCAATTAAAATTGACAGGGAAATTAGGCCAAATCTCTAAAGACAGCACGCGAAGTGCAACCGCGCTAAAGGGAAAAGGGAGCTAGTTTTTATCTAGAATTGCTCTGCTGGCCGAGGTGCACTCACAATGCAAATAAATTAATTAAATAAGCGTTCTTTCCATGCAGGACGAATTGGCATAATTTCATGTCGGTTTGGCTTTGTTTGATTTGTAATGAAAACTGTTACGGTTCGGAAGTCATGCAGTAGTAGTTCATTGGCAATTTTATTTAACAACGTTGGCTTATCCATTATACTATTACGTCTGGCAACAATGCACATTGTGCATGGAGATTGTATAACCTAAAAATATAAAATTACAGTCAGGTTTACAATGTGTTATCTGTCAAGCGGTCATAACTAGCCAGAGGTTAACGCCGCAAACAATTCTAATATCCACACCTGAAAAATTATTGATAACTAAAGACTAAAAAAAAAAGAGGGATATTTGCATACATACTGTTTCTGTCATTCGTGTTGCCGCGATGGCGGTTTAAATTATGCAAATCCTAAAAACGGCAAATTTTTATGTAGCTCTCAGCATTGATTAGGATATTACTAATTTACGGTGCAGTTGGGCGTACATATAAGGGTAATTGGCAGCCCAGCAATTAGTTTTTAGTAATGATAGCAATTCGCTAGAGTTTTACAAAATTCAACAGCAAAGTTAATTGCAAAAATGGATTAGCTGTAACGAAAATTGATTTTGGAAATAAGTTTATTTATGTATAGAATGTTTTTAATGCTAATAATGATTGTCTTCGACATAGTTGTTCAATGAAATGCGAGTCGCAAATGTTCGCCATGACTTTTGCGCTAATTACTCAGTTTTATTGCTCCGTGGTTTACAGCTGAGACATTTTGCTTGCCTTAACTATTGCACTCTTCTCTGCATTTCATCTTAAATGCATTTATGTTAACTGCAGCCTTATTTTATTATAATTCCGTCTGTTATATTATTGTATCTTAATGGCTGCCGATGTTACAATGCTTAACTATTGATTACACAATAAATTCATTGAAAGCGATTGCATTATAAAACCATCTATTTACGAATGCAGTTGCATAAACATGAGTGGGAATAATGCAAGAACGGTGTATGCTGCCCGAACAGCTAATAGTTTACATAAGGCAACTCTTGTAGTTGTATTTCGGCCAATATCGCGATCATTTGTAGACAATCTAATTTTAAAACAATGGGAAGCTTCTCATACATGTTAGAGCCTAGATGAAGTTTGGGACTCTCTCCACACTTTGTACTGGTTTCTGTAGTTTTTATGGAACGAAATAGGTTAGAATGCTCGTTTTCGGATCAGCGTAGTGATTACATGCAGAAATATTTGGAAGGGATTACTAACAGATTTTGAAGGAAGTTGCCTGGATTGCGTATTCCGTATAAAAAACTGGAACAGTAGTTTGTTTGGATCTAACCTTGTTTTGTTAAGATGGGGTCATCAGTTATTTATGTTAAAAATATCAAAACTATTTTCGCGAAATCTATTTCTGGAGATGTACCTATACCAAGAGAAGAGGAAGATAGCAACTACAGTTATTCGAAAAATTGAAAAAATCGGTTTAGCCAATAACCATAACGATGCAGATTGGTTAAAATAACTGTAGAGCTAAAGGTGGTGGAATAACTAAATGTATGGCAGTAACCCTTTTTTACAGGTAAATGCGATAATTACTGCCTATTAACAAGCGAAAAGGACGTAAAAAATTAATACTAATCATTTGTCGAGCGCCACTGTGTTATCAAATTTTGTCTAAGGTCTAAGAGACTGACCTCTGCGTGAAAGATGTTATTTCCACGTATTAACGCTTACTGTACTCTTAAAATTGCCAATATGTTGTCGTTCCAACCCATTTCAACACAAGGCGCAAAGAATAACAACTATGTATATTAAACTCACAAGCTACAAAGAAAGATTTGATGCGCGAAGCGGCTCTAACGGTGACGTCGCGGAATTACAAGCTATTACTGACAAACACGATTAGGCTCAACATAACCCCACCTGTATTACTATCAAGATTCATGGTTTGCTCTTGTTGGATATTCAACCATAAAAGGGAAAGGTATCAACATACGGGATCTGCAACCCTGTTGGAGCTATTCATAAAGTACAGTAAATAAACGTAAATAAACGCCATTCAGAGTAAATGGAAGCGAGGTGTGTTCCTACTAAGGAGGTTAAGGAGATGATTAATGGCGAAACCCTTGCAGTTCTGAAGCCACAAAGATGATCAGTATCTATACAGTTTTAAGGCCACGAAGATGATCAATGGCGAAACGTATGCAATTATAAGACCATGACGATCATAAATGACGTCATCCAGGCGGTACGAATGCGAAATTTAATCCGACGAAACTATCGAATGTCATTTTCCCTCAACAGGGCATAATCAACGGTATGGCACTCTTCATAAAAAATGTGCAGCTCGAAGATGTGTTAGTTCCGGTAGTTTAGCGATTTTTACAAACACGACAATTTCATAAAAATTCTCAGCTGCCTCTCACATTGCGACTTGCTTGCCCGGACCGTTCTCAAAACGGTCGAAACCCACAAAATAATATGCCCAAAGTGTGTACTAGGCAGATGGCCGAGCAGCCTGTTCTCTTAAGATGTTAAACGGAACTCCCGAGACAAGGGAACCATTTGCTAGTCACCGCTAAGTGTTCGACGCACTGGACGCAACCATCCCCGCTTACGGAGCGAAATCATAGGTGTGCACACCGAAATTTACGTGGTGCCTAAAAATTTAAAATATCCTAACACAAATCTATAAAAATTTAAGAAATGGAATTGCTAATGATTAAGCTACAGAATTCTCGGGACAGGAGAATATAAGTTTGTTGTTTTGCCAGTTATTTGATGTGGATTAAATAATGTAAAGGTATAAGGTAAATGTAAGAGATGGCAATTGAAAAACTAATTATAAATTTCCAACATTCAAAGATATATACTCTATATTTATGAATGAATTGCATACGTAAAATAGGACTGGAGGAGATTACATTTTTAACAAATTTATATGGTTTCCAATCTAGGAAATGCGCTTTCATGGTTGGTCGTAAATGATATAAATTAAAAATTTTACTGTAATACATGTTTATCAGGAAGAACAAAAACATAAAAAATTGAAGAGTAGATTTATTTAACTTATTAAATGGTTTTCAAGGTAAGAACATATGAGAGCTGTTCTTAATTGGTTATCTATTGAGTGTAAGCAATACATAAATATTGGAATTACAGATAATCGTATTACGATTCCAATATTGGATGATATGAATCATTTGCTATTCGGATAGCTTTTAGCCGATAATCAAAAGTTCTTAAATGAGAAAAAAGGCAGATGATTCCAGCTATTGTCACTAGAGATGGAAGGGAACAATTAATCTAATATGATTACATCCTGATATTAGTTGGAGAGCAAAAGAGAGCGTTTGCTTGATGATATAGAAGAAACGTAGAAGTAATTAAAGAGATTCTAAACGGAAACTTAGATGAGGATTCCCAGATATAATTTGCACCAACTAGTAATTCAAGGTAAAATAAGTGGGAAAACAGATTCAATAAGAAGAAAGATATCATTGGGACAATGTGATGGTAAAATAATTAAATAACATTTGCTAAAAGTAGTTATACTTCTTCTTTTGTGTTCCTTAATAGACTGAATGCCTGTTTCATACCAGTTCGGTGCGTACTATAAGCTGTCTCTCCACCTCTTGCGAGTTTTTTCTACTGCGATTTTATCCCTGGCTATTCATACTAGGCGATCGTGTTTCATTCTGCTGATGTGGTCATTTCATTTTACTCACTTTCTTATAGGTGGATATTATACATTTGACATATTGTAAGGATCAAATGGCGAGATAACTTCGGCATGTGCTTTTTTTGGAATTTTTGCCAGTTTGAATGCGTGTGTTCTGCAATCTCCATGCTACCCATGTCGTTTACAATAACTACTCCACCTACTCCTCTTTTGCTGTTTGTATTGTTTCCACTACTTCTTTTTCTGTTCTTTAGCTTCTATTGCATATTCACTTCTGTGTTTGAATCCCATAGAAGTCGTACTCCATATTCTTGGCAAATCTCTCTCAATAATCGTTCTTTATTCTTCTTATATTAAAATTCGTTTGAATTTTGATTGCCTTATATTCTCCATTCGATTCACGGGCATTTAAGGACCTATAACATTGGCCGCTTGTATTATGTTCGACCTCAACTTAATCCAATTCGTTTCTATATTATCTTTATCACGTATTGGATTGTGTTCCACAAGAAACTGTGTTGATATGTAGTTGTTTTGTGGAGGCGTCGCAGAGTGTGTATCATAAGACCCGCTCTTACCCCAGTATGGCTAAGGAAATATCAATATTGCTATGGTTTTAAGCCCTACCAATCAACTCTGTTAACATTGCCAAATTAATGGACATTTCATGAAAGCTCAGAGTGAGATATTTTATATAACTGCAAAGCTAAAACTTGAATTTTCCGGAATGAATACATTTGTAATGAGATGCCAGTAATTGCAGAATAATTAATTAATGAACGCAATATGCAAAGCTCAATTTGAGCAGGGATCTAAGTTGAATGTAAGTTCAGTTAATTGATTAGGTTTGTGCTAAAGTGAATGCCAAGCCGAATGAAATTTAATAATTACAAGATGGATCGCAAACGCAAGGGAATGAAGCGTAGAATTCAGGTACAGTTTAATAGTGAAATCCAGTCAGGGTTTTATAAGAAAGGTAATTAAAAGATAGATAAGCTTATGAACATGCAACGAGCAGATAAGAATGAAGGGATTAAAGCATTTGAAGGAAACCGTAAGAATCAAAAGCAAGGATTATAGAATTGCAGAAAATGAGACAGCATATGAACTTATAAACGTGTGAAAAATAAAACAGTGAATTCAAAGGAAGCCAGTGCAGGAAATGCGCGAATTAAATACTCTGATCAGTGCAGTGACATGTGAATATTTAAACGCAAATTAAAAAGACGTGTAGTGACAAATAGACACGCAAAATTAGTATAAATGTAAACAATTATTTTAGATGTAATATTAGTGTAAAACATCCTAGTTTTAAGTAGAATTTATTGTTAAAAGTCAGTATTTAAAACCATGTTAACATCCGGAATTAATTTAAAACTAACTAGCTTTTGTTTATAACATGGAGAAGACAAATGAATAAATTAATGGCTTGACGTGTGAAATTGTGCTCTGTATTAAAATTAAAATTTCTGATATAAAAATAAAAATACATGTCTGAAGCTTTACCAGTGTGTTGAACAAATTTTTGTGTCCATGTGGTATTATTTTTAACAAAATCCGCCACCAAAAATTGTTGAGGTGTCCGATGCTGTTTGACGTAACCTCGATCCGAAACAGCCTTAGTTCCGACAGCTACGAGGAGGTCTACCAACGAGGTCAGCGTAGCCTACGTACACCCCGATATAAGCTCGGCTAGTGCAGGTACTCTAAATCCTAAAAATAATTAAGTGAGCACCGGGAAATTCATGCATGCGTAAGAAGAGCATTACTCAATGCAATCCAGGCCAGTTCCATCGCCGTCTCTAGTCTGCCAGGAAGCTCAAAATCCATTATTTGAGGTTATCCGTTAGTGTGATCCAGACCCACGCCAAAATAAACAATTGGAAGATAGCAGCGGGCCCCATAAACAAATGCTAGAAACCAATGAGGCTTAATGCCGCGAAAACCAACTAATTTAAATAGTTACCAATAGAACTGTGATCGATTTCACTTGTTTTGTATATTCAACTTGACGCGATCTTGCAAACGGCGTCCATCTTGGCTTATATTTGACCCAATTTCAGTTTTCGATTGTGCGCGTTTGAGCTTATGCGGAGACAGATCCGTATTTAATTATTTTAATAAATTATGCATTCAGGGTGGACCCAACCGAGATGAGTCTGCTTTATCGAGTTGAGCCAGCGTATTATTGGATTAATTGCAGATAAATAAAATATTATAAAGGACATACAACTATTTATTTTTATCTGTCAATTTACAAGAAACTTTTAATCAACCTAAGATTTGATAACACGAATACGAAAAATATTTGCGTGGTACCCTTATTTAAAAATTAAATTAATAACATATTACAACACTAACTAGACATACCATTGCAATATATGCTTGTTATCACTTATAATTCTGTAATCATACATGCAAATCCGGCCAGAAATAAAAACCAAACAGTTTACGTGAAAATACATGTACTCTGGAAAAGAACATGCATGCAAATACATAAAAAGAATACACAATTGTAATATAGAAATGTTATATTATATCCTATCAGCAATAGCTACGAAATGTCCACGAGCTTAATTCTGAATCTACATGCTTGAATACACTCGTTAAGTGGAAGTGTCATTGTCAATGCGCAACGCTAAGTCACAAAACAAATCGTGCGAACACGGCGTACTCTCTCGCACAAATTCACTTGGTGCGGCTCTGCTTTCGGCCGCTTGAAATCAGCTGACGCGATGTGTCAACAGGATGATGCAACCGCACCAAGGAAGATGTAACCTGGCGTAATTTTTCTAATTACGCTTGTAGTTTTTCCAGTTTCCTGGACTGGGCATTTAAGTATGGGTTTTATTTATAATCACTAAACATGCCTTTACCTCGTTGCAAGATAACGAAGAGGTAGGCTCCGTAGTTTCGGTAGCTACTCACAAAAACTTCGTGCGTAGGCAAAGTCGACTGGCTTCCTCGAAGCTCGAATGGCAGCTGGAATTGCAGATTTTTGCTATGAACGGCTGTATCTCGGCCCAAGAATAACGAGGTGTCGACTGATCTCAACGCAGATCCACACAGACACTCAATCGCGTTTTTTATAATACTTCGTGTGGCCTCTCTATTGTTTAGAGTTAGACGAACGCACCGGTCTCCGCCTCTACGTTCGCGTACAACTTTCTTTGATTCTATTAATAAACGCAACAACTGCATCAGCTGCTTTGCGCGCACAATCTCAATTTGTATTACTCAGGTATTACAATATAGCAAATGCAATTTGCTTAAATCTAGCAGGGTAATTATTAAACAGCAACTAGCCCGTTACAAGTGCTTCAATATTTATCGATTCATATAATAATGGTGCATTTGTTGTCCTTTTTTGAAATCCCAGCCTTCTTTACTAAAAACAAGATTATGGCCACTTCCTATATCAGATAATTTAGGAGGAATGTTCCTGTTTGACACTAGTCAATTATCGATTTTTGGCCTTGGTTATTTTGCGATGTATATTTGTGTTGTATCTTGTGGTCAAGAAAGGGACTATTTATTCCCATTTTGATTCTTGCTCAAAATGCTGTCATCTATTCTTTCATGGAGTGTGCACAATAGGAAATTTCTTGTCAAGGTTAGATTAACAATGAAAATTAAGAAGAAGATGGTTTATAGAGCTGATGTACTAAACATATAGTTGTAATACGTAAATGTAAGAGAAAATTAAAGAGATGGAATTGCTGCCAAACTTACTACGTGCTCTTCAGTATAGGAAGATAAGAGAATCATTTAGAAAACAACTATGCTGTTTTGATAGCTGCGAATTGGCGATGAAGTAAATGAATGGCTGTAGTACGTAGATGTAAGAAAATCGAAGAAATAGAATTCCCCAATGTGGAGACTCATGATCATTATTTTGATAATAATTGTTTTGATGGTTCTTAAACGATGGCCAAAAGCTTCAAATATATCAGACATCAACTATTCCACAAAGGGTGCTGAAGTAATTGGTTTGATAGAGTTAGATGTAATCATTTCGAATTCTGATAGCAGTCGAAGATGTTGGTACAGGTCAGTAGGTGCTGTGATGAAAACTATTCACTATATCTTAAGAATCTGCAATTTTGTTTAAGAATTAAGAATATAATTTTAAAAATCTAGCACTGCTGGCTGGGTAGTTCTATAACAAGCTTGCACATTTGGAAAAAGTTATTTCATCTTGGGAATGTTGAGGATACTGACTCCTAATTTAAAACGAGGTTACTTCCCAGATGCACGAAACAGATGAATTATTTATTTTAGAAATCCGCCTCCATTGTATTCTTTGAGCAGACAAAGTCTAGGAGTTACTGCAAATGTAGTCCCAGCTCCTTCGGAAAGGATAAAAGGTGCGCCGAACTAAACTCGTCTATGAGAGGCGTCGGCGTCGGTTCCCAAAGTTCCCGCTGCAGTTCCCAAAGCTGCAGCCGACAATGCTCCAATTTGTTGCAGCAACCACTCAGTCATTACATCGCCGAGTCATTTATCACACCTCCGGTAAATCGTCCATTGTTGGCGAAGAGATCTCGCTAGGAGTGCAAACAATACTGGGAGCCCCAGTCATTTACATATTAAATTAAACCTGAAGAACGGATTCTATTAATTTCGTCGGTAGATTGCAAACAATACGGTTGCGAATGTATTTTGTGTATGGCTTAAACGGCGTGTAAACTCATGCATAAACATGCATGCGGGTCGCGAAGCCGCCATTGTGCTGTAAGCCTGCTTTGTGAGCATCCTCTTACGCAACTTATTGTTACTTAGTATATTCCGATGCGCCATAAAAGTGCTGGGTGCTCGTGGAAACCGACTGATTAGAGGATGAGGGTCGACCGAACTTTCACGTTCGTGGAGAAAGTACAGTTTAACCTCATTCATTTTTTAAAATCTGACACCGACATGAAATAGCAATTAAAAGGTCGCCTTACTGACAGCAATTTTTAAGTAGGAAAAATCACTAGAATTGCTTTTCACACAATACAAGCCAAGCGTAACAACCACGAACAGATAGTAATTTTTAATTGAAATGCATTTTAGCCCGGAAATGATCTCGCGGAGCTACCTTCTGTGTAAACCCTTGGGCCAGAATCGATCAGAACCGGACTGAATGAAGATTTATTAGAGGGCTTTCCCCAATTCCGCTAATGATGGCTCGTTTTTATGTGTTTCTACACTTTCTGAATTTTTAATCCGCTGTGAGATATTGAGAATTTTATGAGCCGTTTTGAACAGTTAGCTTTTTATGGCAGCTTCGGGCCGGCGAATTAAATAATAAAGAAGTAGTCGGGCTTTTATTAGGCAATTTTTGTAATTATTATTGGCGTTTTTAATTATGCGCCGTTATTTTTAGCACGACTTTTTAATTTTACACAGGCATTTTAGTAATTGGTTATTTTAGGAAGAATAATTGAGGTGATTAAATCGTCGTCTGTGTATCTGGCCCGTTCAGTTAAAAAATGAAATCGTGCGCCTAATAGCTAATAGTATTAATTAGCTGCGTTCCCCATTTTATACTCCTTTGTATTATTCTAATTTTATCTTTGTTTTCAGGTGAGTTAACACGCTTTGCGCATTTCGTATGGATTTTCCAATCTGTTTTACTGGACAATCAGGTAAGTCTACACACTTCTACCGTTTTGAAAAAGAGTGGAATTATTGACTTCATTAACTACTATTCAAGTTCAGTTACCTGACCACCGATACTTCTTATTACATGAAGTTTCTTAGTTCCGGTGATGTTCGGCGAACCAGCTGAATCTCTAGGTTAGGAGCAAGGCGGATCGGGAAGTCTGATGACGACGCCTGCGAATGCGGCGAGGGCTTTTGACACCACGGAACACGCAGCATCGGATGCGAACATCAAGTTCCAGATATTTTAGAGGGTTTTAGCAAATGCTGAACATAAAATGTAATTTTATCGAAAATGACTGCAGCTAGTGTTTTTAATGCTGGATATCTATAATATGAAGAAGAAGAACGACACGAACAATTATAAATGTATATACAAAAAACTTAAGATCGTTCTTAAATTTCTATACTTGCAAGAATCGAATCAATTTTTTATTTGAATTATGGTGTTGTGAATGGCACAAAGAAAAGCAGCTGGATTTAATTTTGCATGTAAAGTCTAGAGAATCCATTAGAATATATGTTTGTTCTTTTTCTTGTTCTTCGTAGTCCTCGGATTCTTGCTAAATCAATCATTAAATAATTGATTTAACGAGATTTCTTTGATGTACTTTGTCTTCACCGTAAATAGCGTGCGTCTGCCTTTTGTACCACTTCGTCTCTTACCTACCACCATCATCATCATCAACAGAATCAACGTTTAAAAGATCCATTTTTGGATATGCGCTGCCTCAATTTGGCCCCAATTTTTGCGGTCTACTGTTAGTCCTATCCAATCAAGTCCAGTTGTTTTTTGTATATCGTCTCTCCAGCGTACCGTAGGTCTTCCGTTGCTATTTTTTGCATCCATTCCGTAATTTTTCTAGTTCATGATCTCATAAAATGGCCTGCCTATCTTACATTTTACTTACCATATTCATTAAATACAAACCCAGCGAGTCTGCCACTTTTTAGATGATCTCAATATCTTCAGATTAATTGCAGCCAATATCCATGTGTCAGCAGCATGCTGATAACCTACAAATATCTCACGTTTAGTAGTAAACCGTTTTCCTTTCTACCCAAAGGATTATTATTTTTCCATATCTACTAGTGATCTTATAACGTCTTCTATGTCGCTACGTTGGTACTGATTGAGTGATTGCTTTATCCGCATTTCATTGCCAGCTACCTCAATCACAATGATGTCTCCCTTACCGCTATTTTCCCAGTCATGGTTCTGGAAAGCCCCTGTTGCAATGCACATAGCAATTAACCTGTATTCGTGCTAAGTTGAAAAGGTTAGCTCCAATCTACTCGAATAAAAGCCAATTGTTAACACACATCTACAAAAACTATTCATACGCAGTGCCCACAGAACCATATCGTTAAATCACTCGCAGACAGCTACTTCAAACACCGCCTTTTTGTTGACATCCCACTGTGCTATGCTCATCCGCAGTTCGCACCGGTCGTCCCTTGGCACACTATGACTCACTTGATGTTGGTCTTGGTTGCGACTTGCGTTGCGTTCACTTATGCCCGCGCAACGAAACTCTTTCACACAGCTAGATGCTAGTTCAGCTCCCAGCACAAACTAACGTTTTCTGTAAAAACCTATCGTTTCCGGCACAAACGCGCGAAACACGCAAAACACACTGCCGCGTTTAAAACTTATAATGTTACAGTTGATTATTTTAAATGTACATCTAACATCAAACAACAAAGAACATATATGCAGAAATCGACTATATTGAAATGCTATTCTAAACACGCTCAGGCGAGCCAGATCAGTCCGTTACAATCTCTATGCTGATAATAATTCTGTAGAGGCTGTAACTTAAACAGTCAACATGTTTCAATCAACAAAAAGTTTAACAATATATTGTTTGACGTTTCTTTCGTCACGACTCTCTTTACCGACTCCAATGTTTTTAATAAAATCGCATTTTTCTTATATCAGGCTTGGTGGTCTTCTTTATAGAGGTCTTGATTTATTTTGTTAAATGCCATTTTATTTCTACATCGTTATCCCTAATTTCTAAATACAGCTATGTACTTTTCCAGCAGTTACGATATATCATAGTGAACTAGGTCTACCTATTACCATATATTTGCTTTCGGAGGGATTAAGTATAAACCTTTCATCGATTTTAGTTACATGCAAGTTTAAAGTTATTTGAAATTACCACAACTGACCTTATTTGTCAGCTCTTATTTATCTTTTGCCTTCACTAATATCGGTTAGTGTCTCTTGCAAGCGAAAGAGCTCTATTCGTAGCAGGCTAAAATTACCATCGAGTTTCACCGCCATAGATTGATTCTAATAAACTATAACGTTCCAATCTTTACTGCCCACATTCTGTTTTAGAACGTCCACCATTCTGCTGGAGTATAGCATTTTACCTAACGTTTTTGTTAACAATTACAAAGCAAAGGTCTTGATTTATGCCTCTGCATCGCTGAACTAATATTTGTGTAGCAGAAAGAGCTACGACATGCGCTCTAAAAGCTAATATAGTTGAAGTTACTACTCATTTTGAATTAATTCATTAAGTTTACTGATAGATTTATCTTTGATTTTCGTAGGGTGATGGTCGAGGCCAGTTCCTCTCGTTCTTTCATTTTGCTGTCAGTAAGTCTGTAATGAAGAGATTTTTTAACTGGTTACTTTTTTATTTTTTCGATATACTTTGTGGTCTCTGAATGCCTTTCTCGATATAAGAGCATCATTCTAATCTTTTAAATAACGAAATATCTTTAATTGGTTTCGAATGCTTGTCCTGTCTTTTTTTTAGCTACAGGTACTTATTCAACGTACTTTGTATAATTTCTACATGCCAATTTATTAATAGTTCTAACAATTTGTTGCTTTTGTTTCTAGCTTTAGGAATTACATTGTAGGGCTACGTCTCATGCAGACCTTATGCCACACGTTTGGCGCCAAGTTGTAACACGTCGACTTTTGCGGGCTACGTATGTCGTATGCTTTTATTAATTTTGCCCTTTTCTGTTGCTACCTTGATCATTCGAGGATTTCCGCAGCTCCGAGCTTCAGTAGGATGCTCGTGAAGAACAGAATCTGGTATAAGTCACCCACCTTAAGTGATGTTCGTTGAATTCCAATTGTGTAATAACCTGGATCTGTCCCTCGCAGCGATGCTTTTACTATTACGCCACTTGAAGACGCAGACGCTTTCTTTGTTGGTTTTCTGAACCTATGAGTCGCCGAAGAACAATGTTAAATGGACTTCGGTATCCTGCGTGAGTTAAACAGGCCACTGTTACGACCCTTCTCAGCCCTATGAGTTTATCAGGACAATGTAGGAGCGCTCATTTTTAACTATTAAGGACGCCCAGCGTGTACCTCCTGTGACAGTTCGAAGTATACTCACTTTCTAGAGAACTCATTGTGGCTAAAATCTGCTAACAAGCAAGAAAGAGCATACATGTGGAAATCAGCTGTACATTAAAATGGTACTCACTGGTACACTGCTACAAAATGGTACACACTCAGGCGAGCAAGGTCAAGTTCCCGTTACACAACTCAACATTAGTCTGTCTCCTTTATCATTTCATGTCATACAAGCGAACCTTTCTTTCTCAAATCTTGCACTAAAATCCGGGTAGTATTGCTGTGGCGTTGTATGTTGAAACAAAATTCCACTACCCTTTGAATGCCAGTCTTTTCTGTTTTGCTTTTGAGCTTTTTCAACATTTTTCTTCTACGAACACTTGCATGCCCATTCCATGACATCACTTTTCATATTGTGGAGGGAGAACATTTTTCTAAATATGAATTTCTAGTCTTGTGTGTTGCTCTTTTTTAATTTTTTTCTGTATTAAACTGATTGTACTCACCAAGTGGATGAATTAGAATCGTTCACTATTTAATTTTTCAGTTTGATAGATTTAATTTCACGGCCGTTCTTTCCCTTGTTGCTTCTCATGAAAGAGTGTGGATCTGATGTTTTCCTAAAATGTTTAATATAGCCTACTCTGGGTAGTGTATTTTATTTTATCGGTAATTGTGAATGGAGTCACGTTACGAAAACAAATCTTGAGGAACTAGATAACGAGTTTCAGACGTTCCTCTTCATCCTTATTTAAGTGGGAATGATAACTAATTTAAAAGTATTCAACATCTAATTCGATTACTGCTTGTAGCTTGTGTTGTAATAGCAGAGAGTAATATTAAGTCATAATTCATAACCCAATATTTTGCTTCTTCGTCCTAATAAATTCTTAAGCGTTGTGCTAATGGCACATCCAAAATTTACGACCTAAAAGGCACACATGGAGAGCATATACTCTAACTTCTTTTCTGGTAAACTTTCTGCGATTTTGCCTAAGCCAGCGAAGCCAAAGTCCCTGAATTTTTAAAACGTGCTCCTCGAGAGGACTTCGGAAAACATAGAAAAGGCGCGGAACCTCCCATAGCTAATCCGACTCGTTCAAATATTTCAATACTTAATGCTCCCTGCTTTATTAAATTGCGCAAGTAACTCTCTGGAACTACTCAAACTTTCCAAGTCTTCAGCTCCCATTTTTCCAAACTTGCCAGAAGTTCCAACTTCCCAATATGTTTAGGGCGTGCATGAAACTCATGTATGGATACTAGATACTGCATAGGAAGAGTATGTTAATTACTGATTAGCATCGGTTTTGTAGGTATCATACTCCGTGCAATTAGAACTTCTCCTCGTCCCCCTTACTACTTAACATTGAATTTAAGGTCATCTCCACAAAGTTTAAGTTCATCCCCATTATATGGTTCCACCAACTCCTACCACTTGATATTGGGTCGCCGGTTCTTACTACTTAACCTTGGCTACCCATGGTCGCAAACCTGACGTGTGGTAATAATGGGAAAGTATTTAATGAAGTCATAGCTGTACGTAATAGTAAATACAATTAATGAAAAGTTTATTGTGCTATCGCAAGTGGTGGTGTAACAGTAATCAGCGAAATGTGACATACGGCATTGATTACGAATATCAGGGAAAGTTCTTTTAAATCTACAAGCATTGTTATTTTAGTATTGAAAAAGTAAATTACTTTAGTGTATACATTGTGTCCAAGATAGATTGCACAGCATTGGGCTCTCGTAAACTGTAAGAGATAGAGATTGGGTTAAATTAGTGAAAATATTCAGTACCTTGATACGCATCTTTGTGCATAATAAAACTTCTCACATTTTCATTGGTTTAGGACGAACAGTCAAAAAACAAATTTTCACTTTTTCGTCCTTTAGTATCTTAACAAAAATACCGTTACGAGTTACACGTTTTGGCCTGTATTGTTACGAGTACCTTGCAAACAAGGAAACTTAGTCAAACGTGCCTTTTTTTATTGTGAACCTATAAATACTAAGGAATTGTGCAATGGCGTAACTCTAATTGATCGTTCCAGTTCATTGCCGTTAGAGTTGGTGGCGCGTGACCGGATCGAAACGCTGTGGTTGCTTTAGATCGCAGGGGTCAAAGTTTTGCCAACTCTAAAACATCTTCCTTGGCTTGTGACGTTTCACACCCTTACTAAGGGCGTCAAAATTTATACCTCGGGTTAAGCTCAAAATCGGAGAAATACGTTCACTCAAATATATATTCGATTAGTAAAACTACTAAATAATTACCAAAATAAATATAATGTTTTAAGCTATATACAAAGATTATTTAAAAATAACTGAATTGTACATTATTCAATTAGCATGTTCTGCTGGAACGGTATCTGGTTTCGTGGGTCGCGCTACAACCCACTACACCGGCTCTTGTTGCGCGCTCCTATGGACAGTCCGCCGACACACACATCGATTTTTCGGGAAATGAGCGGCATAGGTCTTTTGGGTCGTCCGCCCGCACGAACGTCGATTCTTTGGGAAATGGGCTGGATAGATCTTTTGTTCCTTCGAACTTGACCTTTTACGCCGCAGTTGTTGACAGTGCTTTTAAGCTGTAATTTGCCGGTGAAGTTAGCGATTTTAAGGGTTAGTGGCTAACTCCTGGCGCGGAGGTTGCTGGTTCCTTGCAAAGGCTAGGCGTCGTTCTTGGAGCGAACGCGATGTCAAAACCTGCAGATGGGATTCGTTCACTTTTTAGCCGGGAAGTGGTGGTTTGGCGGCCCGCCAGCAATGGATTTATTGAAAACGAGCTCGAACTTCGGACCCCAGGGAGACGTTTTTAATCGTCTAAAATGGGCCTTCCAGGTGAGTTCCTTGAGGGGCAGCTACTGTATTCTAGCCGCTCGTAGATGGGATAGAGGTTGAGATTCCTACAGGTTCAATTATTAGTAAAATGAGGTTATGCGATGTATTTCCCCTCTCGAAGCGCCGGGATTTGCGCTTCATAATTATGATTGGAAGCGGTTAGTCGGATGGGCTACGGAAAGTTCAAACTTCGTTGGGCTGACAGTTCAACCTGTCATCTCCCTTGAAGCTTGGACTGGTATGGGTAGTAGGCTTATTCCGTTAGACAGTTCAACCCGTCAGACCGAAGAGCCCTGGTAGGAAGGGAGAGGCATAATTGAGAGGATAAATCTCAGGTTACTGGAAATGGTAGTGCAATCGTCTTTTATACCTTTTCTAACTTCCACTGGAAAGGGAACGACGCTGTCGTTCATTCAGCGCTACCTTGCGCAGAGCGGGTAGGATTTCTTATCGTCTGTTCACGCGTCGAATTGATGCAGTGCTTGATTAGGCGATGTGTTAAATTTACATACATTTTATGTGTAATAAAAATTTAATACAGGAGCAAGCGTTACAGCCTATGTTTGGATGTGTCTAACAATTCGAACTTGTAAGGCTTCACAAGGTGGAAGCCAAACAACGAGGGCTAAACGGGTCTATTTTAGTATTAATAATTCAAGTAACGGCGAACGCTTCAAGCAATGTATCTTCTATATTTTTATTTTATGCTGATGATGATGATGATTTCTTTATATTTGACGAAAGATTGGCTCTGAAAAGGAGTGCACGGCGAAAGAAACAACCAAGAAAATTATAACGACTTTCGGACATCAACTATGCGTCTGTTCAATATAGAAACCGTATCAAAAATACTAATCTAATCTCGGTTTGATTATAAAGCCTTAATGAGAAACTGAAATCAAGTTGTTATGAGCTTTTTGGCGGATCTCAAACGTTAAACATGCCACCGACTAGCTCGAGAGAACAGATCGACTAACCTTAATAGGCAAAGAAATTAATTAAACGGCACCAAGTGGTTCTATTTGGCAAGTTCACCCTTGGATTCTTGAGGCGAAAAACCACTAAGTGACTCAAACGAAGCCAAAAATCAAATACGGCGATAGCCGAACTTAACATCTAAAGGCAGATACCAGATCGTACTACAATTAAATTGAATTACAATATATATTGATAGTAATGGAACACCGTGTACTGACCTTATCACAACCGAAGATACTTGCACTACATTACCGCAAAAGTCAGTTCAGTGAGTGGATGGCCCATATACGGGTTCTGTTCGGTCACGGACTCTTGCGAGCTCCTCCAGTGAAGCTACAGCAACTATCATCTTTTTGAAAATAGTCCCAGACGCTGGATTTCATCCGTCTCAACCTTGTATCAGCCAGATCGTCTTCCCGAACCCCCTCAGCAATTACATCATCCTACGGGTGACCCCAAAAAAAGGCTAATGCGAAAAACGATGTCAAACTACAATTCCCCAAGTGACACAACCTCTTACCAGAGCTCAGTATATTTCGACACGTGAAGAGTGAACGATATCCCAATTGAATTTCTTTCATCATTGTGCCGAGCAACTACGCCGTACCCTTTATAAATATACCCTGAAATCTGCTTCTAACATTTTCGACCCGACAGGGTCTTGCGAAGAAAACGGCTTCCATAAAGCAATTACCACTAGGCCAGGCTCGCGCCATCTTAGCTAAAGCTAAAAATACCTTCACGAGAATTGAAATCCTGCACGCGTCGATCTTTCCGAGCTGAACGGGTTCTATATCCGGCAGGGGAATATGTTTCCGAAAAAATAATTAAATGTCTAAAAATTAATCAGTATAAGAATTTAAATCAGTTTGTAATAATCAACTAAATTATATTAAATTGGAGGTTTAAGGTACTCGAATATAGTAATCGATAACGAAGTATTACAAATCGTTATACTTAGTAAGTATGTTACCTTCTTTTTGATTGGTTACGAAGGATTACTTGCTAGAATTCATTCTTAGTGAAGGCTGACTTCGTTGTTGACAGTACTTATCAGTATCTACTTCTTGGTGAAGCTTGCTCAGTGCTGAGTACTTTTCAACTTTGTTCACAAGGTAAATTGACAAGAAGTTTCCTTTGAAATTCAAGAGCAGTCGCACTGTCCGTAGATTTCATATGTCAACTAACCCCAATTTCACTTTTGCTATTCCATGAATACTAGAATAGAGAATGTAGAGCATAAAAATTGACTGCCTTGTTTGCAGAAATTCTCGGTTCTACAATATTGGTGAATTATTTATCAGGCTGCGCAAGAGAGGATCGAACCTGCAATTGAACCATCTCAGCTTTCTCCGTTTAAAAGCTGGACTTGGACTGCGCTGTCCTTAGCGCGTTCGTTGCTAATTTAAAAATACCCTCTCCCAGCTCAAATGCACTTTTGAGCCACCCTCATTATTAACTTATTCAAAGTTAAGTATCCACTTTACGCGACGTACAATGTGGGTATAATAATCCCTGTGTCCGTTTTAGCAAACTTTTAAGATCAGGAAAAGTATAACGGCTCTAAGGAGAACAAACTTTACGTAAAAACTCATTTTAATATTTAAACATGGGGGCTCATGCGTAACGATTGGATAGGGAATAACATTGAACTTCCGACCAAACTTCGAGACTTGGTATCTTCCGCGAGACGAAGACAAAACAAAGATTTTAAATATTAACATAGTCATGCATAGCAAAGGGAAAACGTCCGGAATGCTTATGGGGAACCTAAGTTACAATTCCCAAAATTAAGTTATAATGCGAGTCGACGTGAGATTTTTTCCTGCGGTATTGATAAAGAAATATTGTCCGCAGCGGCGGAAGATGGATGAAGTAAACGGCTCCACGTTTAAAAGTTTTATTTCAAGCGAACTCTAGAATCGTTTCCTTCATATTGAGTTTTATGAGTTCTTTGTGTAGGCAGGTTAACGTGCTCGTTAAAAACTGTTGATATAGTAACGTCAAAATAGAGGCAGCCAGCGTAACGTCGAGGAAAACAAACTGTACTCTTCCCGCATGAGTAGCTTTAAAATACGGCTCCGCTCTCTTTGCATTTTTTGGCTCTCGTTCTGTTGTGTTTCCGCGTTTTCTGCGTGTCAACCCGCCCTGAAATGTTTGTTGCTGGTTTTCCTGTTTTCTTTTGAGTCTCGCATATAACGTCTTCAAAAAAGCGTGTCACTCGTAACTTTTGAAGTTGCAAACACCTACAGAATAGCAACAATTGTAAAACTAAGTTTTGTTCCATTTCCTCGCCCTGTCCTGCTGAATTCAAACTTCATAAAGCGTATTTTAGTTGCAGGCAGAGACGGATTTAACTAGCTGATCATTTTTGCCACCTTCCTTGTCTATTAAATTCACAATATGCATGCTATTATCTGAGTATGACAATTGGTAAGAAACAATTAAAGAAATTTGCATATAAACAAAAGATTATTATTGGTATGAATACATATTGTTACACGGTAATTACGAGATTACGACATTAATTAACCAACCAATACTACGGTGCCGCTAAACAATCATTAAACCACAAAATGAAATAACCCTGCAACAGTAAATGCTTCATCTCACTGCATTCGCGACAGAGGGTCGGTTCGACTATAAAAAGTATGTAGGTATGCAGTAGTTCACAATAACGAATGCTAATTTAGATACCATTAATCAGCTGTCGATTCACTCATATCACGAAGCGTGCAACAACAAGCCTTGTCGGGAGGTGATCCAATGGCAGATCGTGCACATACAGGACTTACCTTTACGGGTCACCTGAAATACCTGTCAATTCTGGTTTTGCTCTCTTTGGGACGCTTCTTGCAGGTTGATTTAAAATACAAAAAACACCAATCAAATTATGTAAGCCGATCTATTAAACACACACGGAATACACGCTCCTGCACATGGAAATTTCTAATTATCGGTACCCTAAGTGACGTCACTTTGTTCACTTAACTCAAAATTTCCTGTTTACACCAGTAAAGTTCGGCTTAATTATTCAAGTTACAGCCCGGAAGGGGCTTCTTAATCTAACTATATTAAGACGTTATAACACAAGACTCGATAAGTATTAATCATCTGACACGTGCGTAATAGTACACATACATACGAAGTAAATACTTTTCTAACCCGGTGAACAGCTTGCAGCTCTCCTCAACAGAAGGCGTTCGTTATCTGCTTGTTTGCCTTTCAAGCACCCGACGACGAGAAATTGCCTTTAGAAGGCGTCCAGCGGCGACTGGCTGCACGGGGAACATAACTGGATGGCGAAGAAGTGAAAAATGAATTAGTATATCCGTCACTAGCCGATTTTGGGGATAACACCTTGATGAACAAAAAAATTCCCTCACATATGACTATCCTTACATAATAACGTCAGTATACTCGATGGCATATCTGTTTCCTTTAGATCATCCTCTCTTTTTAATTTCACTCACCCCCCAAAGCGCATCCCCCACATAGCGCAAACCCAGAGTGGACGGGAAATAAATTCGCCACGCTTGTTTTAAAAATTTAAAATATGCGGCCCACCGCCTACAAAAAGCTGCTGTGTTTGTACTGTTTGTAATTGATTTCAGTGAAATGAGGTGTTGCGCCCTGATAACAGACGACACCCGACATCAGTGCTGGGTCCATATCAAAGCCCGGCGGCAATTTTTTACTTTAATGGCTGTAACTGTCATCACCTTTGTTGCATTGTTAACAAAACGCATTTAAAGAAAAAGTATGTAGGGTAAAATTAATATAGTTTGATATTATTTATTTATTTATACTATTTAAATGATGCATTTTTAAAGAATTTTCTATCATGACAAATATGCCGCCTTCCAAAGTTTACCGCACTTACCTTCAGCCTAGTTAGTCTGTGCTTCAATCCGCCTCTGGATACAGGTGAAAACTGGAAGTGTTAACTGACATTCAGCACATGTTAGAGCAGAAATTCGTGAAATTGAAAAGCGTGCTCGGCCTCGGCACGTGAAGCGTTGCATTTGGTGGCAGCGTGGGAGTTATTCTGTAGTGATACAGGGAGGCACATGTCTGAATCTGATACCTGTTAAAACTTCACGATCTCTTATTAAACTAGCAGTTCGATATAACTTGGCTTGAAAATATTAACTGTAGTTCATGAAAGTAAACATACAACTAGTGTTTTGGGTTAAATTTCAACTTCGCACGTGCTGCTTATTTATTAACTTCTTTTGAGATCATTCACTGATCGACATAAACTGTCCAACTTTGAATGCTCCCCCGCTTTTAAAGCTAGTTACGGTAACTTCTGATCGATTTTTGTGCCATGTGCGATAATAAGAACGAGGAAAGCCCCGTTTGGAAATTGACACGTACTATTGTATTTGCAGTAATAGAGCTAGTGTCATTCACTCAAAGCGGAAGTGGTGTGCTCACTTCAATTACTACTCAATTTATTACAGATTCCTTCTTCTTCTGCCGCTTCAATTACACTACAGTCTATAGAAAAAGTTTCCTACAGCAAGAAAATCTTAAACGCCTTAATTAGACAATTTCACGTTTCGCCGTGTTGACGTGATCATTTTTCTGCGGTTGTCCTTCGGTTTGGTCGACCCTCTCTTGGTTTATGGCTTTTGCGTGTCGGGGGTACATGTGATTGTTCCAATTCGTGCTACGAGATGGACAAACTGAATCTATTTACGCTAATAATAGCCCACAGAGTTGCATAAATTCTAGCACGCGACGAATGTATTTTCTCTGGCATTTAAACTTGTAAGTATTTCAAGTCTTAGAAAATATTCTATTTTTGCATTTCAATTTAGATTAGATGATCTGAAATGCTGCGGATTTAAGCTCTTTGGTAACTAGGCAACCCAACTAACAAATCCGGCTGCATTTACTACTAGGCTGAGCTGCAGCACACGTTAACAAAATATATGAAGAATTAGGCAAATGCGTTTTGTAGCATAAACAAATACTATTATTATTATTATTATTATTATTATTATTATACGTAAATACATGTACAATAATCATACTAGATAAATATTGTTTTTAGTGAGACATTAAAAATTTTAAATTAATTATTTGTGTTGAGCAAATAAACATTTGTGCGGTTACTACGAATCCTCCATTTAGAGCTGCATCAAATCATATTTAAGAATAAGGATGTTAAAAACGGCGAAACTGAAAGTCATCAGTTGCTCGATTTGCGGATTGCGATTGATTTTAAATTCAGATCTTAATCTTATCATATAATGAAGACCGTATTTTTTGCAATGTAGTTTGATCACCTTCTGTTGTAATTACGATGAGTACAAATCGTAAAGACAATTTTATTTAAACTAATGGGAAGCCGAACGTCTCTCAGCGAAAGTGTTAGGTCGCATTTGTCCGAGTCTGTTGCGTCAGCCAGAGGGTTTTATTACTCGTGTCCTTTTCTGAGGACGGTTAATGGGGTTTACTCGATCCTTGAGCAGCTGTTTCTATTGTACCAAAAGGGTTTAGCGGTTTAGCGCTTACGTGAAGTTCCCAGAGAGCATTACGCCGCCCAGATATAAGTTTTAAACCTCGTTCTCTTGCATTGCAACTGCGGATCCAATTCGCCACTCGTGATACTAAGTATCCAGTTTGACACTAGTCACTATCTCGCGCGTAGCGTTACGTCCAAAATTAGTCATTCGCCGACTGCGTGCGCTGCTTTTCTGAGCTTTTTGCGTGGTAATTTATGAACGCTGCGCGTGGCCATATATCTGCTACAACAGCATAATATATATGTTTCAGACAGGCCAAACTACTACCTGGGGTACAACGCCCCGAACTGTACCTTTTTAAATGCATATACCATATACGAATATTAGTATTAGTGTTTATATGTGAATCTTGCTAATGCTTTGCTTTTTTATGGATATTATATTAACTTTTGCCACGCAAAGAAAGCAAAACAATTTCCCAATTATCGTCGAATTATAGAATTGCGCTTCAAATTAACCAACTGAATTTATATGCTAGAATTAATGTCCTAACCCACCCGTTTTTCGTATGGTTTGGGTCTACTACAACGCCTTATGTAAAGGGTGTCCATAATTCATGTGTTTTGCAAGCTATCTCCGTAATTATTAGAGTTAAAAGAAAACTATTGTTTTGTTTTGGTGGTTTATGCGAAATTTTAAATCATTTTTTATTGCGTAAATGTTGACATTTTTAAATTTTGAAAAATGGGGAAACATTGGAATTTAATACAACCACTTAAAAATTGAGTTTTTTATAGAAATTCACATTTTGAGGTCTACAAATTTCAAAGCTGATTTTTAATTAGTTTTTTTTTCGATCTATGCGTTTCCGAAAAAAATGTGAAATTTCAAGTGCTTCATCTCAAAATACAATTTTTTCTGTAACTCTAGTCTAAGAAAATTAAAAATTCAACTAAGTATTTTACCTTTGTAGTGATAAATAAATGTAGATCTTTTCATTTTATTAATGTTATATAAGAGGTTTGGAAACCAAACCAAAGTTATAAATTTTCAGACACCAAAATCCAGATTTGCTTCCCTACAATTTTTAAAATTTCAATAATTTGTTTGCCAAAAACTGGTCGCAGGTTCTTATATTCTTTATCAATCTCGTGCAATTTATTGGAAGTTGATTATCCTTGAGCACCAGTACAAAAAAACTAAGTTTTAATTGTTAATTTTTTATTAGTTACATGTTTTCGTTGAAAACGGGTACAAATTCGCTTCTCGAAACGTTCGTTAATTCATATTTTTTATTTTATGGTGTGGAGAAATACGTAGAAAACCGCATGAATCAAACTTTTTAGTTTACATTATTGATATTGCAGGCCTAAACTTGCAATTTCGTCTATTAAATTTTGGTGGCTTTTGTAATTTTTAAAGTATATTTTTCTGTTCATAACTATTACTTATGGATAATTATAATCTGTTTGTAGAATTCTAGAAATGTCCGGAGTCAAAATATGTACTTATTTAGCAGCTCAGTTTCAAATTGGAAAAATAAGTTTTATAGAACTTTATAAAGATTGGCCTTTCGTTTTCTTTCCAATTGGTAGTGTTATTGAGCCGCTTGAATGCTATTGTTTAATATATTGTTGCTAATTTTACAAAGCAACACCCTGTAAATAATTAAGATATTAAATTTTGAACGTCGGGAATCCTGAAACCAGTTACGGAATTGCAGCAATGTTAGATGTATTAAATATTAGGGCCCCCACTTTGTTTACATTGTTATATATTGCCACGAACGACAACAGATTAAACTCCAGCTCCAAACAAAGCCGACTCAACTCGTACCAAACAAACATCCAAGCTACATGGATGAATGAATTAGAGGGCCGACCAGGTACAATGAAAACGGTTGCTTTTCTAATTAGAAAAAGATGTTCAAATTTCCAGGAGGCGCCAAAAAGTATTTCATTACGGTCGATATGTCCAGCTTACGAGAACTTTTCAACTGCACAGCAGAATTTTCTACAACCTGAAACAGACTCAGATAGGTTTGACATACAAATTAGTTGCATTAGCCGTGCACAAAAGCAAGAATAATGTGAACAGGATTATACGTATTAAGGGCAGTATTAAATACAACAAATTAAAGCCAACGCTATCAGCGAAGGCAGAACCCGGTTCACAGCCGATACGCTACGTAGACGTGTAGGAATCGGTAACAACTACTACTTACTACGCCCACACAACCACTATAAAGCACTCCAAACTAGGACAAAAGGCACAACGAAAATCTACGTGTATTCGGTACGAGAAACGATAGCAAAAGAGAACGCGCTTTAGAACAAAGACAACGCTGTGCACACCTGCAAACAAAAACAGGGACAAAAAGATGCCGTGCCCTAGTTAACGGCCTGAATACGGATTGATAATTTGCATTGCAAGAATTGAAGATCGCCAAGCGAGTTCAGCGACCTCGAAATGTAAAAAACGAAGGCGCTAGGACGGGCCCAAACAGAATAGCGCGCTTTTCGACCGTAACAATATTAATTTGTCTCTATTTCTCGTTCCTTTGCTGATTAAAAGTATTTCTACGTCGAAATAGAAATTGTTTTTCCCTCTCAAGTTGAACATATGGCTACATATTGTTAGCTATATTTATCTATATTTTCCTTTACCTACCTTTAGGTCATCGCTATATCTCTTAGTCAACAATCGATTACTAGAAGAGTATATTTGAGGCCCGTCTGTAGCATCAGTGAAGACGTCGCGGATTCTAGTTTATGATGTTGATAATTGGCGCCAACAAGTTAAACTCAAATATACTGATATAAGCCAAGAAACTTGTAACTTCACTTTCTATCAACTAATAACAATACGATTATTGAACTTTCTATCAAAATGAAAGAAAGCAATACTTGTAGCTAGTTTTATTACTACTAGAACATTATTACCATTGATCAGACAATTAGCATCTTTAATATTACAACCTAACGCAGGGTACCCCAAATAGCTTAACTTAAACCGCTCGTAAGTTTAATGGTTACACAGTTTTTATATGCAAAAATATCATCAGATTCTAGCTAAAACACTTATCTTTGTGCCGATATACTCGCAGACATTTAATACGTCCCGTTACTCCTATCACATGTCAGCTTGACAGGCCCTAACCTCGGCTGTCATTCGCTACACATCGACCCCCAAGACTGCGGTTGATTCTCCGTAGATTATCTTTCCAAGATTTTCCGCCTAATAGTTGTTGCTATAAATCGAATTTCCAGGTAACAAAAGGCAAATGCCACATTAAACTACATACCCTGTTCACAGGCAATAAACTTCGCAATTGTTGAATTCGTGTTTCCCAAATCGCTTCACAGCTTGAATATAATATTCATTGGAAAAATGACATCCGCTTAATGATCTCCCTTACAGGAACGGCTGGCCAGTAACCCAATTCTTTACTATCACCAAACCATATTAAATGGCGAGATTGTCATTTACACCCCACGAAAACTCTTGCCTTTTTTTAAAAGCTGATATACAAATTTTCTCTCAAACAAACAAACGTTTTTATATCCTCTCTAGCAACGAACAAAGCCAATCTGATATTATTTTTATCGCGTCACTCTCACTAGATTCCTCATTCAACACTAGTATTAATATCAAATGCTTTTGACACGTAACAATATATACTAGTTAGCAAAACTACAGTCAAATTTTCCAGCGTAACTTTTTTTTATTAAACTAATACATCGCAAAATTTACGTAGACCAAGATATCACCATGTTTGCCAACCATTTAAAAATTGTTACATGCTAAGTGTATAATACCGTGTATCCTAGGAATGATCCTGAACTTCCTGTTTTTTGTTTCTACAGATTTTTTCAAATTTTCTTTTTTATTACGTATTTTGGGTTGCTTACGTTTCTATTTTAATGTTAAAGATTTTTAACATTCCTTGCGCATGTACTTTTGATAACTTATAATTTACTATTGATATTCTTCTTTTGAAAATGTCCACCTTATAACTTTGGGTAACTTTATTTACCGTTCCCAGTTTCGAAATTGATTCTTCTTATGCTTCTGATGCCTTAAGACGTATTTTTTGCGTTCTTCTTCACACTTTAGAATCGGATTGCGTTGAAGTTGAAATTTGTAAAATGATTTTGGAATTCTCCTCAACCTATCTGGTCATTCAGGATATGATGGTGTTTCAGAAGCAACTTACTTTTTGGCCGTATGGTATCGATTCGCCGTGATTGATGTTAGCCTTCAATTGTTCGGCACTGATTGAGTTCAGTTTTTGGTTCCTTTCACCTATCGGTCTGCGCATCGCACGCTGGTGAAAATTTGTGCAATATTTGCCATATACCATCTATTCTGGATCACGAGCAACACTTACTTGTACATCCATTTGAGGAGCTGTCAGCCTTCGACAGCAGTTGTCGGCCAATTGTTCGTACTGACTGAAGTGAACTACTTTTTTAATTAAAATGTCCATACACAAGTCTATACAATAAACGACAGAAGTTTTTAACTAGCAAAGTAATTCACAATTCCGCCAGGAAAGTCTAGATCACTGAAAGTTGAATTAAGTGGCAGTGCAAAATTTCTTAAGCTGAATTATTGCCGATATAAAATTAGAAATCTGTTTTACAGCTGATACTGTTATAAACTCAGCAACCCACCTTTCCGCACATCCGCATTGCATTACGCGAGCCAAGTTTTACAAGCTTAATCGCTAACATTTTTTACAACATAGTTGTTAAAAAACTGAAATTGAGTTGCGAATTGTAAAAAACTAACAGGGAAGGATGTAGCTGTGAATATTTAAAGCTATTTTTATGTTTCCCAGCGCTCAGAGCGTAGAGGTGGCCTACGTCATAAAATAAACCTTTAATGATGGAAGAGCTGCAGCAGCAACACGATGCTAAGACACCTGAAAATTTCGTGAACTGTGAGTTTTTCAATCTGCAAATTTAATGAAAATGCAAACTTTAACAATTTGGAGGCCGCGCCTCAAACATTGCGTTTTAATTCGTGCAAGTTTTATTGAAATAAAACCCCTAAGCAAAACGGGAAAACGAACTACTCAAACTCACATTAAACATAAGGGCAAGGAGTATGCTAATCAAGGGCAGCTCTTGGCAGCCGCCCTGCGCGGCAAGTTGGATTTTTAACTTTTCATAAGGCTCATAAGCCAAAGCGAATGGCACGTTAAGCCCTGTGAGGTTTAGGGCAATCACTCCCCCGGGAACACGCTCCCACTATACGGTACAACATAAAATTAAACAAGGAGAATAAAAAAATTCGAGCGAAAACGCAGGAATGGCGTGGCAATAAACTGATTCATTTATTATGCCAGAGTCTGTATGTTATACTAAGAACCCTACACGTGTTGGTGTTTATCCACGTCAAACTAGACTGGTTTATGTAATTAAAAAATCTAGTAAATGATTAAAAGTACTGTTAATAAAAGATATGCAACCCACTTTGCACGCGTGTTCTCGGAATCATAGAAGCTCACGTTGTTGGGTTCTGTGTCCCATTTTGTGCCTCGTTTGCTTTATGTAACCAATCAAAAATAGCTTAATCTGCATCGTATGATGTTATATTAGAGCTACAATCTCTGAATCACAAATTGAAAACACTTTTGGTTATGCTTCTAGAAATTTGCAAAAAGCGAACAACAGAAAACAATGAGATTAAAATAAAAACTCTTATAATCTACACATACTTTCTTAATCGTGAATGTTGAATGTCACCTTGAATTAAGTACATATCTAGTAAACCACTTATTTATAAACACAAAAGATATATCTACATCTACTCTTGTTAAATAAGTTGCTGGTTATTATGCATGCATTGTGAATATTAATAAAGCTCAGTATTAAACTCGTGAAAAATTGACCAACTTAATATCTGCGCCTTAAGATTGCCCATTATTTACAAACCAACACTTGCAGGGGAGAGAATTTTACATAAAATAGTGCTTGATAAAGTAGTACCAGCTTAAGCCGTATCTATTAAGTGTAATGTATGTGTCGTAAAGCTTTTCAGCTTGAGCACAACAGGCAAGTTTTGGCGTTTATTAAAACAGCTGACAATATTGGCAGTTGCTGCAAGGCGTAAATTAATGCAGGAAGAATGCTGTAGTTTAATCGATGCTTGTAAAATAGATATAATATTTATATTCAAAAGTTAAGTACGCCACGTGCACCCAATAAAAATAAGTTTTAAAATAATAACAGTATAGATACAATAATAATTACGTTAAATGCACAAACGACATTGATTATGAAAGTTTAATGGTGAATAACATTATTAAAGCAAATTAAATGTCAGTGATTCCTGAAGGGCAACTCAACGGAGGCATCAGCACAACGAGAGATACAATGTACAATAACAATACTCAAATAATCACACAATAATCAAAGTGCAAGGCAGCAATAAAATTAAAAATTAATGACATACCTACGGGCAATACAGAACTCCCTCGACGAATTACTACCTCCTGGTAGTAGTGAAGTACTAGCAGCTTCTAGGCGTTGTACTATCCCTAAGCACTCAACAAAGCTCATGGCGAAAATACGATCAAAGGCGCCTCGCGGACAGGACAAGCGGCAGCTTACTGGATTCTCACAGCACGTGCACGGGGACAGAGCAGCATCAAGACAAATAGCTTAATACCCAACACATTCATGGCCGCATCCAAACGAACCATCTCGCTACTTGAACATGTGCCGATAGAAACAGGATCGGAAGCAGCTAGAAAACCCCCGAAACGTTAAACCAATTCGGCAAGAATAAGAAAGCAGGCTCAAATGACCACGTGCAACTTACCCTTAACAGTCCAATTCAAGCTAAACAAGACCAGCGAGTTTCGCAAAGATCAAAACGCGCTCGCCCGACAAAAGCTGACGAAATCAGAACGACGGCGTTGATTGTTCAAACATTACGCCAAATGACTAGCTCGAAATACGACGCTTTTCACCCGTAACAACCTACATTGTTAATAGAATTTTCTATTGATTTCCCTATTTAAATTGCTTATTTAATTCCACTAAAGTAGGTAACTACCAGTAATTGCTTTTGCATGTTTACATAAATAGTAGTTTGTAGTACACGAATTGTTTTTTGTTTGTTAACAGATAATAGCAAGGGCATTAGAAAGCGAGATGGAACAACCAATTATTTCATAACAATTGCTCTGACTTCTATAGTTAAAAGGAACTTAATGCCAAGAATTCTTTTTTTTTCTATATACTTACCATTGTATGCAAAAGTATCTGGGGAAGTTTATATTGCCCTTTGTAAACATGGCAATAGATTTATTTAATATCAAAGCAACCTTGTCACAATACTGTCAGTATCAGTCAGTTGAGATTGGCATTCGAGATTCTGCGTAAACCAGTTTTATACAGCTTAAAAATCTCGAAAATCCGCCATGAGAGTTGTTCCAGGTACATGAAACGGGCCAATTCGTGCCACCTGTATTTACCTATTTCATACCTTTTTCTTATATACACGAATAGTAATAAAGCCTGACAGTATGTGTTATTATGTCCTATTCAAGTTGCAACGCATTATAAGCAAGAAATGGTGTGCAGGCGACCACAGACTATAAAGTCCCGAGTGCGAACTCGCTAGTGCAACATGCGGTAATGTGCGAACCCTGCAATATAATTCGAGGAACAAACAACAGCGGCTGTGGCCCGCAAGTGAACTGATTCGCGCTCAAGTTTGTGAAGGGCGCGGGTCGTCCTTTTGAAATTGTTTTTGAGGGTTTGCGTGTGCAAACCGCCGAAGACGAGCATCTTTAGCCGAGGGCCGAGGTGCAAGCTATTCAGGTGAAATATCACATAAGCGAGGCTGCGTTGTTCCAATTCAACATCTCCGGAAGCTGCGATTTCGGCAGCAAGAAGACACCCTCACTGTTCCCGTTCTTTGATGAACGTATTGAAAAAAGATTAGTTACTGCTTTAAACCGTGCTACGAAATAAGCAGTTAGCAATTGTAATAAATAAATGCGCAACTGCTGGCAATGTGTTTGCTGCCCGGATAACGGGAAAGTACCGGCAGGCATCACGTCATTTGCTGATTTGGTGTCCAGGGGTCACAAACAGCAACGCATCCTAAAGAATCGACAACTTTGCGTTCAAGCTATTCGTGTGTGCGAAATTATTTTATGTCTTGCGGTCGTGAACTTTGACTTTGCATGCGCTACTGAACGTTTAGGATCCAGTTAAGGCATTTTCCCATGTGCAGTGCACAACTGCTTTATGTACCTGTTCTTATTTTTTTGTGTGTCTATGTTTTCTTACAGATTATATGTATTCATGTAAACTGTTGGGTTTTTATTAGCATTGGTGTTTGTCTATGTAAGTACAACATTTCACGTGACAACGAGCTGACCTCAAACAATATTAGCTTACCCTTAGCCGCACTGATGATGCTGATAGGGTATCATCAACGACTGAATAAGCTAGCGAACCAGGGAATTGTAACGTAAGCTTGCAGATAGATAGACTTTGTTCAGTCGATAAATAGCAATAACAGCTAAACATATACTTTGTTGAACAATTGTTTGCTTTACATGCATAGACTTTTCGTTTTTTTACCGCAACGAATGGTAACGCTATTACTGTATTTTCGGCTGTGTTAATTTAACTTTCGATGCTGTAATCTACTTAGGATGTCAAAAAATAACAAAGCAGAATTTTTAAATGGCCGACTACTGCTATCGACGCCTGGAAGCTCTTCAAACATACGTACAAGTAAGAATTGTTCGTGATCCAAAAAACATGATATAGGGTAAACGTTACAGAGCTTTTTGCCAGATCGGCAGGCAAAAAGAACCTGGCTCTTCAACAAAAGGCTTTCACAGCCCGGGCTAGCTCAAAACTCGGGGTGATTTCTTGTCATGAGCAAGGAGCAGGCGGTGGTTCTTAAGATTAATAATTGAATGAAAATAAAGCCAATCTAACTAACAGTATAAATAAAACTCACTTAGCGTGAACGGCCTCTAGCTTACACTAACCTATACTCTAAAAAAATCAGGTATCGATGGGTCAATTAAAACAAAAACCAACAGTAGGAAATTACAACAAAGCTTTAAGCTCATCGATTCAATGGTACAATCAGTTGGACAATGTTAATGTTAAACTGGGACGCTAATCAAAACGCTCCAAGTAGTTACATGGTAAAATATATAAGCTGTATGGTGTATGGTAGTCCTAGACAAAGTGATTATCAAGTTAAAGTTACATTGTGAGAAACATCGTTAAAATTTGATTCAATATGAAATTCCGCTTTTCAAAGCGTTTAATAGAGTGAATCTCAGAAACAGAAACCAAAAATCTAATATCCGACTTGAACCGCGATGTGTGTCTGTCGAGAGGATGTATCGCAGGTAAGGGAACAACAACAAGCTTAAGCTTCTGGGAAACAAATTCCAGCTATGACAAGCGGGAGTGGTCCATGTGACAGATAAAATGTTGCAGAGCAAATTTCAGCATGCCTGGGCGAAGTCTTTCCCGAATGTAGCCAAGCGGGCACTGAAGGTTAATGCAATCCAATGAACACCTGAAGTAAAAAAATAATTTTGCACGGTTTGCATAAGAGAGTGCGTATGCATTCAATGGGAGGTTTAGTGCCACATGGCAGAATTAAAAATGATATAGTCCGATTCTAAAACGTTTATTAAAAAAATTTAAGGTATTAGCAGCAAACGAATAATCAGGAAATCAACAGAAAATATCTTCACAAAACACGCAATAATTATGAAAATTCGCAAAAAGAATGTAGAAACAAATAACAGAAAGTTAAGTACCATTCCTAGGACACTGGAGATATTTTAGTATGTAACAATTTGCAAATGGTTTGATGAACATCGTCACCTCTTCTTCTAGTTTAAATTTTGCGATATATTAGTTTAATTTTTTTTAAAAGTTCCGTTGGGCAGATTTTAATGCACTTTAATTGATGTTCATGCGGAACTATTAGCACGACAATTTAAGAAATCCTTTCGCATAGAAGGCTGGGTGTTAACAACCCAAGTCTCTGACTATCTTTTTACACAGGGCATTGCGTTGTAAAATTAACAACCCACCAATTTTCCCAATTTACATATCTACACCCACTCACATTGTTAGTTAACCATTGAAGTAATTTGTACATATAAAATAACTCAAAAATCGCATTTCAAATATTCTTTTTTATCTTAAATTCAAAGCTTCTGTAACTCTTTCTTGTTATCTGTTCTAGAACTTAAAACAGTGGGACACACGCATGGTTCTACTCTAAAATCGTAAGTGGTTCTAAGTCAATTCAGGAGGGACGTAAAAAATATGAATTAATAATTTGTCGGGCGCCACTGAGTCATATATTCTCGCCTAGCGAGATGGTTGGTGTCTCCTGACTCAGGAAGAGATGGCCAAGGCGTCTGAATGCAGTTGAAGTCGGACTGGCTGCATGAACTTATCTTGTCTCCACCTGCTGATGTTTTAATTTGCTCACTAATTCAACTTCATACGGATTACACAGTACAGGCAAACACAATGGTATAGTTGAGACGTTATATTGAGCACGCAATACTACCGTGGGGGCTGCAATATTCCTTGAACAGCCGAATGCAGTAGGTTGGTCACATTTCTACGTATTAACAATGTTCACTGCCTTCCCTTACGGGGTGAAGCGCAAAACTGGTGGTTCATAAGGCGAACGCTCAAGTAACATTGATTAGTCCACTAACGCACTTCTGGCCTCTTTTCCTTTTTTCAGCCTTCTTCTAGCATCGCAGGTACCGATTTCTGCCCTGCGTGCAGAATTTTAACAATGTCTTTTTTCGTTTTCTTTCTTAAGCTTAAGCTTAAGCTCAATGAGCCACCTCAACTGCACTTAAATTATTAGTAGTTGTATTAATAAATAGAAATGTGTGAACAATGAATTTATTATGCATATTAGAATTCCAATTATAAGTAGCTGCAATGTATATCTATTAAGTTTGCAGCGTACAGCAATCTCCTTGTATAATTCCTTTGAAGGTCTAAACATCACGAAGTAAATTAAAATTAAACCATGAAAATCTTTGCGTTGGATTTCATTAATGTTTTTAAGTATAATTTTCTGGAAATATAAGTATTACAAATTACAATAATTTGTTTCTGTTACAGTTTCGACCGTGAGCAGCCCTTCTCATTCCAACTCGGCGTGGGGCAGGTAATCAAGGATGGGATCAAGGACTCGTTGACATGTGTGTGGGCGAAAAGCGTAAACTCACGATTCCTCCATCTCTCGGATATGGAGACCGTGGAGCAGGCAACGTCATTCCAGGAGGAGCCACCCTTTTGTTCGAGGTGGAACTCATCAACATTGGAGACTCTCCCCCAACCACCAACGTCTTTAAAGAAATCGACGGTGACAAAGGACAACATGCTCAGCAGAGAGGAAGTAAGCCTGGTTTTTAACGTTCTAAAAAACATTTATGAAAAATGAGAGTCACTCAACTCCCCTAAATGGTTTACTTGCCCTCAAGTGAATTATTTGTGATTTTGCATACAGTACAACAGCTAAAGAAGAGAAAAAAACAATTTATCATACACAAACAAACATCGCTGTTTTAGATAGTATTATCAATTTTTTTTAAATTCAAATTTTCCGTCATCGGGAAGAAATGGAAAAACCTGTTTTTTTTCAAAACTCCTAATTTTTTCTAATCCGTTAAAACTCTTTAAGTATCACATCGTATACAATGGCAAGTAATCCTTATTATCTCCCAATTTTTGCAATGCTCTACAGGATGATTAACAGGAAAGTACGAGCTACCATTCCAAAAATGGGCGACCCACAATACATATCAGGTCAATGATATCCACATCGAAGATACCCTACTACCAAATTAAACGAAATGGCAATAATTGAAACTGTTGCTGAAGAGAGGGTGTATTACTCTTCTTAACATGGAATTTCGGCTTAGGCCGCGTAGTATTTGTATATGAACACCCCAGCATTTTCTGGCTTAATGTGCCTTGCACCCTTGTGAAGTCGAGCAAAAAACCCGCGCGATGGCCATGCTCTTTGGTGGCTCGTGTTGTTTGAGTATCTTGAGAACGAGGATACTTAGGCAGATTTGGCCGTTTTGCTGTTTGTGCATCCATATTCACTAACGTTTCGCAAGACTTTGCAGCTTGCATTATCAGATGCTCAAGATACTCAAACAACACGAGCCACCAAAGAGCATGACCATCGCGCGGGTTTTTGCTCGACTTCACAAGGTGCAAGGCACATTAAGCCAGAAATGCTGGGTGTTCATATATAAATACTACGCGGTCTAAGCCGAAATTCCATGTTAAGAAGAGTATTTCGAGTAACCGCGAAAGCCTCAAACAGAGGTGTATTAGTCAAAGACCTTTCCTAACACTGCTGGAAATTAGCTAGTTTTCAGTTGCACGAATGGAAAATTATTTTTCAAGACACGATTAGAGTTCTATCAGCTTATTCAAGACCAAATGAACCTTAACAATAATTTCATGCACAACGTTCTCTTCGGCGATGAAACACATTTTAGAACAATGTAAGCATTAAAAAACAAATTGTCATATCATGCACAAGTTAACCCATTAGCATATTAACTATGTTTGTCTTCAGAAGCCCATATTTTTTACTTGGCAATAGAGAAATCCAAAAATTATTTGCTGAAAAAATTTTTGGTTACAATGTCCGGACTATGATTTGGCGGGAACGCCAGATTATGCTGAAAATTTCCATTGGAAAGCTCCCTTTACGAACATTCCAAAATTGTATGTCACCCAGGCGGAAACGCCACTGTTGGCAGTAGAAGTTAACATGGAAATGAAGTAAAAAATTCCGCTTTTTTTCAAAATTTTATAATCTTAAAATATTCTACTCGTCCAGGGGAACACGGTTTAAATTGAATATTTTTCACAATTCTGTAGTTTTCAATCAATATGAATATTTTTTTCGTTTTTGAGTTTGAAAAACGTAATTTGATCAGTTCTTAGTTTTTTACAGATTAAATTTCGTTAACTTCAGTGAAGGTTAGGTTGAGGTTAGGTTACATTAGGTTAAGTTAGGTTAGGTTCTCTGATTAAATGTGTGGTAATGGTCCCGGAGTAGGATGTGGGGAAGAGAGGAAGGGTAAAAATCCGATGCTACCCAAAGAGGGAGTCGTTTGAAGACTTCTGAAAAAAAGTTAGAGTAGGATAAAATACGAAACAGATAACCACCGCGGAACAAACATAGAAGGCAACTGTGGCAGGTCCGTTATTCAAAATGTTCACAACACTAAAAATCTGTGGTGGTTCAAACATGCTGTGTATCGTTCTAGTTTGTTTAGGTTAACTTAGGGTGCCTTTATGTCAATTTGACATATTTGTCCTTTCCAGGGTACAGACAGATCGTTGTCCCCTCACTTTAAAGTAATTTAGAGTGAGAGGGAACAAGAAATTTGTCTGTATAGTCAAAATTATACCCATTCGGAGTCACGTGACTTTTGTCGGTGGCTGTTCATCTTTAGTAAATAGATGAAATGGAAGAAATTCGAAAAAATTATTTTATTCGCAACCATATATGTAATGTTAACATTCCTGTCCTCATTTGAGTGGGGGAAGTCGTACAATTGTCCACAGAACTAATGTCACTCCGAAATTCAGCTTGGCTATCTCGATAGGCAACACATTTAACGTCACTTGACCCAATGTTTTTTCGATGCTAATACACACAAAGCGTGACACCGAAAAGCGATTAGGCAGAGAGAAAGTAGACATTTTAGAAGCAAATCCTTCCTTTTAACATTTCGGTGGTGAATCACAGGGGGTTACAGTTTATTTGTATTAAGCAGGTTTTATTTCATCGCTGTTGTTAATATTATTTGTTATTTGTATGACATAGAAACAAGACATGAAGTAATTCTGGTTGAATATAAACTTTAACAGATATCGATTAATGAATTGTTGAAGAGTTTAAAGATTTCGTTTATTGTTAAACGTTTTAAGTGATTTAAAATTAAAATAGATTTTTCTACCGCTAAAGGCACAACATTGGAAACCTAGATTTGACAAACAAATATTTATCTTGTTTTCACAATTTGAAACACAATTTAGTAGAATCTGAAAAATAAGAAATAATTTAAATTGATTTACTTGAGGAACGTGAAATTTTTGCGAAACTGAAAGATTAATTAAAAGGTTTTAAAATTTAAACATATACAGTGGAACTTCTATATACGAAGTCGCTAAATTCAAGAAAAACTCATTAAAAGGTAATTTCGTAAAACAGAAAATCATTTAAAATAGCATAATAAATGACACTCCAGAAACGTCGTGTGATAATAGTATATTACACAAGTTTAGAAAAGTGGAGTTTTACTAAACGAATATAGCTTGATTGGGTACGAGCGAGCGAAGCGAGCGATTAACCCTAAAAGCTATATAAGTTTAGTAAAACTGTGTGTGTACACAATTTTTTTGCATTTTTTATTAATATTTATTAACAAACATTTATATAAAAGCATTTAAACCACATGTTCATTAAAAAGGTCCATAAGGGGCGGCTGTGGAAATTCAAATGTATGATAATATGTTGGTGACACTGTAAGTCTATGTCCAATTCGAGGTTATCAGGTTAGGTTTTCCGTCAGTTTTGACACAGACTGACGCAAAACCTAACCTGCTAACCTCGAATTTGACAGTGATATTACCATATAGTAAAGTGACACTTCTATGCACCAAAATGCCACTGTATTAAACGATTTTGAATTTAGTAAAGTTACACATTATTACACAAAATGCGAAAAACACCCTCGAAAAAGTGGAAAAAGTCCGATAAAACATATCATAATAGACCACTGCCGGAAATGACATCATTCAGAGAACAACTGCAACTGGTTGTTTGCCAAACAGCATTTTATCTAAGTGAGCAATTTATTCTATATTTTTACGTGACTAGTCTTTGTTCATATTTAACTTACAATAAATGGAATTTTAATTCGTAAAATAGAGCAAAAATCAAATGGTAAATTATTCGAACGGCAGAATACCTGTAAAAAGTCGTTAAACACAGAATTTCGTAAAACTGAAGTTCCTTAAGAAGTTTCAATGTATGTAGAAATTCAGGAAGTTAAAAGCTACTCAAAAACCTGGTGTAATACACGCACACAACTTCCTTTTACAGTGATCTTATAATTAGCAAAGAATTAGATTTTTAATTTTTAAGCATTTGTCAGTAATTACAAATTCTACAGAAACCGTACAAAATAAAGAGTTGGTTGAAGAGACAAATTTTACCTAAACTTTTAAGCAGAATTCAAAAATGTAATAATATACCGGGTGTTCTATTTAAAATAGGAATAAATAAAAAAAGAAAAAAAACAAAAGAAACCCATTTTAGAGGTATTCAACTATCTCACATCAATACACATTAAAAATGTAATAAAAATGCATACTTCCGGTTATGCGATTTGCTTCAAAAGCTTGCTGTCGCATCTAGGTAGTACACAAAACTTATATATGAAGTTTCAACATCATACCTCTTTTCGTAACGTTAAAAATCACTCTAGGACCTTTTAGCTACTTTTTACTTCCCTCGTCTGAAAGACGAAGGAAGTATTGTAATCGCGAAAATATCACCTTCCGAGATTTTTTCAGATCTTCACGTTTGACGAAAAAGAGGTTTTCTCAATTCCGTCAATCTGTCTGTCTGTCTGTATGTCTGTCTGTCTGTCTGTTAGCAGTATAGCTCAAAAACTATTTGTCGGAGGAAGACGATATTTTGCATACATATTATATATCTACCTCGCATGAAACCGGTACAATTTCATACAAATATATACAGGGTAAGCACCTTAAAAAAATAAAGTTTTGTTTATTTTTGCGTTAATTTTGAAATAAAAGGAAGTAGTAACTTTCACATAGGTCAGGCTTTACATTTGCCGAAAATAAGACTCAACCGATAAAGGATAATGTCACAAAAGAGTACAAATGTTTCAACCATAACACCGCGACGTTCAACAAAGGCGAGCGCCGGACGTGTCTGGAAGAGACTCGGTAGCGCAATTGGAATTTCGCTGCAGTTAGATCCGCTGCGGATATGAAGTTAACATCGAGCGATCTGCAGAGTTGCAGATGCGGCGGATTCAAACCCCAGCGGGATACATTTTTTTTTAAATTTGAAAATGTATTTAATTTATTAGAAACGTGAAGATAGTTTTACTCCTAACTTAATTTGATTTTTAAATTATTTAGTGTCACAATTTCGACGAGGGAATTTTTGAGTAAAGCCCTTTACAGATTTTTTTAAATTGTTTTTCGCATTCCTGAGGTAGAACAACTTAAATTATTTTTGCAGTTTTCAGTAAATTGTGAAAATAAGATAAATAGTTGTTTGTCAAATCCAAGTTTCCGATGTTGAGCTTTTAGCGGTAGAAACATCTATTTTGACTTTAATTTTTAATAGCATAATAAATTAAATTGTTAGCTATAATTTACCAAGGGCAGTGATAATTACCGCAATAATTTTGACAAATAACTACCCGAAAGTGCGTTGCCGTTAACGGTAACGCACTTGAGGGATATTATTTGTCAAAACTATAAGGATTTATCACTGGTTGCGACGAATTCGGGAAGATAAGTTCTTAAATAAATTAATAATTTTTACAAAAGCGAGAAGCCATTTTTCTGACAAATTAATTCGACACTTCATTATAATAATATATTTATTTTATTTTATTTAGGTACTCAGCCAACAGCCTTTAGGCCAATTATAGGCGTGGCACTGTAAGTCTATGTCAAATTCGAGATTAGCAGGTTATGTTTTACGTCAGTTTTGACACAGAGTGACGCAAAACCTAACCTGCTAACCTCGAATTTGACGATTTACAGTGGCATCAACTTGTCATAGGATACTACTGAATTTTAATTAGGTAGTTTCCATGCTGATTGAGAATCACCCTAGGGTCGTTTTCACTTCAAGTGTGATCTGATTTGTCAAACTGACTCACGTGATTAAAAATAATCAAATTTGATTGGTCTGCAATATATGTAAGAACGTATCCTTTGAATTAAACTTCAGATAGATGGTAGCGATGGTGGTTCCTTAATTACTTAAAACGTTTAACAATAAACGAAAATTTTTAAACTCTTCAACAATTTCATAAATCACTATCTGTTATAAGTTTATATTCAACCAGAATTACTTCATGCCTTGCTTCTCCATCATACAAATAACAAATAATATTAACAACAGCAGTGAAATAAAACCTGCTTAATACAAATAAACTGCAACCCCGTGTGATTCACCACCGAAATATTAAACGGAAGGATTTGCTTCTAAAATGTCTACTTTCTCTCTGCTTAATTGCTTTTCGACGTCACGCTTTGTGTATATTACCATGCAAGAAACATTGGGTCCAGTGACGTTAAATGTGTTGCCTATCCAGAAAGCCAAGCTGACTTTCGGGGTGACATTAGTTCTGTGGATAATTGTACATCTAAGCCGGCTACTTCCCGCACTCACTTCCCGCTCAAGTGCGGGAAGTGAGTGCGGGAAGTACATTCCCGACCGCTGAGTAGGTAGGGACACTGGGAATCTCGTTGATCCATTTATGCGCGTCACAACCTGACGTATCATAATATAATTTTTCCAATTATTGTTTAGAATAAAGTGGTTGCGAATAAAATAGTATACAAACCTCGACAGGAAGTTTCCTTTAGTCTCGACATAATAAGCTAATCTCTCGACAGTAATGAAACACTTCCCACCTCGGGCTGTAATATACTATTAAAATTTGACGTTTCTAATCTGTCAGATTATATTTTTCGTGTAAGTTATTGAGGTAAGGATAATAAAACCTAAATTAAACCTAAATTAGTTGAGCAGGAAACTGAAAATAAACAGAAACCATCGGACATGTGGTATAACAAGTAGTCATGATAACCTACAAAACGAAATGTCACTTATTACCCTAAAATTGCATTTTTAAGAATTGACATACGTAAAATCACTAGATTATCACATGACTCCGAATAAGTATAAATATTACTATACTCTGATCATTGTCCCCTATCACTCTAAACAGTCTAAACTGCTATAGAGTGAGAAGGGACAACGATCTGGCATAGGTATTCAAATTGGTTTTTCGCCGGGAAAACTACGAAATTTTGAAAAGTGCTCTATTTAAACCTTGTTCCCTTCGAAGACCAGAACGTTCACGAATTTTAAAATTTTCATAAAATCGATTTTTTTTTAGTTTTTTCATGTTAACATCCAGCCCTCGTAATCCCCCATCGGGGGTTTTCGAGAAAAGAGCTTATATGTTTAGAATGTTCTTAGGAAGGCCGTTCCACCATAAAAACTTCAGCGCAATCACGTCGCCACTATACAATGTATTTTGCCAATTTTCAGTAGGTATGTGCTTGGGAGTTGGTATTTTATGACAAAGGTGAAAAAAAAATGTGTCGATCATTCCACTTTGGTGTCCCTTGAAAATTTGCGACAGTAACCCGGGTTCCTTAGCCTTCTGCTATAATACAACACTGAGTTAACCCTTGCTGAATGGCAACTGCACATTTTTAGAGAGTACATCTGGTAAATGAGTGGTGTGGAATTGTAGCAAATCGTATTATTGATCTGCATCTTGTTGAAGGAAAGTTCACCAGAGAATTTTTTTACATTTTTTCGTGACACATTGCCACGCTTATCTGACGAGGTGGATTTAAATACAAGATGCAATATGTGACACCAGCAAAATGGTGCCCCACGCAATATGATGTGGATGTAAGGCAAATCAAATATTTGAGAATATGTGGATTGGTTGTAGACAGGTTTTAAGGATAGAGGAGTGCCAAAGAAATAAAAGAAGGCATTATAAAAATCTTCTAAATTATAAATTGTTGTTGTACTTACTATAGGCCATTCACTAAACACAAAATCATTAATTTTTTTTTGAAGTTGGCATATGCATATTCACTTTTAGTATTAGGAATTCTGTATTTTGTTGTGGAAAGGTTTCCACACCTGTATAAAAGCTGGTTTGAATTTAAAAATGACAATCAATGACAGTTAATATTTCTCATTAGTTCATTGTCAAAGTAGATCTTTTTCAGGAAATTCTCCACTGAATTTATATAAAATGTAATAAAAATACTGTTACGTTTTTACTTTCGGGCTATTTAAAAATTATACGACGCTTCTTGGATTCAACATTTATTTACAACAATTAATTATGATTATTTACAATGCACGAATACTTAAACTACGAACTATAGGCACTATTTCTAACAACAATACATATTTATTCATTTATATGCGCTGGATTAAACATCAATTATTTATTTGGCTATTTACGACTTAAACACTAACGATTTATATGGTTATTTATCTGTTATTTACACTAGGGTTCGTTTATATCACGCGCGCTTCGCGTCTAAAGTGAACTGAATTAGAACTCCGACGGCCGTGTATTTATATTCGTGGAATAATTCCTTCGAGATCCATCTAGATTTCGCTGGACCTTTCTGGGAACCGCATGACGCATTCGCGTGTTAGCCAGCAAGGTCGCTGACGTCACGCGTCTGCAACTGCCTTCAAGGGCGCTAACGTCACGCGTCTGCACCTGGGGTCCAAGTTTGCAAGGTCGTTACAATACCTATTAATAAACTACGTCAATGGTATCCAACACAGTACCTATTTGTATAAATCTTTCAAAGTAGTTACTTATAACATTTGTGACAGATGCTAAGCAAATGTCACACCCCTAACCTATTTATTTTAGTAACTTTTTGTAATTACCTTCCTAGACAAAGATGAATTGGGGAGGTAACTCATGAAATTTTGGAATTCAAAGGCCACTTTGTGTTTTTATGTTTACTGAACAGACTATATCTTATATTATAAGAGCTGATGCCGGCCGTACAGACCGTAAGTTGGCGCGCGCAGCCTGAACGGCCTGCATACTAGCAAGTGGCCCGCGCGCACGAATGGCGAGACCGCATTTGTATTGTTAACGCTGGCAAGGCCGGACGTCGGCTGGCCACCCGCCTAAGCAAGCATTGTTATTGTTAACCGTTTCTTTACGCTGTCAGAGCCACCGTAGGCTGGCCACGAGTTCTAGTCTTATCTTATAAGAGCCGATGCCGCCGGCCGTACAGACCGTAAGCACTGGCGCGCGCAGATGCCGATCGTAAGCGCGAGTGGCGAGACCGTCAACAGCAAGCATTTGTATTGTTAACCGTTTCTTTACGCTGGCAGGGCCTGACGTAGGCTGGCCACGCGCGTTCTAGTCTTAACATATAGTCTGTTGGCAAACATAAAAACACAAAGTGGCCTTTGATTTCTAAAATTTAATGAATGTACTTCCAAAATGCATCTTTTGTCTAGGAATGTACTTACAAAAAGTTACTAAAACAAATAGGTTAAGAGTGTGACATTTAATTGGCATCTGTCATAACTACTTTTAAGGATGTCAAACAAATACTGTGTTGGATACTATTGATGTAGCATTTATTAATAAGTATTTTATTACATTTTATAAAAGTTCAGGCAAGAATTTCCAGAATAGTATGTACTTTGACACTGAATTAATGATATTTATTAATTGTCATTTTTAAATTCAAAGTCACCTTTATGCAGGTATGGAAACCTTTGCAAAACAAAATACAGAATCCCTAGCAGACAAATTTTACGTATATGCCAACTTAAAAAAAAATTATATGTTTTTGTGTTTACTGAATGGCCTATATAGGAATTACTTAAACTTAGAGATAGGTTGATTTATAAATACGATTATATTATAAATTCGTTCATACTTACTTTATTTAAAATTTGAATAGACTAAAATACCAAACATATCAAACAGCCATTTCGGATTCATAATGTACTGTAAATATACAATTTAGGTATCACAATATGCAGTGATATGTATTTTGCGTTGCCTATTTGTGGAACGGTAGGCTCATACTTTTCCGTGGATCACCCTCACTCTATTGTAGATTTTTCTTTGATTTTATAGTAATTTACTGCATATTTTCAGGTCAGTGAATACCTCAAAAAGCAAATGATTGCTGCCGATGGCGAAAATCCCAGCGACGACGTCAAAAACATGCTAGCAGATCATGACAAATTAGTGGAGGAGATCTTCCAGCATGAAGACAAGGACAAGAACGGCTTCATTTCTCACGAAGAATTCTCCGGCCCCAAACACGACGAACTTTAACATAAACAGCGAATATACAAATGACTGATTCTAGTTTAAAATGCAAACTGGTTCTTTTAATTAAACCTCGCTGTACTGTTACTAAAACCACTACAGGCCGTGTCAGTGTGCATTTTAAATTGGACCTTTTAAATAAGTGCGGTTTTTTACTGTTTTATAAGGTGAATGTTTTTATTATGAATGTTTAAGCCGACATAACTATTAAGATGTTATTTTCAGCTAGGTTGTGAACATACGTTACGAAATCAGTCAGTCATTTTTATTAACTAGATTTGTAAGATCTTTTAAAACGGTTTTACATTTTAGTCACTCCGCATTGCCTCACGATTAGTAAAATGTTCCATTTATTACTATTTTTGTACGAACCCTACACAATAAGTTTTATGTTGCATTTTATGACATTTTGTGCAATTATTTAATAGCATTGTTATTGAGAAATGGATTATAACCGTTGATAATAAATGTTTTTGATAAATTATGTTCTGTAATGGGAGAGAAACGACATTACATAACAAAGCCTTTATTGTATTTTAAAAAAGCGTACAAGTATTGCAAGCAAATTTGGCAATATTTAATTAAGATAAATTGAACTTTTTGTAGATGTTACTTAGCAACATTGAACTGAAAAAAGTAACAGGTGCATTTTATGTAACTGTATTTGAATTGAAACAAATAAGTGAACAAAAATTAAAACGTTACTAAATAATAAAATCGGCCTGTGTAAGAATCAACATCTTGCATATGCAAATTAAGAGATAAAATATACAAAGTAACTTTAAATTATCTACTTCAGACATGTGCTGTTCAGAGTAGTAACTTTTAGTGTAGGCTAACAAACGCAACTACTTAACAAAAGCATAGTCTCCGTGCTGTGTTTCAGTTTAGAATCATTTTTAACCCACCGGCCGTGTGGTGTGGTCTGTAAGTCCATGGTAAAATAAAAATTCTTGACAAATTTTCTATTAAATTTTTCTAATTTTTGACCATAACAGCACCTTGCAAGTGAGATAAAATTACACAATTTTATTTAATCTCAATATTACAACAATATCCAAGCCCATGAGTATAGGGCAGAGTTTCTAATGAGTAAGAAAGTGATGCAAGTCGTAATTCAACGAGAAGCAATATGTGAAAAAATTATAAGGTCGAGATGTAGCATAATATGTTGAAAATAGTAGTTTGTGCAACAAGAGTGGATACAATATCCATATTGCACGAGGATAAAGCACAACGCTGGAGGCTCATCATCAAATAGAAACCGTAGCATTTTTTAAATTTTATTGAACGTTATTAAACACAATAGTTATTTGTACTAAACGAAAGGTATTTAACAATAATTAAACCTACACCTACACGTATCATTGTAATATATTAACGTCACAAAATGTCTTCAAAATCCTGACCCCAGTTCTCAAAATACTACTTCTACTTTAAACTACATGATTGTTAAAACAAAATCTTGAAGATAATGAGAAATTGTGGAAATGTTTGCATAATACCACATGAAAAATGAACATTGTATTCACATAAAATACAACGTGAGTGTATATCTACGGTTAATATTGAGGAGATCTAACCTTTTTAATTCAAATGGCCCGATTCCAATTAGATTGATAGGACCGTAGAAGATTAAATCTTTATGTGTATTATCAACGCCTTCCTTTCGATGCCAAATAAAAGAGTTGAGTTGGGCTTTTAAAAACTTTATTTTGTATTGCTCGTCTCCACTATCTTAAATTATTTGACCAATGAAAAATGACTGGTCGTTGAAAACTGCGTAATAGATCTATTCTATCTAATTTAATTTCCAGTCCTCTTTTGCCTATGACGTCTTTAGATCCGAACTGAAAAAATTCTTCCAATCCATCAACCGAATCGGAATCGTCGAATGCCATATATGTTCTTCTGAGTCAAGGTTTGAAGTCTAGTCAGTGTCATTTGTTTTATTCCTTTTCTGTTGCTTCTTGTTGGTGATTTTAGAGGTTGAGGTCAGCTGTCTTTTCTTAGCTTTCTTATGGGGTTTTTCCAGAAGCACTGAAAAATCGCTTAAATTGATCGATACTAACTCTTGCGTTGGATCGATTCAAAGACAGCAGCATAAATTATTTTTTAATTATTGACGACTTATAGCCCAGTGGCCAAGTACATTTTACCTGGATTTTAGATATGTTGTATGTGCCTAGGCCCTTACTAAATATCCAAGTTTTCTAATTTGGCACGCCTGTGCGCGCGTCAATACGACCACTTTTGTGTCACTATTTTCGGTTTTTGCTTGATAACTCTTTACTGGTGCGTTCTACAAAAAAATGTTCGACCAGATTTTGTACAGCACAAAATTTCTTATAATTTACTCTCATAAATTTTTTTCCTAAGCCTCATAATTACCGAAATATCGAGCCTCAAAGGTAGAAAAGTTAAGAAAAACTGAAAAACACGTTTTTTTAACCTATTTATTCCACTGACGTGTGGCCTAATTTTATTCATCAAACTCATACAGATATGACCCACAAGAGATTCTATTTCTTCATACATATAGTGGGTATGACACTACATCGGTCCCGTTTGAACATGGAAAAACCACATTTTGCAGTGTTCTTCAGATGCACCCTAATTTTGTTGAAGCATAAGTGGATTCAGAGAGTCAGAAGCTACTCCTGACCAAATTGGATAAGCAGGTGAGAAATTTTTCGTAGCCTTGTATGGTGGGGACATGAATGCTCAAACTGTTTATGGTCTACACTGTCAGCTTTTTGAAAAATTTGTGACTAAGGGCAAGTTTCACCTTGCCAGACTTGCGGTTGTGGCCTTGTGATTTTCTAATATTTTTTTTCGAAAAAGTTTATAGATATATCAATTGAAAAGTAATGCCAACGTGACAATCATTAATTTACTATGCGATTGAAGAAAGGAGGAAGCTATTTGTGTCCGCACTCTGTCGATTAACAGACACGTCAAATTGACATCAAGGCACCCTAGGTGAGACCATTGACATTTGGGCACCAAATTAACTGTGCTCTAATTAGAACCACAGACCTAAGAGACAGAGTAACAAGGTCAACACATCACCAAGATACACACCTGACACAATGGTTGCTACGAAAGCACAAAAACCGAGCTCCAACTTTGTAACTCGGAAACTAGGCCAAGTGGAGCACTGCACCGCCAGACGTATGCGTACAAACCACCAGCCTTTACAGCAGTAGGTACAAAGAGGTTACTGATAATGCATCCATACATACGTAAAGTAAGTTCAATGTATACATTTAAAAATATAACAATAATAATATAGATTGAAAAGATTACAAATAAGTTTCAAATACCTTTTTACTTCCTTTTACGATAAAGGAAGTATTGCATTCATCCCAAAAATTCGAAATTGAGTTTTCAACAGATCTTCACGTTTTAGAGTCCCCTGATCCGAAAAGACATTTTTTTTCATTGGTTTGTCTGTCTGTCTGTCTGTGTGTCTGGCTGTGTGTCTGTATGTCTGTGAACAGAATATCTCAAAAATTAAAAGAGGTATGGCGTTGAAACTTCATATATAAGTTTTGTGTACTATGTAGATGAGACAGCAAGCTTTTGAAGAAAATCGCATAACCGGAAGTAGGTGTTTACTCTTGTGATTTTTCAGTTTTTTTTCGATTTTTTCAAAAACGGCTCTAACGATTTTTTTCAAACTTTACATTTTTAGTGTGTATTGATGTGATCTAGATGATTTTCCAGTTGTATACTTCTCAAGTGGGCTTCTCTTGTTTTTTTTTTCTATTTTTTTTTATTAACTCCTATGTTAAATAGAACACCCAGTATATTATTACATTTTTGAATTAAACTTAAAATTTTAGATAAAATTTGTCTGTTCAACTAATGCTCTATTTTGTACTGTTTTTGTAGAATTTGTGATTTTTGAAAATGATTGACAAATGCTTAAAAATTAAAAATCAAATTTTTGGCTAGTTATAAGATAAGGAAGTTGTGTGCGTGTATCACACCAGATTTTTTAAATGTAGAATTGTATTGTAAAAAAATCATGGTCGCCTAATTAAAAAATAAAGTAAAGCATTATTTTCAGAGGCACCGGAAGTATTTTATATGAAATCATATAGCCCTCAAAAAACCATATACAGGGTGTTTAAGAAGAGGTTAATAAACTTCAAGGGTTGATAATACTCATCAAAATTAGACAAAAGTTCCAGTAAACATATGTTCGAAATGCGTTCAAAGAGAGCTACAGCCCTGAAAAGGGTAATAAAAAACAGATTCTATTTAATTAGAATAATAGGCACAGTTGCGACAAAAAAAATAGGACAGTTACGTCTATTTTCGCGATTATTCCACCTTTTGTCACTGCATGTATATGCGACAAAACTACTTTGTCGTATTATTTCTAATTTGGAATTGTTTGGCAGATGTCAAATATTCAATATGACAATATAACATATTAATAAAACATGTTCAAGCAGCTAGAATTAGACAAAAATCTGTTATAAGAGTTGTCCCATTTTTATTGGCCGCAACTGTACACGTGCGAATCACTGAACCAATTTAACAATGCACTTACTTACCCTAAGGAAAGCGTATAGAGGGGTACTGTAGTGTGGGAGACGTTTACATTCATTGCTAAAGATGCAGGGTTATGTTTAGAGTTGCGTGCACTGCGCTGTGCTTCCTTATATTCCTCCCTAATTCCTCAAATAATTCCTCTAATTCCTTAACCAATTCCCCTAATTCCTTAACGAATTCCCCTAATTCCTCAACCAATTCCCCTAATTCTTCCACTAATGCCCCTTATTCTTCAACTAATTTCCCTAATTCCCCAACTAATTCCTCTAATTCCTAAAGCATGTACACCAAAATTCTCCCGCGGAATACCCCTCGGTTGACAGTAGCATACAAGAGTGTAAGGAACAGGACCATTTCTGCAAGCAGCCAGTGTTTTAACAGGTTGGAGTTTGTTGGACGGTTGGAGGAGCATCGAGGTTGGTCTGTCAATAAGTTGAGCTGTGAACGTCAGGAGAAGTAGTGTTTTGAGGTGACTCGCAGTGAAAATAAGAGGAATTCAGGTTGGTTTTAATTCGTTCTATAGAAGAATATTGAATAAAAAAACAATTAAATGAGTGAAATAAATATAACACAGTACTTACTTTAGTGAATTGAGTCATTGATTTGTGAGTAGAAAGAATATTTGTCATTTTTGGTTTGATTATTGCTTGATAGTTATTTAAAGTCAAACTGACATTTAGTAGCAGTCAATAATTAAGTCATTATAAAATTAGAATATCAAAGAACAGACAACTAGATTAACGAACCACCCCTTTTAAGAGTCTCAAATGCATTACATTTATTAAACAGAATAATATATAAAATTTCAAATGAAATCAGTTAATTTGAAAGAAAATAGAGGTAATATTACTTAATTAAATAAAAGGCGTCTCAATGTTATTAGCTTTTACATAATTATGAAGCAACTAACTGTGGGGCTTGTAAAAATACAATAAGCCAAGCCATCATTCCAATATATATAAATCAGCACGAGAGGCCTTTAAGGCCTATGGCTTTCTTTACGACTTCTTTCCATCTGTCTCTTGCCGCCGCCAGGTTTTTCCAGTCTGTGACTGCCAGTTTTCTTAGGTCTTGTTCTACACACTGTAGCCACTGTCTTCTCGGTCTCCCTCTGCGGTCACTTCCTTCTGGTTCTTCTAGCAGTATTTTCTTTGCACTTCTTTCACTGTCCATTCTGGCTAAATACCCTAACCACTTTACTCTGCTTTGTTTCACTACACTTATTATTCCCGGATCACTGTATAACTGTGCCAGTTCTGTTCGTTCTTCTTCTCCATGTTTCTTCGAATTTCACTCCGCCATATATTCCTCTAAGCACTTTTCTTTCCCACGTTTCTAGTTTCTTTATATCCTCGTTCGTTAGTATCCACGTTTCACTTCCATATGTCACTACCGGCCATATTACTGTTTTGTATAACCTTATTTTTACCCTTCTTGATATGTTTTTTGCTCTTATGATCTTATTCAGCGAACCCAAGCTTCTTGTTCCTAATGCTATTCTTCTTTCACTGTGCCCCCTTCTCCATCTATTTCGGTTCCAACATTTTCCACCCTTTCAAAACTGTATTTCTTTTCTCCTATTTGGACATCTAATTTTGTATTCTCTTGTTGCTTTGTTTTTCCCTAGATAACATATTTTGATTTCTCGTTAATTTGCAAACCTACTTTATTTGCTTCTTGGGTCAACAGTTTTATTTTCTCTTTTAGTTCTTCCCTTGTTCTTGCTACCACCGTCAGGTCGTCGGTGTATGCCAAACATTGGTGCTAGTTTTTAAAAATATTACCTTGTTTTCTTAGCCCACTTTTTCTGATAAGCGATTCTAATACGATGTTAAATAGTATCGTGGACATGGGATCTCCTTGTTTCAGTCCAATACTTGTCTCAACTTTTTCGGTTAATTTTCTATCAATTTTGATGTGCGAGGATGTCTCCTTAAGTGTCATTTCTACTAACTGTATCAGTTTACTTGGACAGCCCATGCTTCTCAGACTTCTTATTATTTTGTTCCTTTTCACCTGATCGTATGCCTGTTTGAAGTCCATGAATATGGCGTATAGTTTGATTTTCTTTCTTTCGCAATTTTCCTGTATCATCCTTATTGTGAAGATCTGGTTCGTTGTAAAGCGGTTTGTTCTAAAACCGCCTTGGTAGTCTCCCAATTTGCTTTCGACAAAGTCTTTCAGTCTCTTGTTTATCATTCTCGCTAATATCTTATAAGTTGTGTCTAACAGGGAGATAGGCCTATAATTTTCACACCTCTGTACTTAATTAATTCTGCCTTTAGTTCGTCTTTGCCTGGGCTCCTTGTTGTTTTTCATTTTGGCAATAATCTCTTTGAGTTCATCCATTGTCGGGGGTGCTACTTCCTGCATTTCTTGTCCCATTTCTGCTGTTTTTTCGTGTTCTCTGTTTTGGTCCGTTAGTATTTCCTTGTAGTGTTCCATCCATCTTTCACTTTGTTGTTCCTCATCTCCCACTATTTTGCTTTGTTTGTTTTGGTACCATGGTGTTTTTTGGCGGTATCCTTTACTTATTTCTTCAGTCTTCTTGTAAAATTTACTTTTCTCTTGTTTACTGAAAGAATATTCTATCTCCTGAACCTCTCTTTTCTTCCTCCTACATGTTTGGCTTGATGTTCTTCTAGCTTCTTTATACTTGTTTTTATTTTCTTCGGTGTTACTTGATAATACCTTCAGTTTTGCTTTTCTTCTGGATTCTATTACTCCTTTGCATTTTGAATCAAACCAATCCTTTGTTCTTGTTTTTCTTTGTGCTTTGAGCACCTGCTTACTCACTTTATTTATCGCTTCCTTTACCTGATTCCACTCCACTTCTATTCCTCCTCCTTCTTCTTTCATTTCCCATTCCTTTTCTAGTTTTGGTTCGTATGATTTTTGTGTTTCCTCATTTGTTAATCCTCCAACATCTCATTTAATATTTTGTTTTTCTGACCTTTTTGTTCTTACTGTTGCTCATACCATAAAGTGATCACTATATGCGTCCGCACTTCTGTATAAGCGTACATTTTTCATTGCAACTGCATGGATTTTTTCTATTAGTATGTGATCAATCTGGTTCACAGTTTTCCCATCTGGACTGGCCCATGTCCCTTTATAAATTTCTTTGTGATTTAGGAATGTTGCTTTAATGATCAGTTTTCTTTCCATTTGCGAAATTGATTAATATTTTACCGTTCTCATTACTTTTCTTATGCTTGCTATATTCTCTAATAATAGTTTTATATCTGTCTTCTCTACCAACCTTGGCATTTAAATCTCCTAGTACAAACTTGATATCATATTTTGGTATATCTTCATACAGTAGCGCTTCTAATTTTTCTTAGTATTGTAATTTGTCGTTTTCCTTGCCTACATATAGACACTTAGGGTAAAACAATGAAAAATAAGGGAATTTTTCTTTTTAGTATAGTACATATGAGTATCCCCTATGTGTACTTTTAAAAAGAACGCATGGTATTTACATGAAATTAGCTCAGGAACCCAAACGCGTTTCCCCAGTGGCTATTTGAGTTGTAGCCCCCACAGTCTACAGACGATCAAAAGTGCTTTAGAAAGCCCACCTGACAGACAGAGAGAGGCTTAACACATTCACCACCACTTAAAAAATCCCTGAGGCTTCAATTTATTTTAATGCTTAACCTTCTAGTGGTGTTGCCATCAAGAGAGCTTCATTACTAGCAATACAATCTGTTAGATCCTAGATTGAAAAAAATAATTTTCAGGACCCAATAGCACGCAAATAATAAGGGATGTGACAATACAAAAAGCACTGCAGGGCTGCAGGGCAGAAATCAGAAGTATCATCACATGCAAGTAAATATTGCCCTACCTAAAATGATAAAAATATTAATAATTTCGCATAAGCACAGGAGACCTTGCAGCCACAGTTCCTGTAACTACAAAAGAATTCAGTTTGAGTTGTAATCACCACAAGTTCCAAGAAACTTGGCACCTTCAAGATGATGTTTGCTTCAGAAGTAAGTTAATACTTAAGAAGTCCTTTGGCAAGATTTAACATAAATTTTCTAGGCGTTTGGCTAGAAACCCCTACTCTGAATTTCAGATCCAGGTGAATCTATTTATGATTAATTTTTTATAAGCAACTTTTGTTATTTGTCGTTTTCCATTTTTCTTTTGGGTCATTGATCCTGTAGTGTTCTTAATGTTGCATAAACTGCTATTAAAACACTCTGTATCTTTAGGTTGTTTATTCACGAGTAATTATGTACAGAGGCGCTTTCGATTTGCACACACGAGCTGCTAGGTGCAAGTCGGGGTAGATGACTACGCGTATTGTTTGCAAGAACATTTTGCTCCAGATCTGCTCAATTTTACTTTCCCTCTTCCCCTCGTGCACCCGCTTTATGGTTGGGGTTTTACTGTTCCACAACTGCTCCGTTAATTAGTTAGGTTAGTTTGACACTTGTTTGGTAAACTTTTACATGAATAACCTAACATTTTGGGAAACTGTTATTTTTTTTAAAGATAAACAAACGAAACTGCCTACTGTTCTTGCCGCTAGTATCTAACGGTCTCCTAGTGCTGTAAATTACAACAAATGAAAACATAAAATAGGTTAAGTCACATCATAGAATATCAAAACTATTTTGTGGTCATGTGATGAAGTGATTATACGTGTATTATTTAAAACTACTTTAAGTTGCGTCGAGCTACACTAGAGCGAGTTATTCCTGCACATACAAACACCAAATCGAAAGCGCCTCAGATGTGAATGACTTATGACTTACCACAAAGGCAGTTACTACAGAAGCGGTGAACTCGCTGCTTACTTAAGCACCCTAGCTAGAGTAATATTTCTCTTTCTACTACCATTGGCATGTTCTTCATATTTTATTCTTATTTATAATTTTCGTTTTTCCTCCTTTATGTCCTTAATAGTACAGTCAGACTTCGCCGTTCACGCCTTTACGGTTCGCTGATTTGATTTTACGCGGGGCACCTTTGTGCTCCCTTTTCTTTGCAGTTCGCGGATGGAATTGCAAACTTTAACTGTTTGAACTTTCACACACTAACGGCCGGTCTTATGAAGGCCACTAATCTGATGTTAACTTTAATTCACTGTTAAAATACACAAAAGCGATTTAAAGTTAACGTCAGGTTAGTGACCTTCATAAGACCGGCTGTAAGTAAATAAAGCAGACATATGCGGTTTCTGTCATAAACACCTAATTAACATTATTTATGACGAACTTGTAAACACACATATCGAGCCTATTCCTTTGAATCTCTTATTACCAAATCGGACCTGAAATAAATTGTAAAATTATAACCTGAATAAACAAATGAACATTCGAGCTCTAGATTCAAGTGGCGGAATTTTAGTTTGTATACACACGTTTATGTATTTTGGAATTTTTTGAAGTTGCACAGGCCAAGCTCCTTCATGGGGTGTTAGTGCCTCACTATTATATATTGTAAATGTTTATGTTAAATGATTATGATTTAATTTACTAAATAAATACCCTACACATATTTTTATTTCTGTTTAAAAACAAATTATTACTGATTAAAAGTAAATGAATATCTGTATCAATGGGTTTATTGAATCTGTGTTTTGCCCTTTTTAGTATTGCGCACATCTGCAAGTACAATAAATTATGGCTAGCTCATTTTTTTCGATAGGCATGGACTCGAAATCTGGTTGGGTTCACCTACTTGTTCAAAATAAAAATCCCCGTGATACGCCACTAGGCTATGAAATTTAGAAGTCGTAATCGCGCAGACGCAGTGCGCTGTCAATAATTTCTAGAATCAATTCGTTCCTTCGTGCAGTTCATTTCTGTGTAATTATAGTGAATTTAAAAGCAAAACCATGAACAAATTAACAGGTAATTCAAATTTCGCGCTTTATTAAGCGTCCCTTATCGTGTTTTGATTTAGATCAATAGCGGCGTCCCCATATATGTAATACTTACTATATTGCTAGCGGCTATGAGTGGGAAACTTTACGAAGGAAGTGAGACAGACAACCAACTCTTCAATGTATAATGGTGAAGCGCGGCGGCGTCGTCCGCCTAATGGGAAGTGGTCAAGTTTAAAATTCGCTTCTAAAGGCAGAGTTCGAATTCTCACGCATGCGCACGAGACGCGTTATACTCTAAGTGAGACTATGTCGGCGCCGTAATGTTTTCGGGCGTTCCGAGGCCCTACTAGCAATATATGTATAATACATATATGGGCGTCCCTCGCAATTCAAATGTTTTTAGAAGCGTCCCTACATAACCTCAACTTATTTTTACAATTTCTGGGACACCTGTTCTATTTCAACGTATTGCAATACTGGGATCGGCTTCCTCTCATAAGGCTCGTTCCTCGTGGTAAATCTCGTAGCTCTAGCACGCTTATTTGCTTGACACCACTAACCTGACCTTTTTAGGCTGCGACAACTTCTTCGGAAAGCTTCTCCTGCTGCTGGCTGCTGATACAGGACCCCCGAGATACTGCAACTGCTATGCTGGCCTCGTACACACCGGGCGGAACCGCTAACACCCTCTCTCAAGCTCTGGACCTTTGTTGAAGCCCGCAACTGATGATCGTAAACTGGATCTGGTCTGCCGATCTTGTCCAAACGCTCACCGGAGAAAATATTTTTTTATGTGAAGGATTTTTACACCCACATTCTCACATGTGCACTATAAATTGCTGATCAAGCCGGTATAATTATTTTTTATTTATATTAATTGTAAATAGGATAAAACTCAAATAAACTGGAGACACAATTTGGCTTGTCTAGAATTAATTTATTTCAATTGTTTCTTTTTTCGTTCGTTAACAACAATTGCCTATCTGGCTACATAAAAACGGATGTTAACTGAATACAATGCAATGTCTTATAATCTAGATTTACAACTTAATTTATAAAACTGTACATAATCTTATTTTCTACATTATTGTTTGTTCATGTTTGTAATTTATCTAAGTTCTAGCGCCACTCACGAAGTTTTATTTTAATTGTCACTTCACCTGTGTCATTACACTGACATATTTTTAAACACAAATCTTGTCCATTTCCTGTAGTGTGATTTTCTTGCAGTTTTATAAAACCTGTCTGAATTTCACCAATCTTCAAATATCACTGCTCCCTTTTCTTATAGCCTTATTCGATCTAGCATTGTGCTCTTTTTGCACTGTATTGAGCATTCTGACCTTCTTACCTTTATATAAAAAGTTCATAGAACTGTACTTATTCAATAAAACTGACATGAGAATGTATTTAACCAGCATGTAATAAATCCCTTTGGTGATAGATTTGTTGCATTATTTGATTGGCTTTACAGTGCACCAACCTCTTAATTTACGTTAATTGATAAAACTGTGAATCTAATTTACGATTTGAACTCTGCCTTATTGCCATTTATTCTAAAGTAATTTCATTTAATATCGGCAATGCTTGACCGATGTAATCATAAATTAAAATTTCTAATGTGACTTCTTGCAGTTGCCTGCTTACCACTACTCTGTGTTTTATTGACTTGCTTTAAATTATTGATTCTGCAAGCAGAGTTTTGTAACGGGCTAAAGACCATTTCAATATAGTATAAATAAATCTACTTTTTGGAACCTAACCCCGTTTTTATCATTTATGTGTTTACTTGCGCATCGCGGTTTTGCGCTTCGCGGCATTCTTCTGGAACGTAACCTCCAAACTTAAATTCAAATTTCTCAGCAAAAATGCCAAGAACATACTAGCAGATAATGACAAATTAGGTAAGATCTTCCAGCACGAAGACCAGGACAAGAAAGCTTTCATCTCTCGTGCAGAATTATTTGGCCCCAAGCAAGACAAACTTTAATACTTGCAGCAGTTGTACAAATGGGTGATTCTAGCTTAAAATGGTAAACAGATCCTTATAATTAAATCTCGCTGTACTGTGACTAAAACCACTACAGGCAGTGTCACTGTGTAATTATATTGGACCTTTTAAATAAGTGCAGTTTTTTACTGTTCTATAAGGTGAATATTTTTACTATGAATGTTTAAGCTGACATAACTATTAATATGTTCTTTTCAGCTAGGTTGTGAACTGCCGTTATTACTAATTTTTGCATGAACCCTAGACAATAAGTTTTATGGTTCATTTTATGACATTTTGAGCAATTAATTTAATATTATTGTAAGTGAGAAGGGGATTATTACCGTTGATAATAACGTTTTTTGATAAATTGTGTTGTTTAATGTTTAATGGGAGAAAATCAACATTATATAACAAAGTCTTTATTTTATACATGTACATTTGTGTACAACTTTTTAATACTTACGCCGTATTATAAATTTAAACAAAACAATTACAAAAGTTCTTTGACAGAAGAAGGAAAACAAAAGGTACCTAAGTAAATTTTTAATGGCTAAAGATGAAATCAAGCTTCTGATAACGTGATCTCAGACTAGTGACCCTAGAAGTCTGAAATACAATTACCGCAAAAGTTACTCCACTCTATTAATAAATAACTTCAATTCCACTAACACATCATACTCGATTATCTCAAACCTCACAAGTATATTTACGCGAAATTAACAACTAAACGAATAATTCAACAGAAATTAAAGAGTTATCACATAATAAAATCAGTGTATGAGTCTACATCTTGCAGATGCAAATTAAACAAAAGATAAAAAAATACAAAGTAACTTTAAATTATCTACTTAAGACACGCGCTGGTCAGATTAGTAACTTTTAATGTAGGCTGACAAATGCTTCTTCTCCTCTTCAGACAGGCCATTTTTCAGAGTTCTTCTCACTGAAAAACCATTCGTTTTAATTAGTTTCGTCATCGAACCTGCAATAACACTAAAATCCACAAAACCATGCAGAAATGCACTACCGTGAACACAAATAATGCACCAGTTCATTAATGGAAGTATCTGCATGCATCAACCATAAGTTATCAATAAGCATGTGTCATTGATTCGGGCAAATCACACTCATTCACTCAAAACGTACCAACCTATTGCAGGTCATGGAGAGTCTCTGCTACCAAACGGATTATTTTCTCTCGTACGTGAACGCTTTACTAAACAATTATCAGGTTAGAAAGGATCAATTTTACAGTGCTTATTATTAGTGTTTCTGAACCCTGCATTAAATATTATTTTTGTAGTTGCATAGTGTAAAATACTTCAAATAATTTAAATATAAATTTTGTAAAGAAAAAGGGTAATTCAAAAGCATTTCAAATTCCCCAACTTTTTTAAATCATTAAGAACACAGGATGGATTATAAACGACTACACAAATTAACTAAACTTCACCTTAACTGACTTTGACTTTCTAATCAAACCTTAAGCCTCCAGTAGTTACTTGAAAGTTATATAGGGTATCGAGATAAAAATCTTGTACAGCATAAGAATGAGAGGAATTATGCAGCAGCGTTAGCTGTCATTGTGCATAAAGGAACCTCTTTATGAAAATCAGAATAATGTGACAATATTTTTGTTCCTATGAACTTAATAATTAACAATTTATTTATGCTTTTTAGCTGCCCCGCCTACAGCACGCAAAATTTAAGAAGTTTGACTAAGTACAGGTATGAGATTCAATGCTTTGCATTTTTATCTTGGACACCCTGTACATTATAATAATATACACATTTGTTAGTAAGATTCACAAGAGTTTTTATTTAATAAAGTTCTAGATAATTCCTGAAACTTTTTTGTCGTGTTTTATTATTCATGCTGTTTTGTTGAGTATTTTGCTACATTAAAAACTAAAAAAAATAATTTTGTTTCAAGATAAAAAATACTGCCAGTTGATTTCATTTTTGAGCTCCAATGAAAGCTAAGTTTTAATTGTTAACTTTTAATATTTTACTTTTTGTTACCTACACTGAAAATGGCAATACATTTTTAGTGGCAAAATGCCCAATACAACAACATAAATACGTAGTATAGATTATACTCTAAACTTAACAATTCTATAAAGGTAGAAACCCAAAGCTTGCAAAGAACCGAAGAAATTTAATTCACAATAGACCCCACAACCCTAAGACCAAATTCGCACTTTCAATAAAATTCAATGTTGGAAACAATACAGTACTACACATAAAAATCAATACCTACAAGATTTTCTATCAGCATGTCGGGTGCGCTTCCTTTCCCTGGGGGCAGTTCTCGAAGGCCCTTTGGTGGCAGTTTTAACCAAGCTCTCTAAGATCTCGTCGTCGCCGTCCGTCAGATTGCCGTTAGCGGGGCTGAGAAACGACCTGTTGGTGTCCCTGCTCCGGCGGCGCCAAGGCAGGGTGCCCTGCAGGCTCTCCACGTCAGACATCTCACTGCCCAGGAGCTGGCGGAGTTCAGCATCCGCCCTGTCTTCCTTTGTACGGAATTTACCAATCTGTAAGATCAATACGGTAGCGCAGATAGCAGCAGTGTTGTGTGCTGTGTACCTCGGTAATCATTTTCCCCCTGGTCTTGTTGCGCTCCCTGTGGTTGGCTTTCTTCTCTAACTGCTGCAGGACCCGCTCGCGTGTCGTCCGGTACTCTAAGGCAAACTCTGATACTATCCTACAAAATTCGTTTGGCTTCGTGTCTGCGATCTGGTGCAGAGGGATTCCTAACCACAGAAGAAATCTATGAAACCTGAAATGGAAGGAAAAACGTTCATTATTAAAATAGCAACTATGTTGCAGCTTCCGTTCACCATTTTTATGAACCATTTTAATAAACACGCCTTGTTTGTATTCAAAGTTTTTTTATATTTTTCTGTGCATTTGGATTGTGTATTCAAGGTTGAACTGTTAACATAAATGTTTTCTCTAATTCTGTAACAGTTTTTATTGAAATTAAATAATTAAAAAAATTCATTCATTAAGTATTTGTAACCAAAAATTTATTACATTTGTGATTCATGTTCATTAATCATATCTACGTTGCATAAAAAGCTAGAAACCCAGAAACACAAAGGAAGTAAGACAATGTAAAAGGGCATTTAAAGAGAAAGGTGAGGAAAAACTGAGTCATGCAGAATGGATCAGCCATACCATGTACGAAAAAACATGAATAATGGAGATCTAAAGAGTGATAAAGATACAAAAGCACGGATACAACTGGTGTACCCCAGAAAGAGTAAAGAAGCAAAGATGTATTAAAAGATGTAGGCAGATATATATGGTAGAATTGGCAGAGAAAGTACAAGTAGTAGGAAACTGACATGAAAGAGTAATAAATACGCCAATTAAGAGCAAATATGAACAAATCTTAGACATGATGAAACAACAACTCAAGAGTTTGAGAGAACACTTTCAAGTTGTGAACATGAAGGGTGATAATGATAATACAGAGTTACTAGAAGAGGATTTAGATCATTAACACAATCAGGATATTAATGAATCAATCACTTGAGTATCAGACCTCACAGTAACTACTATATTCATTGATTATGAGTGGGCCGTTGACCAGAGCTGGGCAGTATTTGTATTTGTACATACTTTTTTTTATTTAAATACGGTATTTGTATTTCTAGGTGCAAATACTTTGCAAAGTATTTAGTATTTAAATACAATTTTTAGGATTTTTAAATAGTTTTACAGTATTTAAATCAGGGCTGTGGAGTCGGTAACAAAAAATCCGACTCCAGCTCCGACTCCGACTCCTGATATTTTAGTAGTTTGAACCCGATTCCGACTCCGACAATACTAGAATATTGATAAACCACCCCTCTCCTCATTCCTTTTCATGTACCTGATAAACTTTACCGGCTCATGACGAATTTGCGGAATATGGTTGATTACAGTATATTTCATATTTACAAATATTGCATTCACGGTTTCTAACAACGTACTGATTTCACGTATAAATACACAGAAAGGTTTACAAACGTAAATGAGGAAAAGGATAAAATGTACTTTAAGAAGAATACATTTCATGGCAAAATTTCATAAACGTGCAAATGCCATTGTTATAACAAGTAAGTTTCTTACCTGCCTACTAAACTAACAGTACTAACTACATTCCGTAGTAGATTATTTTCTTAAGGGGTCATTTACTACCTGCCTACATAATACAAGTTTAAATAGTCTAAGGTCTGAGCAGGGTTGAGCAGATTTAAATTATTTGATTAAAATAATGAATTTAATGGAATAATTTAATTATCAAAATCATTGATTTAAATAATATTTTTTATATTTTGCCAAATCAACAAAACAAGTGCTCTTCAAATATTGCCAAATAAACAAAACCACCATGAACAGTACCAATATAACAAAATGCTCAAATTGTTTTAATTCTTAAAATACATCTTGAAACAGTTAAAACATAAAAAATAAGGGGCACTATAAAAGTTACAAATTAGACGTAATATGAATAATAGTAATAATACGTACTATGCCTGTACAAGGACAAAGTCACACTGATTCTAGAACACACTCTGCACACTCGTGGATCTATGAATTAACATATTATAGTCCACGTGTATTTTCATAAACTAACATAAATAAAGAAAAATCGATTTTTATTAACCCTGAGTCTGTCTTCAGATAATCAGTACTACAGTCATTCAAATAGTTTGTTAGCTTTTGGTGTTTTTATTAAAAAAAAATTATGTAAAGTGGGAGTCAGAGTTGGGTAATTTATACAGACTCCGACTCCGACTCCACCCAAAAAATTCCGACTCCTCGACTTTGACTCCCGACTCCGACTCTACAGCCCTGATTTAAATACTTTGAGAGTATTTAAATACTTTCAGAGTATTTAAATACTTTCAGAGTATTTAAATACTTTCAGAGTATTGAGCTACTTTTTATTTCTTCAAATGTATTTCTAACTAGTAAATACCTTTTGCATAGTTTTACCGTTTATCAAAATCCCAAGTTTTTACTTGAAACACGAACACGTGTAGTGCTTCAGTTAAACAACCACCCGTGCTAGAGCGAGACAGAAGCCACCAGGCAATTGTGGGCCTGAGCAAGATGCATAAAAAGCCGGTTTGACGGGGTGACGGAGACGGTACACTCATGCCATTCGATTATTTCGATATTCCATGTTTTGGCAGCGCGGAACAAATAATAGTGGTGTTTCCTCTGTACCTGTGTCGTGATTTGAATTTTAAATTTAATTTTGAAAAATTGTTTAACTGGTATACGCATGCTGTGTTACTATTTAAATATTTCGCAAGTCTTTTTACATTTTAGGGATATCTAAATACTTAAGAAGTATTTTAAATATTTTTAAAATATTTAAATACTTAAGAAATATTTAAATACTTTTAAAGTATTTAAATACGTTTAGAAAAGTATTTAACTATTAAAAGTATTTAAATACTATAGATATTTATTATTTAACTACCTTTTGCTCAAAAAAAGTATTTAATATTTAAATACATTCAATTTTCAAGAAGTATTTAGTATTTTGTATTTAAATACTTTTTAAAAGTATTTTGCCCAGCTCTGCGCGTTGACTCAGTAAAAAAACAGACGATAAGACTTATCAATACCATTTGATTCTGAAGCTACAACTAGAATCAAACAGTGCTGCATCTTGTCGTCCCCGCTGTTTCTAATTGTCAAAAATTAGATTCTGACAAACACACCAAAGATAAAGAAAACCTACAATATGTTGATGTCAAGTGCTTAATATCAACAGTGTGTAACAAAGTCACGCAAAATTAAAAAGCCTTCAGGGAAAATCAGAAAAAGTTGAAGAAAACGGCGGTGCTTAACATCAATGCAACAACCATGAGTGACGTAACTATGGAAGGTGACCTCATATAAGTGGTACTTCAATTTACCTATGTATCTAGGCAGTATAGTGCCATACGAAGGAGTGTCATCAGTCTTTTTCTACTCCTTTATTAGTAAATTGCTCATTAAGCACTGTTTACTTGATTAGTAATTTTTAAGATGGTGTGACGTTTCTTTTTCATTTTATTACACACGCGCTGCTATGCGGCTTGTGCGTAACTTTTCCAACTCGCATGTAATATGTTTCCTACAGCTCTTGTTGGGTAATATACTATTAAAAGTCAGGATCTAACCACGAATACAAAGCTGAAGGTGTCATGCTGCTATGTGTTCTTCAGAGTGCAATCATGGACACTGACAGAAACGAACAAAGATGAAAAAGCATCTAAGATGTGGCTTTATAGAAAGATTCTAAAGGTATCATGGACAAAGCACAACACAGAAATTCTTAGAAGAATGTCAGAAACAAACAAATCCTCAAGACAATCAAATCAAAAAAACTTCGATATCTAGGCACCATCATGTGAAATGAAAGCAGGAGAAACTCAAAGGAAAGAGAAGTGCTAGATGGAGGAAAATTCCATGGCAGAATAACGTGAGAGCCTGGTATTTCATGTCAACTACAGAACTCTTTCGGGCAACAGATAGGCACCTAAAGAAGACGAACGGGAGCTCTTTGGGACTGGGTAGTGTATAGTGGGCAAACTAACCCAATTAAAATGGAGCAGCAGTCATTCATTACCAAATGCATATTCTACGGATCAGGTGTCCCAAAACAATTTCCAATATAGAGTTGTGGAGGAGAGCAGGACAAGATATACATATGGAAATAAAGAAGAGGGAATATAGTTGGCTAGGGCACACATTACGAGAATCTCGAGAAGAACCATGCTTAGAAATACTGGAATGGAAGCTGCAAGGAAAAAGAAAGTTACGACGACCACAAATGACCTGGAGGAGAACCGTTGCAGATGAGAGTAAGAAGTCTACCACACTGCTGAAATCAATTGCGGATGACAAGCAACAGTGGCAACAATTCGTAACCATCCTATTCCCCTTAGAGAATAAGAGAAACTATTATTGTTATTAATTACAATTTAAATTTCCAAACATTAATTATAGTTAAATACGTTGTTTGTAAGTATTCTAAATACATTTTCCTGATAATTTGTGTAGACACCACGAATTTGGAATGAAAAACTATAAAATACAAGATTGCAACTACAAATTAATAGTGTACTGTGCATTGAACAGAGTTGAATTGAAACAAAGGTTACATATACAGGATGCAGGAAAGTTGGATGACAAGAATTATAACGGGTTGGAAAATATCAGAAATGAAAATCAAGGGAAAGCAGAAGAAAGACGTGATAAAAGACACAATTCATAACACAAATTGTGGCAACAAACAATACAAGGACTTCTATCTAGTGGAACAAGATAATTGAAGTTGATTCCAGGTAAAACCATAGAAAAATAGGTCACGGGAAGAAGTAGTTTGCATCACTAATAAACAACGATGTCAATAAAATCCTGTAGGATTATAAGAATGGTTTCAGGAAAAACCATTGACAAGATTGCATACACATCACGAGGCAACTACTTGAAATATGTGGTAAATATGATACCAACACTTCATGTGTAGTGATCAAATTAATACGTTTAATTCAACACTCATAAAAAATACAACAGCAGTAGTGAAAACACCATAAAGGACTACAGACTCCTTCAGCATTATAGAAGGGCAGAGATGGCATGACATACTCTCTTTTTTTGCTTAACCTTCCACTGGAAATAATAGTAGCAAACATAAAGAGACTTAAAACACACAAAATACTACTATCAGTAGAATACAAAAAGGACTAGCAAAGGCCTTTTTAGCCCTAAAAGAAGCATCGAGATCAAGTGACCTAGAATCAACCAAAGAAAGACTAACTATAATACTAAACAAATTTCTGGAATTTTCTACTCAATTCAAGTGAAACCATGGTTATTGTACTGTATAAAAAAGCATAATTGGAAGCTCACTAAAAGATAACAACAATGAACAGTGAAAGAGAAACTTTGAGAACAGTTCTAGGGTCTATAAACGGTCCCGGGTGGTGCAGCTTGAGCAAGCGTCCACGTTCGATCAGCAGAGTTAAGCAACGCTCTCTCTGGTTAGAACTTGGATGGGAGTTCCACGGCTGCTTTTCCCGGCACCTCGTGGTACGGCTATCACGGAAAAAAGTTGGTCCCGGATATCATAATAACATCATGATAGTCGTTAGTGGGGTTGGAAGTCCCCATAAAATGTACAGTGACGCCTATAATTGGCCAAACGGCTGTTGGCCGAGTACGGAATAAAATAAAATAAAATAAAATAAACGGGGGAGATAAATGAAGATCAAGAATGAATTGTAGCAGGCATATATTGCCACATGTAACAATAATAAACAACCTCCATGAAAGGCTGAAAGATGCCGTGCAGCAAATTCTAGAAGAAAAAATTCTGATGATTGTGCCGATTGTCTTATGTCAACAGGGAAAGCACACTAGGCACGAGCGAGTGGCAAGCTACATAAACAAAAAGTGTTGCAAGTGATGGACAACATCCGCAGATGCAGTGCCAGTACGTGCAATTAGTAAAGCAAGTACAACAAATATTAGAGCCTTGCAGACCAGCAGGAGTGCCGAACAAACACAGCAGGGACCTCGAGTAGCCAGACAGAGAATTAACCTATGAGGGTGGAGGTAGCAAAACTCTTTTAAATATAGGGGACCAGGGAACTTTGCAACACCAGGGCAGATAAGCAGAGACGTCATAAATCCTCTCGCTGACGCAAAACCAGTGACAGTTAGCACTTTCACTTGCAAAGAGTTTCAACCCACTCAAGAGGAGTCAATGAATTATTTCACTAATGTAATCGGACAGATCCAATATAAACATGACCAGGATATGCCATTCGAGTCATTCATTTCACAACAGTCATTGCACTTCCTTCATTCAATTTCATGTCAGTAATTTAATTCGTTCAACTCAATACCAGAGTAGGCTATATGTATATGTGCGTGAATATTATTGAATTTGATTAAAGAATTATTATCCACAAAGTATATATCATTTTCCGTCAATCGTGTATATATCGACTCATTAATGCATGATTTTGTCTAAAAAATCATCCATTAATAGACCCGTTATCGCAATGATTTTATATAGGCAACCATACGTACTAAACGTCAAATGTATCTGAAATGTCAAAACTAAAGGTTAAATTACTCCGTGGATTTATTAATATTAATATTTACATTAGAAAACGCTTCGCTCAATATCTTTGTGGCAGTTTCTATTTATTTCCTATCGAGTTCTCAATGTATCCTTCGGCAACAGAGGCGGATTTTCAACGGCCAAGTCTTTTAATTGCCGCAAAATCCGCTCCGGCATTGGCAACCATACGTACTAAACGTCAAATGTATATGAAATGTCAAAACTAATACATATTTTTTATGGATTTTAATAAACGTACGATTGACGGAAAAGTCTTGTAACCAACTCTTATGTTAATCGGTGATTAATAATCTCGCTCATTAACGTGTTCGCTCGCTCCACTCGCTCACGCGTTAAAATCTCTCGATTATTAATCACCTTTATTAACACACTTGTTAGTTAAATAACCATTTCAAATACTCTGGATGTTACCATCACCCTCATTGGTAACTTAGCAACTTCAGACCAACAAAAGATGAACAGCATCGAGACAGATAATTCAAAATAAGAAGGGCTGGTCTAAAACAGTGAATTAATTCGAAACACATTTGCAATATTGGTGTTACCACATTCTCTTAATACAAATGTGTCAAAGATTAATCTACCCATCACGATATACAGCAAAATTCCAGGCTCTATTATAAAGCAAGTTTTTAAGCTCCTGCTTAAGTAATGTTGTTCTATATATACATACTAAAAAGTGTTATTACCTATTCATAACTCTTCTATGGATAATTCCTAATAAAATAATTCGTTCGGCACAATCTGCTAAGAAGTCGGACATCTTGACCTTCATCATCGTTGACCCATCATGCTTCGCTATGAGCTTGAGATGATCCCACGATGCCTTGCAGTCAGCCTCTAGTCTCTGAATATTCAGTGACAGTTCATCAAAATCAATCTTGGATGCTCGCGTTATGGCACCAATCTGCAACAGATCTGATCTGTTAGTACATCTGAGTTGAGTACACGGTATCAACATGTAACTATTCCACTGGTTTTTGTACTTTACTTTTACTTTTAAAATTTATATACATCCTCCTTGTACTTAGTTTCTAATTCAAGTCTCACACTTTTAAAAACCTGTCACTAAATATTTTGAAAATAAGAATAATTATGAAACAACAGTTTATTATCCAATAAAGAATATCTCCTTTTTCCCTTACGCCAAATATGAATTGCAGTATTTAAGTTTCTATTTTTTTTTCCAAAAAATTGTGATGTGAGGTGACTTGGAAGTGGTTGTGAATAGGGTCTACCCAATATCGGCGGGCTGAATGATTGGCTAAATACTCAATCTACCGAGTATGCGACAAGCTGAATAATTGGGCAAATATTTAGCCATTTTTAGGGCTTGTTGAGTATTTGCATAAGCCAAATAGTTTTCTTAAATCAGCCAAATATTCGGACATTATTTGGCTGAAAGTGACAAATTTCGGAAAAATCGAAGCATCCTCCAAAAATGCTAAAGAAATTAAATTAATAAAATCGGTGGTCTTTTTGTTTGTATCTTTTTCTTTGTTCGCTCTCTCCTCCGAAGATACTGGACTGATTAAAATGTATGATGGCTTAAAATTTTGCTAATTTTTAGACTTTGATCGTAGCGCGTTTTTATTTAAAAGAAAAGTACGAAAAAGTAAAGTAAAATTAAATTATATTTAAGGTTAGATTCTAGGCAAATTTTGTCAAAGACGAATGCGAATGGTAACTTGGTATGAAGTTACCAACGATTACGTCATACACGTACCGGGAAAAATAAAGAGCAAAGAAAAATATGAGGTGTAGCACCCTTTCCCACCAAAGCGTAGCAGAATTGTTTGAACTCATTTTGGTGTTTATATTTTTTAATGGTTAACTAAAGCTTTCAAATTTAGAGTAACTTACTAAAACTGTGCAGTGCGTCATTCTAATCCAAGAAACTATCTGTCAGCATGATACAACTATTCCATGTGTTGATGATAGAAAAGTATTTTTTTCCCAGCCGGTTAGAATAGTAGGCATTGCTCACCTCATCTGAGGTAAGAAAGTTCGTTTTTCTCATCTAGGTAAGAAAGTAAATCATGCAATTTTTATGAAGAAACTGTACCGCATGTTAGCTGACTGCTGACGCTTGCTGATTCTGACAGCTGACATATTGATAGTTGACGGATAATTGACTTTATGACTTGTGTTACAGTCTGTTTATACGAGGAATTAGGAATGCATTCTGTGAGTGTTCACATCCTTTTGATGCAGGTAAGTACAAAACCTTAAGCGGCCCCGTGAGCGGCCCTTCATTCGAAGGAATTAAATTAACATCTCGCGCATGCGTACTCATGACAGGAGAGGCTAAAAATCACTGTGCGCGCCCGCGCTTTATTTTTTAATCTAACCAAAACTGCTTTGACAGATTGACCTCAGTGGACATAACCTCAAAAAGTATAAATAGTAAAGCGATTTTTTAATGACAACATTTTTAGGTTTTCAGAGTTACTTATGAATAAAACTGTTTAGAAACATTTTGAGAACAGCATAAAATCGGAAAACATGCTGCATATTTTGCAGGATATTGTCACCTTTAACAACTTTAACAGTCTGTTAATTATTTTTATAGTGTCAAATTTTGCTCCACTGAGGCCGGCTGGGAAAAAAATAGTATTCAAACTTCGTTAAAAAAGTGCTCTTGCATACCTTGCGCAATTACAAACCTCACCTTCGGCTCGGTTTATAAACTTTGCGCTCGGTATGCAAGACTGCACTTTCTTACCTTGGTTTGAAATATACTATTTCTCCCAGCCGGTTAGAATAGTAGGCATTGCTCACCTCATCTGAGGTAAGAAAGTTCGTTTATCTACTCCTACTGCACAATGGCCATGAATTATG